>CM062806.1:391939749-392549542 GCA_031772625.1 Pinus tabuliformis | reverse complement strand
TCAGTTGAAAGCCATGGAAGAGGACCTGGAAGACTGAAAGCACAATGAACGAAAACCTTCAAACAAAGAACGTTGAATTGAAGATGCGTCTACATGAAGAGAAAGAGGAGAACAAAGTTTGCTATGACAACTGCAAGCTAAGGACGAGGCCTTGGAAAAGCTGCAGCGTGACCCATGTGAGGTAAAAAGTGATTCTCTGAATTCATGTATGTGTCCTGATGATGATTTTCGCTGTTTTTTAAATCATACCGCATGAATTGGCTCCAAACTGATGAAGAAAATGGGTTATGAAGGAAAATGCTTGGGCGTTAATGACCAAGGCATTGCAACCCCTCAAAGTGGAGGAATTACCCCGTCAGACAGACTTGGGTAATGTCAGAAAGGAAGTTGGGAATGCGCCGAGACAACTAGTGAACCACCAACAACAGATGATGAGAGGCCCTCATCAGCTCTTTCCAAATCAACATAGGAGGTAAAAGATGTTGATTTCCTTTCGGTTTCCTCTTCACATAGTTTGCTTTCCATTGGAGATTTAGAGATCCCAATTATAGGGACAAACATGAGGCTCCTTACAAGGATGAGGCACAAGGAGGAAAAAGAACTTGGTGTTAATAACCAAGGCATAACTCAACCATTGGAGGTTGTGCAGAGACCTCAATTTGCAGGCTTGAGATATATCGAAGGAGAATGCTTGAAGTGTTCACATTCTTCCGAGACATCGTTAAAATTGTCAAGGAAAGAGAATGATGGGAACACATTCCCATCATCCCATGGCAGTTTCCATTGCAGAGAAAGAGTTGAGGCAAGCTCTTATCGCCATACTTACACCAGGGACAACAAGGAAAGGTATAACTAGTTTTGATTTTTGAATGTTCATTTCGATTATAATCATGTTTTTAATGATGAACAAAAAACATGGCATCGAAAAATATGTACCTTTGTGGATTACATAACCATACATTTTCTAAGTGTTGGAAAAGAATGGAAGCACACAAAAAGATGAGGCGTGAAAGACCCTCTCAACAACAAGTAAAGAAACATGTTAAGCAAATCTGGAGGAAGAAAACCTATTGCAGTCATTGTGACAGAAGTGGCCATCAAAGAGCCACTTGTTGGAGGCTCCATCCAAAGCAACGCCTTAAAGACAAAGCATCGGTGCATGAACCAGGTGAAACAATGGTTCGACAAGAAAAACCACCACAGGGAGGTGACCCATTCACATTGATAAGTGAAAAATGGTTTCTCGATATGTTAGCATTTCACAATCATTCTTTTGTAAATCATTTGTTTCATTTTAAAATGTAAAGTGATGATGTGCTTTCCATCATTTGTTCAATAATAATGATGTTTGGTCTTATTTTGAGTTGCATTTTACACTCTGAAAGTGATGTTTTGTTTCCATCACTTGTAAAAAAAAATAGTGTTTGGCCTTATCTTTGTAAATCATGTGTTGCAGGGATGATGTGTTTTCCATCACTTGTTGAAGCAACGATGATATGTTGGCCTTGTTTTCATAGTTGGGGTATTGCGTCCCTCTTGATGTAAACTTCACCATCAAGTATGTGTTTTAAACTCGTGGCAAGTGTGGGATGCTTGGGTCATTAGTTGGTCATGAAAGTCAAGCATGTACTTTGCAAAACAATGTACTATAGGTTGCAGAGGTTGCAGGTGTCATCTCACCGCTTAAGGCTCCGAAGAACAAAGGTGAAGGAGATGGAAGCGAGGCCTTTCAGGACGCTTGTGATGCAGACAGGGTACATAGAAGTTGCAGATTATTTTTCATGCTTTTGGAGGACCAAAAGCTCCTTAGTGGGGAGGATTGAACCAAGTGGCTCTAGACACCAGCAAAAGTCTAGGAGGACTCAGGAAGGGTCAAAAATCAAAGTGTTTGGTTATGCTTGAACTAGGTTCATGTTAAAGATCTCATCGTCGTGATTGTGGTGGTGCGAACGGTTCATCAATCCGAGTCCGAATGAGGAAGATAGAGGAAATCAAAGTTTTGGTTGACTTTTGCTGACTAGGCAGGCTTAATGGAGACACAATTTAGAATTTTTATGGCGGACAAAATCTGGCCAACTCCGGTCGGATTTCGGGCGAAATTATGGCCTCGTTAAAATGACTCCTTTGGCCAAAAATCAGAATTTAAAAAAAGGAGCCTCATTACTTTATTATATTAAAAAATAATAATATAAAAAGGAGGTGGTGGGCCACCACCCCCACCACCCTACGCCTCCCCTTCGTACCTGGCATAACCATTGAAACCGTGGATGTTACCATAAAAGGTGGGCCGACCCTTGGGGCACGGACCCATCCACTAAACCATGCCACATTATGTGTATGGACCACCGAAACAAAGTGACAGGTGAGGTGGGTGGGCCGCCCAAGAAGGGCCCAGCCCAACCTCCCTTCCCATTAAATGAATTTGTTATGTAAAAAGGAGGAGGCAGGGTTTGACCGCCTGACCTCCTCCATAATAAACAGATCCATAACCACTACGCCAACCAACCCCACATGGGAATATCCGCGTGGAAACTTATATTAACCTTCATTTCATTAGTGCACCCAAACATGGAGGAACCAGGAGCGGGCACGGAAAACGAGGCAGAGTTAATTTTAATTAATTTTTATGCATGTGGAACCAAGACTGAGCAAAATTTCCAAGAGGGTGAAATTTTTGCAGTGTCCAGATTGGACAAACTTTATGTCGATCTTACACCTCTCGGCGACACGAACCCGATGGTGCAGTTAGTTTCCTGATCTAAGCAGCCGATTCGTAGAGGACCCGGAGGAGGGAATCTTTGAGGAATCAGGGGGAATCTAAAAGATTCCTTGAGCCCCAGATTCTTAGTTTCTCAGAATTCAGAAATTTGACAGCCGATTTTGCACTATTCGACACCACAAATCTGATGGTGCGTTCAGATTTTTCATTTTCTCATTCTATGTTTCAGCGACTTTTCTAAGTGGAGTGCAGGTGTCAGTGTTTATGTGCGAGCAGTTGTTTCCATGCAATTGATGCCATGAGATCGATGGCACGAACAACTTCAGCAGTTTGACATTCGCTTCTTCAGATGGCCCCTGGTTGTGAGGTATATGCACTGTGTTCATGTACTTCTTTTGCTATGCATTACGTTGCACAGATCCTTGTTAATGCTTGCTTTGGGATCTTGTTTATTACTTGTTTTCATGGTTCCTGCTTGATGTGATGTGGAATCGTCTATGTGATGTACTTATTGTCATGATTCGTCATGTTATGTTGTGAAATCCATTTGTTGTATGTTGATGGGAGATTCATGTTGTCGTCATGTATGTTTGCATTGAGGTACCTTTTATGCCATGTTGGTGGGATGCTCATAATGCATGAGTTTTGTGTCATACTAATAGGAGTCTTTTGATTAAGAGTTCCTGTAGTGGAACATCTCTTGGAGCCACTCCTGCATGAGGGAATTTTCCTTGTATGATATAAACATCACCTCTATGTACATCATCACTATTGACAACACTTAATGTAGTGACCTACACCATCTTGACACCGGGGCCCAGAGACATAGTCCCTCCTGGACAAACTCCGTTATCAATGGCTTATGTTTTCATGTGTTGATGATTGACATGTTCCTCTTCTTTACAACATGTACATGTATTCATTTATGCTATCTTAAAAATCCAATTTAACACATCACAAAAGTAAAAGGTCTTGGAATGGTCCTTTGTCACACTCAGACCTGGATCACAAATCCAGCTCACCAAACAGAGAATAAACCTGGCAGAAGTATCTCTATCCGGAGATAGATATTTTGGCAAATCCAATAACTAGATGATCAAACCCCATAGATGACAATTGTTGCTCCTAGTGCTAGGCAACGATGTCTGCTCCAAGCTCTGCACTGGAATCACTTCACCTCCTCTAGGAGTTGTGTCACCCTTCCAGTGAGCCTCCCTTGCTCAGAAGTCGATATGTTGAACTTCTGCTCTCTCTGCCCCACTGAAAACCCCAGCGTTGCCTTTAAGGAACTACGTCAGCCCCTCTAGATTTTGCGTCACCCTCTTTGGAGCTCAGTTGTCTCTCCTGCCACTGCCCTGCCTCTCTGCTATATATCCTCGACCTTGGACTGAAGTCCCTCTACCGAAATTCCCCTCTCACTGCAACTTAGATCTTTTAGCTCAACTTTCTTAGCAAACCATGCCCGAGAAAAATCGAACTCTTTGATCTCTTGGTGTATCTCCAATTGACCCTCAAGCCTCCTCTTATACTTTTCTTGTTGATGAATGAACGACCGTGATCTAATCTATAATCAACGGCTAAGATTAAAACATACTTGATCCTCATCACTTAGAACCTTCTCACCCATATTTTTATTAATACACATTAATATTTTTATTTTCCTAAGTTTAGATTTTGGAACTCATTAAAAATATTAATTATTTTAATAACTCCTCATCCGGGCGGAATTTGTCCAAACGATTTCTGGGTTCTGGAGATCTCATATGTTCTAGCCCCTCCACAAAATTTCAGAGCTAGATCACATCTGATGCTAACAAAAAATCAACACTCCCTCTTAGCGAAGAATGTGCTCTAGTAACATTTCTCAACATAAGTACTACATTGATCCACTGCATCGGTCCTCTGTGCTGCTGATGCTTGGCCTGTTTCCCATCATCCATTGCACTGGTTCTTCCTGTACTACTGCCCATGACTCTGCCACTGTCACTGCTACATCTGTACTACTTCTCCCTCTCAAAATGCTGCATCATGTCGCCCATAGCACTGCCACTGCTAACTGCTGCATTGCAACTCAGTTACTGAGAAGTAAGCAATTGAAATTTCACGAAAAAGATGACATGATGGCCAGTCTAGATGCCTCGTGATGTTGAATCTACCTTTGCTGCTAATAAGTGCTGACCCTTTGCTGCTACTGCACTGCTACAAACTGCTTTGTGCCTCTCGCACTGCTACAACATCCATTGCGCTGCCTCAGACTTTGGCACTTTAGCTTTGCCACTGTTGCTCCATCACACCTCGCTCCAACCGGCACCCATCACTTTGCTACTGTTGTTAAGGGCTCCTGTAGCCATATGTGATCTAAGATTTTAGGCACCTCAAGGACCCTACCGCTCATGTAGTCCTCCCGACTACAACTCAATGTCACCCCACCTCTTGTCCAGAGGTGCATGAGCACTCATGGCACAATCATCATCCTCGCCTTTCCTGTCAGCTTTCGCTGGAGCAACCTTTGAGTTAGAAGCCTCCCCCTTGCCCTTCTTCTGGGGGCACTGAGTGGATTAATGTCCTAACTCCCCACTGTTGAAGCATCTGACCTTGGTGATGTCCTCTTCTTTCTCTTCTACTACCCTTGTCCCGACGATGCGAGAGCTACATCCTCCTCCTCCTCCTTCTTGAACCAAGCTCCCTTGCCACTATTCCCTATTTTGGTCATCCTCTTAAGTTATTCTTGTTGAAGAGCTGCCCACATCTCCTCCCAAATGGGGAGAGTTGCTCTGCCCAAGATACTTTGGACAAAAGTCTCCCAGTCCTTGGTGACTGCATTCAGGGCAGTCTTGACCATGAACTCAGGGTCTGGTGTAGACCCCACGGAATTCAACTGGTTGCAAATCCCTTGAAACCTAAGAAGGAAGGGAATGATCTCTTCTCCCTTCTGAATCTGGTATTGTCTTAACTGATTTTATAATAGCATCTTCCATTGGACGGAAGGTCCCTGATACAAGGTGGTCAGCGCCTCCCACATCTCCCTTGCTGTGTTCTTCTCACTAATGTGTGGTACTACATGATATTTGACCTTATCTAGGATCATGCACTTGGCTTTAGCCTGGGCCTCCTCATACTTCTTAAACAGATCAACGTCGATTGGCTCAGCAACTACCTTCAAGGCATAGTCCTTGATACGATGTTTGTATAGAATTATCAGGATCCTGGCCTTCCAGATGACAAAATTGGATGCTCCATCCAATCTGTCCTGATCCCTCAAACCATTCACTGCCATCTTAGATAAAAAATAAGACTTGTTCTCTTCTCCCTCTCATGTTGTCAATCTATCAAGATTTGGATTTGGATTTCTTTGGCGCAAGAAACCCTTTAAGGAACAAGCTCCTCTAGACTCCCTCTTAGTCCTGATTTCATTCACGAAAATCCCTCGGCCAAATGTTGAATCACTTCCTCTCCAATCCTCCTTTGCTACTGCAACTCGGATCTAGATTTCTTTGGCTAGAAATCTGTCGAGGTAGTGACTCCCTCTACATCGGCTTTGTCTCCACAGACACTATTCTGCACCAAAAAAAACAACTTCCCACCAGCTCCTCAAATCAAATTTTCTCTACTCCTTCAGCCCCAACAACTAGCTGATTCGAACCTTTCAGGCTCTGCGTCACCCTTTGCAGGCTCGAAATGCTGACGTAGGCATTGCGTCACTCCTTTGGCTCTGTGTCGCTTTTGTAGTTGCTCCTCTGCCTCCGAAACAACGCTGTCACTCGGGACAACTGCTTCTCTACAAAAAATTCTATGGATTGCTCGGCTGGTGTCTTTAGTCTCGTATGATATGCAATGCTCTGATACCATGTGAGAATTTATGAATCTACACATTAGAAATCCTACTGCAATCACTGGTTTATCATCTCATACTTTTTCTTTACATCTAACAAGTTTTTTAATTACTTAAACAATGATGAAAACATTTTTGCAACCTACACATTCATATAGATCATGAACTGAAATAAATTGAGACAATCACACAAGGGACACCGTTATTTTTGGACAATCATCCCCAAAAAAACCCAATTCGGGAAGAATGGTGAAACATATAGAGGGTTTGTATTATTAAGCAGATTTCTGAATACAACTAGGGTGCTAAATCCAGCTCACCCAACAGAGAATAAACCTGGAAAAAGTATCTCTATCCAGAGACAGATATTTTGGCAAATCCAGCAACTGGATGATCAAACCCCACAGATGACAATTGTTGTTCCTAGCGCTGGGCAACAATGGCTACTCCAAGCTCTGTGCTAAAACTGTGTCACCTCCTCTAGGAGTTGTGTCACCCTCCCAGTGAGCCTCCCTTGCTCAAAAGTTGATATGCTAAACTGCTGCTCTCTCTGCCCCATAGAAAACCCCAACACTGCCTCGAAGGAACTGCGTCAACCCCTCTAGCTTTTGTGTCACCTTCTCTGGAGATGCGCTGTCTAACCTGCTGCTGCTCTACCTCTCTGCTATGTATCCTTGGCCTTGGACTAAAGCCCCTCTATCAAACTACCCCTTTCACTGCAACTAAGATCACTTAGCTCGACTTTCTTAGCAAACCACGCCCCATAAAAATCGAACTCTTTGATCTCTTGGTGTATCTCCAACTGACCCTCAAGCCTCCTCTTATACTTTTCCTGTTGATGAATAAATGATCACGATCTAATCTCTAATCAACGACTAAGATTAAAACAGACTTGATCCTCGTCTCTTAGAACCTTCTCACCCATATTTTTATTAATACACGTTAATATTTTTATTTTCCTAAGTTTAGACTTAGGAACTCATTAAAAATATTAATTATTTTAATAACTCCTAATCCAGGTGGAATTTCTCCAAACAATTTATGGGTTCTGGAGATCTCATGTGTTCTAGCCCCTCCACAAAATTTCGGAACTAGAGCACATCTGATGCTACCCAAAATCAACATTCAATAGCTGAGTAGAGGCAAAGATGGAGATTTTCAAGATTTATTTCACCAGTTTTGAGTTTCCATATTTTGCAGCTCTGCAGGGATGGTCGTACGAGAGAGGAGGTCATGCAGTTAGCTAGAATGAAGATTTGGGCAACAGTTCGACTTCCATTTTCCAAAGGAAAATGTTGGAGGAAGTGTGAGTTGTCTAGTATGAGTTGCAAAAAAGGAAGGGTCCCAACCAGGGACTAGGCTCAATAGGATATAGTGGGGCACCAGATCCAAGTGTAGGAGTCTCACACTCTAGTGTGCCAGATGGGTAGGGTCCTGTGTAGTTGCAACAAGGAGATCAGTCAGACCATATTGTTGCAACAAGACCATCACCTTTCCTATAGGAGCCCAAAGTATCATAGTAGCAGATTCAATGTCAGAAGGCATTTTCAATCATTTAGATGGTAGTTGTAGATCTAGTTGTAGTTAATACCCGAGAGACAATTGCAGAGCTAGATGTAGTGACACAGGCAGTGGGAATTACCCAGTTGTAGTTCTAGCCAGGAGATTCCCAATGCAAAACTACACAGTCCAGTTTCCAGTGTAGGAGGACAATGCGAGTTGTCAGGAGGGAGCAAAGACATTTCTCATAGGGAAATCATGACTCAGAGGTAGTGTAGCTTCAGAGGGAGAACCCCTATGGAAGCTAGCGCTTCATGATATGGGGATATCAGACTCATTATTATAGGAGTTGCAACAACAATGTGAAAGCATTAGCAAATCAATAGCAACAACTGTATGAGTAGATCAATTTTATTTATTTATGTTTTGTTTTTTTGTTTTGTTTTGTTTGTTTGTTGTTGTTTTTGTTTTTGTTTTTTGTTTGTTGTTTTTGGTTTTTGTTTTTTGTTTTTTGTTTTTGTTTTTTGGGTTGTTGTTGTTGTTGCTTTTTTTTGCAAATATACCTCTAGGGGTGAGGTGGGGAGATTTGGTGTTGTCCCAGAGAACTACAAATATTGGGTAGGGTCCTTGAGGAGTCCACCTCATGGATCATTAACTAGCTACAAGGGCCCACAATATACAGTAGTAGGATGCATCAGTGGCAGTTGATGCAGTCAGTTCTAGAGTGACAGTAGTAGACTAGTTGCAGTTAGATACTGAGGAGCGTAGTGCAGAGTTGGTAGCAGTACAAAGAGGCACATTACAGAGTCAGCAACAAATTTGCAAATTCTTCAGAGACAGTGCAAATGCTAGTAGCAGTCAAGACTCGGGAGACAAATGCATCATACTAAACACAGTTGATTCAGTATTTTGGATGTTGCTCAGCTGTAGTATTTGCAGTTGCAACAACAACAGATGAGAAGGAGTTGCAGTGCAGATTCAGAGTTGGCAGTAGTATGGTTGTGTCAGAAGGAACACATATGTTATATTTTGGTTCAACTACAATCAATGGAAGATGAATCAAAGTTAGCACAATGGTTGATGGGTAGTAACTAAGGAAAGAACATAGTGATTAAGGGAACAACGCATTGTTTGAGGAAATAATGCAGTGACTGAGGAAGCAACAATGTGACTAAGAGAAAAACATTGTGACTGAGGAAGAAGATCAATCATTTCCAGTAGAGTTCTAGCTATAAATCAACAATGTGATAGGAGATGATACAGAGACAGAGCGTTGTGGCAGGGTGTGCAACACTAGAACACATTCCTCGCTAAGAGGGACTCTTATTTTTGTAGCATCAATGTGTTATAGCCACAAAATTTGGTTGAGATGCTAGAAAACATGAGATCTCTAAAACCCAGAAATCGTTTCTGGAAATTCTTCCTAGAAGTGTATCAATTAGATTATTAACCGTTTTTTAAATATTTCCTAAGTCTAAACTTAGAGAATATGGTTAATTAATTAGTATTGACTAAGATAATGCATGAATAGTCTAGTAACTCAACAAATCGATCAAAAGATGATATTAGCCATCGATTATGTTTTAATCTTGGTCATTGGTGCTGCAACAATGGATTATAAGAGGAAGTCAATGTGGTGATGGAGAACACACCAGAAGTTTGATTTTCTTGGCAGATCAATTTCTGTAGAGCAACAACAGTTGTTGGAGAGCCAGAGATCGAAGCACAGACAGTGAGGGGAGGCTGGAGGAAGATTTCCATATCTAGCGAGTGCATTTGCAGAGAAGAAGAAGTACCACAGTGAGGCTGACGCAGGGACCATGTAGAAGCCTCTAGAGGGAAATTTGATTTAGCCAGAGAGAAGATGAGTTTTAGTTCCAGAGGCCAGGAAAGGGTTCTAGAAGGCTGAAGAGACAATTTCTCAACCAGTGGCAGACATGACAGCTACAGGAGCAACTGATTCAGGCTAAGCGTGGGAGATATTGCGCTAGGGTGACGCAGGCCAACATAGAGGTAGTTTGGATGACTCACTTGGAGATGCAGTCAGAGCCTAGATTTGCCTGTGGGGTGAGGAAAATTCATCACTAGAATTTTTCCAGTATTGTTCTTTGTAGGATTGCCAAATTTGGCATCTATATTATTGACTCATATTTTCTCACTGTTGCATAATAATAAAAACCCTCAGCTGCTACACCGGTTTTCCCAAGTTTTTCTAAGACTTTTGTCCAAAAATAACGATGTCATTTTTATTATGTGTGTGCTAGTATTTTCTTAGTTTCCAATTATTTGTGAAGGTTGCAGTGTGTTTATTTTGATATTGTCGTAGCAATAAACTGAATAATTAATTTATCAGTTAGGAGAAATAATACCAGTTGCTGCAATAAGATTCCAATTGTGGAATTTTCACAATCTGGAGCTTCCCAGACCCCATTTACCCAACCTCTTCAAAGTATCTTACAACCCACATGAATTGGTAAGGCTCTTAGTCAAGCTATTCCTCAAATCCAAGTGGGTCAACCTGCATATGGTATAGCGCAAGCGCAACCTATCCAACCCTATGTTGGGATGATGAAAAATCCCACAGGGCAATCATATCAAGATATCCCTCAAATGCCTTACCAAGGAAAACAAATCCG
The DNA here is from genome assembly GCA_031772625.1 of Pinus tabuliformis. NCBI lineage: Eukaryota > Viridiplantae > Streptophyta > Pinopsida > Pinales > Pinaceae > Pinus > Pinus tabuliformis. The sequence goes on along the minus strand of CM062806.1, from coordinate 392,538,855 downwards.
AACCTAGCCATTTCAACCTTTACAAGGTTATCCTGGAGTTGGGAAATAAGGCTATGTGTATCTGAGTTATTAGAATCCCCCCTATCCCGGAGCATAGATACTTATTGCTTAGGCCATCCCATCTAACCTAGGGTATCCTCCATAGAAATTAAACAGGTAGTTGCCATTCATAGCAATTCTTGAATTTCTAGGTCTAACTCGGCTTACAAATGATCCCATTTTCCATTCTCCTTGGTGGTCGATTATTCTTACGAAATTGCCCAGTAATATCCCTAATTTCAATGGAAATCTTGGAGAAGACTCATCTACATATGTTATGAATTATCATTTATGGTGTTCTTCAAACTCTCTAAATGACGACTCTATCAATTTACGTCTTTTGAGTGCACACTTAGCGGTACGAAAACAAAATGGAATATTGAACTACTATGATGTTTGTTCAATAATTTCAGTGTCTTAGCAACCACATTCTTAACCCATTTTCAGGTACCCATTCTATATTAGAATGGAACTCAACTTTTGACCAATTTCAAACAATTTGATTCCACTCATATTTCTGACCACATTCATTAGTGGTGACATCGCCATAGTTTGGTTAAAACCTTTGTTCCTAATGAGCTGTTAGTCGAATTGCTCACTAAGCCTTTATTAGCACCTATCACTAAAGATGCCGCTAAGGGCAAACTGTGACTAAAGAGAAAGTAATTGCTTGTGCCCAATATTTGGATAGTGTTTATACACAATCCGACATGCTTTATGATAAAATACCTAATACTTCGTGACCCAGACAAATTGTTCCCCCATCTTCCGGTAAATAATCACATGTTACTAATGGCATGATTGGTTTTGCTAGCCAGTAGTTCGTGAGTAAACCATCTGGTTCGAATCCTATTGTGGCTTCCCAAAACCCCTCTTCCACTACTCTTTTGACTTCTACTTCTGAGATTAATGCCGTTCAATCCACAAAAGGCAAATCTCAACAACCAGGAAGTAAGAAGAAAGGAAAAGGTAAAAGAAAAAAGATAATCCTCTGCAGGACAATCAAAATAACCAGTTTTCTGATGAAAAGAAGAAACCTCTTTATCCATGCTTAATTTGTAATGAGGAGCATTTCACTTACGATTGTCCACATCAAGCAGAAGTAACTCAATTCCTTAAGTCATTTGCTACACCTACTGTGTTGATGGATCGCTTTCCTAATCAAGAGACTAACATGGTTTCTCAGGATCCTGCTTCCTCTTCCTCGATTATGATGCTTTCCTCCACTAAGACAAAAAATAACATTATGGTGGAAACCAGGAATAAATACTATGGTAATTTGAATCCCTCGACTGGTCAGGATATTGATCAACCTGCCAGTTCTACCACTCTGCTACTAGATCCTGTTCCAAATACGGTTCCTACTGAATTAACGATTAAGCTTCCCAAGGGCGTTATCCATAAATCCACATTCAACCCTTATGTGAGAGCTTCTAAAAATTATAACAAAGTTGAGGATCTAGTTGAAGCTCCTTTAGTTATGTCAACTCTTAAGGTGTTGCAAAATTGTCCCTCCCAGGAAAAGGTTTTAATTTCTGCAACTGCATGTATTGATCCCTTAGATTCTAACCTTGAGTGTTTAGCCATGAGAATAATACGCCTCGAATTCCAGGCCAATTAACTTTCATGGTTCATGTTGTCATTCGATGTAAGACCATCCATCGCACTGTTGTATATGGAAGAGCTTCAACTTATTTCATGACACTTTCTTATGGGAAGGCCATTACTTCTCCTCAATTAAATCAGTCACCGACTACTCTTAGGGCTTTTTATGGAAGATGATTCAAGCCCTATGGAAATTTTAATTCATTACAAGTTGAATTAGGTGGCAAGACAATGTCAGTAGAAATTGAAGTTATCGATGGACCATTAGATTATAACCTTCTACTGGGTTGTACGTGGGTTTATGCTATGGCTACTATTGTTTCAACATATTTCAGAAAGATGGCTTTCCATCATAAGGGGTTATAGTAGCCATTTATCATCTCACTTTCTTTGCTACCAATTCTCAAGTTACTGGAAGCATCCCTCTTGTGGGGGAAACCCCACATCCGTTTCAGCATGTCGAGGTTGGACTACTTAAGGACTCTTCCCTCATGGGAACCTTTTCACTTCCTCCTCCTTTTCCTTAGTCCCTTCCCAAAAACTCTAATCTGGTTGCCTATGTCAACATGATATCTTCTTGTGCTACTCCATATGATCCTTGGGTAGTACCAGATGAATCTAATATTGATACCTTAGGTGACCGCATGTCGCTCAGTCCCATTGAGCTCGACTATGAAGCCATCTATTTGGCCTGTGCAACACATTCTGATTTCTCCTCTTCAATCAATTGGGTTGATCATTCCTTAGATTACGACACATCCTATGATCTCTTCTATCGTATATTTTCTACTGATGAGGGTGTCATGGAGATCAAGATGCTAGATGATGCATCATGGGACGACCATTATCATCATTCCTCCTTGCCAGATTCCTCTGAGGATAATATTAATGATTTCTATTGGCACAATGTCATTGAGATGTCTGTGAATTCCTTATATATCCATGATATCGATTCTGAGAACAATTTGTTGAATATTGAAGAGACTATTCCTCTCGATATTTCGATCAAACATAAAATATTCAAGAATGTACATATTGGTGCATCTTGCTCTCCCAATGAGATCAAGACCTATAAATCCCTTTTCTAGGAGTTTAGAGACTTTTTTGCTTGGTATTGGTGAGATTCCAGGTAGTGAACCAAACATTGTTGTACATGAAATCAAAAGATATCCTAATGTTAAGCTAGTTTGGCAGTGCCTACGTCCAGTCCATCCTAATAAGGTTGCCACTATTAAGGCTGAAGTTGAAAAACTTCTACACACTAGTTTCATCTACCCAATACTTATAACTGATTGGGTGTTAAACATTGTTCCTGTCATGCAAAAATAGGGAACAATTCGTGTGTGTAGTCGATTACTAGGACATTAATCATGCTTATCCTAAGGATAATTATCCTACCCCATTTATCGATCAAATTGTTGATGAATGTGCTAGGAGTGAAGTATTTTCATTTATGGATGGTTTTTTCGACTACCATCAGATAAAACTTCTTCCATCGCACCAACATAAAACCACATTTATTTGTCCATGGGGCACATTTGCTTATCGAAATCTCCCTTTCAGATTGAAAAATGTTGGGGCGAATTTTCAGAGGGCAATGAATTATGCCTTCTATGAAATTAATCACATCATAAAACCATATTTTGACAACCTACTACTCACTTGAAACATCGTGTTGATCATCTGATGCATCTTAGGGCTATATTTTTATGTTATCGGTATTATAATATTAGGCTCAATCCGCACAAGTGTGTGTTTTGTGTAAGTTCCGAACGAATTCTTGGTTTCGTTGTTGTTAGGTGGACTAATCCTTATTGTGGACAAGATGGATCTCCCTAAATCTCAAACGAAATCTAGTAACAAACAAGAAAATAACTTCTACCTTTCCTTAGCTTATGATTGGTTGAAAAAAGTAATATGTGAGGGATCACTTACCGATTTAACGAAGTGCCTGTCAAAGTCCTTTTAGTGCTTTCCATAATTGGCTTCTCCTTGATGCTTTAGAGACTATTCCAACACTTTCCACAACTTCTCCATGATATTTCAAAGGAGATCTACATAGACAGAAACACATAAAGGATCAAAGATATATAATGAAAGATAAATGAAATACTTAACTCATCATACATCATAAATTAAATCAATAACCAATCATAACCTATGTGAGTGATCAAGAAATCTCACAAATGATATCAGAATAGACACGATTAGGAAATAATAGTTGCTTTTTATTGAATAAAAAGGAGAACAAACTTACAACCTCAATGCCTTGATGTCAGAAGCATATTCCCATGATCTCCAACCTTCTCCTTGGATGAAAATCCTTCTAGCCCTATTTCTACAACATAAGCCTACCTTTAATGGTCCTTTTCAATCCTTTGGCCTGTACTTGATTTATAGGGCAAGAGGAGGAGGTTTGGGATCCTCTTCCTAAGGGATGACATCCACAATTGGTGGGATAGGGTATCCACAAAGAGAGGGAATTAGCTCCATGATGGGAGGGATCAGGCTTGAGTAAACATCATTTCGAAGTTGTTACCTGGGAAAGATTCAACTAAAAAAGCTTCTAGACTTTCAAAAATAGGTTTTGGGGCCTTGATATATAGGTTTTTCATTCTCTTTGGGATTATTTAGGTTCTAGCCTTGCTGTGGGATGCCTTGGAACACTCTGATGGATATCAAAAGATTCAAAATGACATTCATTTTCCTAATGTGACAAAATGACATGTAACAGTTGTATCGAAGCAAGGAATTCATATTAACCCGTTGAAAGTCCAGGTGATCCTAGATCTACTTGCTCCTTCCTCTCTTGTTCAACTTCAACGACTCCTTGGTAAGGCTAACTTTCTATGGAGATTTGTTCCTAACTACGCCGAATTAACCAAAGGATTTACTCGCTTGTTAAAGAAAGGGGTTCCCTTTCATTGGGACGACAATGCCCAAAAGGCGTTCAATGCCTTGAGAGATGTTCTGATTCAGGCATCGTTGTTGTATCCCTCGAATTACTAACGTGATTACTTCCTGTATCATGTTACTATAGATACCACCAAATCTATGGTATTGGTACAAGAGGACGATGTAGGGAACAAAAATCCTATTTATTATTTGAGTTAGAATTTAAATGATACCAAGATCAAATATGCTCACATCGAAAAGTTAGCTTTGGCACCTGTCTAGGTTGTCCAAAGATTTCGTAACCATATCCTGCTTCACAAGACTATGGTTGTTTTTTATTACAACCCCATGACATACATCTTGTCATGACAATTGTTGGGCTATAAGCACTCTATATGGATTGTCATCCTCTAGGAGTTTGATTTGGAGTTCATCAAATCCAAGTCCAAGAAATCCTTAGTATTTCTCGAACTTATTTGCAACCTTGCCACGCCTAAACAGAAATGACATTTGGCGATTTTATTCCAGACAAGTCATTATTCTTGATAGACTCATCTGACTCGTGGTATGGAGACATCATCATATATCTCCAGACATAGAATTTCCATCCCGATATCTCTCGCTCTGACCAACAATGTATCTAATTTAAGGCTAAAAACTATATTATATTTAGCGACACCCTTTATCGTCGTGGTATCGATATGATTTTTCGAAGGTGCCTCACCCATGAGGAGGCTGAGAAAGCTTTAAATGAATGCCATTCTAGGGTAGGTAGTGGACATATGTTTGGTTACTCCACTGCACAAAATATTTTGTGTGCTGACTACTTTTGGCCTACTATGTTTCGTGACTGCACCCTCGTAGTCCAAAAGTGTCACGCCTGCTTGATATATGATCATAAAACCCATGCTCCACTAGCTCCTTTACACCCTGTTATTATTATTGGACCTTTCGCAAAATGGGGCATTGAATTTATGACATGTAACCCTCACTCAACTGGGGGGCATGGCTACATCATTGTGGCAGTAGACTATTTTACCAAGTGGGCCAAGGCGATGCCTACATACAATAACACCGGCGAAACAACTACTCTCTTTCTCTTCAATCATGTCATTGCAAGGTTTGGTGTACCACAGGCTATAGTTACAGACCATGGGAAACATTTTCGTAATCACATGATGTCTGAACTCACTGCCAAGTTGGGCCTCCACCATGAAATCTCAACTCCCTACTACCCTCAGGTGAATGGGAAAGTTAAAGCAATCAAAAAAGTTTTGAAAACGATGCTTCAACGCATGATAGGGATCCACAAATTGGATTGGCATCTTATCCTTTATGTAGCCTTGTGGGCATATCAAACCTCTATTCAAACTGCTACCGGATTTACACCATTTCATCTATGAAACTTGTTGTCGAATTTCTCCTTTCCACTTCAGAAGAACTATGTCTCTTACTTCTAACACACTTAGATGAAACCCGACGTGATGTTGCGATGGCTAATGAGGCCCATAAGAAACACATTAAGGTGCAATATGATAAGAATGTTAAGCCTCGTGCCTTCTCGGAAGGTGACCTTGTCCTGTTGTATGACCAAGAGTTTGATAAGTTAGGATCTAGGAAGTTTGAACCAATGTGGCTAGGCCCGTACATTGTTAAATGTGTTCTTGCTAAAGGGGCCTACGAGCTTGTTGATTTTGATGGAGTTCCATTGGCACAACCTAGAAATGGGTTGTACCTCAAGAAATACTATGCTTAAGTTATTTTTGTGTAGTTCACTGTGTACATGTTGTATATAGGTGTGTTGAGTGTGTTTGCAGTGTGAGTGTGTTCCCTTCGAAGTTTCCTATAGTTTCTGTTAATCCTGTTTACATTTGGTTTGTAGATGTCGATATCCCTTCAACCATATGTTAGTTATGCTAATGGCGCTAGTCATAGTACTCAAAACCTTTCTTCTGCAGCATGGGCTATATATGCTCTGAGTGGCGAGTTAGTGAGTTTACAAGGGATTTTTATCAGCTGCTCTACCAATAATATCGCTAAGTATAGCACAGTGATTGAACTATTGTTTGATGCTATTTCACATGGTATCCGTTGTATAGTTATCAGACTTGACTGACAACTTGTAGTACTACAATTAACTAGTGTCTATTCAGTTAGAAGTCCAATTATGCTTCGTATGTTCTTAAGGCTTCACCTTCTTGAAAGACATTTTGATTATATTCAATATCAACACATTCCTATAAATCTAAATGCATTAACAGATGCACTGGAAAATAGTTTTTTAGATAGACATTTATGACATATGTAAATTGAAATTCAATTCACATCACATACATTGAACAAGATGATAGAACACATAAGAAACAACGATAGCTAGATAGCTTTATATATATCAAAGTTTAGTTTTACAAAAACTTGTACCTGAGACACATATGGCCGCATGACCTATCATATCAAAAATATGCATGCAGTAAAAAATGACTATATAGCCTCCTAGTAGACTAATCCTAATGATGCTCATGATAACAAACAACTGCACAAGCCATCTTGCATAGAAGCCAACTGATACGTCCAAGCACACCAATAGTATGATGTTGCAGTCTCATAGGAATTTGATTGACCCTTGTCTCAACTATGCCCTAGGTGAATCCCTCCATATGTCGCTCGACTCCTGCAAGAGTCTAAACTACAATGAGATCCTGCAATACCTCTTGTCCCCCAGCAGCAACTTGTACTCTAACTGGTGCCTGTTGTGGGTCTCCAACACACTAAAGATAGGATGAACCCACTAGTCAAATGGGTCCAATGTCTGCATGTAAAAAATGATATTTAGTCTCAGATACATAAAAAACTAAAAAATTGTAAAACTTGAAAATCAAACAAAAATGATTTTTTTTACCAATGGCACCCCATCACTCACCATCAGGGAGCACGAGCTCTGGGTCTCTACGGAAATCCATCCTAGAGTATGGATAGTCTTCAATCATAATGAGTTTCGTGCACAACGATCATAAGAAGACTGGAGTGAAACTCATGGATGATGGACTTGCATGTCTAGACATGAGATCCACCCATCACCATATCTGTGGGATTCTAGGATTCGGGAGGTCGAGCGAGATATGCTATGGTCGGAGTAATGGAATTTGCTCCAAGGAAAATGAGATCAAAATGGAACATAACCAAAATTTTTAAATCGTTCATCCTTCTCCTTGGTGAGATGTTCCTTCATGTTTTCTAGTACTCGCTTTAGTTAAATATTGTTGGCTCTATGCACTTTAAAGCATACTACATTTGGGACCTATTAGTCAAATGAAAGGTAGCGCTGCCAACCAGTCTTGCAATAATAAACAAGATTTTCCTCAAAGGAAAATAGGCCACATCCTTTATCTCAATTTTCCTATATTTGGTTGGTTGGGATCAAGGTCTACAGTGTGTAGTGATATAATCTTTGATTGTCTCTCCACCCCTTCTCGAACTAGATAAGGAGATAGGAGCACCTCTCCTTAATAAATGTGTTAAGAAATAAATTTATTCTACTTGTCTATTGAGCATATGTGTTAGGTCTCTATACTACTAGTGTAACCCCTTATTGTTATTAGTGCAACCCCCTTATTGATTATTGTGCCCATATAGTCCCCATGTTGTTATTATTGTGCCCCATAGAAGCCCATTATTGTTATTGTTGCGCCCTTACATTATTATTGTTATGTCGGCTCTGATTATATTATGACCCCTTAGACTCCTATATATATAAAGGAGGTCTTATCATTTGTATCATCGAAGAATTTTTCATTTTTATAATATAAAGGAGGTTGCCCCCTCGAAGAGGCTGATTTTTAAGTCGTTGATCTATCTTTTTTATATTTTTCTGAGCTGGTTTCATAGCAATATGAGCTCCAAGCTTGAAAGCTTGTGCTTTAACATCCCATGCCTTGATAAGATACTCCAATAGCTCCATTTGTTGTCTCATCCCAGGAAGCTAAAGAACTTGAGAAGTTCACAAATTCTCAATACTCGGATGGTTTCTAGATCATTGGAAACATCTATGTCTTGGACTTCATGTTCTCTTTCTCGCCAGATTAAAGCCATTTCATTCCGATGGATAATTGAAACATGACAAGAGAAACCATTAGAGTAAATCCCATGCAAAAAACTAAGAGAAATTTGAGTGAAATAAGCAAAACAATTTTTTGAAATGCCCCCGGCACACCTTGCCAAAGGGAGACATTGTGCTACAATGCCCTTCACAGATCAAATATTACTTGCCCAGTGCACCTTTCGACACTATTAGGTTGTGCTGGATCTGAGGTGCAAAATTAAAACTCCAGGCCACCTAAAACTTGAAAAAATATGCATGAAATGAAAAACCAGAACTGTAAACAGAAAGATAAAGGTGAGATCTCCTACTTGGAAGTGATGACACTTGAAATGATCCACTGGATTGGTCGTAATCAGTTGCTGAAGATCAGTGGAAAAAAATGCACTAAGAGCTCACTCACCAAGAGGAAAAATGTAAAATGGTAAAAATGGAAATACTTTTTTCCTATTTATGGTCATTTTCATGATTATTTTATTAATATTTTATTATTTTGGCCTCAATATGACTTAATTTTACTGTGTATTAAATATTATAATCTTTTGATGATGTTCTAAGAAAATTAACAATTGTTTAACAAATTTAATGATGTTTGAATTAAAACAAATCATTTTGATCTAAGAGCATACTTTTATCGCTTTTTCGGGTTCTTTAAACTCTCAAAAAAGGAACACCCTCAAGTCCTCTTTCAGCTCTTTTTAGACTCTCTAAATATGGAAAGATCATCAAGCACTTGTATTTTCAAACTTGTTAAAGTAAATGACAAGACATCTACTCAGTATATGTTTAACCCTTTTCCAGATTGAGATAAACTATTTACGAAAAAGGAATACCTTAGTCAAACATGGCTAAGAGGTTCTCTTGAGTATCATTTTCTACCTTTTCAGAATCAAGAGACTATTTACGAAAAGGAACCTTTGGAGTTTTCTTTTTTGCCTCTTTTTCAAACTCTCTAAACATGAAAAAGGAGTTGAGTTGGATTTTCATTGGACTTGTAAAAGCATCAAACAACAATGGAATCGTCGAACATAATGGGACCGAACCACTTCTTCTCAGGTTTCGTTAAAAATACTCAGAGGGATTCATTCAAAGGATGAACTTACAGATCAAGCATATGTTATCCTCCTCAAGGTTGTTAAAAAATAAATAGGTACTAACTAGAAATGGTTGGGAAAATTGGGAACATGGTACTCTACCTATTAATGGAAATGAGTTTCTCTTGAACATGACACTCTTCCACTTCATCTTTGTGGTTGTTGGGTTGGGAAATCCACTTGTCTTTTTCGTTCATCACGCCATATCAAAGCCTCTGCATTTAGTTTTGGGTCAATGTTGTCAACTCCATTCAATGTCACTGATATGTTCAAGAGAAGTCCTTTAGTTGATATCTGCGACGATACTCCTAAGCCTTCATTCATGTATGTCGTTCCTGAATTAGTTCCACATCAACATCATTTTGTCTCAAATCTTGATACCTATTTCATGTTGTTGATGGGGGATACATCAAGGCCCTCCCGCGATGGGTCACTTCTTGTTGACATCAACTCATTATCTAGGAAGTTGACTTAGAAACTCCCTTTGGTACCTTGGGGCTTGCATACATGAATGGCAAGTTTCCTCACCCTCGACGATAGTTCTTAATCATTGGCCTTCGACCAAAAATAATTTGTCTGGTGTTCAACTTCAATTCATTCATTCACACCATACAGATTGTACTTTGGTACCTTGAGAGCCATTGACATCATCGATGGTTTCTCTTGCGCCTGTTAACGACTTAAATCATTTGTCAGTAATTAGATGGTGTCTACCATGTTTTACTTCAACTCATTTATTCACATGGTTAGAATCATACATTGCATGATTGTGTGAACAATATAGAAGACCCCAGATCTAATTCAATCCATATAGGCTGTGCTTTTAGGATTAATACAATATTACAAAGTATGATGACCATGATCATACAAACAATCATCTAAGCATGGGTCCACTCTCTGTCATCAGTGGACAAACTTCTTGATCACTATACATGTAATGTTAGCTTATGTGTTGAGCATGGGTATGCCTCCCTTAGCAAAGATATCATGATGAAAATGTATTGTAATAAATGATGATATCGACTAGTTGTTCTTGATTCAGACTTGTCACAAGGTAAAGCACTTCAGTCATTAGCTACCATTTCTGAATTTGTGCTTTAGGGGGCAATATTTTATAGGCCATTTTGTCACATTTGGTCAATAGGCCTACAAACTAGATCAATCCACATCCATGAACATGTTGTCATCATCCCTACACAAATCCCTAAGCATGACCTTTCCAAAAAGTCCGAGTTTCTGGGATTAACTGCTCAAAATCAATGTTTTTAGCCCCAATGCACCCTACCCCTTTGGCCACATGCATTAATCTTTGGTTGCTCCCTTCTACACCAGTGCTGGTCAACACTAGTTTCTCCTTGCTAGGGGTTCCCTAATTCTAGAAATTTAGGAAAATTAAAAATATTTTTGAAGCTTCCTCTTCCAAAAGCTTCCAAGGGTTGTTTTAACCATTTACCTTGGATAAGAAGCTCAATTCCTATCTGATCCTACCTTGGAGATTTCACCTATTATCCCTTGAGCTCATCCTCCCATCATAAGTGGATCTCAAGCTCATTATGGTAAATCCTAAACTACCATCCTTCTCCTATAAATTTACTGCCATCCATAGCATAAAGATTGGATTTTGGAGACTGATTATGCCCTCATGCTGTTGCCTTGAATCTAAAGGAGTCATCATATTCATGCATTAGGGTGACATTGAGGTGTGATTTGTGACAAGGAAGGATAAGTCAACTTGGGGAGATCTCTACAAGATCAACTACTATTCTTGGTTGTAAACTCTCTCTTATTTCTATTAATACAAAGAGTATATTGTTTTCCTATATGTGTTTTGTTACATTTACATTCATGTATTTCAATGCCTTGTTGATTCATTGAATAGAGTAATTGAATTATGCTACATAGATGTTGTGGATCCTTGGCTTGTTTTAGTTGCATGTGCAGGTTCTAATTATAGTAATCAGAGCTACGATTGGAGCTTACAAGCAAGGAGGAAAGTAAAGCTTGCGATGAATTCCAAGTAGGCTTCTTTCCCATTCTTCAATTTCTCTAAGGAAAAATCTATATTCTTTGCCTTCTGTTGTTCTAGACTAGTCCACTAGGTCTAGGGAAATTACTTTTGTCTGCAATCGTAAATTCTGCATAACAATTTTAAATGGTCTTATACTTCTTTACCAATCCCTAAACTACAAAATAATTTCTTTCAAATGTGGTAGACATCACTTGTACAAGCATCTAGCTAAGGATTATCATCTCCTAAATATAATAAAAATATGGGTTCACAGGGAATCTAAAGGAAACAAACATCCCACCTAGTCACCTCCAAAGAAGGACCGTTCTAAGGAAATTTTGAAAACCTCTTCCAAAGAAAACATTCCAATGATATCACCAAAAGATAAGGAAAAATATCAGTAAGAGGACCATCCTTTGGGTTAACTAAAATGAAAAAACACTCACTTGCTTTAGGTAAGAAAATTTCTACTTCTGCTTATTTGAAAAATCAACTAAAAAATTGTTACTTGGGTCCTAGGAGGTAGGTTTAGAAAACAAGACCCTTGCTCAAACTAGTGAGTTTTGCCTAGTCTTTAAGGGATATCTATTCCTTGGCCCCATCCTCCTCTCATCACTTTGGATGGAATAGGATGGGATACAATTTTTGAGTCCAACCTCTTAGAAAATCCTAAATACTTTCCTAAGAAGATTACTATAATGGTGACACAACAAGAATCGTAAACCTTTGAGGTTGTCAAATAGAACCTCAGAACTAGGAGCAAGGGAACATCCTTTTTCTTAGGTAGGATTGTAGGAGGTCTAGATGAGAAATAATTTAAAGATGTATAGAGAGATAGAAAATCATCCCTCTTTTTTTGAAGTTAAAAATGAAAGATATCTTTGACTGGGGTCCTTAGAGAAAATTCACCTAGGGATGTTTCTAGAGGATTTTCTTAACCTAAATTATAGAGTATTGGCCAATTCCTCAAAGGAATCAGCTATAAAAAGGTTAATTGAGGTTGACAAGAACTAATGACATATGGGGAGATGGTAAATCAGGATTTATCCAAGCTTTTAAGGGGGTTGGATTTTAGTTTCATTGTTGTTATATGAATATCTACGTGGGAATGCAATTGGGTGGAAGATAATATTACTCCCCTATTCTAACTCTTGGTCTTTTTCATTAGGGTTTGGGACCTTTCTTTTCTCCTTGACTCTCGGGAAATAATTTACATGCCTGAATATTTATATCCCATACTAGAAGAGGAAGGGATATTGGAAAAAGGATTTCCATTTTGTATGGACTTAAAGGGTTTGGTGGTGGTCAAAGGAGACTTGAAGTTCTCTCTAGGTGAATCAAAGTTTTGGGTCCTTACAACTAGTTTGATAGTCTACTTAATTTCTTCATAAGCAATTTGCAAAGGGTAGGATTGTTGGATAATGAACCCATGCAAGTCATCCCAACTTGGAAAAATAGGAGGACTAGATAATAAATAATAGATAAGAGGTTGGATCACTTCTTTATTTTTTTAAATTTCCTTACAGAAGCAATTATAATTGGATAATGGATAATCTCAACATATGATTCTAATCACAATCAAATGATCTTGGAAGTTGTCCATTCCCAAGGGAGGCCACCCATCCCCTTTGAGATGAACTTTAAATAGATGAAATAAAAGGACTTTATGAAAAAAATCAAAGATTCTTGGAATCCCTTTGATGTCTCTTCAAATGAATTAATGACCATTTGATTTTATCAAAACCTAAAAAGGGAAAAGTAGATAACAATCATATGGTTTAGGAAAAAATAAAAGGATGATGGAACTTTTAAGGGGTTATAAGAGCTTCTATCCTCAAGCAACAACAAGGATGGTTTAGGTTTTCTGATGAAAAACTAGAAATATGAGATAAGCTAGCCATAGAGCAAAATAAGACAAATTCTCCTTGACAAACAAAAATAATGGCAATTGAAAAGCAAAGTAATTTAGTTCCAGGCAAGAGATGAAAATACATTTTTTTCCCACATATTTGTCAATTGCAGGAAAAACATAGACTCATTATATATATAACAAAAGAAGATGGGTGTTAGGCAAATTTTTTTTCCAACATAATGTCTAAATGGGTAAAATATTTTCAATTTATTTTGAAAGATGATTCTCAAGAAACCATATTGCAATCATCAAATTATCTAGCTACTTCTATAGCTTTTTCAATGCAAAGTATTTTCAAACCCTTACGACAAAGGTGGGAAATGAAGAGCTTCTCAAAACTCTTAAAAATTTCCAAAAAAAAAAGTCCTAAGTGAGATGGCCTCCCTATGAAATTCTTCCATTGCCTTGCCTCCTAAATATGAAAACCCTTCTTGTTATGAAAAGTTTCATTCTATTTCAGTATGTAACTATATTTACAAAATAAATTCAAAGATTATAACAAGAACCATGAAATACCTCCTTTCTCAACAAATCTACCCAGAGCAATGTGGATTTTTTGAAAGGGGGATAAATTCACAAGGTAGCGGGGGTTGCTCAAGCAGGTCTCTATTTTTTAAATACCAAGAAATTAAGGATAATTATTGTAAAAGTAGATATCTTTAAATCATTTGGTGGGTTAGCTAGATTTTATTAAGGCTATTTCTTATCCACTTGGGATTCAATATCAAAATCTATCATGTAGGTTATGAATTCTATCAATTAGGTCTATTTAGCAATTCTTATAAATGGAGTCACATCCACTTTTTGGAAACCAAAAAGAGGAATTAGGCATGGATTCCTACTATCCCCAATTTTTTTCTACTAGTAGTAGAAGGGCTTAGCATATTTCTTAATGTAGCCTCAACAAGTGGCAACTTCAAAAATATTATCATGGGCAACATCTGCAATGTCTCTCACTTGTTATTTGTAGATGACATCCTTATATTTTGTGATGGCACTAAAAGAATGGTTGATATGATTAAAGAGATCAATATTGTCTTTTGCAAACTCACTAACATGAAGATCAACCTAGCCAAATCGATGATTTATTTTTGATGCCTCTCAGGAATAGAAAAAGTTACATATATCTCATCCCTTTCCCTCTTTATGGTGGATTTTGATGTTGGTTTCAAATACTCAAGATTCCACTTGAAGGATTATCTATATCAAAAAGTTATTTTGAAGTGGCTAATAATGAAAGTTAAAAAAATAAAAGAAAAATGATTAATATTTGGTGCAATCAATGGATTTCTCGTGCAAGATGACTTATCCTTATAAACGTAATTGTCAAGGCCATACTTGTTACTGGATGTCCCTTCCCTAGATTATGAAAGTTGTCCTACAAAGAATTAGGTAGTTATGCTATTATTTTCTTTGGTCTAGAGAAAGTGGGAAGAAAGGTATGGTATTGTGTAAAGACTCTACATTTTTACAATTTATTATTTATTATTATATATTTATAATTATCACCATTCAAAATTCATATATAGTAACACAATATCTATAGTTTGAAGTTACTATTTATTTATCCAACTATCTCCCTTAATTACAAAAGGAGTTTTTTTTACTTCAAGTCCTATAATTTTGCTTATAAAACTATATTCTCAATATAGTTTCATATAACAAAGATTTTCCTTGTTGCACAAGGTTTTATTCACATGAATATGTCTACTATACCTCTAAATGTATATACTTGTATTTTTTTTAACAAAGTCAGATGTTGGTTTTTCTATTCAAAAAAGAGAGAGCAACGAGCTACCATTACATGGTTTTTGGGAGCCATCCAGACTAACAGGGAAGGCAAAGAGAGTGCCATCCCAATCAACTGAGGAGCAGAGTTCATAAGTTCCTAGTTTTCCAAATATTGTTTGTTTGCAGATTCTTACAAACTATTGCAAAAAAACTTGACAATTAGAACTCATAGAAACTAAATAGAAAGAGCTTAAGATGTAGTAGCTGATACAATGTAAAATCTACAAAAAGATCCTATTTTTTTTTATATACAAAGAGTTCTTCTTCTGGCTTATTGTTGCTGTTTTGGTTCCCAAATTTTTCTCTAGTTTGGTTGGGGAGGATTCCTTTCAGGGAATGAGTTCTGACTGGCGAGTCTTCCCATTAGGAAAGCGTTTTCTGACTTTGACTAAATCCAAATTTCTCTGACTATTTCTCTCAACTAGTCGATCATATACTTCTTGGTTATGCAGTCGACACATTTTCATTCTTGGAAGCTTTATCCAATGGATCCATGTTCCCTTTGTAGCGAAAGAAGAGCTTTGTGTAGTTTTATATGTAATTGTGAGGAAAAAAGCTCCTCGACAAAGAAGGGAACTAAGCAACAAGAGCATGAAGAGATAGAAAATACTGTATGGAGAAGCAACCTTTCAATAGTAATGCCAACTTAAAAAGAGAGCCCAAAAGACTACAACGAGCTACGAGGCTCGAAGCAGAGGATACAAACTGCCTTAGACTATCAGAGGGAGAGGAGGCATGATGTAATCGGGAGTTTGGAGGATAGAGTGAAAGAAATACCGATAAGGTAGTGGAGGTTGGAGCTACAGGGAGAATAAATGTGAAGGGTTGGAGTGATGAGCTGCGAAGAAGGGAGAAGATAAATAGGAGAGCAAGAGGGGAGGAGGCATCAAGTGGGGGAAGGATGAAGGAAGGTCGAGAAGAGTGAGGAGGGAAGTCAGTCAAGTCAATTGGACATGGGCAAAGAGAGTAAACAAGAAATATTTGAATGAGATTAAATCTCAGATTTGATAAGAAAGGTGCGAATTTTAATGTAAGCCAGTCTAGGTTACGATAAGACTTTGATTGGATTGAGAGGATGGAGGAGTGATTATGGTATTGATAGAAGAAAAGCTTCATTTGCAATGCTTGCTTCTCCTAGAGGTCGTGCCACTACCTTATTTTCTTGGGTGTTTGTAATTTTGTTATTATCCCTTAAAATATGCATGAAGGTGACCTGTCCCAAGTTTTTTAGATGTTGACTGATCCTTTTTGTAATTTGGCTCAGCGCTGCATTTTTCGGATTGGTCTTCTTGACCATGGCTTGAATGAGGATAAAGGAGTCTCCCAGAATAATTGGATTCATAATATATATATATATATATATATATATATAGATATATATATATATATAGATATATATATATATATATATATATATATATATATATATATATATATATATATTGCTCCCAAAAGGAGTCCATAAGCCTTAGCCTTGTTGTTTGAGGTCGTGTCCAATCCCCACTCAAAACAGATGGACTTATGCCTACCTTGGTCAATAAGAATTCTGCCTGCACCTTCTTTCCATGGGTTTAACTTTGATGTTCCATCAAAGAAAATACATGATCTATTAAGAGCATTAATCCATAGGATGAATTCTTCCTCTTTTAATATGATTTTCCAGCTCTTTCCTTTTGGGTGTGATTGATAAATCAGGCCTGATTTTTGCGTAGTTGATCCAAGTTCTTTCTTCTTGCTGAAGTTCATTAAGGTCTATTGTTTTTGTTCCTTTAGCTGATAGAAATTCTGTTGTTAATCCCCATGCTTTGGAGAACACCTTGCTGACTTTTGGCTTATGGTTCTAAAAAATTTGTTGGTTCCTTGCGAGCCATATTTGCTAGTAGAGAAAGGAGGGTATACTTATCCAATGCCTTTTAATGATGTTCTTATTTTTGAGAGAATAAGGATACTCATTTTTCCATGCTAAATAGAACTCATTGAAGGAACAAGATAGATTCACATCTAGTTCCAAGTGGCTTGCAAGCAGAGTCCAACATTATTTTACAAAGTTACAATCAAGGAAGAGATGTTGGATTCTCTCTTCTGCCTTGAGAAACATAGGGCATCAAGAGGGCCTCAAGAATACTTTTTTTTTTTTGAGATTATCAACTGTAAGGATTTTTCCTTTTAAAAGAGTCCAAACAAATATTTTTATTTTTGGGAGACTTTCAATTTTTGAAACCGATTTCCATGGAGACCAATCCTGAATCCCTTGTTGATCTGGAAGTCTTAGATATCTTGATTTCACTATTTTTTTTTTTCACAAGATCGGTTACTCATATATTAAAAAGCTGTGTAAACTAGAACTGTTACATAGGATTCAAGCAGAATAGTCTCAAATGAAGTGCAAAATCGGGACGCAGCCCGTGACTTCTGTGAGATTAATTTGAAGAGAAATTGATGAAAAAGATTCCTACTATACTGCCTTACAAACAAACCGTCTATGAGCTTTATTTTACTATTCATATAACTAACACCAGAATTGGTTTACTGTTTCCTCTCTCTGTTCATCTCTTTGTTCATCTTTTTGGCTTGCCTTGGTGGATGCCTCTGCCTGCATGCTGTCTGTGAGTTGCTTGATATGGTTGATAGCTTCCTCCAAATGCTGACACTTCACCTTGAATCCCTCAATTTCCTTTATCTGCTTGACCAACTTCTTTCTTTTGGAGCGGCTGTCATGTCTTGTGCTATACCTGAGAACGGCTGAGGAGGGATACTGTGCGCCGAGTCTCTGAGTGATGGCTTGCTTTGATCCGAGGAAGCAAAGTAGACTCGAAATTCTGAGAGCACACTGATGAATGTCACTCCCGTGAACAACTTCACTGCCTTCCAAGCTTTGTAATTTTGGCTGAGGCAGGGGCTGTAATGCCTGTGTGAGGAGAACGCTCGGAGGAGCAGGAATAAAAAGGAGGAGAGGGACTTCCAGGCTTCGAGATTTTTGCTGAGACAGGGGCTGAAGTGCTTGAATGTGAGGAGTGGGAAGAGCGTCCTCAGAAAATCTAATAGGATGATAACTGATCTGACAATATTCAGAGGGGCACTTCGGATGGGCTGATTGACTACTTAGCTAGTTATGGGATATCTTTGACATAGATTTTCTCATTTTCGCTTACCTGACCCTGCTGTCGATTTACCGCCTTGTTGGCAAGGGAGTCAGCTTCTTCGTTGTGCTCCCTTAGTACATGCCTGAAGGTGACATCCCCCATATTCCGTGTGTTCTCTATGATCCTCTTTCTTATGTTGTTGAGGCTTTCTCTGTTAAATTCTTTATCATTGGTCATTGCTGAGATTATAATAGCCGAGTCCCCAATTATGATTGGGTTCTTAAGTCCAAAGTTGGAAAAAATTGTGGTGCCGAGGAGGAGACTGTAAGCTTCAGCTGCGTTGTTCGATGTCTTTCCTAATCCCCATTCATAACTGCAAATGTGTTTACCTTCTTGATCTTTAATTACTCCTCCTGCTCCCGCTGCTCCGGGGTTGTTCTTCGATGCACCGTTAAAGAACAGAAGTGGGCGGTCTTGCTTGCTTATCCATTGCCTTACTTCGTCTTTAGATCCCCTGAGTTTCCAAATGGCCTGTTTCTGGTTGGCTTTATTCTGTGTAGGAGGATTCTGGGCGTGGTTCACATTGAAATTACTGTACCAATCCTTTTCCTCTTGTGCCCAATTCTTCTGATCTGGGGGTGCTATAAGATTTGCACTTACCACCTCCGAGATGTTTGCTATAGTTTTTGCTATTACACTGTCCATGTTAGGCCTTTTGTTTTTGAAAACATAGTGATTCCTTGCGAGCCAGAGGTTCCAACATAAAGTAGCGGGGATGCATTTCCAGAGTCTGATAATATTGTTCTTGCCCTTCTTAGAGTATGGATAGACTCTTTTCCAATTCTTCTGGATGTTATGCATCTGATCAGGGAATCCTCTAATGTCCAAGGGTCTTGTTATCCTGTTCCAACAACTTTGAGCAAACGAGCAGAGAAGGAAGGAGTGCTTAATTGACTCTTCTTCTGCCCAACAGAAGCTGCAAATCGAAGGTCCTTGTATCCCTTTCTTCCTCAGGTTCTCCGCTGTAAGGATTCTTCCTTTTAGAAGAGTCCAGTTGAAGTGCTTTACCTTTGGGAGGCATTCTGTCTTCCAGGCAGCTGGATAAAGGTTCCAATTGGCGGTGGGGGTTGAGTTTTGGAGAGATTTATATCCTTCTTTAACTGTGAAGGATCCTCCCCCCGTATCCCAGATGTATCTGTCCTCTTTGTCCTTGCTTGTTGGAGCTAAACCAGATAATGAGAGCTTCAGATTGTGCCACAGGATTTTTAAGTCCGGAGGTAGGTCCAGGTCTTTCCATGCCTGCCATCGATTTTGATTCCATAAGGATATATCATGCATGGTGTTTATTTGTCTCTCCTTCATCCAATCTTGCAAAGGTCTGAATTCTTGAGAAAGGGTTCTTGGATTGGAGTTCAATATTCTGTCAGTCCATATATTAATACTTTGACCATTACCTGGGAGCTTAGAGACATTTTCCTTGAAGTGTGGTAGAACTTTCTTCACTAGACGCCACATCGGAGTGCAAGGCCTGTCTACAATTGGGTCAATGAGGATGTTGGAATTTGGGCCTCTAAGATACTTTCTTTTTATTGCCTCAACCCACCACGAGCCGGTTCCTGTGAGAATCCTCCAGATCAGATTTAGTCCCAGCGCCTGATTGGAGAGGCTTGGCATTTTTATAGATAGGCCTCCTTTCTCATAAGGAAGGGTTACTTGATCCCAGCTAACAAGACTGAATTTTTTTGTGTCTTGTTTGCCTCCTTGCCAGAGGAAACTTCTCATTATGAGCTCCATGTGTTTATGGATACTAGCAGGGGCCATAATGATTGCGTATTGGTAGATTGGGAGTCCAGAGAGGACAGCCTTTATGAGGATAGTTCTGCCAGCTAGATTGAGCCAAGAGACTCCCCAGTTTTGGAGATGACCCCTCATTTTTTCAATGTGACTAGTCCATACTTCTGTTTTAATGTGATCCTTTGCCAGGGGCAGGCCTAGATAAGGGAAAGAGCTCCAATTTTTTTGAAGGAGAATCTCCATAATTTGGGAGATTCTTTGCTGTATCTGTTCAGGCACATTCCAAGTGTAGAGCTTGCACTTTCTGTTATTCAGTTTACCTCCTGAGACTTGGAGAAAAGCATCCAGAACCTTTTTGAACCTCCTGGCCATTAGACTAGAAGAACCCCCAATTAGAAGAGTGTCGTCTGCAAACAATGAGTGGTTTATTTCCTTGGTCCCTCTCTCAATTTGGATGCCTGTAATTTCTCTCTTGCTGCGCAGATTTTCAAGGTGGATGCTGAGAGTCTCCGCCATAACAATGAAAAGGAAGGGAGAGAGGGGGCAGCCTTGCCTCAGGCCTCTGGAACTTCTGAAAGAAGTGCAGGGCCTGCCATTGATCAGCGGGGCGGTCCAGGAGTCGAAGATACAAGCTTTAATCAGGCTGATAAATTTGGGAGAGAAGCCGAATTTCTTTAGGACCGCACAAAGGAAGGAGTGATCTACTCGATCGAAAGCGTTGGCCATGTCCAGTTTGATGATCATTCCACGTTCTCCTCTATTGTAACTGCTGTGTATTGCTTCCTGGACTAGTATAACATTGTCTATGATCTGCCTCTTTGGAACAAAACCTCCCTGGTTCTCTGAGATGATGAGAGGTAGAAGATTCTTTAACCTGTTTGCTACTAATTTTGTTATGATTTTATAAGAGACGTTGCAAAGCGAGATAGGCCGGAATCTATCAAAGGATTTAGGATTGGCTTCCTTGGGTATCAAGGCTATATGTGAAGACTTTGTGTTGTCCCCCAATTTGTGTTTTCTAAATGCATTTTTTACCATTCTTACAAAGTCCTTCTTTATAATGTCCCAATGTTGCTTATAAAATGCAGTTGTGAATCCGTCCGGCCCTGGGGCCTTGTCCTGCTGCATGCCGAAGATAGCCTCTTGGATTTCTTCTACTGTAGGTTCTTGCTCCAGCTTGTTGTTGTGTTCCTCTGTTATCTTGCTCTTGATTATACTTAGGAAGTCATCGCTGTCATGGTGCTGGTTCGCCGAAAGGAGGGCTTTGAAGTGCGCATGAGCTGCATTTTTTATGGCTTCTTGATCCCTCAGTTCTCTCCCATCAACTTCTATTCGGTCTATCTGATTGATTGCTCTTCTAATCTTGACATTATTGTGGAAGAAAGATGTGTTTTTATCCCCAGCTTTTAACCAAAGACAGCGGGATTTAATTCTCTGCTCTTCTTCCTCCAGGCGGTTCTGCCGGTAAAGCTCTTTGTACAGCTGTTTTTCCTTGTCTAGGTCCGCGGCTGTGTATTGCACCTGCTCTTTTTCTTGATGCCATCTCTCCATTTCTAGTTGCAGCTCTGTTTTCTTTTTCTTTTCAGCGGTTGGATTTTCCTTGGCCCATTGCTTTATGGCTGTCCTGAGATGCTTTAGCTTTGACTCCTAAACGAA
Source organism: Pinus tabuliformis (assembly GCA_031772625.1). Taxonomy (NCBI): domain Eukaryota; kingdom Viridiplantae; phylum Streptophyta; class Pinopsida; order Pinales; family Pinaceae; genus Pinus; species Pinus tabuliformis. Next base: position 392,516,882 of record CM062806.1, on the reverse strand, counting down.
ATGGGGAGAGCCAATAACTTCAATCGACCACTGGTCCTTTACAAGGGAGCGGAAATCCTCATGGGAGTCCCAGGCTCTATTGTATTTAAAAGGAAGAGGGCCCAAATTTACTCCTCTGTCCATGGAGAGAACCACGGCCTTGTGATCCGATGCTGTGCCATGGATTATGCGACTCCTGATTGCTTGGTAATTTTCTGCTACACCTTCCTGTACTAAGAATCTGTCTAACCTCTCTTTTATGTTGTGTATCCCTGCTCTTCTGTTTGTCCATGTGTATTTGCCATTTGTGAGTGGAGGGTCGATCAGTTTGAAGTGTTGGATGATTGATTCTATCTTATCTCTGGACTGATCTGCATGGAAATTTCCCCCATATTTTTCCTCTATCTACCTTATTAGGTTCAGGTCTCCTCCAAGGATTACCCCACTGCTGTGCGTGTTGTTGAGGTCCACTTCTAGAGTGTTCCAGCAGCTTGCTTTATCTCTGTAATGGTTAGGAGCATAAATGTTGTAGATGTGATAGGATTCCCGGGTGCTTTTGTTCTTTAGTTCTGTTCGTATCCACCAATTGCAAAGCTGGGAGCTGATGATTTCCCACTTGTTTATATTCCATAAGGTTCCTATGCCTCCTGAAGCTCCTGATGAGCCTATTGAGATGCCAAGGTAGTTTCTGAATCTTTGGGTTTGAAGGAGGAAGTCTTGCTCGGTGGTTTTGGTCTCCTGGATTAGGAGGATATCAGGATTTTCCTGGTTTATGAGATCCTTGATTGCTTTCAGCTTTACGGGTGAGCCGAGCCCCCTACAATTCCAAGAGACCAATTTCATTATTTACCAATGTTGAGGTGGGGTCCTGATTTCTCCTTGGCCTTCTCGCCACTTCCTTTTAACTTACCTAAGAAGGAGTCCATTGGTTGTTGGGTGCCAGTTGCCATTTCCTTTGCTGCTGTCTCATCTCTTAACTCTCTATTTGTCTTTCGGCCGACTTTTCTTGGGGGGTCAGATGGCTGGTGAGCCTCCTTGGCTTTGTTCCTTGTAAGGATTCTTTCAATGGTGGGGGGGGGGGGGGGGGGGAGGGTTAGAGTGGGGAGAGGCAGGGCGAGGGGAGGGGGGATGGGAGGCCGGGACTTCTTCTGTTAGGGTCTCAAAGGGGTTGGAGGAAGAGGGGAAGGTTGGGGAAAGAGGGGGAGGCGGGGGGGGGGGGGGGGGGGGGGTTGTTTTGATGCTGGAGGGGCTGTGGTATTGGCACCGGGTTCGAAGAGGGCTTTTTCCGTTTGACTTGTTCCCAAGGTCCTTCAGTGTTATCCTCATTTTGTGTGGCCTCGTTTTCTTTCAGTTTACTGCATCTATTAGCGAAATGACCGTATTCATGACATACCTTGCATTTGAAGGGCAGTTGTTCGTAATCCAGCTGTTGGATATGCATCCATTGGTCCACTCTTAGCTTCACGGCTTCCGACAGTCCTTTTCCAAGATCGACTTCAACGCAGATCCTAGCGCATTCGTGCATGTTCTCCCTTGGTTCCGATCTGTCTATGTATTTTCCAACTGCGTTGCCGATCGCTTTGACCGACTCATCCCCCCAGCAGTGCAAGGGCAGATGAGGGAGGCGCACCCAAACAGGGACCGCGCTGGGGATATCCATTTCCGGATCAAAGTCCGGGGTCCAACGGTTCAGATATAGTCCTCTTGTGTCCATAAAATACGGCCTGTTGCGAAAGATGAGATGCCTGTCTTCCTTTGTTTCGAATAAGAAGGTGAAGTAACCACGCCCGCAGAACCGAATGGCTATCTTCCCTTGAATCATTGTGCTCCAGTTACGCTCCACCCATTTTTGGACCGTTCTTGGGGAAGGCCATAGGCCTGTGAACTGTCCAACCAGACCTCTTTCTGATAGAGCTATTGCCGATTTCCTGGGCAGAGATGGGGGCAGATTTACATCAGGAATTTCATCTAACTTCTTAATGAACTTTGTTTGGGAGGGTCGGGATCTTGCTTCAGAATGGTTTGAAAGGAGGGCTGCGAAAGATTCCTCAGGAGTTTCAGTGATCGGAGGGGGGGAAGCGGATCCTGCCATTTGCAGGCCCGCTGCGCACAGCAGAGGAACAGGGCGGTCAAACAAACGGGAACCCCGAATGCGGGGTCTGCGCAAAGGGTAGAAGAGCAGAGGAGGCCCTGCCAGGCAGAGCCTGGAGGCTAGGGCACGAGAACGGGGATCAGAGGGGCAGGGCTGCCGCGGCGCAGAGCAGACGTCAATTTCACTATTTAATCTCCTCCAGAAGGATCCCATATAAAGGTGACATGGGTTTCTTAATTAATTTGGGCTTCTCCTTTGAGAAGAGAGATTAATATTCCCACCGTTGTTTGAGATTTTGAGGTAAATTAGGTGTCTTCCAATCTTTCCATGTGCTATCATATTGATCCCATTGGGATATTGACTCCAGTGTACATAACCCTTTTGAGCTCATCCACCTTCTTAACCTTTGAACTTTTGAGTGAGTGGAAAGAGGGGGCTTTCCCATTATACTTTCTTCACATATATTTATCTCTTGACCATTCCCTCGTAGTCTTGAAGTTTTATCCTTCATGAGAGGAAGAAACTTTTTGATAGGTTTCCACATTTGGGTGCAGGGTTTGATTGGAGTTTTCTTCGAGAGGAGGGAGGAGCGAGAGTGGTTCAGGTGTTTGGATTCCAACACCTGCTTCCACTAGCAATTGTCCCCAGTAATGAGTCTCCAAACTATTTTAGCCCCAAGGGACAAATTCATTAATCCCGGAAGTCTTATTGATAGTCCTCCTTTCTCATTGGGTGAAGTAACTTATTCCCATTTTATCAGGTTGAATTATTTTGTTTCTGATTTCCCTCCTTGCAAAAGGAAGCTCCCTATAGTTAATTTAATTTGTTTGTGAATACTTACTAGGGCTAAGATTGTTGCAAATTGATAAATGGGAAGAGTTGTGGGCGTTGATTTTCTTAGAGTTACTCTACCTGCTAGATTAAGTCAGATCATTCCCCAATTTTGTATTTTTTTTGTCATTTTCTCGATGTATTTTGTCCACAAATCTGATTTCAGATTTTCTTTTGACACAGGTAGTCCTAAATATAAGAAGTGGTTCCATCGTGCCTAGCGGGGGATCTCAATAATTTGCGCAATTCTTTGGAGGGTACGGGATGGTGCATTCTGTCTCTCTTTTTGTTATTGAGTAAACCTCCTGAAACTTCCATGAAACTGTCCATGACTTTTTTGAATCTTCGAGCAACTATACAAGAAGCTCCTCCCATTAGAAGAGTGTTGTTTGCAAAGAGGGAGTGATTTATAGTTTTGATTCCAGAGCTTATTGATAGACCTGTTAAGGTGCGATTTCTTCTACAATGTTTAAGATTTCTACTCAACGAGTCTACCAATAATATATAGAGGAAGGGAGACAATGGGTAGCCTTGTCTCAATCCCGAGAGCTTTGAAAATATTCACTTGGTCTTCCATTGATGAGAGGGGATATCCACAGACCAACAATACATGTTTTTATTATTTCTATAAGCTCAATAAAGAAGCCATTTTTTTTAGAACAACTGATAAAAAAGATAGATTGAATCTATCGAAAGCATTTGCCATGTCAAGTTTTATAATGAAGCCCTGCTCATTTCTTGCTAAACTAGAACGTAGTGCTTCTTGAACGATCATGATATTATCCTAGATCTATCTATTGGGCACAAATCTGCCTTGGTTTTCTGAAATTAAATTGGTTAGGAGAGGTTTTATGCGGTTGGCAAGGATTTTGGTGATGATTTTATATGATGAATTGCACAAAGAGATAGGTCAAAATCAATTGAAAGTTGAAGGTCTTGCTTCTTTTGGGATGAGGGCTAGGAAGGTCAAATTTGTATAACCTCCCAACTTCTTTTTCTGGAAGACGTTTCTGATCATTCTTATGAGATATTTTTTGGTGATGGCCTAATTGAAGTGATAGAAAGCTATTCGAAACCCATTTGGTCTGGGAGCTTTATTAGGTTGGAGGCTCCAAACATCTTTTTGAATCTCACTTTCTTCGACCTCTTTCAAGAGTTCTAAATTTATTTCTTCATTTATCCTTTTTGGGATGTGCTTTATGAAGTTCTCGAAGTCTGGATTTATTGGCTCAACTATTAGAAGATTTTTGAAATGGTTGTGTGCTTCTTTCTTAAGTGTATCTTTCCCTTTGATCTCTTGTTCTCCTTCACCTTTTATTGTGTCAATCTGATTTATTATTCTTCTCATATTTTTTGTGTTATGGAAGAAAGCAATGTTTTTGTCCCCTGCTTGTATCCAAATATTTCTGGATTTGAGCCTCCATTCTTCTTCCTATTTTTTGTTGTTTCTATAGATTTCCCAATATAATTCTTTCTCCTTAAGTTGGTTCTCTTTTGTGTATTCCATGCATTATGTCTTTTTTTTTGAACTATTTCCATTTCTTTTTGCAATTCTTTATTTCTTTTTTGTGGTTCACTGTGATTGTTTTTTCCCAAGCTTTTAAAACATTTTTCACATTTCTTAGCTTTTTTTCCCACACATAGTTTGGCAAACCAGTGATGTTTTGCGCCCACGCTATTGCTATAATTTGGTTCACTTCTTCTTTGTTGTTCCAAGATGGACAAAATCAAAATGGGAGGGGACACAAATTTTCAATTGTCCCTAAACTAATGGCCAATGGTTTGTGGTTGGAGGCCATTGAGTGGATAATTTTTGATGATACAAAACTAAATTTCACTATAATACTGTCTTGTATTAAGATTCGATCCAACCTATCTTTTATATTGCTTTTACCAACCATTTTATTATTCCAAGTGTATTTCCCTTTCTTTGGAGGAATTTCCAATAGATTGTGGCATTCTATAATACTTTCAAGGGTGTCCCGAGATGGGTCAATGTGAAAATAACTTCCAAATTTCTCCTCAGCATTCAAAACCAAGTTTAAATCACTTCCTACTATAATGCTTTTGTTACGATCCTGAAGTAAATTTTCTTTGGGGGATTTCCAACATGACTTTTTATCTCTATATTGGTTTGGAGCATAAACATTGAAAATGCAAATTTGCAAATTGATTAGTTTGTTTCTTAAATATGTTTTGATCCAATGTTGGTATTTTTGTTGATGTTGCAGTTCCCATTTATCCTTTCTCCACATTGTTCAAATTCCCCCCAATGCCCCAGTTGCTTGGAGAGCTAAGCCTTCATAATTCCTTCATTTTTGAATCATTTTTCCATTTCTTGTTCATTAATTTTGGTCTCCTAGATCATGAATATATCTGGTTTCTCCATTGATAAGAGATCTTTTGTTGCATTGAATTTCGTAGAATGTCCCATTCCTCAACAATTCCAGGAGATCATCTTTTTTCAAGGAAAGATTCCATTGGTTGTTGTGTTCCCATTGCCATTTCCTTTATAGCTGTTTCGTCTCTTATTTCCTTGTTGATTTTTCTTCCTTTCCTTTTTTGAAGGTTTGAGGAGAGAAGGGATTCTCTAGACTAGTTTCTCGTGAGGATTCTTTCAAAGGAAGGCGGGATTTGGGGGGGGGATAAAGAAGGAATAACTGGTTCATGAGAGGTAAGTAGAGGGTCAAGGGAAGAATTTAGAGGTCCAAAGGGATTGGAGTCAAGGAGGGTATTAGATGAGGGGGGTTGTGGGATAGCTGAATGAGAGGGGGGGAGCTCAAAGGAAGAGGAACTGATGGGGATGGAGCTTGCCGGGTAGATGTTTTATTCGTAGTCCCTTTTTTTATTGGTTTCCATTTTGTTTCCTGAAATTCTACTTCTTCAATTTCTTGTTTTTTGGACATCTTTTAGCAAAATGACTGTACTCATGACATACATTGCATTTGAATAGGATATGTTCATAGTCTAGTTTCTGAATATGCGTTTAGCTATCAACCTTGATCTTTACTTCTTCTGGGAGGCCTTTACCTAGGTCAAATTTGACGTAGATCCTTGCACAAGTGTGCATATTCTCCTTGGGTTCGTTTCTGTCTATATATTTTCGTACTGCATTTCCTATTGCTTTTACTAACCTATCCCCCAATAATGGAGGGGGAGGTGGGGAAGACGCACCCATACTGGAACAACACTTGGGAGATCCAGCTCAGGATCAAAGTCTGGCATCCATCTGTTTAGATAAAGTCCCCTTGTATCCATGAAATAGGGCCCATTCCTGAATATCAGATCTCGGTCCTCTTTAGTTTCAAAATGAAATGTGAAATATCCTCTACCACAAAAGCGAATGGAGATTTTCCAATATATTGAGTGTGATCAGTTCCATTCAACCCATTTCTCCACTGATTATGGAGAAGGCCAGAAGCTTGTAAACTGACCCACCAAACCTCTTTATGATAAAGAGAGAGTTGTTCTATGGGACAAGGAAGGAGGTAAGATGATTTTTGGTACATCTTTGAGTTTCTTAACAAATTTGGAGTGAAAGGGTCTTGTTCGAGGAGGTCCAAGTGAAGAGATCAGTATGATTTTTTTGTCTCTAATTTAATAATTACAAAACAATAAAGAATTAGCTAAAGGTACTGAGTTTTATATCTATGCTTCATTTCCATATAGGCAAAAAACTTACAGAAATGAATTCTATGATTTTCATACTAAGCCATCGACTACTCTTTTGCTTTCCATAATTTGTTTTTTCTAAAATAAAATAAATTCTAGAAAACAAAAACTACCCTTTTCATATTTACAACAAAATTGGATCAGAGGTACCGACTTGAAAATAATTTATGGAAATTATGTGGCTAGGATATTGGCTCCTCCCAGCCTTGACATGCCAAACAATGCTTACCCCCCTAAGAAAAACTAGGCTTGCACTTTTTTGTCCATCCTCCATGTTCTCTTCAACTCCTGCTTATCTTTCTTTTTCTCAGAATAATCGGACTCAAAACAGAAGAATTCTCAAATAATATCCATCTACCACTTCTTTTGGTGGTTATTAACTGCCTCCACCTCACCAACAGGTGGCAGGTAGTTAACTGCTCATATATGAGTCTTTATTTCCCACTTCTGAAGACAACTTCTTGTCTTCCAGGAAACCTTTAAATGACCATTTAATAATTTTTTCAAAATTAAATCTAATCACCTAGATTAGATGCCTAAGACTTTTGATGGTGAATAATTATTTTTCGAAATACAATTGCAACTTTTTTTTCCTCTTTTAGCCATTTGTCTCTAGCCATGATTTCCATTTTTTTCATAGAATAAAACATAAATACAAATTTACAACAGTAACTATACATCAACCATTTTCAATAAGATAATTGATAATTAATATTTGTCTGTTTTTCTAATATAGCATACTGAACTTCAAAAACAAACTTTTTTTCCCCTGAGAAAAATCGTAATTTCATTAATAAAAGGAAATTACATTTTGTAGATGCATAAATGCATATTCAGATCATATCCAAGACAAGACTGTCATTATCAATAGTGATCAAAAAATTGTTACCTTGATCCACGCAGGGAGGCAACAATATATGTAAAACTGTAAAAACTACAATATATAAAAACTGAGAAGTCCTTCATGCGATAAAAATATACACAAAATAATAATGTTCATATTCCAATAGAAAATTATGTAATTATATCCATAAACGGCTAGTGGTAGTATTGATAGTGATCTCCATCGCGCAGTTCCTAATCATCCAGATGCCCGGCTCCCCGATCGCAGCTTCTTTGGATAGGCTGTCAGCAACCCTGTTCCGCTCCCTGAAAATGTGTTTACATGTAAAGGAGTCAAATGATGAAATCAATCTCAGAGTTTCATCCAGAATATGACTCAAAGAAAAAGTAGAGCATCTAGATGTTCTATTCAGCCAGTCACAAATGATTTTGGAGTCCCCAAATAATTGTATGTCTTTGCAATTTTTCTCCAAAGCAAATTGTATGAGATGTTTTGCAGCTAGTAGTTCTGCAAAATTATTAGTGCCTCTTCTGAAACCCATGAGCATGCTGTAAGAATGATGATGGTTGATATGTAGAATAGCTCCCCCACTGCACCCAGTCTCCTGTGCGGCCCCGTCGAAATAAGCCCATGGCTTGCTATGATCAATATGTTTAGGTATAATATTCCTGGGCCTCTGTGGGGGTGGGTCATCTGGGATGAGGGTGTAGTTGGCCAAAACCTTGGCAGCAGTAATAGACCAGCGAGGTGGTGAGTTTTGGAAAATTATGTGGTTTTGGGCGATCCAAATAGCCCAACGTATCAGAAGGGGAAGATTGCGTTGCTTAGGAGTAGAAGCGGAGGTATACCAGGTCTGCCAGGCCTCAATAATAGTTATTCCAGCCCATATACTTGATGGAGCAACAACAGGAATAATAATATCCCACAATTTTCGGGCTTCTATGCAGTCAAGGAATAGGTGTTGAATAGATTCATTATCACTTCTGCAAAGGTAACACCAATGAGGGCCATAATGTGCTCGCTTGAGGAGGTTATCGCCTGTAGGTATTTTGTTTTGCAAGATTGTCCACATTAGCATCCGAGACCTGGGGGGGGGGGCTTAAGCTTCCAGAGATGCCTCCACCAATCTACAATGATCTGAGGTCTTCTAGCTTCTGTCAGGGCCAAGTAACCATCTTTGGGGGAGTATCTCCCAGATTTAGATAGGGCCCAAATTACCTCATCATCGCCTTCAGTGATGCGAATGTGAGCATCCGTAAGTGCCTGAGTATAATCCTCCCATAGCTGTACCCATTGAGGAGGGATATGTAGATGAAGTGCAGTTTTCCAGGCCTGTTGCAGGAAAGTGGTATTATCATCATCTGCAATATGAGCTATATGAGTAGAATTGTGATTTTGAAGGTGATGAATGAGCTCATTAGGTAGTCTATGCATGTTCCCGTAGCCAATCCACAGATCAATACCAATGCACACTTTATTTCCTGAGTGGATTCTCCAAGTAATACCCACTCTGATAGGATTCAATGCCTTAATAACTGCCTTCCAGATAATAGAAATCCCAGATGTACATCTGTGTGGTCACCCGATCCAATCCGTAATATGGGGGTGATGTATTTTGCAATAGTAACCTTCGACCAGAGGTTGTCAGCTGATACAAGGTGCCAACCAAGCTTAACAGCCATAACAGATGAGAAGTCCTCGAGTTTTTTTAAGCCCCATCCCCCCCACTTCTTTGGTAAATTAAGGGCATCCCAATTGACCCAAGCAAAATTCTTGCCTTGCAAGATACCCTTCCAGAGAAATCTGCAGCAAAGGGATTGTATCCTGGTGAGGATACCCCTGGGAATCCATGCTAGAGACATCCAATAAACAGGTGTGGCTTCTAAGACACTCTTGATGAGGGTGAGTTGACCAACACAAGATAGATATTTGAGGTACTAGATATTGAGTCTTTTTTCCATCTTTGAGATGAGCCAAGTTTAGTTGGTGATCTTGTAGGCCAAGGGCTTTAACTTATACCCTAGATATTTCAGACCTTCTGCTAGGCTCAGTTGAGTAAATGGGAAGCGTTGAAGTGCAAAAAGGATCTCGTGTGGTGTGAATTCTGCTGCTATCAACGTAGATTTTGTATCATTTATCAACAGACTAGTAGCCATTTGAAATAGGGAGAAAGAGGCTTTGATGATGGTAAGATCACCAATGCTGCCATTGAGTAATATCAGGACATCATCCACAAAAAGTAGATGTGTTAGCATACAACCGTCTGATATCTTTATGCCCTGTAATTTGCCTCTTCTATGTTCTTCCTTTATGAGTCTGCTGAGGCCCTCCATGACAAGAAGGAAAAGTAATGGTGACAACGGACATCCCTACCACAAACCTCTTTCAGAGAAGAAAAGGGGGATGCACTTCCATTAACCAGAATGTTGAAGGGAATGTTACTTATACAACTCATAATCCATTTGATGAATATGAATGGAAAACCCAGATGGGTTAAAAGCATTCTAATGTATAACCAATTAACTCTGTCAAAAGCCTTGGATAAATCAACTTTCAGAATCATACCTTTGCATCTCCTGATATGTAGAGTATGTAATACTTCCTATGTAGTGCCCACTGCCTCATGAATCTGTCAATCTTGTAGGAAGGTGAATTGTTTCGGTGAGATGTGGTTGGATAGAATGGGCCGCATCCAGTTGGCAATGATCTTTGCAATAATCTTGTAAATGCAGTTGCAAAGTGAGATAGGGTGATATTCTTCATAGGGGACCAGGTTATCAGTTTTCGGGATGAGCGTTATGAAGGTAGAAGTGATGGATGCTGCAATATTTCCGTTGATTCTGGTATCCTCAACAACTTTTAGCAGATATTCACCTATGATGTCAAAAAAAGCCAAGTAGAACTCAATTGACCATCCATCAGGTCCTGGGCTTTTGTCTTTTTTAAACCACTTCAGGGTGGCCTCCAACTCTTCCAGAGTAACTACTTTGGTCAGGTCCTCTTCCTCCTCTTGATCTACGAACCTCGGAAAAAGTTGTGCCACTCTAATGATGTCTGCTAGATTTTCTTCCCATGGGGCACTATAAATTCGTTTGAAATGAGAGGTTTCCAGCTCAACCAGTTGTTGAAATGTGTTGACAACCTGTCCTTGTTCGTTCTGAAGCTGCCAAATAGTATTAAACACCTTCCTTCTATCATAAGTCCAGGCTCCTTTTGTTGTGTGCCCATTGTTTGGACATTTTCTTCAACTCTGTAAGATTTTGAATAAAACCATTTGTGATATTACCCCTAGCCCCAGGAGGGTTTGCTTTCCAGTATTCAGAGACCATGCTGATATAAGAGTCTTCCCTGAGCCAGGCAGAGCAAAATTTAAAAGGTCCCTTGGGCTTTGTTCTACCCCCTTCAATATCCATATAGATGGGAAGATGATCAGAGATCCCCCCAGATCCAACCCATTGTCTGATGTGAAAACCAAGATCAAGTACCTTCTCTTTAAACAAGAAGAGATCAAGTCCACGAGCCAGACCATGTTCCCCTGCCCTATTATTCCTCTAGGTCGCTTGTAATTTAGCTGAAGGGATATCAATCAAATGATGTGAATCTAGGATGGATGAGACATAATGAAATAGAGAGTCCCTCTATGCTCTATGTCCCCAAGACTCAACATGACCGATGGAAAAATTGAGATGCCCTCCAAGAATCAGATGGTCTGCCAAAAACAGGTCTGAATCTAGGAGGTTTTCCCAGAAATCAGGTTGTTTTGACAAGGTCCATATATATTGAAAATCCAGAAATTCATTCCCAGGTCCGCTGAATGAATGTCAACACCAATATGGCCAGCCCCTCCCCAACAATTGAGCAACTTAATAGAACGGGAGTTGTATCCCAAGGCAATACCCCTAGATCTTCCATGTGCATCCAATCCAATAAATAACCACCCAGGAAACATATTTTGAAGGGTATGGGAAATGACAGTAGCAGGACCAAGAGTCTCCTGTAGAAATATTATATCATGCGAGTTGGTTGTAATTAACCGACAGAGTGCTAGTTTTTTGTCAGGCCTAGTAAGCCCCCAGCAATTGAAGGAGATGATCTTCATGGAGGGGGCTCAGAGGGGGTTTCTCTGGCTCTAAGTACCCCAGGTATAGTGGATTGTTTTCCCAAAGCAATCTCATCTCCTACCACAGATTGAGCAATAGTGAGCAAGGAGGGTCTTCCCCTATGGAGCTTATGCGAAGGGGGGGAGGGAATGATATCAAGCCCAACATGGTCCAAAGCCTGTCTCTTGGCTTTTGAGCATGTTAGATAACCAGTTACAGGGGGTGCCTGAAAGAATGTGGAAGATGGAGGAAGAGGGGAAATCGAAGGGGAGGAAGGAGTGGGGGTAAAAACGGGTCTGGATGCAACATGGCAAAATATCGGGGAAGAGGTAGCAGAAATAGAGGTCGGACCCAAACCAAATGTTACACCAGATGATATACCAGAAAGTAAACCAGATGTGATGATATCAAGAAAATATGTGCAGGAAGGAGAGGATGAAGTGAAGCGTAAGATCTTACTTAGAGAATGCGAGTCACCAGAGGTTGCTTGAGTTTGTGTTGGAGGCGGGGGAGAAGGTCGATGGGGAGGTCTACCATGCTTCTTCAGAGTGGTTGATGGTGGGTTCGTAACCTTATCTGTCGAGGCCGTTTGCATCTCAACCATCCCTTCTGTAGGCTCCATATTCTGAGGCTGCTCCTCCTAAATTAGGGACTCCTGTACGACTTGTTCCTGAATCAGGGTCTTTTTGAAGCCCTTGCCGTTAAGTGGACAATCTTTATACAAGTGACCCACCTTGTGACATCGTCTGCATCTAAAAGGGACACCCTCGTAATCCAGTATCTGCCTCCTTGTTGCATTCCTCCACTGAATGTTAATGTGCTCCAGAAGGCCATTAGAGAGATCCAAGTGAACTAGAATCCTGGCAAAAGCCATGCGCCCTGTACTCTGAAAAGAGTCATCATATGTGAGGTAGGTGCCAATGGCATTTCCAATCCGCTTGAAAACATCCTCCGTCTAGAAATGTAGAGGTAGCCCTGGAAGGCATACCCATATGGGTCCAGCATCGACCCTCTCCTGTTCCGGGTCAAACATAGGCATCCATCTTCTGAGCAAAACTGGTGCTTGATCAATGTGCCAGACTGTAGAAAGTACCCAGTTGGTGTGTGTAAGACAGCTGAACCAGAGAGCAAACCAACCTTTAACGAATGTTTGAACCTTTGGGGGATCTTTCAGGTGATGACCCCAGACCTCTGAGGTCCATTGTTGAAGCTTTTCCACACTGAAATGTCTGCCGCGAACTCGACCAACAAGCACTTTCTCTGCGGTATCCATGGAGTCCAGTAATTGAGTGTCCTCAGTGAGTTTTAGGAATACCTCACAGTTCCGGAGCTTCAAGCACAGCTTCTTCTTCAGAACCTTGAAAAATTTAGCTGCAGAAGTCTTTGGTGCCGAGGCAGGATGTGTAGTTGACGATGAAGGGGATGCCCTAGGTCCCGCAGCAGCCGTCGATGGAATGGAAGCAAAAATACCCGGGATGGGACCAATTCCCGTGATATTTCTCGGAGGGGGAGTCTTGGTGGTCAGGGGAGCAGATGAGATGGGTTCCTATGCAGCAGAGACTAGAAGGCGGTTAGCCAAGGGTATACAGGAGGCGAACGAAGGAGGGTTTGATACCGGAACCACTTCAAGGGTTTTTTCACTAGGGTTTGTCAAAGGATCCGCAATAGCCAGAGTACATCAAGAGAGTGGCTGGGAGATGAAGTTTGGAAGTGATGGGGCATCCTCAGGCAGCATCACAGAAGGTATGCGGGAGTGGGAGATGGGCAGAAGAGCATCAACTTCATTGGAGAGCTCGCTTTCGAAGGTAAAGTAACCTGCAGCTATAGTCCTGGGGTGTGTTCAGATGGGCACATCCTCCGAAGGATCCACGGAATAATAAACCATCTCATCCATAACTGTCGAGACCACCTGCTAACAACTGCCTTTAGGTTGATGCTAACAAGAACGGAGGTAGTCGGTGAAGTGAGGGAGGGTTGAAGAAAAAACAAATCACTTGAAGATAATGAGCCAATGGAGAGCCCGTTTCGAGTTAAGGGTAGTGGAGAAATGGGGGGGGGGGGGACGACGTCAGAGCTGTTATGGGGGTAGGCGATGTTGTACCGTAGAAACAAAGGGCTGCAGATGGTCTTTGCAGAGAAACCCTAAACCCATCGCCATCAGTCATAACCTTCAAAAAACCCCTTCAAAAATGAACTTATATACAAGTGATTATACTAAAGTCTTTAAGCTAAGGGGCATTACATCCTTCTCTGCTTAAATTTGACACCGTCCCAGTGTCTCAATCTGCTTTTTCTTTTGGAACCATTTTCAAATCTAACCATAGAAGGATAAGTTTCTTTAAAAACATCCTCTAACTCTTGGGTTGCTTCTTCTGGAGTGAAATGTTTCCACTGAACCTTTAGCTGTACTACTTCTCTATTCTAGGGGCTAACCACTCTTCTGTCTAGAATACGCAGTGGTTCTGCTAGGAATTCTCCCTCTGATTCCACCTGTACCACATGGCAATAAACTACATGACAAGGATCATGCACATATTTCTTTAATAATGAAACATGAAATACATTATGAATCTTAATGTTGGTTGGTAGGGCTAGTTGGTACGCAACACGCCCAACTCTGGCTAACACTTCAAAAGTCCACAATATCTAGGAGATAACTTAGCACCAATTCCATGTATAAGTGTACTTTTCTTAGGTTTTACCTTTAGGTATACATGATCTCCCACATAAATTCTTCGTGAATTCTTTTCAAATTTTCATAACTCTTCTGACGGTCTTGGGTTGTTTTTAAATTTTGTTTGATTGGCTTGACTACTTGCTCCATTTCCTTTAACATGTTAGGTCCTCGTATGAGTCTGTCCTCAGGGTGATCCCAACTTAGTGGCACCTCCTCCCATACATAACTTCAAATGGACTCATTTTCAAAGAAGTCTGATATCCATTGTTGTAAGCAAATTCAACTAGATGTAGGTAGTCTTCCCATTTAGTTTATTTGTCTTTCACATACATCCTTAACATATCCTCCAATATTTGATTGGTCCTCTTTATTTTATCATTAGTTTGAGGATGATAGGATGTGCTAAAGGTTAACTTAGTTCCTATGTTTCCAAACAATCCCTTCTAGAATTTAAAGGTAAATTTGGTGTCTTTGTCTAAAATTACCACCTTGGGTACCCCACAAAGTCTGAAAATTTCCCTCATAATTTTTTTTGCAATGTTTATAGCCTTAAAGGTGGATTTGATTCGAATAAGGTGTGTTGCTTTACTAAGTTTGTCAACCATGACCATAATAACATCATGGTTTTTTTTTTTTTTTTTTGCTTCTAGGTAACCCAGTAATAAAATCCATTGAAATAGTCTTCCATTTCCATTCAGGAATGAACAATGGTTGTAATAAATCAAAAAGATGTTTATGAGATGCCTTAACTTGTTGGAATTCAAGACACCCTTCCACATAATTAGTTGTTTCATTTTTCATGTTGGGCCAATAGAAATCTTTCTTCAGTGTTGTAATTAGATTTTTATACCTAGGGTGACGAGTTGATGGGGATTTACGCAGTTCATCTAACAAAAAAATTTTCAAATTTACCTCATTTGGAATATAAATTCTTGCCTTCAAAAACAACTTTTCTTGGATATTAACTGAAAAATAAACTTCTTTTTCTCCCAATTTTTCAGTTTGATGCATTTTTATTTAATTTTTAAGTATTATGGATCATAATTTGCAGCTATTTTGACTTTTTAAATAATGAATCCATACAGGTGAGGAATTTTTTATAGATAATAGAGGAATAACCTATTTGTACAGTTTATTTAGCCCAATGTTTCAGACTTCCAAGTGGGTCCATCCTCACGGCATATGCCAATTGCTTAAGAGGAGATTAATGATGTATCATAGAGCTAATCTTAAGTAAATATATAGTTTATGGAGAGGATCAATATGAAATGATTAAGTTAGCCATGGTTATTATTTAATATGGGTGGAATTACATATTCTTGAATAGTTTATTAATATATTAATCAAATTCTTATAGTGACTTGATTTATTATAAATGATATTTTAATTAGATTTAATATTACTAGTCAATGTAATATATTGATTTAATATAAAATTAGGGTTAGTTATTTATTAGGGTTGTTTTGAGATATATATATTTTTTAATTTTATGATTCTTATTTATTTAAATTATCAATCCTATTACAATATTTAATTTTATATTAATGGATTTCTTATGAGGATGTAAAATTATAATTAATAATACACAAATAGTATGTGAAATTTTTTATAGGCTTGTATTGGGTTGTTTGTTAGAGGTATCAATATTGTTATAATTTTTATAAAACTAAAAGAGTGCCTTTTAGGTTATGGAGATTATTAGATTGATTCAATACTTACATCAATGAATTAGGATTAAATTATTTAATATACATTTTATTAAATGATTGAATGTAAATGCATAATAATGGAGTTAATTTATTGGAACAAGATATGATATGAAACTTAAATTATTTCCAAGGGACCTATATTATGAGAGTTGATTATTGGTATTTTATGATTTTGAGTAATGGTTTCCAAGTATTTCTTAGTTTTAATCCATCGTCTCGATTCAAGTTGTTTTTTCTTTTCTTTTTTCTATTTCAATGGCTTCTTTGATTTTTCTTTTAAGGTAATGGTCCTCTTTTTTAATTAGTTTGGCTTCTTCCATGAAAATGTAGTGCGAGGAAGAGTGGACATGTTCCGCTAAGGTATATTTTGAGTTCCTTTCTTTTTGTAAGTCAACGGTGTGTCCTTTGATTCTAATGTTAAAAGATCTGCCTGTTTCACCTATATATTATTTACCGCATGAACAAGGTATAATATAAACACCTTTTTGATGGTTAGGGTTTATGGAGTCTTTAACAGAGTTAAATAATTGTCTGATGGTGTTAGGGGGAGTGAAAGCTACATTAATATTATGTTTCTTAAGAATTTTTGTAATTTTGTCGGTGGTACCTTTTATGTAAGGAAGGGAGATTTTAGGAGTGATTGAAGATTTTTGTTCTTTATTTTTGTTATTATTGTTATTCTTGCTTAGGGATTGGTGCATGGCTTTACTAATGGTGTTCTTGTTGTAACCATTTAGTTCAAATACTTTGTGAAGATGGTTAAGTTCAGATTTTAGATGGTCAAGGTCAGATATTCTAGCAGCCCTAGTGGTTAAGGTCCTTATGATTCCAATTTTCTATTTAGGGTGGTGATGGGAATTTGGTGTAAATATCTCTTGGTGTGAGTTTTCTTCCTAAAGACTTGGAAACTATGTTTTCCTTCTTTTTTAGTTAGAAGGATATCCAAAAAGGGAAGTTGATTGTCATCTTCAATTTCGATAGTGAATTTTATGTGATCAGAGAGACTGTTTATGTGATTGAGGAATAGGTCAAGTTTTTCCTTCCCATGACTCCATTTGGAAAATATATCACCCACAAACCTTTTCCATTCTTCAGGGGTGTAGGGAAAGGAATTGAGGGCTTTCTGTTCAAAGTGCTCCATATAGATGTTCACAATTATGTGGGATAGAGGAGAGCCCATAGCTACTCCATGGGTTTGTTCATATATTCTTCCTTTAAAACTGAAGTAAGAGGATTTTAAGCAAAGCTTCAGAAGGTCCACAGTCTCTTTATCGGTGATTTCACTCATGATATTGATAGCTTCATCAATAAGAATCATTGTGTAAAGTGATACAATATTGAAACTTATCGTTAGGTCTTCATCTTTCATTTCTAGGTTTTTAATCCATTGAACAAAGGAAGAGGAATCTCTAATGTAAGAGGAAGTGTTTCCAGACAGGAGTCTAAGATTATTAGTAAGGTATTTCCCAAGAAGATAGGCAGGGGAACCTATGGTGTTTACTATAGGTCTAAGGGGTATGTTAGGTTTATGAACCTTAGGAGCACCATAAATTCTTGGAATGATTGAACTATTAGGGGTGATTTTCTTTTTAGTAATGTCATCAAGAGATGATTCTTTGATTTTCTTGATTACTTCACGAAGAATTTTATTTTGACTTTCTCAGCTAAATCTATTGACCAAATAATGGCTAATAGTTTACCAATTTGGTGAAGTTTCCTGCTTAATGCATCAACTATCATGTTTTCTTTCCCTTTGATGTGTGAAATTTAAAATTCATACTCACCTATAAATTATAGCCATCTTACTTGCCTAACATTTGGATTGGGTTGATCAAATATATATTTAAGGCTCACATTATCTATCTTTAGCTGAAATTTCCTCCCTATCAAATAATGTCTCCACATTTTAAACGTATGAGTTATTTTTGCGAGTTCTAGGTCATGTGTGGCATAATTATTTTCATGTTACTTTAATTTTTTGGGTTCATAGCAAATGACATGGCCATCTTGCATTAAAACTCCTCCCAATCCTTCTTTGCTTGCATCTATGCATAATACAAATTCCTTACTGGGATTTGCTAATTTTAAGAGGAGTTGTTGTCAAGAGCTATTTGAGCTTGTCAAAACTAGCTTGACACTTAGGACTCCACTCAAACTTGATTCCCTTCTTTTGTAGATTAGTAATTGGATAAGCAAGCCTAGAAAATCCTTCTATGAACCTTCTATAATAACATGTGATGCCCATAAAGGATTTGACCTCTTCCACATTCTTGGGTGTTGGCCATTCCAAAATTGCTTTTACCTTTTCAAGATCTACAACAATGCCCTCTATAGATATCTCATGCGATAAATAATGTATTTGCTTTCGGTAGAATGAACATTTGCTAAGTTTAGCATAAAGTTCATGATCTCTTAAAGTTTGGAGAACCATCTTCAAATGTTGATCATGTTCTTCCTTACTTTTTGAGTATACCAAGATATCATCTATGAATACAATAACAAACTTGTCTAAGAATGGCCTTAACACATTGTTCATAAGACACATAAATGTGGCAAGTGATTTAGTTAACCCAAATGGAAGCACTACAAACTCATAGTGTCTGTAACAGATATGAAATGCTGTCTTGTGTATCTCTTCGTCCTTAATTCTAATTTGATGATACTTTGACCTTAGATCAATCTTTGAAAATATAGAAGCTCCCCTAACTTGATCAAACAAGTCATATATTCTTAGTAAGGGGTATTTGTTTTTGATGGTCATTTTGTTCAACTGTCTATAATCTATACATAATCTCAATGTTCCATCTTTATTTTTCACAAATAGTATAGGTGCTCCCCAAGGAGACACACTTGGCTTGATGTACTTCTTATCTAATAACTCTTGCAGTTAAATTTTTAATTCCATTAGTTTAGGTACACTCATCCTATATGGGGCCTTGGAAATTGGAACAACACCTGGTACAATATCAATGGTGAAATCAATGTCTCTCCTTGGAGGAAGTCTTGGTATTTCCTCTAGAAATACATATTTAAACTCTTCTAACATAGGATATCCAACCAATAATGGTTGATCATCCTTTTCAAACACTTCGTGTACTTGGACAAAGAATAATTGACACCCTTTTCTAGCATACTTCTTCATTTGTATAGCAGAAATTTGCATGACAGAGATTTTTCTTGGAATGCCTTGAACCATACAAGCTTTTCCTTCATTATTTGCACAGGCAAAGGACTTGTCTAGACATTTTAATATTACTTTGTGTTTTACTAACCAATCCATTCCTATGAGGACATCATAGGATCCTAGTGGTAAGAGGTTTAGATTAAGAACAATTGAATTCCATTAAAATTTAGAGGGACATATTTACTAAATTCAGAAACTTTTCTTTTAGTTCCAGTAGCTAGTTGTACCAACCAAGGTCTGTGTTGTCTTTCTTTCTTAATATTACATTTTTTTAACTATAGTAGGCGAAACATGACTTAAGGTAGATCTTGGGTCTATAAGAACATATACTTCATTGCTACAAATATTACCTTGTACTTATACCAGAGTTGATTGATGAACTGTCTCTCTTCCATCTAGTGTTGCATTAATTCTTGGTATATTATAGACTACTTCATTTACTGTTGATGCTTCTTGAATTTGATTTAATATTGTTTTATTCTTCAGGGAATTCCATGGACAGTCCCTCCACAGGTGATTCTCACCACAACCCCAATACTTAATAGGATGTCTCACAGATTCACTTTGATTTTTATTGTTTACAATAGTTTCCCTTTTTTGTGCAATGCTTTTCTACTGATTAAAATTCCTATTATAATTTCGAGCTTGCATGCTTTTTGAAAAAGTGGTTTTTTTTAAACCCTTTTTCCTACTATTGAATTTTTATGGTTTCTTGGACACCCAACCTTTGTAATTTTCTCCTTTATGTATAATCTAGTTGAAACACAATTTGGCCTTTCTAATAGCCTCATCCATAGATTTTTGCTAATCAAGTTCTATTCTTCCTCTATATGAAAAAGGTAAACAACTCACAAATCTCTAGATTTTTTTGTTTTTCTTCCCTTAGGTAAGGAACATACCTCACAAAAACTCATAAATTTGTTGACAAACTCATCCATGGTGAGTTGTCCCAATTTCAACTCATGAAATTCTCTAGCCTTTTCATCAAAGTACCTTTTAGTCAAGTATTTTTCTTAAATTCCTTCTTGAACAACTTCCAAGTTAAATTCTTACCTCTTATCTTCTTAACAACTTTATTTTCTTCCCACCATAAAGTTTCTTTACCAGCAATTGGTATGTGGCCAACCTTGCCTTGAGATTACTTGGATAGTTGTACACTTCAAAATATTTAGACATGTTGAGGATCCATGCTTCTACCCCTTCTTCAGTTTCACCATCGAAATTGGGGGGTCTGATCTTCTTAAATTCTCCCTGTAACTAAGAAGACGATTTCCTTTTTTTGGATCAAGAAATACCATTATTTGATTTTTGTTAATCTTGTCTGCTAGATTTATCGGTTTCACTGTTAGTAGAGTTTTATGTATCACTCCTGCTTGTACTACTAACAAATATGCTTCTATATCTCTTCTTATAAGTCGTTTTACCAGCTTCCTTAAGAGATACCCATTAATTTCTTCTTGTTCTTCTCTTGCTTTGACCTATTTTTCTTGATTTGCTTTAATATCCTCTAAGTTAGTTTTCAAATTTCTTATCACTTGCAACAACTCAAGATTTGACTCTTTTGCCTGGTTGGTTCGACCTCCAACCATTCCCATTCCAATATCATGCTTTGCTTGACCTCTAGGAGATCCCACATATGTATGACCATTAAATTCCTTTGCCGTTTTCAGTTCTTAAATATGTTCAGAACATATGTAACAATTTCAGTTTACTAGACCCAAGGAAGGCCCAATGTTGTAATTGCAACTTCGACACCACTTGTAAAGACCCTACATTTTTACACTTTTTTTTTCTTAAAAAAATCACCATTAAAAATTCATATATAATAATACAATTTCTATAGTTTGAAGTTACTATCTTTTTAAAATCCAACTATCCCAATTAATTGCAAAGAATTTTTTTCTTCTTTAAATTATCACCATTCAAAATTCATATATAACAATACAACATCTATAGTTTGGAGTTAAAATTATCACCATTCAAAATTCATATATAATAATAGAACATCTCTAGTTTGGAGTTACTATTTTTTTTTTTAAAATCCAACTATGTCATTTAATTACAAAATGATTTTTTTTACTTCAAGTCCCATATTTATATAAAAAGAATAGTTTTCTTACAAAACTATATTCTCAATATAATTTCATGTAAAAAAAATATCCAACTATGTCATTTAATTAGAAGATGATTTTTTTTACTTCAAGTCCTATATTTATATAACAAGAATAGTTTTCTTACAAACAAGAATAGTTTTCTTACAAAACTATATTCTCAATATAATTTCATGTAACAAAGATTTTCCTTGTTGCACAAAGGTTTTATTCACATGAATATGTCTACTAGTTTTCTTACAAAACTATATTCTCAATATAATTTCATGTAACGAAGATTTTCCTTGTTGCACAAAGGTTTTATTCACATGAATATGTCTACTATACCTTTAAGTGTATAAACTTGTATTACAAGTGAACTCTTTAAAGTCTTATATTACCACTACCTACTAATTAAAGGCCCTCCTTATTTAATTATATTTGCATTCTTTTATATATTTTTTTGTTTATTTTTCTTTTGTTTCATTTAACAAGTTTCGCATTACCAAGAGACCTAGGGCATTGGTTCTATATACTTTATCTACTCCATTTCTCTTGAGATTATTTATTATCATTATATCGTTCATGCATTTTATTATACTCTTATAATGATATAGTTTCATCGATATCGTTGTCAATATGGGATTACTTACGTTATTATATATATATATATATATTTTTATTTGCTTATGCATATTCTCTCGAGAATTCTATCAGTGGGCGGGAATTCTCCCCTCTCTCAGCCACATGTCTCAATCAGCGTTGGTGAAATTGGTTACACGGACTCATTGTTACCTTGAGTAAAAAGGCGGAAATGGTAATTTAAAGGTTTTTAATAACACACAATTCATTTTGCTCTCAATACTGTCACACTTGCATTGACATTATTTACTAGAGTGTTTCTTGAATATAGTTACTCTACTATGTTTTCCATGAAGCTTCCTTACAAGGTTTCATTCTTAATAATAGGTTTCATTCTTAATAATACATCTATGTTGATATTTTATCAGTTATTTAACTTCCACTAGAAGTTGTTTATTAACATGTTTTCAGGAATCCAGTTATGGGGTTTTCAATGTACAATAAAATAGGGATTCAACACTTGCATTGTATACTTGGTTTTTTGTTTTTTGTTTTTTTTTGTTTTTAATTATTCTTGACTACTGCATGAACGTAAATCTTTAAAAGAATTTATTTCTTTTCTTCTATGCAATTATAAAAAATACCTCAAGAATTGTATTTTAGAATGGCATGAGTTCACCGTGAAATATGATAGTTATTTATACTGTTATTCAGAATTTACTTTTCACTATCATTTTGAGCTTGCTATTTATGCAATCAAATATCCCTGGTTAATTCATCATAAAATTTCCTAGAAATTTTACAACTTACTTAAAAGTCAGTGTATCTATCTACATAGTTCTACTACTTTTTCTTTAGAATTCTATTCTATTATCAATACTAAAATGTATACATATATATAGTGGTGAAGAAAAGAATGGTTATATGTTCCTATTTTATGCTACAATCCATTAATAAAGTAACCCTTTCATTATGAATTTTTTGTCTCTAATTTAATAATTATAAAATAGTAAAGAATTAGCTAAAGATACTAAGTTCTATATCTACACATCATTTCCATATGAAGCAATCTTACAAAAATAAGTTTTATGACTTTCATACTAAGCCATCAACTACTCTTTTGCTTTTCATACATATTCTAAAATAAAATATATTCAAGAAAACAAAAATTACTCCTTTCATAAGCACAACAAAAGTGTACTAGAGGTACCTACTTGAAAATAATTTTTGGAAATTATATGGCTAGGATATTGGCTCTTCCCAGCCTTGACAAACCAAACAATGCTTATCCCCCCCGAGCAAAACTAGGCCTGCATTTTTCTGTCTGTCCTCCCTGTTCTCTTCAACTTCTGCATATCTTTCTTCTTCTTAGAATAATCAGACTCAAATTAGGACAATTCTCAGATAATATCCATCTACCACTTTTTTGGGTGGTTATTAATTCCCTCCACCTCACTAACAGGTGGAGGGTAGTTAACTACTCATTTATGAGCCTTTGTTTCCCACTTCTAAAGACATATTCCTATGTAGAAATTGCAAGAAATTTGCTACTACTAATGAATTCGAACTGAGAACAAGAGACACAAATTTCTTCTACTATTTCATGGAAAGGAAAACACACGATAGAAAAACATGCAACCATAAAAACACAAGGAACATAATGATTTTACAGGGGAACCCAAATGGGAAAAACCCCTCTACTTCTTTGCATTAATTCAGATGAGAATATGGATCAATTACAATGATTGCTTCACACATGAAGCACACCTTGCATTGCAATTCTGATCTCCTGCTCACTCACTTGCTCTTACCAACACTTAGCCAAAATAGGCCTCTACTATCCTCCTATTTCCTTGCATAATCCTTGAGGAATTTATCCCCTACAAATAGGAGATTTTTTATTTTTTATTTTTATTTTTTTTAATTTCCTTGTGAAAATCCTTAAGGAATTGACCACTTTCTCAATGTAAAAGCATTGTACATTCAACTAGTATACAATTGATAATTACAATGTGCATTTTCCTCCATTCCAACTAGGAAATTTGAATTCCATGGACTATTTTTAGTAAGTTGATGAGTTAACTAAGAGATCGGTGAGTTAACAATTGTTATAACTATTCAACTAAACTCTTGTTGACTCCACTAAAGACTAGAGCTCAGTTAAGTGAGTTTAACTAACAATAACTCCACTAGATTGAAATATTTTAGTAATGAACCCATGCACAACTCTACTTCTAGCCTATAACTAGAATTTACTGATTTAACTAGGAGATAAGGCCATTTCACTCTAACTAACTGCAATCCAAGTCATCCTGCTAATGTGGAAAATCGAATTTCTCCATTTGACTAAGGCACAAGTCAAATGGAGCCTTTTCTTGCTACAATTTTAACACCCCCTCTTCGAAAGAAAAGGGTTATGCATCACCCATATCCTGCTGTTGTGGAACTTGAATTTGCCTTTTAACAATGCCTTTGTCGAAAATATTTGCATCATGATCCTCTGTGTGAATGTACTGCAACATCATGATTCTCCTCTGCACACAATCTCTCAAGTGATGGTACTTGATATCAATGTGCTTGGACTTGTCATGAAACACTAGATTTTTAGAGAGTTTTATACAACTCTGATTATCATAGTAAATCACAGTAAGATCCATCTCCTTACTAAAAATACCAACAATTATTTTCTTCATCCAAATGGCCTCACATACTACTTGACCAACAACCATATTCTTGGCCTCTGCTAAGCTGCGTGCTACAAATCTTTGTTTCCTGCTATACTAGGAAATAACTGTTGACCCAACACTTAAGATAGCTCTCTAAGTACTCAACTTGTCTGATGGAATCCATGCCCAATCTGCATCAGTGAAGCCTTAGAGCTTCACACCATCAATCCTCCTGTACCATAACCCAAAATACATTGTGCCTCTGAGGTATCTAAGGACATGGTTGCTACTTTCTAGTGAAGCTTGGTAAATTTCACCATAATTTGACTATGTTTATTAACTGCAAAACATATGCTGGGCCTTGTGTTTACCAGATACACCAAGGACCCCACCAACTATTTGTAGATGGTGGCATCTACTGCCTCTCCTGTAGAAGCATTCTCCTTCCTCTAGTTGGTAGCTAGAGGAGTGTCCATAGGCTTATAGTCCTGCATATGTAATCTCTGAAGTA
The DNA here is from genome assembly GCA_031772625.1 of Pinus tabuliformis. Classification (NCBI taxonomy): domain Eukaryota; kingdom Viridiplantae; phylum Streptophyta; class Pinopsida; order Pinales; family Pinaceae; genus Pinus; species Pinus tabuliformis. The sequence continues at coordinate 392,491,945 of CM062806.1, read as the reverse complement.
TTTCAGAAATATACTTCCCCTGACCCACAAACATCTATCCATCTCCCTGCCACACCTCCAAATCAAGGAAGTAGTGCATCAAGCCCATGTACTTCCTCTTGAACTCTCTTGTAAGGTCCTCCTTGTAAGATTGGATCAACTTCTCATCCCCTGTCAGTATCAAGTCATCTACATATAGGACTAAGACAAGCAATTTTTCATCTACCACAATGTAGCAGAGATTGGCATATGCTTCACTCTTAGTGAATCCAAGTCCACTGAGATAGGAGTCTATGCAAGTGTACCAAGCACGAGGGGCTTGCTTGAGACCATAAAGGGCTCTCTTGAGTCTACACACATGTGTATCCTTGTCAAATGTCTCAAATCCCTCAAGTTGAAAATCTCTTCCTCATCCACTCCATTGAGGCAGGTTGTCTTCACATCCATTTGGTGGATCTTCCACCCCAAATGTGAAACTAATGTTAGAATGGTTCTGATGGAGGAGTATCTTGCCATTGGGGAAAATTTATCCTCATAATCAACTCCCTTTTTCTGTGAGAAGCCTTTGGCCACAAATATGGCCTTGTACTCCTCAATATTGCCATCAAATGCATGTTTCACTTCGTATATCCATCTAGAACTAACCATTAAGTTGTTTCCTAGTCTTGGCACCACCTGCCATACATTGTTATTCATGATGGAGTCATACTCCTCCACCATGGAATCTACCCACACTGATTGGAAAATTGTCTCCTCAAATGAAGAGGGCTCAGAATCAATGAGTTCTGTCATGAGTGCCATATAACCAGTATATATGTTTGGTGATCTCCTCTACTTTCACAAGGATATAGGAGCTCCCAAATGCTCCTGTGCATCCTGCACCAACCTGTCAATCTCTCTTGTTCTCTTTCTCCCCTCTATGGAAGATTCTGGTTGAGTGGTTTCCTCCACTCACCCTGCTCTCTACTCCTCCACATGTGGTTACTCCACAAAATCATGAGGCTCTGACTGAGGCTCCTCCTTTGAAGCTAGAAGCTCCTCCTCTGGTGGAATATGTTAGTGTCCTATATTATAGTAGTAAAAAACAAGTTTAGTCTTTCAAATTTATTTTGGCAAATGTGTAAAGGTTTTGCTATGATCTCTTAGAGATCAAGCTATTGGTCTTAGTAAAGAATGAAATATTTCATTTTTGATGTAATTATGTTAGAGTGTGTGAAAGGTGATGTAAAGATAGTTTATGATTCCCTAAATATTGGGTCAAGTAAGGTTAGGGTCGATGTCTCATATAAGATCATGAGTAAGGTCATAGTGAGTCTTGTCTTCTCATCATTGGCACAAATTAGTGGGGTCAGAATAGTTAATTAGGTTGTCAAATCATATTGTGCCATGACATCACCACTAGTACAACAGTTATGAGACATGTGTTGCGCTTCTTTCAGTTGCTGCGTTTTCATGATTAAGGCTCCAAATCATGATGATTGGCTTTGAAGGTTAGGTTTGGTCACCTTGGGAGTTCAAAAACTTGTTTAGCATGTAAAAGAACTGGAGATCAATTCTTGGTTCCATCGAAAGATTCCTATATATTGTTTGAAGTGCGTTGCGCCAAGTCTGTAGGGGAGGTGCTACACTCAAAGACAGTCACTGTGTTTCTTCAACACAAAGGGTTATCGCCACTTCCAGGTTCCAATTCATAATTTTATTGGATGGTTTATCTTGCACGTTGTTTAATTTGTCCTTATCAATCTAAGAAAACATTCAGATAATCTTGTAAAATTCAAACTTTTAGCTCGTTGCGTTTTCTTTGTTGAGCATGAAGAATACACTGTGCTTTCTTTCATTCGTCGCGTTTTATGTTGTTACCTACATCAAACATTCAAAACTTTGTTTTCCACCCATATTGACGAAATTCATTGTAGATTCAAACTGCTTATGTAATTTCTAAAACAAAAGACTTGAATATACTCTACTCATCAGTGACAACAATTAATCGATCGAGAAATCATGAAGCATACAAGAGAAATAATTCAATCAACAAATTACACAATGTTTTCCTGGGGAAAGCCACAACTAAAAACCCTTTCTATCTGTATATTTCATTAGTAAGAAAATATGAGAATATCACAAACCTGTGCACTATCTCTATCTGTCTCACTATTTCCTAGAAAATCTCAAGCGAATACTTAGCCAAATTCTTGCTTTCCCAAGTCCCTATTTCCTTGCGATGTTCCTCGAGGAATTAGCCTCTATTTAATTAGGAAATTCCTCAATTATGAATTGTGCAATCCTCATAGGCCTTCCTCTGATTGCATGCACCATCAATTTAATTTATATGATTTTACAACTAATAGTACACTGTCCCTGAACTCCAATCTCAACTGGGTATTTCTCTGATCTAACATGCATGAGTTAATTATGAGTGAATCTTTAGTTTATTGGTTTGTCATTGTAGGCAGCACCACAGTCGACTGCAGACAACACCACATTGCACCTCAGGCAGCACCCCACTGTACTATAAGAAGCACCACACTCCACTTCAGGCAACACCCCAATACCGCAGGAAGAACCCCACTACTAGACCTCCCACTAATTCCTCCATTAGTTGGAACTAGTTTAACTCACTTTAACTCAGTTAGACTGAATTAAATAATTACAACTCAAAATAAACTCAACTAATGCTCCTAATTGTAGGAGACACTCTACATGACTCTAGTTAAACCCTCAACTCAAATTAACTAAGTCAACTAAGTCAAATTAACTTAGTTAACTATTACAAGTTGTCATGAGACGTGGAATTATAATTTTATTCCCAATTTAATTCAAGGAAAAAATTAAATTAGGATTTTCTTGATGCTATTTTTAACATTTATTGTTGCTATATTCAACACATATTTTGAAGTCTGGCATTCCATTTAACTGGTTTGGTGCCTCGCACCTTGTTGTTGTTTCCCCCAAGGATTAAGAAATACACCACACCACCCCCCCCCATGCACATCCCTTTCTTGTTGCGCATGTGATTTTAATTTTCCATTGTAAGAAAAAAACAACAAACTACTACTCTGGGTCTAAGAAATGAGTTTTGTTGTCCGAGTCTGCTAATGTAGGGATTTTCATTCTAAATTGCCATAAATCCCTCATCTAAAGCTATAATTTCATAAGCTGCTACCCTATTACTGCACTCAGTTGTCAAAGATTGAAATTGCATTCAAAAACCTGAGAATTCATCTCTGTTGTGAAGTCATGACAACTCCAGATAGAAAGAAGCACAAGAGAGGAGACATAGTCAGGTTTGAGCCCCAAGACCTTACCTTGATAAACTCAGATACAACAATTAGAGTTGCATATGAACAGGTTGAATGCACTAGATTTTGTGAGAAGATCCAGCATTATAGTGTGCAACTCACCAAAGAGTTTGCCTTGAATTTCTCTGGGGTGGATGTTAAGATTAGAGAGAGAGTTTTCTAGTGTCAGATGTCACCATTTCAGCTGCTATAGAATTTCTCTACAAGGAGAACATATGCTCTATATGTCATTTTCCACCATTCCTCTGCTCACCCTTCTACAACGAATTTAATTGAAAACACTAGAAGGACTACCTACCTTAACCTTGTTAAAAGATCCCTCATCCCTTCATCCTCTCACTAGAAAATCAATATTTTATATGACCTTATTCCTAATGGATTTTCCCTCTTCCCTATCAACAAATTGTAAAATCTTATTCCCATATGATCTTAACACCTAGCCTAAAAACCTAAGGAAATTAGTCATCTAGGTGACTGGAGATTCAGGCAGAGAGAGCCCTCTTTGAAGTTGGAAGGGATAGATTCTAGTTTCAAAGTGGTTTTTGGTTGCCTTTGGGTTCCTCTGTTCAGCTTGGAGGAATTATGAAGTGCTAACATAGTGGCGTCGTTGTCGGGGAGCGCAAATCTTGAAAAATTCCTTGGAAAAATATACTATTAGAGACATATTTGGTTCCAGAGGGTGATAATGAACTAGAAATTGATAGGATGAATATTTACCCAACTGTTAGTGATTATAGAACCAGCCGCAATTATTTCCTATAGGGAAATCTTCTTTAACAAGAGTACATACTAGGCATCATCCAGATCCTAATCCACCTGAGATCTTGACTAGTCCAAAGAATTTATTTAGAAATAAGAAGCCTGCAAAAGAAATAGACATCAGTGTCATAGAAAGATCCTTGTCCCTCCCTAAAAGAGTAAAATCAGTCGATGAGGTCTAGTTTGATTTGAAGTTTTAATAAATCTTATTCAGATCTAAATCAAAAAACAATCTGACAAAAACAATTCTTGATCAAAGCTAAGTTAGAATCCTTTATTCCTTTTCAGAAAGAAAGTGTATTAGAAGCAGACAAGGATATTTGGACACAATTTCATAAGTTAGAACATCTTGTCTATCAGCTGCAAGAAGCTGCTTCTAAGCCCTCCAAATTTTAGCATTCTGTCCCAACTATTTCTGCCCCAACATTTTCTGCTCCACTGAATATTCCATTGTGTTCTGCTCCTGTTGTTTCCATTGTTTTTACTCCTCCTTCCTCATTCGTTGTTCAAACAACAACATCCTTACCTCCCTCATCCTCATTTCAGATCCCAAAAGTTAGTACAAGTCTATCTCATACAGTCATGGCTGCGTGTTATGCTCCATTGAATCTACAAGGTCCACTACATGATTTTCCACAAAACTATGGTCAAATATTGCCTTAGTTTGATGGTACAAGAGTTATTACAACACAACAACACCTTGATAAGTTGAATGATTTCATATACCTAGAAGAGGTAGACCATGAGGATGCTAAATTGAGGCTTTTTGCTTAGAGTTTTTCAGGAGAGGTCAAGAAATGGTTTAGAAGTCTGCCAGCTGCAAGTATTGCCAATTTCCAGCAGTTTGAACAAAGTTTCCTTTCCAGATGGGAAGTCAAGAAGAACCCTCTGCAAATATTAGCTGAGTATGACAACTTGAAGAGAGCTCCAGGAGAATCAATGCAAGATTTTTTAGCAAGATTTAATAAAGTATATAATTCAATACTAGTTGAAATAAAACCCCCTCCAGGGTTGGATTTGCTTCATTACCCAAATGGTTTTGATGTTGAGATTTCTTATTAGCTTAGAGAAAGGAATCCAACCACTTTGGAGGATATGTAGAAAAATGTTGTTGGAGTGGAAGCTAATTTGTTGAACAAAAAGGCCAAAATGAAAGCTGAAAAAAGAGGAGTTAAAGAGAAGGTTTCATCTTCACCAGATATCAAGTTGGATGTCATGCTGAAAACAATGGAAAAGTTGGTGGAAATATTGACTTTAGAGAACAAAGTTGTTGGTAGAGAACAACAGGCCCCTTCTCAAGTAAGAAATCCAAATTTCTAGAGACCTCAAGTTCAAATAAAGGAAAGAGAACAAAGAAATCAAGGATATCAACAACAAATTAGATCCCCTTTCTAAGAGAATTTTGTAGAAGATGAAGAGACAATAGAAGATCAAGATCAAATTGATTATTTTGATGAAGAAGAGGACAATATATTTTTGACAAAAGAAGAACAAGACTTGTTTTTTCAGCCACAAGAAGATATCATGCATATGGAATCAGAATATTACAAGAAGGGGTACCAAAATGCAATCATGGAGGTACAAAGACAATATAACTTGAGAAACAAAAAGGTTCCAATAAATCCTCCAAAGAAAGGCCAAGTTGATGCACCTACTTCCATCCAGAAGAAAGTTGATCCTCCAAAAGAGATTCCTGAAAAGAAAGACACAACCATCAAAGAGGTAGAGAAAGGTCAATCTTCTTTTAGTTTAGAAAATGAAATATCTAAAATCAAAATATCTATTCCATTTAATGAACTGATCAAGAATGAGACATACAAGAGTCAAATTGTCAAAGCACTAAAGATAGGAGATGTTTTAGATACTGTTAACTTGAATGATGATCATCCTGAACTTCTGTTTGGTCCAAAAGTTGATGGAGATTCTCAAGATGGAGATGTCCCACCTTTCTATGTCAGCTTGAATGTGCATGATTTGATTCTACATAATGCAATGTTAGACTTAGGTGCATCACATAACTTAATGCCAAAGGTTATTATGGATAAGCTTGGTTTGGACATAACAAGGCCATATAAAGATCTCTTTTCCTTTGATTCAAGTAAGGTGAAATGTTTGGGTTTAATCAAGGATTTGGTTGTCTCTCTCACTCAAATTCCAGCAAAAAGCCTAGTGATGGATATAGTTGTTGTTGATATTCCTCCAAAGTTTGGTATGATTTTATCAAGGTCATGGTCTGCAAAATTGAAAGGTACTTTACAGATGGACATGTCATATGCCACAATTCCTATTTTTGGACAACCAAGGAGATTGTACAGAGAAACCTTGATGAAATACATGGTAAGTGGCAAGGAAAGGCCTAATAACCATCCTATTTATTCAGTTCATTATGATATGGATTCTTTCATATTGTATAATGATTTGTGTTTGGAGGAAGACAATCAAAACAAGGACAACATATCAGAGGAGAAAGAAGTTGAATTGCAGGGAACAAAATCATAACATAAAGAAGTTGATGATGGCCTTTGGAGCATGGATTTTGATGGAGCAGTCAATAAAGAAGGGGCTAGATCTGGTGTGCGGATAATGAGTCCAAAGGTGGACAAGTCAAGGTTATGTTCTTACAAGCTAGCCTTTGACTGTATAAATAATGTCTGTATAAATAATGTGACTGAGTATAAAGAACTGATTTTGGGGTTGCATACTTTGAAAGACTTGGGGGCAAGGGTGATTTCAGTCCATGGAGATTCAGAGCTGATTATTAATCATATTAAAGGTGTGTATCAAACTAAACACCCTAGGATGAGGGCCTATAGGAATGTTGTCCTAGAAATGCTGCAATTATTTTCAATATGATTTATCTTTGATTCCTAGAGAGTAGAATATGATAGCTAATGCATTGGCCACCTCAGCTAGTGTGTTTAAGATTCCTATCTATCCCAATAGGAAGTATGAAATAGAAGTCAAACATAGACTAGCAGTCCTAGACAATGTAAAATATTGGCAAGTGTTCAAAGATGACAAGCAGCTTAATAATTTTTTGCAAATGACTGAGGAATTTTCCAATTTGCGCATAGATGAGGAAAATTATTTTGATGAGGATGAACAATAGGTTTTGGGTTCAAATTTAGATGATTTTGAAAATCAAATGATAGATATGGAGGTTATACAATTGAAGAATAATACAATTATGAAAGGGTTGGTTCCTCTTGAGAAGTTATTTGACCAGAATGATGTAGCAAAGAATCCCAAAGTAGTTCCCACTGAAACTAAAGTAGAAGATTGCAATATAGGGACAAAACAACAACCTAATATTGTCAAGCTTTCAAGATATTTAACTCATGAAGATAGAAAGAAATACCTTGATCTCATGAAGGAATACTCAGATATTTTTGCTTGGGGATATGAGGACCTCAAAGTGTATGATAAGAGAATTATTCAACATACAATTCCAATCAAGTGGATCAAAATCCTTTTAAACAAAAGTTGAGAAGAACCAATCCCCTATTTCTTCCTCTGAAAAAGAAGTGAGAAATTTGTTTGATGCAAAAATTATTGTTACTTTAAGGTTTTCAAAATGGCTTTCTAATTTGGTCACTGTAAGAAATAAGATTGGTGAGATAAGGCTTTGTGTTGATTTAAGAAACCTCAACAAGCAGTCTCTAAAAGATAATTATCGATTAGCTAAGATGAACCATATACTACAAAAGGTAGCTGGCTCTAAGAGGATATTTGTGCTTAATGGTTTCTTAGGTTACAATAAGATTTTGGTGCACCCCGATGACCAGGAAAAGACAACTTTCATCACACCATGGGGAACCTTTATGTATGCCAAAATTCCCTTTGTGCTAATGAATGCAGGGGCCAACTTTCAAAGGGCCATGGATATTGCATTTGTTGATGAAAAGGATAGGTTTATTGTAGTTTATCTTGATGATATCATTATAGTTTCAAAATCTGATTTTGATCATTTGCAACATTTAAGACATGTTTTTGAGAAGTGTAAGAGGTTTTTCATATCCCTAAATCCAAAGAAGTCACATTTTGCAATGGAGGAAGGCAAATTGCTGGGGCATATAATCTCAAAGGGTGGTATTAAAATTGATCCAAACATGGTTGCTGCAATTAAGAAAATTCAAATTCCAAGGAATAAGAAGGGGGTTCAATAATTTTTGGGGAGAGTTAATTTTTGAGAAGGTTCATTCATAACTTAGCATAAATTATAAGATTTTTGACTAACATGTTGAGAAAGGAAAGTCAATTCAGATGGACTATTGAAACAAAGAAGTCTTTTGATGAGGTAAAACAGGCCTTGGCTAGTGCTCCTATTTTAGCTAGTCCAGATTATACTAAAGATTTTATCATTTTCTCTTTTGCATCAGAACACACAATTGCAACAGTCCTTATGCAGAAAAATCAGCAAGGTAATGAACAACCAATAACCTTCTTTAGCAGGGGTTTGAGAGATTCTTCTCTTAAATACAATATTATGGAGAAGCAAGCTTATGCATTTGGTTAAAGCTTTGAAATATTTTAGAGTTTATGTGATTCATTCACATGTGATTGCTTATGTCCCAAATGCTGTTGTGATTCGGATTTAAACAGGAACGTAACAAATTATAGAGATAACCATAAATACTAAGATGTAGCAGAAATAATACTTCATTTCATTAATGTAAAACACTGAAATATGCTTACACACAGAAATGGGAATAAACTAGATTGGGCGATGGTAGCTTATCTCTAAGGAGAGATGTGGCGGTTACATGCCTCTCAATTGTCTTAAAATGAGGCTCAAAGGCCTAACTATTGTTGAGAAATAATGGAAAACCCTAAACATCCAAAAACATAACCCTAGGAGATGAAGCGCCAAACTATGGGCCCCGTTTTGGGTAAATTGGTACATCAACTTCCCATGGACGTAACTTTGGCATACGATCTCTGTTTGACGTGAAAAATACCTCATTAGAAAGATCTATCCGAGGAATACAACTTTGGGAAGAGAAACATCGGTCCATGGACCCATGTTGCTCCCAGTTTTCCCAAAAAATGTTGTTTAGGGCCTCAAAATGGCTCCGGAAGTTCAGGACATGAAAAACGGCTAAAAATAGCAAACTGTGCTACAATTAAGGAAACTGAAAAATTGAATGAAACAATGGTGTGTGTCTAAGTGGAATTTGCGGGTGGCCACCAATATCCACCTAGATCATTCCTCACCCCTTAGGAAGCAATGGTCCCCATTGCGTTGAGTTCTTCCATGAGATGAGGAAACTTCTGTTTAACTTGGTCCTTGGTGAGCCACTTGCCCTAGTGAAGGAGTTGACCTGCTTTGAAAACTCGATATAGTTGGATCTTCTACTGGCGAGTGTGCTTGATCTGTGTGTCCATGATTTGATCAGTTGTAGCTTGTTCTGTGCAATCTGGATTTAACTCTATTGGTGTGAGCTGTTCTGCAATGTCGGATGTGTCTAGTAGTGGTGGAAAGTATGGTTGAAGGCGGTCCACATTGAACACTGGGTGTAGGCCAAGGAATGTGGGAATTCTGAGCTCAAATGCATTGTCTCCCACAACCTTGGTAATAGTGTAAGGACCGTATCGAAGTGGTTTGAGTTTCCGATAGGCTCCGGTAAGGCGTTCCTTTTGCAAATGAAACTAGACTTTGTCACCCACCTGAAACTTGTGTGGCACTAGATGTTGATCATGTCACTGCTTGTACTTGGCATTTGATTTCTCCAGAATGTCATGGACATGCTGGTGGATATGTTGGATGTGCTCAATGAAGTTGTTTGCCTTATTTGTTTCAGATTGTACATGAGCTAAATCTGCCTGAGTAGCTACAAATGGCATGGCCACATCAATGGTACATAGTGGCTGGAATCCTAAGCCCACCTGAAAAGAGCCCTAGCCAGTCGAGCTGTGGAGAGCTCGGTTATAGCTGTGTTGAACATAGGGGAGGTTGTCATCCCATGTGCGTGGATGCTTTGAGTTGTACATAAGCAAAATGTGTATGATCATCTTGTTGACAACCTCTATCTGGCCATCAGTTTGGGGATGGAGGGCTGTGGACTTAGTGAGTTTGGTGTCCAGCATCGACCAGATACTGGACCAAAATGTACTGAGGAACCTATTGTCCCAATCTGGGATGATAGATTGTGGGATTCCAAAGTGAACCCACACTCGTTCAAAGAAGAGTTTAGCAGTGGCTTCTACTATGATATTCTTCTTGGAGGCCATCATAATGGCCATATTTAAGAACTTGTTGACGACCACAAAAACACAGTTGTTTCCATGGTTAGTAGAAGGAAGGCCCGACAAGTAATCCATGGAGATGGATTCTCAAGGTCGACTAGGGGTATGCAACAGAGTACATAGGCCTTGCTTCTTGATGGTCAGTTTGGCAATGGCATAGGCAGTGTAAGATCTGATGTACTTCCTGACATCTTGTCGAAGATTCGGCCAATAGAAATACTTTTGCAGTACTGCCACCATTTTCTCGACCTCGAAATGCCTAGTAGCCCGACTGTAGTGTGCTTCCCAAATCGTCTTGGCACGTTTGCTTGAAGGAACACAAAGGTGACCTAGGTGGCATAACAGGGCATCCTGGAGGTGAAAATCTGGAACATGCTGAGCCTCCAAGAGTGTCTTGTATGTGTGGCTGAATTTTGGGCCACTTTTGTAGAGAAGTGGCCAATCAGAAGTCTCGTGCCCACAAGAGTTGAGCACAATGGTTAATGCTATGATCGTTGGTCGACTGAGGCAATCTGCAGCATTATTGGTGCTGCCCTTCTTATACTTGATATTCAAATGGAACTGTTGCAGGTATGTGGACCACTTCTGATGATGATCATTCTGCAACTTTCCTTGCATCTGTATGAATTGCAGGAGCCCGTGGTCTATGTGGATGACCGTTTCCTTCCACAAAATGTAATGCTTCCATTGTCGGCAGGCCTGTACAATGGAATACATCTCTTTTTCATAAGTGGGATACTTCTGGATAGTGTCTAAAAGTGTCTCACTGTGATATGCCATTGGATGCTCGTGTTGAGTAAGGATTGTCCCAATAACATAGTTAGAGGCATCTGTCTCGATCTTAAATGGTTGTTGCAAGTCTGGTAATGTGAGCACTGGTGCCGAGCAGAAGTGATGTTTCAAATATGTGAATGCTGTTGTGGGGAAAAATGCCTATGCAGGACGATCCTATCCACCTAAGGTGTGACAGTGCCTTAGCAACAAACAGAGACAGCTATTCTGGTTTCTTCCTTTATGAAATGTGAAAGAGGAGAGATCAATAGACTTACCGGTGTCTTCCGTTTGTCCCTCGATCCAGATCCTCTTCTCTTTGGGTGTTCACAGCTACTTGCCTCCTCGCTCGCCCAAGAGAACAACTACTTGATTCCTGCGAGATCACAAGAGAACAGCTACTTGCGACAAGAGAAGAACACAACACAAAGGCAGATATTCATATTCATAAATGATTCAGGATTAGAAGTAAATCAAATACACTAATGCAATCATACATCAAAGATACATCAGTATATAGGAGAAAACCAAGATAGCTTTATTGATAAATAACAAGGTTCAGGAAGAGATACAACCCAGAGGGCTCCAATCCAGCATCTCCTTCCCAGCAGAATGGAATTCCTATCTTCACCTCCCTTCAAAGCATTAAGCACCCAATGATTCCAGTCTCAAACCAACAGCAATTCTTTGCAATAACAAAATTCCCGCCTCCAGATCTCATGGAGGAGAGATCTATATATAGATGTTTTGGAGAGAGGATGAGTCAGCTTGAGATCTGACTAGTGTCCTCTCCCTCTATCAGTTCTTGATTCCACTTGGAGGTTCTTGCTTCCACTTGGAGATTTGGAACCTCTTACTCATCACCAGTCGAATTCCCTGAGGCAAGTGTCATTTTGGAAGCTTCCTGGGCTCTGACACCTTGAGGAATGAGTCTGCCACATGTCCAAACTCGCTCAGTGCAGGTAGCTAGTGTTGGAGTTGACATTCAACGCAGGTAGACAGTGGAGCCACTGACATTCAGCGCAGATGGTCAGTGGAGTAGTTGACATGATCCTGAATTGACTTGTTTTTGAGCAGTTTCAGGTGGAGAACTTCTGTGAATTGCTGTGGTTAGTTAGCCTTGTTCCTCTAGGGGTAGGAACAACATGTTTAGGGACTTTGGATCCCTTAGATTATTGACATTTCATGCTTAGTGCTGCAAGGCACAAAAATGTCTATAACAGTTGACCCCTAAAGTATGAGGCCGTTTATCGGGTGAAATGCTTTATCTAGGAGGGTCCAAAGTTCATCCATTTACTGGGAGGAGACCTGTAATAAGATACAATACAATACATTATGATTCATACTGCTTTCATGATCTAGCTGAGGCGGGCATTCCCATGCTCATCTTTATAAATTCATTTTTTGTACATAGAACAGACGATCGTCTGATGGTAGACTGATAATTTTGGTGAAATTATCATCCTTTGAGTAGGATGATCATCTGCTGCACTGATGTACATGTCAAATGTCTTTATCTTTCCTGAATATATACCGCAGCCCGGATGGATGAAACTAGATCCGGGGTCTTCAAACTCGTTCGATCTTCACTCTAAGTACAAGTCGATCCATGTGAGAATTGTGCTGAAGTTGAACATGGAAAGACATCGCTTGATTACCGGTCAATGAGGTAAACCGTTAACAAGCGCGAGAGAAATCACCGATAATGATAATGACCCTCAAGGTACTGCAGTACAATTCACGTGGTGTGAATAAAGGACTTGGCATCGAACACCACGCAAAATCTTCTGGTCGAAGGTCATTGATGTATACCTGTCGCCGGAAGTGAGAAACTTGCCATTGAGGCATGCAAGCTTCAAAGTACTGAAGGTGTTGTTCCTAGATCAACTTCTTGGATAATGAGCTGATGTCGACAAGAAGTGATCCGTCAAAGGAGGGCCTTAATGAATCCCACATCAGTGACACGGAATGGAGCTAATGATTTTAATGGAGGTGAAAACGATCTGTGACATATGATTCAGGGTGGCGGTCATGAATGGATGAAGGATAATGTATGGCAGTGGATGGGACCCGGTTGACTCTTTCTGAACGACTTCTCTTGAACATATGGCGACACTGATGCGATGGATCGGTAGCATTACCCCAAATATGGATGGTATGGCGAGACCATGGTGATGTGACCAGTGAATGAAACAACCCAACCCGATTGTGGTACGGAGGAAAAGTGTCATGTTCAAGAGCGACCTGCTACCATCAAAGTTCTCTTTAGTTTCTCCCAATTTTTCCCCAATCATTGCTGACCAGTACCTCTTTATTTTTGTTAAGCTTGAGGAGGATGACACATGCTTGTTACACTAAAAAATGTCACCATGACTACTTACAGTTAGTATGGCTCAAATCAACAGTCATGCTACCCTCTTAGGCAAGTCTTATGCCTCTGCTATCCATCTCAAACTCAAAGAAGAGAGAAAGTCTTGTAAAAAATGTGTTTATCTCTGGGGTCGCAGGTTCTCTCTAGCCTTACCTGCGGGGACGCTCACAATGTTCACAAAAGTTGCGTCCTTGGACGCTCTGTATGTTAAGGGACAGGTGCGTCCTTCTGTAAAAGGCAAAATGCGCGAGTTTCATCTTAAAAAAGTTACTTGTGGTTACTTCTAGAACTTTCTAGAGGTCGGTTTGATGAAATGGATGCGCCTCCAGTTGGTTCATGTATCCCTATTAAGGAGGAACTTATCCCATCAATAAGGGAGCTATCCCACCCAAAGAGGGGGATTATCCCATTCATGGTGGACCTGAATAACCTCTTTACAGCACTATAAATAAAGACATTGAGCCAGAGGGAGGAGAGGTTGGAGCTATACATTTTCTTTGGGTAAATGCTGCAGGAATTAGGACTCCCATTTAGAACCTTGTGAGGAGAGATTGTCTTTGCTTGATTCTACTTGGAAGTGGGTGAGCTTTGTCAAAGTAGAGGAAAACTCTTGATGGACCCTGGGAGGAACTTGCACAACACCAAGGACAGGTTGTAAGAGTTTCTTTGTTTCGTTATTAATACAAACTGGTTTATTTTTCTCAATAGCTTGTGTTAATGAGTTATTTCATGTGTTCCTTGGTCTGCATGTTGAATATATGTTTTATTATATGAAATGCAAGTGCTTGGTAATTGTTTGATTGTTTGTGGTTGTAGGAATTGACCTGAAGGAGGAGCTCATCCGGATCGGCAAGGACGGACTACAACAACAGCGTTTTGGAATAAGGTAAGCCTAAACACTTGTAGTTTTCATGTTTTAAAAGGTATATTTAGAGAAAGATCACTCCATTTTGTCTTGTTTGTCGCTAGAGAGTTTAGACTCCTAGGGAGGTCAGTTGTGTTCGCACAAACGACTTTTTCCGCCACGACAAATTGGCGACTCCGCTGGGGAATCCATTAATGAGAAAGTCTTTTCCTTTGTGTGAACTTTGCTCTGAGAAAATCATTTTTATTTTCTGGTTTTTGACTGTGAGAATTAGTATTTGGGTGGCTTAGCTTTAGATTTAGTTAGATTTGGTTTTTCTTAACTTTTCCAGAAGGACGCACCCTCTGAGTACTGCACAGTGTGTCTTTGGATGCGCTGTTGCCGTTTGCACAGAGCGAGCCCGCACCTGTTATAACGGGTTGCCTGCATCTTCCTGTAAAATTTAGGAAAATTCCATTTTTTGCTTTAATTGCTTTTAGATTTTGGTTTTTCTTAGTGTTTTCTGCCCAGATCCTTTAGTACCCTGTCAAAAATTTTCACCTGAACTTGTTTTGTGAGCTTTGAGTGTTTTAGTGGATTTCAACGAAGTTTAGGCCTAGGGTTTGATTTTTCAATAGGTCCTGTAGTGATTTTGACGGTAGAAAGTTGTCCAGCCTTAGATCTCTCTGGTTAGTCAGCCTTCTTAGAAGTCGGGCCTGTCGTAAAGTCTCCTTGTGTGAGCAGCTTGCCATTTAAGTTGTTTTGGGTCAAATTTCGAATTACTTGTTTATAAAGTGTTGATTTCCATTTTACAAAAGAACAAAAAGATTAGAGTTTTGTTTTGACTAGTTTTTGGTTCTGCAATAAGCTAGTCCTTGATTTGATTGTGATCAAGTAAAACACCTTAGAATAATCATTGTTGGTTTTGGCCTCGTTAAGATTGCTTAGAGTAAATTTACCTTTTAGTTTGCTTATGAGTGAATTTTCGTAGATTTTAATAGTTGTTAAGATTGATTTTTGGTTATATTAGATTTATTTGCTTTAATAAAAGAAAAATACAAAAACATCTTCTTTAAAAGTCTTGTTTCAAGTAGCTTTTTGTTTTTGAAAGAGAAATTTTTTTTTTTCGTACATGTAAAGAGCGGTCATGTTTTTATGCTTGGAAAAGACAAACGAATTGTTTCTTTGATTGTCTTCAATTAAGAAGTTGCTTTTATAAAGATTGCATTCTCTCAACTTTTTAGTTAAGCAATTCATCGAAAAAGTAAAGTAGTGGGTAAATCATCCTAGGTGCATTTTGTAGTGGTTTCGAGTCGAGTCAACACACCACTGGTTTCACTTCCATCACCTTTTGACTTAAGAAACAACCTTAAAAGTAACGCTTAAATTAAAATCAATCTAGTAATTTTTATTTTTCTAGGGCTCTGAAACACCAACATAGCTTAGGCTAGGGTCTTGGAGTAGGTGAGTACTTAACTCTCCAAGACTACAAAACCAAACAGATAGTTTATCTTGAGTAGATTAAATCCAATTGTTTCAGTTATACTCTGGGAAAGCTCCTCTTAAAGGAGAAGCACGAGCTCGTGTCCGAACCAGTGAGGGGATCATTCCCCCCTCGTTGGGAACGACGCCAGACAGTACGTATTACAAACGGTAAACCTCGGATTAACCATTGTCGAGGAGCCAGGGGTCACTTATCGGTAAACCTTGGATTATTGTCAAGGAGCCGGTAAGGGGATTGAGCTTGTTACTCTGCCCTTGCGTGCTGTCGGAGTTTAGACTGTTCCCCCAGGTGTAATTGTTGTGATTGGTAACTTTAGTGACCATAATCTTTAGGGTTCTACCGAGGTGACGGTGGAGGGAAGGTCCCACTGTACCTGGAGCAGACGTCGGTTATACTCACTTGGATTTTCCGGGGGGTTCACTTCACTTCGAGACGGTTAAAGTGGAGGAACTTGTGCCGGTCTATTCATTAAGCAGGTTGCCGGGGTAACTGTTCCACCCGCCATTTCTGTACTGAATCCTGCGAGGTTGGGCCTAATCACCAACTAGCGTTTTTGGTCCGGAAGACTACTGTTTGTGTTTGGTTTGACGCTCTAGATTCTTTAGGTGTGTGCTTCAAATTTGTTTGCTTCTTTAGAAGACTTTAGGTGGTTTGATTTGAAATTTTTACTTTGTTTTCGTGTGTTGTAGTTAAAAATCTTTAATTGTGGCGGAATTACCGAGACAGTCCCGTCGACTTCGGGGCAAGTCTCCTGAGATTGTTACCGGAATAGATTTGTTAAGAAAACTCCGTAAATCGCGGGGTGAATCTCCTGAAGACATTCCGGGTCAGTACGAAGGGTTAAAGGTCCTTGTAACTCCTCCTAGTGACAGTAGAGTAGGTTCACCTGAAGAAGGAGAATCTTCCTTGGTAGTCCATCCAGATTACCAAAGTTTAGAAACAGGTTACAATCCCGAAACTGTTACAGTTTCCGAGCTTGCTGGTAGTTTTTCATCTGCCAGTGAAACAGGCGAAGAACCTGAAATTTCCGAACCTGTTACTCCAACTTCTAGTGTCCTTGATTCACCGAGAATAGAAAGAATTATCACCGAAAATCTACCTTCTGGTTTGATTGCTATAGAAGAACTTGCTCCAGAAGAAGATATAGGTGTCTCTCACCTTGAAGGTCAACTTACTATTGATCTAAGGGAGCGTGAATCCATCTTTTACAGTCCTCCTAGAAGTACTTCTTGGTACCTTGCGTTAACCAATTTTTTAGACAACTCAGTCGGTTTTTCTACACCTCGTACTCCTTTTCCACCTGGAGGTATTCATACTCCTGTAAATATGTCTGGTCAGTCGTCCGTGTTTACACAAAGTCCTGAATCTTTTTTACACGGCGGTCCTTCTGTTCCCACTGGGTATCAGTCACTTTCTGGTACCTTTGCGGGGGCATCTCCTCAACCCGTTGATCATGGGTTATTTGCTGGAAACAGTGGTAATATACCATTGGGTGTAGGAGACATTTACATGATGTCAGGTTCAGTTCCCGTTTCCCAACCTCAAGGTGGCCAATTACCGCCTGGGGGGCAACAGCAGTTAACGCCTGGGGGGCAACCTCAAGGTACACAAATTGTGTCTGGGGGGCAACCTCAAAGTCAGTATGTACCTATGGTGCAATACGTGCCTCAAGGTCAACCTCAGCCTCAATATGTACCCCAAGGTCAACCTCAGTATCAATATCAACCTCAAGGATGGCAACCCCAAGGATGGCAACCTCAAGGGTATCAACCCCAAGGTTATCAACCTCAAGGGTACCAACCTCAAGGTCAAGGTCAACCCCAGTATCAGTATTTACCTCAAGGTTATCAACCTCAAGGTCAATACTCAAGTCAAGGTTATCAACCGCCTCAAGGTCAGTCATATGTTCCGAGTATGGGAACTGCACCTTACAATTATCAATCCTACCCTCAATCTGGTTATGGATCTCAGTATCCTCAACCTGTTACGGGTCAGTACCCTGGAATGTTAGTGTGGGATCCATCACAGGGTCAACAGGTGTTGCAGCCAAGTGTACAGATGGTTCCTCAAGCTGGACAACCCGTAGTTTCTGGTCCAACCCAGCAACCGCAACCTGTCCAGCCAAATGTTCAAACTTCTGTAGCTTCGGTAGTTACTCAGCCGTCAATTGCACCTAGTACTCCATCTCAAACGGCTGCCACAACTATCGCTACATCTACCATACTTACTTCTGGAGTATCGATGGCTCCAGTTTCTACTGTCCCTGTTACCACACCTCAGACATCTTTACCGTTGTCTGGATCTACGATTCAAACCACGGTCCAGATGCCTGTAGGTCAGCCTGGTATAAGTACGGTTGTAACTACTCAACCTCAATTTGTTCAACCTCCGTACCAGGGACAGTACCAACCTGGGCAAGCTGTCCAACAACCGGTTTACCAGTATCAACCGTATCCTGGGTACACTTATCAACAACCTCAACAACCCCAGTACGGTCCGGTTAATCCTGGTTTTCCAGGAGGATATAATATCCCAAATGCGACTCCTGTTCCTAGTTATCCTGGATATCCTCCTCCTGGGGCTGGTATTGTGACCCAGAGTTTTAGAGATCCTAACCGGCAGTTACCGTTTATTGCAACTTTAGATTTACCCGACTTGACGCGCCTAACGAACGATCCAATTCAATATCTTCAGTTCTGGCCGCCAATGCCAAATAAGTTGCCCAGCGATATACCCAAGTTCGAAGGTAAGTCTGGAGAGGATCCGTCCAATCATGTGATGACTTACCACCTCTGGTGTGCTTCGAATTCTATCTCAGATGATTCCATCCGCTTACGTCTTTTCCAGCGTACACTCATTGGTCTCGCGGCCAAGTGGTACATTGAGTTACCACGGGCCTCTTTTTACAACTTTAGCCAGTTAGCTACCTCGTTCTTAACTCACTTTCAGTTGCCGGTCAGATACGATAACGGCACGGAGTTATTAACTTCACTAAAACAATCGACGTCCACGTATATTTCTGATCACATTCATGAGTGGAGACGTCGAAGGAGATTAGTGAAAGTTTTTATCCCGGACCAAATCTTAGCTGAATGGTTTGTCAAATCATTATTACCAAAGATTACTGAAGATGTAGCTAAGGCCGGAGTAGTTACTGAGGAGCAAGTCATTGCTCAGGCACAATACCTTGACTTAGTTTACACTCAGTCGGGTACGTTACACGAGAAGATTCCGGATCTTCCAAAGTCGAATCAAATCGCTGCTGCTCCTTCGGGATCTCATGCCGCTGATGGTATGATTGGTATCGTGACTACGAAGAGCAAGAAGAAGTCTTCCAAGGCTTCAACTACTCCAATTATCACTTTGCCTGATTCTCCGACAGGAGAGTCTTCTCCTGAACTCACCGCCGACATTCACGCTGTAGAGTCATCTACGGCCAAACCAAAAAACGGTGGAAAGAAGAAAGGAAAGAAGAAGGCTAAAGCAGACAAGGCTCCAAAGGAGAAAACTGAAAAGTCGGAAACCAATGACGAAAAACGCAAACCTCGATATCCTTGTCTTATTTGTGAAGAGGATCATTTTACGAGAGATTGCCCTCATCGGGCCGAGGTTGTAAAAATAGTCAAAGGTTCTCCCACTCCTGCTGTGTTAAAGAATCCATTTCCAGAGCAGGAGAATAAGATGATAGGTTCTTCTTCGAATGCCAGTGAAGAACCCATTTTGATGATGTCTCATGTGAGGATTGCGACTCGATCGCAAGATTATGGTAGTAAGGCTCCTGTTGATGGCAAGGAAGCAGAATCTTCTCACTCTAACCCATCAACCTCAGCTCCTGGTTCCGATCCACTACAGATCGAAAAACCTAACCCAGACTTAGTGATTAAGCCGCCCGCCAAGGGTGTACTTCGAAGGTCTGCTTTCAATCCACATGCGAGAGCAGCCCAGAATTACAACATTGTTGAGGACTTAGCTGTTTCACCTTCAGCAATGTCGGCACTCGAAGTGCTGCAATCATGCCCAGCACAACGGAAATTGCTTTTGTCGGCTATCGGAGCTGTCGATGTTCAGGACCCGAACCTAATGATCTTTGATCTAGAAAATAGTACGCCACGTCTCCCCCATCAAATGGCTTTCCAAATTCCAGTGATAGTAAAAAACAGGCCTATTCATCGGACTGTGATTGATGAGGGAGCTTCTACGTGTATTATGTCGATTCAATGTTGGAGATCGCTTGGTTCTCCTTCGTTGAACCAATCCCCCACCATCCTTAAGGCCTTTGATGGCCGTGGGTTCCGTCCGTTTGGTATTCTACAAGAATTGCCTATAGGGGTTGAAGGTAAAACCGTTAGTCTGGATGTGGAAGTGGTTGATGCCCCTCTAGACTACAACCTTCTTTTGGGTCGAAGTTGGTCATATGCTATGACAGCGGTCGTTTCATCGGTCTTCAGAGTAATTAAGTTTCCACATAACGGTAAGATCGTGACTATTGATCAGCTGACATACTTTTCATCCGACCCAGCCTCTTCAGAGAGTATCCAGCATGTTGGTAAAACGACAATCCCTTATAGGGACGTTGGTGTAGGTTTAGTTAAGGATTCCGGTTTACTGGGAACTTTTCCTCTCCCTCCACTCAGCGCAGATCCTTCGTTTGCAACCATTCATATGATTACATCAGAAAACATTATTTATGATGATCCTTGGTTCGTCCCATCTGACTCTGAGATAGACTCACTCGGTAATGCTATGCCTTTGAGTCCATATGAAATTGCTTATGAAGCTCTCATGTCTTTTACTGACTTTCATTCAACCGAAGTCGACCAAATGAATGTGGTCAGTGAAGAGTCACTTTTCACCTCACCCTTAGAACGGATAACGTTTCCCGAAGTCGTGTCATCTGACGAACAACTTCGCGAAATCCTAAGTGTAGATGATCTACCATGGGAGGATCTCCATCACAGATCTTCGTTTTTACCTAAGGATGATGCATTTGAAAATGATTTTTCATCTATCTTTACCGCTGAATATGTCAAAGACGCTCAGGATCCAACGAAACATTCTGATTCAGAGTTGAATTTAGGGAATATTTCTCGTACTATTCCCATTGATATTTCAGTGAAGCCCGGAATCGAGGAAAACATTCATATAGGTGCCGCATGTACTGAAGAAGAAATCCAAACTTACAAGGCCCTATTCCAAGAATTCCGCGACGTGTTTGCCTGGTCTTACGAGGAAATGCCGGGAATTGATCCTGCCATTGTTGTTCATGAAATAAAGACCTACCCGGATGCTAAACCCGTCCGGCAACGGTTGCGTCAAATTCACCCTCGAAAAGCGGCTGCGATTAAAGCAGAAGTCGAAAAGCTGTTGAAAGCAGGTTTCATTTATCCGATCCCGTTAACGGATTGGGTATCGAATATTGTTCCGGTCAATAAGAAACAAGGAACAATAAGAATCTGTATCGACTATAGGGATATAAATCGAGCTTGTCCAAAAGACAACTATCCTACGCCTTATATCGATCAAATTATTGATGATTGTGCCGGAAGTGAAATGTTTTCCTTCATGGATGGTTTCTCGGGCTATAATCAAATCAATATTCTACCTGCCGACCAACCAAAAACGGCATTCATTTGTCCATGGGGGACATTTGCTTATTGCAAGTTACCTTTTGGGCTTAAGAATGCCGGGGCCACTTTTCAACGGGCGATGTCTTATGCATTTCATGACATCAAGCACATTGTGCAACCCTATCTCGATGATTTGCCTGCTCATTCTTTACATCGAGCTGATCACCTTGTCCACCTACGAGCAATCTTTATGAGGTGTAGGCATTATCGAATTCGGTTGAATCCCCACAAGTGTGTTTTCTGTATAGAAACAGGTCGATTGCTGGGATTTGTTGTTTCAAAAGCCGGCATTCGCGTCGATCCCTCGAAAGTCGAGGCTATCATCAAATTGCCTCCTCCTTCGAGTTTGCGCCAACTCCAAAGTTTGCAAGGGAAAGCGAACTTTTTACGCCGATTCATCCCAAACTACGCCGAGGTCACTAAAGGTTTTACACGGTTGTTGAAACAGAATGCACAATTCTTTTGGGACGAGATTGCCCAACAATCTTTTGATGCACTTAAACACGCGTTGACCCATGCACCGTTATTGCATCCTCCCAACTACAACCAAGACTACTTCTTATACCTCGCAGCTTCGCATTCCACCATTGGAATGGTGTTAGTTCAAGAAGATGAATTCGGAGCGGAGCATGTGATATATTATCTTAGTAGGACCTTGAATCCCACTGAGCTAAAATATTCGCATGTGGAGAAATTGGCCCTGGCAGCCGTTCAAGCTGTCCAGCGTTTCCGTCACTACATTCTTCTCCGCAAAACTACAGTTATTTCGGATTGCAACCCTATGATTTATATTTTGACAAAACAACTGCTAGGGGGCAAGTACTCTAAATGGATTGTCATCCTGCAAGAGTTCGACTTGGAGTTCGAGAAGTCCAAGTCTAAGAAATCCTTAGTTTTTGCGGAATTGATGTGTGATTTCCCGAGTGCTGACACAGAGACTGTGGCAGAGGAGTCCATTGCGGACGAATCTTTGTTTCTTATCAGTACTGTAGATCCGTGGTACGGGGATATAATCATTTATCTCCAAACCCAAACCTTTCGGCCTGAAGCTTCCAAAGCAGAACGTCGAAAAATTCGGTTTCAATCCCAGCCATACAAAATTATTGGAGATACACTTTATCGCCGGGGGGCAGACTTAGTTTTTCGACGTTGTTTAACTCACGAAGAGGCTGAGAGGGTTTTGAATGATTGTCACTCTGGAGCATGTGGCGGTCATATGTCTGGGTATGCCACAGCTCAGAAGGTGTTGCGCGCTGGCTATTTCTGGCCGTCTATGTTTAAAGATTGTATCATTGCAGTCAGGAAGTGCCACAACTGTCAAGTGTTTGATCGCAAGATGCGCGCTCCACCTGCTCCTCTCCACCCTATAATTGCCGTTGGTCCATTCGCCAAATGGGGTATCGACTTTATTACTTGTAACCCTCACTCGGCCGGGGGGCATGCGTATATCATCCTTGCGGTTGATTATTTTACTAAGTGGGCCGAGGCGATGCCTACATTCGACGCAAGCGGCAAAACAGCTGCAGTTTTCGTATTCAATCATATCATAACTAGGTTTGGTGTCCCACAAGCAATCATTACTGACCATGGGAGCCATTTTCGAAACGTCATGATGACTGAGCTTACAAGCCAGCTTGGTTTGCGCCACGATAGCTCTACTCCTTATTATCCGCAAGCCAACGGTTTGGTTGAGTCTATCAACAAAGTTCTAGTTATCATGATCCGACGAACCATTGGTGTTCATCGGTCGAATTGGCACAACATGTTATTTTCAGCGCTATGGGCATACCGAACCTCAGTGAAAAATTCAACAGGGTTCACTCCTTTCCAGCTAGTTTATGGCTTAGAAGCTGTGTTACCCATTGAATGCGAAATCCCATCACTTCAAATGGCTGTCGAATTACTTCCAGCTACTTCCGAAGAGGAGAAACGTTTATTGTACTTGGCTAAATTAGATGAGACTCGACGTGACGCTACATTGGCAATCGAGACTCACGCGAAACGAATGAAAGCTCAGTATGATAAAAATGTAACCCCTCGAAGTTTTTCGGAAGGAGACCTAGTACTATTATATGATCAAGCTAACGATAAGCTAGGTGCTGGAAAATTCGTTCCCATGTGGCATGGGCCCTACATTGTAAAGCGAAAGCTAGCAAAAGGGGCTTATGAGCTAGTTGACTTTGATGGGGACTCTTTGGGTAAACCCAGAAATGGACTTTACCTAAAGAGGTATTATGCTTAAATGATGGGTATGGAGAAATTTTTAGATAGGTTAGATTTTCTTTCTAGCTAGCAAGTGTGTTAGTTTAGTCAGTGTGCTTAGCTTAGAGAGTGTGGTTTTTCGTCGTTATTCTGGCTTATCTTGGTTTTACTCTTGATATTGCAGATGTCGACGCCTCTCCAAACATACATTGGATTTGCTGATGGTGCTTGTCGTAGTACACGGAATATCTCTTCCGCAGCTTGGGTTATCTATTCGCCCTCTGACGAGTTAGTTTCTATGCATGGGGTAAGCCTCGGTCAAACAACGAACAACATTGCAGAATACAGTGCAGTGATTGAATTATTATCCGAATCTATTTCATTTGGAATTCGACGTTTGATAGTGAGGTTAGATTCTGAACTTGTTGTATTACAGCTTAATAGAGTTTATGCCATTAGGAATCCTGTGTTATTAAGGTTGTTTTTGAGAGTGCGTCTCTTGGAACGTGAATTTGATTACATTGAATATCAACATATTCCAAGGTCTTTGAATACATTAGCAGATGCAATTGCTTCTCGAATGTTGGACAGACATTTACGATAATCATGCAAGTAAATTTAAAAACATTTCATCACATATGTTAAACAAGATAAGCCGGTAATAGTGATATATATAGATAGAAGTGTGTCAAAAAATATATACATCGTCTTCGATCATAGGTTGAAAACACCTTATGATCGGCAAAATGATAGTACAAAAAGTCAAAATGTCACATGTGACTACAAAAGTGACTAGTCAATCACTGGTGGTGCTCTCTGTATGACACCACTGCGCGGGCTACCTTACGCAAAAATCTCCTAAACGGTCCAGGGACCGCGACTACGAAGCGCTGAAGCCGGGTAGGAATGTCATCCATAGTAGTCTCAGGTATATCTGCCGTGAGACGCTCTAGATCATGCTCCAACTCAGCTAGTACTTCTGCAGCCGCGTCCTGTGGGGCCGGTACCGGTGCAGCTGGATGTAGTCTATCAAAAGGCCGGAGGTTGGCTGGACGCTGTGGACCAACATCTGCATTTTGAAAATTTTACTGTTAGTTTTGAGACGATATATATGAAAAATAAAAAAATACATAATTAGAGAACTTGTGAAAATAAAAGTACCTCTGTCATCCCATTGTTCTCCCGGTGGAAGAACCATGTCCGGATCACCTCTAAAATCCACTCCGGCATACGGAAAGTCCTGTATCGAAAAAACCTGGTCCTCTAACCAGTGAAAGTAACTATCTGAGAATCGAACCACTGTCGCACCCTCGTCAGGATGCCGGGCCATCACCGCAACCCATCGTATCAGCTTTGGCTCCCGAGGACCCAAGATATCAACAGTGAGTTGCTGAGGGATCAGCATTGGAACTCTCTCCAAGGCAAAGCTCACGACTAGAGGCCCATATCCAAAAGTCTTTAGTCGTCCGTTCTTTGCCTTGGTCAGTTGGCTCTTCATATGAGCCGACACAGCTTCACACCAGTTGAAAATGGTGCCTTGGTAACAGTCAATTGCCATCCGCATTTGGGATCCGGAAGCAATGTGTAAAGCGGCCGCGCCGCAAATTCTGGTAACCGTGAACGCTATGACTTTGAGTTCAGGCAGAGTGATGTGTTTTATCTCTATGCCTTTTGAATGGTGAGCCCCAGGTGTGCACCACTCGTCGCGGAGACTATCAAGGGATTGGCCACCCGGCCTAGTCCCCGCAAGACTGAGTTGCTCACCTCTGTTCGGCAAGCCAGTGAGAAAGTATACATCCGAGGGCTCTATCTCGAGCTGGTGCCCTCCTATGTAAAAGCATTGTTCTTGAACGTTCCATCGCTCAACCAGCCATTCCAAGAATCTTACCTGGCCCCTCATGCCCGGTATGGTCCAATATTTGTATAATCCGCATGCTCTTAGGGCATCCAGGGAAGGTTGATGATTTATTGCAACTTCATCATCCTCTACATGCTCTCTTTCTCTCCAATCTAACATGGTTAATACCCTGCACATCAGAAATAGCAATTAGAAATTGATTTGGGAATTTTTGGTAGTTTTTTGAGGGAGTTGGGGTTTTGAAATGCGCACTTCTCGGAAGACGCACCCCGGCTTTGTAGCACAGGGCGCCCGGACGCGACTGGCCTGAAGGCGGGCCGCGTCTTCCGACCATTTTCCCGTATGAGAAAAAGTCGGGGGACGCGGGTCACCCGAAGGGCACCCGCGTCCGCCGAGAAGCGCATTCCAAAACCAAAACCCCCCCAAAAAATGAAACTAAGACCTAAAAATTGATTCTAAACGGATAGAAATGCAGAGTAGGATGTGTAAAATACCTGGATAAGACGGCGTTCGATTCCAACGATCAGATTTTCCACAGCAACCACGGGAAGTTTCTTGTCAAAAGCTCCTTTTTCAACCTCAATAGTCAAACGGTAAAAATGACATGGTAAAAGGTCTTTTTATAGGTTTTTTGGATGAATTAGTTCATTTTTTACCATGAAAAGATGTTTTTCGATGTATTTTTGCCTATTTTAAACAGGTATGAGTAATGTGTTGCTTTTGTGCAGGACAAAGGGATTTCGAGGGAAATTGTAATTTTTCACAAACAAAAATATCAGAGTCATCTTTTAAGCCCTTTTCTGACTCCTAAAACATGAAAAGATCGCCGAGCGTTTCTTTTACACTCGTTAAAACGGAATTAAAAGACGGTCCCCTTTTAGCTCTTTTCTGACCGCAAAATCAGGAAAAGATTGCCGGGTTTTTGTCGTTTCAAACTCGATAAGGAAATAAAACGACGTGTCCTTGATCGCTTTTTACTTTTCAGGTCAACGACACTATTATGAAAGTACTCCTTGGTCGCAAGATCAAGCGGTTCCCCCAGGTATTATTTTATACTTTTTCGGGCTTGAGGGACACAAATATACGAAAAAGTTCAACGTGGAGTCTCCTTTTGTTTTTTCAGACTCTCTAAAAATGAAAAACACCGAGTTTCTCCTATACTGGGCTCGTTAAACTTTTACAGTAAAGGACCTGTTCAATTACAAACAGGAACGAACCACTCCTTCCTAGGGTTCGAATTTAAACTAGGTTGGACTCGTCCGAAGGATGAGCTTATAATCAAGCATATGTTATCCTCCTCAAGCTTGTTAAAAATAAAGAGGTACTTGCCAGAAATGGTGGGGGAAAAAGAGAAGAATGAACCTGTTTGTTACCTTTTGTCTCAAAAGAAACTTTATTACCACTCTTGAACACGACACTTTTCATTCACCTGGGTTGGGAAATCTTTTACCTCACAGTTGACCAAACCACTTTGAAAGTCTTTAACCGGGTTCCGGGGATTAACTTTGAGTTATTCGTCACCAAGCCATCTGTCGTGTCGTTATGTGTTCAAGAGGTCTGCAAACAAAACTTTCATCTGCAAAATACTTGTCATCCATTTGACCATCCCTGAGTCAGTCCTTACAGCAACATTTCTTCAACTTGAACAATGATTTCGTGTTGCGGGCTTGCCTGCAACGGGTCGCTTTCTATCGACATCGACACATTATCTAGAAAGATGACTTAGGAATCGACAGTACCTTGAAGTCTGCATGCATCAATGGCAGGTTTCTCGCCTTTGACGTCAGTTTACATCATTGACTTTCGATCAAAGGATTCCGTGAAGTGTTCGACATCAAAACATCTATTCACATTTCACGGGTTGTGCTTGGTACTTTGAGAACCATTGACATTACTGGTGGTCTCTCTCACGCTTGTTAACAGTTTACATCATCGACTGGTAATCAAGTGGTTTCTAACATGTTCGACATCAAATCATTTAATCACATGGCTAGAATCGTACCAATTCGGGAAGTAGAAGTGAAGACCCTGGATCTAGTTTCTACCATCCAGGCTGCGAGGAGTTTTGTATTCATTATCTATGTAGACTAATCATAAACAGATGGCTGCGTCCATACTGTGTCTACAAAAGTCTATAAAAATGATGTACTGCAAGATCATTCCTGTATCAGAATAGTTAGTCCATTAGTTAAAGTTTTGAATCTGAGTATGGGAATGCCTACCTCAGTGATGATATAATCTTATACATGTATTTTGTGTTGAAAATTGCAGGTTCCAACCAGGTCATCCACAAGACAATCCTTGAAATGATAAAGCGCTTCACCCTTCCTAGAATTACAAAACCCTAATCTATTCCAGGCTTCGCACTTTAGGGGGCAATCTGTTACACTAAAAAATGTCACCATGACTACTTACAGTTAGTATGGCTCAAATCAACAGTCATGCTACCCTCTTAGGCAAGTCTTATGCCTCTGCTATCCATCTCAAACTCAAAGAAGAGAGAAAGTCTTGTAAAAAATGTGTTTATCTCTGGGGTCGCAGGTTCTCTCTAGCCTTACCTGCGGGGACGCTCACAATGTTCACAAAAGTTGCGTCCTTGGACGCTCTGTATGTTAAGGGACAGGTGCGTCCTTCTGTAAAAGGAAAAATGCGCGAGTTTCATCTTAAAAAAGTTACTTGTGGTTACTTCTAGAACTTTCTAGAGGTCGGTTTGATGAAATGGATGCGCCTCCAGTTGGTTCATGTATCCCTATTAAGGAGGAACTTATCCCATCAATAAGGGAGCTATCCCACCCAAAGAGGGGGATTATCCCATTGATGGTGGACCTGAATAACCTCTTTACAGCACTATAAATAAAGACATTGAGCCAGAGGGAGGAGAGGTTGGAGCTATACATTTTCTTTGGGTAAATGCTGCAGGAATTAGGACTCCCATTTAGAACCTTGTGAGGAGAGATTGTCTTTGCTTGATTCTACTTGGAAGTGGGTGAGCTTTGTCAAAGTAGAGGAAAACCCTTGATGGACCCTGGGAGGAACTTGCACAACACCAAGGCCAGGTTGTAAGAGTTTCTTTGTTTCGCTATTAATACAAACTGGTTTATTTTTCTCAATAGCTTGTGTTAATGAGTTATTTCATGTGTTCCTTGGTCTGCATGTTGAATATATGTTTTATTATATGAAATGCAAGTGCTTGGTAATTGTTTGATTGTTTGTGGTTGCAGGAATTGACTTGAAGGAGGAGCTCATCCGGATCGGCAAGGATGGACTACAACAACAACGTTTTGGAATAAGGTAAGCCTAAACACTTGTAGTTTTCATGTTTTAAAAGGTATATTTAGAGAAAGATCACTCCATTTTGTCTTGTTTGTCGCTAGAGAGTTTAGACTCCTAGGGAGGTCAGTTGTGTTCGCACAAACGACTTTTTCCGCCACGACAATGCTTGTTCTATAACCTGCCCTTCGGGCAAGCCCATCGCTATGTTTTAACGAGCCTAGCGATAGTGAAACTCGTTCTCGTCTAAAGACAAGTTTGTCGCTATTTAATGATTTTAACGAGTCTAACGACAAGGATAACTCGGTCCTTTTAATTTTTAGAGAGTCTGAAAAGATACATAAAGTTAACTCCAAAATTCTTTTTTTGTCATCTAATCCCTTAAGTCCGAAAAAGTATAAAACAATACAGAAGGGATGAGTTTTCGATAGTTTTAACGAGCCGAAGAAACAAGCGCTCGATCTTTTTGTGCAATAATCCCTCAGGTCCAAAAAGATTAAAATCTAGAGGAGGGATAGCACTTCCGGTCGCTTTAACGAGCCGGAAGGCCAAAACTCGGCAATCTTTTCATATTTTACGAGTCAGTTGAAAAGAGCTTAAAGAAGACTCGTCTTTTGAGGAACGAGTGATAAGCAGGGTTAGCAGCTGATTCCAGGTACAGGTTGGAATTTTCCAATCACGGCAGTGTCACAAGGATGGCTAGGTGAAATCACTCTTCGCAGCTGTTCCTCAAAATGGGTAAACAATCATATGGAGGTGAACGATCGGCCAAATGAAAAGTGGAGGTGATTGTGCAAACACGACCAAGGCTTTAATGGCTGATAAGGTTACATACACAATGGTTATTTACCGAAATAGGTTCATTTTTTAAAGAGCTTGAATGCGCCAAAACACTGCTCAAACTTATGTTTATTTTTTAACGAGCATGAACTATGTGTTAAAACTGCTCGGACCTTGTGTTTATTTTTTAACGAGCATGAACTTTATGCTAAAACTGCTCATTTATACCAGTCATATGATAAGAGTGTCTCATTGGAGATGCTATTTTTTATGGAGCTTCATCTCACGTAAGCTTTGCCCCGGATCCTTTCATTATGCAAGTTCGGAAACGACTAATCCTACGAGTTTAAAGGGTTAGACCTACAGGTTTAAAGGGAAGGACCTAAAAATTTTAAAAAATAAATAGCCGCCCCTTGCTAGCCCTCCAAAAGGTTTGCATGCCCCCAGGCATAAAGTACGATTTCAAGGTTACCTCTACTTCACCTCCGCCAAAACATTCGTCTTGCCGAGAGAGGCCTACCTCTTTCAGGTTACCCAAAGATTGTTTCGTTCGCGGCTACGAATAAAACACTTCTTCGGCGATGTCTACCATCAGTGAGCGACGACGCCCTCCGACTCACATAACTTTGACAAAAGAATCTTATTCTAGAACAACCCCTCTTCCTCTACGGACGGGGTACGGACTAGTCATATTCTCCCGCAGAAACCTACCCTATACCCAAAGTTTCCCTGCCGAAGCAGGCCAGGACGCATGCCCCCTGGGTTCCAGTCGTATCCTCCCGGATTACTCGCGCTCATCAGGAGGACGGACCGTGGGTTGAGACACTTCTTGCGTGAATAGACCATTTAGGGATGGTATATGACTATTTGCGATGCGTGATCCGGGGAACGAAAGTTGGTCCACGAGCTTGACCATTCTTCCTTCATGCGGAAAACACATTACTCTAAAGAGTGATGAGACGATGGCTCCCATGCAATATATATAGTCTCGTCCAAGGAGTAGGTTATAATCCAAGGGTCCTTGAACGACCATCAAGTTCATTTGAATGGTCTTCCCTTTCAATGTTATTGGCACATTGGGGAGGATCCCTAAAGGGCGACTGGTTCCCTTATCAAAGCCTGATAGATTTCTCATTTCAGGCAAAAGCGTTGGCGAACCAAGCGCTTTCCAAGCAATAGAGGAAAGGATACTCACAGATGCCCCTTCATCAATAACTGTGCCAGCCATTACCATTCTGTATATTTGTACAATAATTCTGAATGGTATGCTAGCTGGCAAGCGGGGTCTGCCTAGTTGGTTCCAGTCAAAGGACACAACTAGGTTGTTTGGTGGTGGGACCGAGTATACGGCCAGATAGCGCTCTGATGGACTTCCTTCCTGTGATAAAGGAATGGAGGCATTGCCCCCTTGGCCATCAGAGTCAGTGCTGATGAAGAGAATTTGGACGGTGTCGTCTTTATTCTCCTCTGTGATGGTGTCATTCGAAGATAGAGCCTCTGAAGGCAAAACCGGGTCAACTGCCGTTTCAACCTTTAGACTTTCATCAAGTATCGATTCAGATGGTTCATCTTCAATGATAGGTGCTTCGGCTGACCACCTGGGCGGGTCAGCCGGGTTCTCAACTAGCGAAGGACTTGGCAGGAGTCTTTGATATCCAGGAGGAAGTTGCGCTTGTAAAATCGGGCGATCTTCCAGAACTCTTTTTGCCTCGTCTAAGAAGGGACAACGGTGGATGGTGTGATTGCCTTCACACAGTCTGCAGGGAAATCTAGCTTTCCCACTCTGTCCTGGGGCTTCACTTCTGCTAGTTGACGGTGAGCAGTCAACATGGCTATCAGAGGTCGACGCTACCGAATTGTGCAAATGGGGAGACCAATCCCTTAGTATCCGAGGGATGCAGGGACAATCTCTGTGGAAGTGGTCTCCCTTGCATATGACGCATGGCGATTTAGGCCTTGCAAGTGCTGTGTGTGGATTTTTGTCAGATGACACTTGTTTGCCCCTAGTCGCCTTTGGCTCCTTCTTCTTCTTCTCTTTCTTCTTCTTCTCCTTCTTCTCCTTAGGAACTCGCTTTTTTGATTTACCAGTTTCGTCAAGCGAAGAGGAAGGAGGAGAGGAAGATGAAGTTGAAGGCTGGTGGGTAACTCTTGTCTGGTCTAACTGTTGACTTGACTGTTCAGGAATGGTGGTATTCTGAACGACATTGGTTGAAAAGAGCCAGACTGGTAGGCCAATTGTCAGTCCTGGAAGTGACAATGTGGCCATGTGGGGCGCACCAAAATCTCCCCAAGAGGAGAAGGGACTAGGATTTCCACCAAGGGGAATTCCTTGGTTGGTGTGCTCCATCTTTTCAACCTAAAGATCAACGTGGGAATAAAGGGTGATTGTTCCGTTTAAAATAAATTGTTAACGACGCTTTAGACACAACTTGCTTTTTCACTTTTAAAGAGTCGAGAAAAAGCTAAAGATGACTCTAGTCTCCTTCGATGTTTTAACGAGCCCGAAGTGACAAATGCTCGGATGGACTTTTTCTGTTATAGAGTCTGAAAAAGGCCAAAAGAAACTGCTCTAGAGTTCTAGGCAGAGGGCGTGCCAAACTTTTCGCAAAACCGCAGAATACTTTTTAAGGTACGGGCGGTCGATCTTCGTGAATGCTGTGTTCATTGCATTGCGATCAGTAGGGCGGCCGACACGGCTTCCTAAGGATAAAGGATATATGCCTATAGGGGTCTCCTAA
Organism: Pinus tabuliformis; assembly: GCA_031772625.1. Taxonomy (NCBI): domain Eukaryota; kingdom Viridiplantae; phylum Streptophyta; class Pinopsida; order Pinales; family Pinaceae; genus Pinus; species Pinus tabuliformis. Next base: position 392,459,697 of record CM062806.1, on the reverse strand, counting down.
TATATACGTGACGGTACGTGGGAGCACAATCCGTACTAGCACTATCGTCCCTCAGGAGGAATCACCCACCTTCCACGAGATCGACAGTCACTAGGCTTAACGACGCCGGAACACGTCTCTAGCCTAGACCTCTATGTTGTGTGTTATGTTGCAAAGCGTTGTTAGGTTCATTCAGTTTATTTTAAGTTGATCTTTTTAGAATTTTGCCTTTCAGGATCACCACGAGATGTATGGTACAATTCCTAAATGCAGTCTAAGATGATAAGCAAGCTTTATTATCTTTTCAACTTTGAAAATCCTAGCTACTAAGGGAAAAGAAAGACACCATCTTTTCTCAAAGAGAAATCAACACACTCTAATGCACTCTTTCCTAAATCAAGCATGCAAACTTATCAAAATGCAAATTCACAATGCAGGTGTTTGTTTTCCGCTTTCTTTAGTATTGATGCCTACAAAGAAAGCTTTTTGTACAACTTTGAATTTGCTTTTAAATGACAGATACAAACAAGTTTACTTTTTTGAAATCAACAAGGGTAGAAGAGATTACAACACTTTGTGACTTTCGAACTGAATACTCGTTTCGACACTTAAAAGAGACAAACTCAAACCAATAAGCAAAAGCAAATGTATAATCAACTGCAAACAGCCAATGAACTCTCTCCTAAGATCACAGTCAATCAAATCTGAATCAAGGGCTACAGGAGGATTATTTCACTCATGCAAAGGAAAACTGTAAATGACGCCACAAACACATAAAAACACTCACAGTATTTTTGTACAAAAGGAGGCGGAATCTAAGCAAAGAAAAGGAGTTATCAGACTGGTACCTATGCTGGTTAAAGGCTGCAAAAAACAGAGATCAAAACAGGGCAACAGAGAGCAGAGAACCCCAGCTGCACAAGGCCAAACTGGTTCAGCGCAACCTCAACACTGTGGAGTTGACATTCAGCGCAGGTAGCCTTCACAGGACCTGCGTTGAAATGCAGACTGCCTTCACAGTGTCTGCGCTGAAGGAGAAACTCTCGTTTCTCCTGGGTTCTGGGTCACAAATTGCTCAAAAATCAACAGTTTCAGGCCAAATCAGAAACACAAGCAAGGTATAATCAAAGGGATGCTTTGAGAGGGTACTAAGATCTATCACAAAGGATCATCAAGTCATTTGTGAGTCCATTGTTCAGATCATAGACAAAATCCAGTGAAGGATCAAGGCAGCAACAGTCTACTTTGCAGAAGCAATTCGATTGTTGCTGTTGAGTCTATGAAACAAACAATGATGTAAACACAAATAAAATGACTAAACAGATCTCCCCAGCGGAGTCGCCAATTTGTTGTGGGTAAAAATGCCTATGCAGGACGATCCTATCCACCTAAGGTGTGACAGTGCCTTAGCAACAAACAGAGATAGCTATTCTGGTTTCTTCCTTTATGAAATGTGAAAGAGGAGAGATCAATAGACTTACCGGTGTCTTCCGTTTGTCCCTCGATCCAGATCCTATTCTCTTTGGGTGTTCACAGCTACTTGCCTCCTCGCTCGCCCAAGAGAACAACTACTTGATTCCTGCGAGATCACAAGAGAACAACTACTTGCGACAAGAGAAGAACACAACACAAAGGCAGATATTCATATTCATAAATGATTCAGGATTAGAAGTAAATCAAATACACTAATGCAATCATACATCAAAGATACGTCAGTATATAGGAGAAAACCAAGATAGCTTTATTGATAAATAACAAGGTGCAGGAAGAGATACAACCCAGAGGGCTCCAATCCAGCATCTCCTTCCCAGCAGAATGGAATTCCTATCTTCACCTCCCTTCAAAGCATTAATCACCCAATGATTCCAGTCTCAAACCAACAACAATTCTTTGCAATAACAAAATTCCCGCCTCCAGATCTCATGGAGGAGAGATCTATATATAGATGTTTTGGAGAGAGGATGAGTCAGCTTGAGATCTGACTAGTGTCCTCTCCCTCTATCAGTTCTTGATTCCACTTGGAGGTTCTTGCTTCCACTTGGAGATTTGGAACCTCTTACTCATCACCAGTCGAATTCCCTGAGGCAAGTGTCATTTTGGAAGCTTCCTGGGCTCTGACACCTTGAGGAATGAGTCTGCCACATGTCCAAACTCGCTCAACGCAGGTAGCTAGTGTTGGAGTTGACATTCAACGCAGGTAGACAGTGGAGCCACTGACATTCAGCGCAGATGGTCAGTGGAGCAGTTGACATGATCCTGAATTGACTTGTTTTTGAGCAGTTTCAGGTGGAGAACTTCTGTGAATTGCTGTGGTTAGTTAGCCTTGTTCCTCTAGGGGTAGGAACAACATGTTTAGGGACTTTGGATCCCTTAGATTATTGACATTTCATGCTTAGTGCTGCAAGGCACAAAAATGTCTATAACAAATGCCTTCTGTTGAGATTCAGACCAAAAGATTTTTTCTTTCGCTCCTCCCTTGGTGACTTGACTCAAAGGCCAAGTGATATGAGAAAACCCCAACACGAACCTGCAGTAGAAGTTGGCAAGACCAATAAAGTTGCGGAGCTTTGTCAGAGTGGTTGGAGATGGCCAATATCGAATGACTTGGATCTTGGTTGGATCCACATTCACCCCCTATTCATCAATAACGTATCCCAGATACTGAACTTGGGTCATGCCAAAAGTGTATTTCTACAAATTGGCACATAATTTGTGTTGCCGCAGTGTTTGGAGAACCTGTCAGATGTGGTGGAGGTGCTCTTCCCAACTCTGGTTGAAGATCAGGATGTCACCCAATTATACCACTACAAATGAGTTGGTGAATGGCCACAAGATGTCATCCATTAGCCTCATGAAGGTTGCAGGAGCATTCATCAACCCAAAAGGCATAACCAACCATTCGAAAAGGCTCTCCTTGGCTTTGAAGGCAGTCTTCCACACATCAAAGGGTTTGATTGGTACCTGGTGATATCCTGACTTTAAATCGATCTTGCTAAAATATTTTTCCCCCTTTAGTTGGTCCAGAAGGTCATCAATCCGTGGGATTCGCTACCTATTCCGGACAGTGATATTATTCAACGCTCGATAGTCAATACAAAGTCTCCAAGTCCCATCCTTCTTCTGTACCAACACAATTGGGCTCTCATAGGTTGAGGAACTCAGTCGAATGTGACCTTTCTGCTACAGCTCCTAAATCTACCTCTTGATTTCATTGTTCTCCAGAATGGAGTGCTGATAGATTCGTCCATTGGGCAACGATGCACCTAGGGTCAGATCAATGGAGTGCTTGACCTGACAGTGCAAAGGAGCCCCAACGGGGGAGGTGAAGATGTCCTCGTACTCCTCAACGACCTTGTCCATCTGTAGTTGTCATGCGGAGGGGCCCTGTATGGAGGTCATGGTCACTGCCTTCTTCTTTCCTTGAGGGCGTATCATCAGGAAAACAAATTTTCTGGTTTTGGAAATGAGCTTACTGCATTGTTTTGCAGCAACCAAAGAGATGGCAGTAGGTGGTGCTACCTCTGGTATCGTGTACAACTTATTTCCCAAAGTATCAATAATAACATGAGGTCGTGACTCATATACAGCATGTCGCTTTTACAAGTATGGTTTGCCTAATAATACATCACAAACATCAAGGGGAGCAACGTCACACAATACCTCAGCTGTGAAGGGATTAATGTTTTATGGAAGGTGACATTGCTGGCTCACGCGAAGATCCCTTCCTCGGTGAAGCCACCCGATGGTGTACGGTTGTGGATGTGATGTGGTCAGTAAGCCCAGCTGCTTCACGACCTCTGCCGAAATGAGGTTCTTTTGGCTCCCACTGTTGACAATGAATTGTAGTGGGAGACCTTTACCCACATCTGGGAGTGGAAGAGGTCCTCCTCCTCCTCTGGATCTTCAGGTTCCTCCTTCTAGATCTTCGTGGTGGCAACAGTGGCGTTGGGTTTCGCATCAATAATGTGCTTCCCTTTGTCATTCCCCTTATCAGGTTCTAACTCAGAGTCTGAACATGCATCTGATTCCAAAAACTTTAGCTCGGCCACTAGTGATTTCTTGGCCCGACACTCACTTGTGTCATGAATGGAGCTCTTATGGAACTCACACTACTTTCTCGTGTCCTTCTTCGGCTTCACGGTGTTGTCCTTTGCTTGTGGCTTTGACGAGTTGTCCCAGGCCACCTCGCCTTGGCTTTGTCCTCTGTTCAACGGTTTGGGGGTGCCTTTCCCTTGCTTCAGATTTGCAGATCCAAAGTCTCGCTTCTTCTGTTTAAACTTCTGCTCTATCTTGACAGCGTATCGGTATGCTATGCCGAGTGAGGAGACGTCCAGGAACTTCAACTCATCCGGATGTACCTGTGTAGGAAACTGCACTATTTGAGTATCAAATGTAGCTTAGAATCCTTGATACCCAACTTTTTGTGAAGGGTATGAAAAATATTGGTAAACTCCTGCACGTCTTGATCCCTTCCCTGCTGCAGCATGGTCCACTTTATGTATTTATCCTCATAGATTTTGATAGGGTAGTACTGATCCTTGATGGCATTCCAGAATGAATTCCAAGTGGGTGCAGCTGAAAAAAGTGAGGTCGTACTTTCATCCTTCTACTCGCAGTAGGTTTCCCACCAGTCCTTGACGTGGGGGGCAGATTTGAGAAGAGCGAAAGTAATCTTTTCCTAGTCAAAAAAATCATGAACATAAAAATACCCTTCTATCAGATTTAACCATTTATTTATAGTGTCTGCGTTTCTGACCCTCAAATATGGGAATGTCAAAGTTAACTTGTACCTTAAAGGGTGTGGTACTTCCAAAGTAGCTATTGGAAGTAGATGTGTCACCCTTGGGTAGCCGCTGAAGGATCTGGGCAAAGTTGTCCATCATCGCGTTCCTTTGTCGCTCGAGGGCTTCTTCGAGCAAGATTTTGATAGGATATCCTACCCCCTCATCTTTATTTTCATCCGCCATGGGAGGTCGTCGGGATTTGCGAGGCTGGTTTTGCAAAGGTTCAACTAGTTCAAGCCCTAAATCCTTATATCCCGACCTCGTTGGGGACATGCAAATAAAAATAGAGAAAGAGCAGACCCCTCTGATACCACTGATTTCGATTTAAATAGGAACACAACAAATTATAGAGATAACCATAAATAAATAGATGCATCAGAAATAATACTTCATTTCATTAATGTAAAATACTGAAATATGCTTACAAACAAAAATGGAAATAAACTAGCTTGGGCAATGGTAGCTTATCTCTAAGGAGAGATGTGGCATCTACATGCCTCTCAACTGTCTTATAATGAGGCTCAAAGGCCTATTTATTGTTGAGAAACAATGGAAAACTCTAAGCATCCAAAAATCTAACCCTAGGAGATGAAGTGCCAAACTATGGGCCCCATTTTGGGTAAATTGGTGTTGATCTAAAGATGATCTGAGGTTGTCATTGATGTCAACCTAGGCAACACCAAGGTTTACCCTGATTTTGCAATGGAATTTTGACTTGAAAACTTACTCTATTTTGAGTCGAATATCTTTTAGATAGATTCTACTTGTCGAGATGTTTCCGTTTATATATATGGTATGCCAAGTAATTCTTCACGGTTTGAGAGATATTCATGTTTGAAGTTAGTAACCTTAGTTAGTGGGCTAAAATCCTATGGGGTTGTGGCATGGAAATAATAATTGGTTTTGGTCATTGAATAGTCATTAATTATTAATTTTTTAAGCTCCTAAAATCCATCCAACATTCTCTATAGAAGCCCCTTTCAACTCTATAAAAAGAAATCTCATATATCCTCCAAAAGTAGTGATCGTGGCATTTTCCATATAACTTCATTTCTGCGAAGTCTTAGATTCTGAAATTAAAACTCAATTGATTTGAAATCCTGATGAACGCCGTGAGCGAATTTTAGATCTTGGTTCTCTATACTTTTAGAGATATGATATGTGGAAGTTAGGGTTTTTGCAGGTTGCTGAATTTCATCTCAAAGAAGTGACCTTGGGAAAATCGTCATAACTCTCTCTCTGAGAAGAGGATTGGAATTCTATAAAAAGTGGTGGATAGTGCACGGACTGTAGTTTTCTGTGCATCAATTTCAGAGCCGAAGGAGGAAACAGTGACACGTGCATGTCGTACAAGTTCACTCTACTGAACTAATCCATAATTAGGTCATTATGAGAGATTTGGGCATAACTTTGTCTTTAAGAGTCCAAATCGAGTCAAATCTATAGCGTTGGAAAGAAGACTGAGAGGGCTTCTACAGGACCAAAGATCACATGTTGGGAATATGAAATCACAGAGATACATTAGATTAAATATCGTGCTCCTAGAAGGCTAGAAAAACTAGATCAAGTGTTGTCAAGGGGTGCAAAGGACCAGACTTTCTAGGGCAACAAAGAGAAAGGTGCAACAAAATGATGCAACAGAGATAAGCTATAGGTAAACATCTTCTATATATGCATGTTCATCTCTTAATTGCATTAGGTTCTTTGTATTCTAATTTGTTGTTTTTGTTTAGCACCGACATATGCTCTACAAGATGAGGTAAGTTTTGCTATTATCATGTCATTGGTATTTCCTTGAAAACTTTTTGCAGGTATTATATATTCATCAAGAGAAGAATCAATGCATAATCTAATGTTTTGAAGAATTAGAAAGGGTAGCATGACAAGAGCAACAATCAAGGTGTAGAACAACAACAAGAAGTTCACCACATGAAGTCTTCAAGTGGCCAGCACTACATACACACATTGTAAAACTATCATTGTACAGAGTCATTGTAAAAGAATCTTTGTAAAAGTTGTGCAAGTGTTTATCTGCCAAGAGTTGAAGAGGTAGTGTCGGGAGGTCTAGGATCATCATTAGGTGGTTGTGTCATAGTTGGGGTTATGGTATAGTGTGTCGTCTTCTTCTGCATCATTCTATATCATTGTAAAGTGGACCATTTTCCCTGGTACGAGAGTCCATTCTTCTTTTATTCTTCTATAGGGTGGTAGGGTGGTGCTAGGCTGGTGCATGAAGTCACCAACAGGTTCAAGCTTGTGAAAACTTCAGGGTGGTAGGGTGGTGCTAGAGTGAGTTGTAGCTCATTAGGTGTTGAGGCATCCGTTCAGTTTACTACTAAAGAATCTCAGGCGTTGGAGCGTCCATCCAGTGGGAGTTGGAGAAGAATGTTTTTTTCTAGATTTTAGGAAATTGGAGCTTTCTTTTCAATTGGAGTCGAAGATTAAAGAATTATTAGCAAAGTGTTCGGTGGCTTTTGACTCGGAGGGGGTTTTCCACCTAAAATTTTTGTGCCTCCTGTGTTCTTTTATTCACTGTTGTTACTGCATAAACATTAATGATAATTGAATATTAAATAATTCTTTGAAAAGATTTACAAGTGCTAATTGCTAAGGAATACTGATTCACCCCCCTTCTCAGTATTTTCCAACAATTGATACATCAACTTCTCGGGGACGGAACTTTGGCATACGATCTTCGTTTGACGTGCACAATACCTCGTTAGAAAGATATATCCGAGGACTACAACTTTGGGAAGAATAATATCAATCCATGGAGCCATGTTGCTCCCAGTTTTCCCAAAAAACATCATTTAGGGCCTCAAAACGGCTCCGGAAGTTTAGGACCCGAAAAACGGCTAAAAATAGTAAACTATGCTACAATTAAGGAAACTGAAAAACTAAAAGAAACAATGGTGTGGGTCCAAGTGGAGTTGGCAGGTGGCCACCAATATCCACCTGGATCATCCCCCCCCCCCCCCCCATGAAGAAATGGTCTCCATTGCATTGAGTTCCTCCATGAGATGAGGAAACTTCTGCTGAAGTTGGTCCCTGGTGAGCCACTTGCCCTGGTGAAGGGGTTGGCCTGCTTTGACAACTTGATACAGTTGGTTCTTCTATTGGTGAGTGTGCTTGATCTGCATGTCCATGATTCGATCAGTTGCAGCTTGTTCCATGCAATCTGGATTTAACTTTGTTGGTGTGAGTTGTTCTGCAATGTTGAATGTGTCTAACAATGGTGGAAAGTAAGGCCGAAGGCGGTCCACATTGAACACTTGGTGCAGGCCAAGGAATGGGGGAATGTTGAGCTCAAATTCATTGTCTCCCACAACCTTTGTAATAGTGTAAGGAGCGTATTAGAGTGGTCTGAGTTTCTGATAAGCTCTAGTAAGGCGTTCCTTTTACAAATGTAACCAGACTTTGTCGCCCACCTAAAACTTGTGTGGCACCAGATGTTGATCATGTTGCTGCTTGTACTTGGCATTTGATTTCTCCATAATGTCGTGGACCTTCTGGTAGATATGTTGGATGTGCTCAATGAAGTTGTTTTCCTTATCTGTTTCAGACTATAGATGAGCAAAATCTACCTGAGTAGCTGCAAATGGCATGGCCACATTATTGGGACATAGTGGCCAGAATCCCAAGCCCACCTAAAAAGGATTGTGGCCAGTCAAGCTATGGAGAGCCTAGTTATAGTTGTGCTGAACATAGGGGAGGCTGTCATCCCATGTGCATGTATTCTTTGAGTTGTACATGCGCAAAATGTGTACAATCATCTTGTTGACAACCTCTGTCTGGCCATCAGTTTGGGGATGGAAGGCTGTGGACTTAGTGAGTTTGGTGTCCAGCATCGACCAGAGACTAGACCAAAATGTACTGAGGAACCTGCTGTCCTGATCTGAGATGATAGAATATGGGATCCCAAAGTGTACCCACACTCGTTCAAAGAAGAGTTTAGCAGTGGATTCTGCTGTGATATTCTTCTTGCAGGTTGTCATAATGGCCATATTTCAGAACCTGTCGACAACCATAAAAACACACTCGTTTCCATGCTTAGTAGAAGGAAGGCCCGACATGTAATCCATGGAGATGGATTCTCAAGGTCGACTAGGGGTAGGTAGCAGAGTATAAAGGCCTTGTTTCTTGATGGTCGGTTTAGCGATGGCGCAAGCAGTGCAGGATTTGATGTACTTCCCGACATCCTGTCAAAGATTCAACCAATAGAAATACTTCTGCAATACTTCCATTATCTTCTCGACCCCGAAATGCCCATCGACATGACTATAATGTGCTTCCTAAATCATCTTGGCACATTCGCTTGAAGGAACACAAAGGTGACCTAGGTGGCATAACAAGGCATCCTAGAGGTGAAAATCTGGAACACGCTGACCCTCCAAGAGCGTCTGGTATGTGGGGCCGAATTTTGGGTCACTTTTGTAGAGAAGTGGCCAATCAGAAATCTCGTGCCCATAAGAGTTGAGCATGGTGGTTAATGCCATGATCGGTGGTCGACTGAGGCAATCTACAACATTATTGGTGCTACCTTTCTTATACATGATATTCAAATGGAACTATTGCACATATGTGGACCACTTATGATGGCGATCATTTTGCAACTTCCCTTGTGTCTGTATGAACTGTAGGGGCCGATGGTCTGTGTGGATGACCGTTTCCTTCCCCAAAATGTAATTCTTCCATTTTCGGCAGGCCTATACAATGGAATACATCTCTTTGTCATAAGTGGGATACTTCTAGACTGCCTCTGAAAGTGTCTCACTGTGATATGCCACAGGATCTCATGTTGAGTAAGGACTGCCCCAATAGCATAGTCAGAGGCATCTGTCTCGATCTCAAACGGTTGTTGCAAGTCTGGTAATGCAAGCATTGGTGCCGAGCAGAGGCAATGTTTCAACTCTATGAATGCCTTTTGTTGAGGTTCAGACCAAAATAATTTTGCTTTTGGTCCTCCCTTGGTGACTTGACTCAAGGGCCAAGTGATATGAGAAAATCCCAACACGAACCTGCGGTAGAAGTTCGCAAGACCCAGAAAGCCGCGGATCTCTGTCAGAGTGGTTGGAGATGACCAACCCTGAATGATTTGGATCTTGGTTGGATCCACATGCACCCCCTGGTCAATAATAATTTATCCTAGATACTGAACTTGGGTCATGCCAAAAGTGCATTTCTCCAAATTGGCACACAACTTGTGTTGCTGCAGTGTTTGGAGAACCTGTCGGATGTGGTGGAGGTGCTCTTCCCAACTCTGGCTAAAGATCAGGATGTCATCCAAGTATACCACTACAAATGAGTTGGTGAATGGCTGTAAGATGTCATCCATTAGCATCATGAAGGTTGCAGGAGCATTCGTCAACCTGAAAGGCATAACCAACCATTCAAAAAGGCTCTCTTTGGCTTTGAAGTAAGTCTTCCACATATGGGAGGGTTCGATTAGTACCTAGTGATATCCTAACTTCAAATCGATCTTGCTGAAATATTTTTCCCCTTTCAGTTGGTCCAAAAGGTCATCAATCCGTGGGATCGGGTACCTATTCCAGACAGTGATCTTGTTCAGCGCTCGATAGTCAATACAGAGTCTCCAAGTCCCATCCTTCTTCTGTACCAACATGATCAGGCTCCCATAGGGCGAGGAACTTGGTCGGATGTGACCTTTCTGCAGTAGCTCCTAAATCTGCCTCTTGATTTCAGTGTTCTCCAGAATGGAGCACTGATAGATTGGTCCATTGGGTAGCGACACACCAGGGATCAGATCAATGGACTGCATGACCTGACAGTATAGAGGAACCCATGTGGGGGAGTTGAAGATGTCCTCGTACTCCTCCACGACCTTGTCCATCTGTAGTTGTCATGCGGAGGGTCCCTATATGGAGGTCGTGGCCACCGTCTTCTTCTTTCCTTGAGGGCGTATCACCAGGAAGACAAATTTCCTTGTTTTGGAAATGAGCTTACTGCATTGTTTTATAGTAGACAAAGAGATGGCGGTAGGCGATGCTACCTCCGGTATCTGTTGGGTTATGTTATATTCTTTCCACGTAGTTAACAGGGGGTTTGTCATTTGGTATCAGAGTTGATTTTCGCTTCAAGGGGACGCCTTTGTTGCTGAGGGGTTTTGCTTGGCCCTGTGGTAGACCATGTTCAGTGGGAGATCTGCGAGATCGATTCTGGTGGTGAAAGAATATGGGAAGTGGTGGAAAGATAGAGATCGAGAAATTTAATGGTCAGAGTTTTGAGTTGTGGAAACTCAAGATGGAGGATCTGTTGGTGGATAAAGATCAGTGGGTCGTAGTAGATCCAGGTACTAAACCAACAGGAGTGACCGATGAAGAATGGAAGAAGTTGGATCGGAAGGCAAAGAGCACAATACGATTGTGTGTCTTAGATTCACTATTGCTGAATGTATCAGGGGAAGCTACGACAAAGGCTTTGTGGGACAAGTTAGGGACTTTGTACCTATCTAAGTCTCTGGTGAATAAACAGTTCATGTGGAAAAAGCTGTATAACCTGAGGATGAAAGATGGAGACTCGGTGACAGAGCATCTGAATGTGTTTAATACTATGGTAAGTCAGTTAGCATCTGTTGATATTAAAATTTTAGATGAAGATAAGTGCATCAGTTTGTTGTGTTCTCTACCAGATTCGTGGGATAGTCTGGTTATTGCAATAGGTAGCAATGCAACTGCCTTGCATTTTGATGAAATAGTCTCATCCTTGCTGATGGATGAGATGAGACGGAAAAATATGGAGAGCCAGAATGGTGATGCCTTGTCTGTACGAGGACGGTCCCAGAACAGAAGCAAAAATAAGTCATTGAGTGGGAGATCTAAATCTAGAGGGAGATCTAAATCTCCAGGAAAACCTGTAAAGGTGGTGTGCTGGAAATGTGGAAAGGAAGGGAACTTCAAAAGGGACTGTAACTCTAAAGCTCCTAATAAAGGAAAGGGATTTGATAATGCTCCTTCTCCAGAGGCGAAAACCACCTCGGATGAAGGTGGGGATGTGTACTTGGATTCTTCAAGTACACATGTAGATCATGAGGCATGGTTGATTGACTCAGGTGCATCCTTTCACTTCACTCCCCATAGAGAGTGGTTCTACGAGTATGAGAAATATGATGGTGGTGATGTCTTCTTGGGGGATGACAGGAAGGCTAGAATCATTGGTTGCGGAAAATTAAAGTTGAAGTTGCAAGGTGGAAGGGTTAGAACACTTCCGGGTGTTCTACATATTCCTGCATTGGCCAGAAATCTTATTTTTGTAAGCAAGCTGGATGATGCAGGTGTAAAAACAATGTTCGAGAAGGATACCTGTAGGATGGTTCGGGGAGCACTGGTATTGATGTAGGGAGTTCAGACTGGAACTCTGTACAAGCTGCAAGGTAGCATTGTTGTTGATGGGTGCAATAGTTTTGTGGTTCCTGAAAGTGGAGCAGAAAATCTAGTCGTCTCTGGAGAGGGGACCATGCTGTGGCATCAAAGGCTTGGACATACTGGAGAGAAGGGCCTTTGAATAATTCATGGTAAAGGTATGGTAGAAGGTATGAGTAATAGCTCTCTGGATTTTGATTTATGTGAAAATTGTGTATATGGGAAGCAGAATCGAGTGAGTTTCCCTTTTGGAAGTAAGAGGGCGAAACAGATATTAGAGCTTTTGCATGGTGATGTGTTTGGACCTGTGAAGGTTCCATCACTGGGTAAGTCTGTGTACTATGTATCATTTATAGATGACTTCTCAAGGAATACATGGATATATTTCCTTAAGAAGAAATCTGAAGTCTTTGACAGGTTTAAATAATTCAAGGCTCTGGTGGAAAACTAGACAGAGAAGAAGATAAAGGTGCTGAGGACAGATAATGGTGGAGAGTTTTGCAGTAAGGAATTTGAAGAATTATGTAAGAAGTGTGCTATAGCATGACAGAAGACTACTCCATATACACCTAAGAAAAATGGAGTTGCAGAAAGAATGAATAAGACGTTGATGGAAAGGGCAAGAAGCATGCTCAGTGGTGCCGGGTTAGGACAGGAATTCTGGGCAGAGGCAGTGGATACTGCATGTTACCTCGTCAACATGTCACCTTCATCGGCGTTGGAGGATAAGACTCCACAACAGGTATGGACTGGTAAGAAATCCTCTCTTTCACATCTGAGGGTATTTGGACGTGATGCATATGTACATGTTCCAAAGGAGAAACGAACCAAGTTGGATAGTAAATTTGAAAAGTGCATCTTTATTGGGTATAAGGATGGTTTAAAGGTTACAAGCTTTGGAACCCAGTCACATGGAAGGTTGTGTACAGCCGAGATGTGGTGTTCAGAGAGGTGAAAGATGTTATTAAACATGAAGTCCAATGAAAGGAACATGAGAAGATAGAGTTTGAGCTAAAGGAGGAAGAATCAGACTCTACAACATAGGAGGAATCAAAAGATGAAGAGCCACAAACTCCAGCTGTGAGAAGATTAGTTCAAGAAAGAAGGCAGCTTGAAAGGTATAGTCCATCTGCTTTCTGTTCAAATTTTTCTTTATCTATTACTGACGATGATCCCAAAACTGTGAAGGAAACAATAGATTCAGAGGATGGAAAACTTTGGAAAGAGGCCATGGTTGATGAAATGACATCTTTGCACAAAAATGAGGCTTGGGATTTGGTGGAGTTGCCGGCTGGAAGGAAACCCATTGGAAGCAAATGGGTGTTAAAAAAGAAGACAAATGTAGAAGGAAAAGTGGAAAAATACAAAGCTCGTTGGTAGCAAAAGGTTATTCCCAGGTGTTGGGAATTGATTTTGGTGATACTTTTTGTCCTATTGCCAAGGTAACTTCTATTAGATTACTTTTATTTGTTGTTGTTTCTTTTTAGTTTGAGGTAGAACAGATGGATGTGAAGACAACATTTCTTCATGGGGATCTGGAAGAGGAAATCTACATGAAGCAACCTGAAGGCTTTGCAGCGAAGGGTAAGAAAGAACTGGTATGCAAGTTAAAGAAGTCTCTGTATGGGTTAAAACAGTCGCCAAGGATGTTGTATCAGAAATTTGATACATTTATACGGGGACTTGGCTTCACTAGAAGCAAAGCAGATCACTGTGTGTATTTTAAATTAATTGGTGACCGTGTTATTTATCTGGTCTTGTATGTGGATGATATGTTGCTGGTTGGAAATAACAAAGAAATTATCCAGGATTTGAAGACCCAGTTATCTTCCAAATTCGACATGAAAGATCTTGGTGCTGCAAACTATATTTTGGGCATGGAAATTAAAAGGGATCGGGAAAGGAGGAAGCTTTGGTTAAACCAGAGGAAGTATGTCAAGACAATACTGCAGAGGTTTAATATGCAGGATAGTAAACCGGTGAAGATTCCTATTCCTGTAGGTGTGAGGTTATCTGCTGAACAATGTCCCAAGACACAAGAAGAGGAAGATGACATGTCCCGTGTTCCATATGCAAGTGCAGTCGGTAGCCTAATGTATGCAATGGTTTGTACTAGACCAAACATTGCACATGCAGTGGGAGTATTGAGCAGGTTTATGTCAAAACCAGGAAATGAGCATTGGACAGTAGTGAAGCGGGTTTTCAGGTATTTGCGTGGCACTACAGATTATGTTCTGTGCTACCAAGGAAGACTAGGATTGGACAGAGTGTTGGATATTCATGGATTTGTTGATGCAGACTGGGTTGGATATCCAGATCAGAGAAGATCTACAAGTGGGTATGTGTTTAACCTATTTGGAGGTGCAGTCAGTTGGATGAGTAAGAAACAATCTGTAGTGGCACTATCAACTACAGAGGCAGAATACATGGCAGCCACTCATGCAAGCAAGGAAGCAGTTTGGTTGCAGAGATTATGTTCAAGTATGAGGTTAGTACATGAAGCTATAAGGATAGACTGTGACAGCCAAAGTGCAATTTTCTTGGCAAAGAACCCTGCATATCATTCAAAGAGAAAGCACATTGATGTTCAGTATCACTTTGTGAGGGATATGATAGAAGACAAAAAGGTGTTGCTGGTAAAGGTGGACACTTTGAAGAATACTGCAGATGCATTGAAAAAATCTGTGAGCTTGGAGAAGTTCTCTTGGTGTAGAGAGACAATGGGAATTTCAGGGCTGGGAAAATGACTAAGCTCTCTTGTGGCCCCTTGTGGAAAGAAAACAACAAGTGGGAGAATGTTGGGTTGTGTTATATTCTTTCCACATAGTTAACAGGGGGTTTGACAGTATCCTGTACAAATTATTTCCCAAAGTAACAATAATAGCATGAGGTCGTGACTCATATACAACATGTCGCTTCCACAAGTATGGTTGGCCTAATAATACATTACAAACATCAAGGGGAGCAACATCACACAATACCTCATATGTGAAGGGCTTGATGTTGTATGGAAGGCGACACTGCTGGCTCATGCGAAGATCCTGTCCTTGGTGAAGCCACCCGATGGTGTACGGTTGTGGATGTGTTGTAGTCAGTAAACCCAGCCGCTTCATGACCTCTGCTAAAATGAGGTTCTTTTGGCTCCCACTATTGACAATGAACTGTAGCGAGGATCCATTTAACCACATCTGGGAGTGGAAGAGGCGCTCCTCCTCCTTTGGATCTTTGGGTTCCTCCTTCTAGATCTTCATAATGGAAACGGTGGCGTTGGGCACCACATCGATAATCTGCTTCCCTTCGTCATTCCCATTATCGGGTTTTGACTTAGAGTCTGAACATGCATCTGATTCAGAAAACTTTAGGTTGGCCATCGGTGACTGCTTGGCCCGACACTCACTTGTGTTGTGAGTAGAGCTCTTATGGAACTCACACCACTTTCCCGTGTCCTTCTTCGGCTTCACGGTGTTGTCCTTTGCTTGTGGCTTTGGTGGGTTGTCCTAGGCCACCCTGCCTTGGCTTTGTCCTTTGTTCAATGGTTTGGGGGCACCTTTCCCTTGCTTCGGATTTGCAGATCCAAAGTCTCGCTTTTTCTGTTTAAACTTCTGCTCGATCTTGACAGCGTATCGGTACGCCGTGCTGAGTGAGGAGATGTCCAGGAACTCCATCTCATCCTGGATGTACCTGTGTAAGTAGCCACAGTATTTGAGTACCAAATGTATCTCAGAATCCTTGATAGCCAACTTTGTGCGAAGGGTATGAAAAATATTGGTAAACTTGGCACGTCTTGGTCCCTTCCCTGCCGTAGCGTGGTCCACTTTATGTATTTATCCTCATAGATTTTGGCAGGGTAGTGCTGCTCCTTGATGGAATTCTGTAATGAATTTCAAGTGGGTGCAACTGAAAAAAGTGAGGCTGTACTTTTATCCTTCTACTCACAGTAGGTTTCTCACCAGTCCTTGACATGGGGGGCAGATTTGAGAAGAGCGAAAGTAATCTTTTCCTGGCCCAAAAAATCATGAACAGAAAAATACCCTTCTAGCATATTTAACCATTTATCTACAACGTATGTATCTATATGATCCCCAAATATGGGAATGTCAAAATTAACTTGTACCTTAAAGGGTGTGGCGCTTCCAGAGTAGCTGCTGGAAGTAGATGTGTCGCCCCTGGGTAGCTGCTGAAGGATCTGGGAAAAGTTGTCCATCATCACATTCCTTTGTTACTCGAGGGCTTCTTCAAGAAAGATTTTGATAGGATCTCCTCCCCCCTCGTCTTTCTTTTCATCTGCCATGGGAGTCCATCAGGATTTGCGAGGTTGGTATTGCAAAGGTTCGACGAGTTCAAGCCCTAACTCCTTATATCCCGACCTCGTTGGGGACATGCAAATAAAAACAGAGAAAGAGCAGACTCCTCTGATACCACTGATCCAGATTTAAACATGAATGCAACAAATTACAGAGATAACCATAAATATAGAGGTGCAATAGAAATAATACTTCATTTCATTAATGTAAAATACTGAAATATGCTTACAAATAGAAATGGAAATAAACTAGCTTGGGCGATGGTAGCTTATCTCTGAGGAGATATGTGGTGGCTACACGCCTCTTAACTGTCTTACAATGAGGCTTGAAGGCTTATTTATTGTTGAGAAACAATGGAAAACCTTAAACATCCAAAAACCTAACCCTAGGAGATGAAGCACCAAACTATGGGCCCCGTTTTGGGTAAATTGGTACAACAACTTCTTGGGGACGTAACTTTGACATAAAATCTCCATTTGACACACACAATACCTCGTTAGAAAGATCTCTTACCCTAAACCCTGAAACTAATTGCTTTTGAAGCACCTTTCCAACAGTGGGGTCTGGATTTCCTTAGGCAAATCCATCCATCATCTTCAGCCCAACATAAATGGATTTTGACAGCCACATATTATTTTACAAAGTGGATAGAAGCAATACCAACCAAGAAGACAACAAACATAGTCATTCTTCAATTTTTGGAAGGTAATATCCTCTCAAGATTTGGTTTTCCTCATAGAATAATCACTGAAAATGTTGTTGCTTTCAGATCTAAGAAAATGATTGAATTCTATCATAAATATCATATTGTACTCAGTCGCTCTAATGCATATTACCCATAGGGTAATGGTTTAGTTGAGTCTTTAAATAAAAGTTTCGTTAATATTATAAAGAAATTGCTGCAAGAAAATAAGAAAACATGGCACAAGAAGTTGATCTATGCACTGTGGGATGATAGAGTGAACACTAAGAAGTTAATTGGTATGTCACCTTTTCAACTAGTGTATGGAACATATGTTGTTTTTCCTTCTTCCCTGGGAATTCCAGTAATGAAGTTGTTGCAGGAAGTAGATGCAAAACCAAATGAATTGCAAAGAAGAATAAAATAGATGATTCAATTGCAACAAACAAGAGAGGAGGTGTATAACAATACTCAAGCAATCCAGGATAAAATTAAGAAGACTTTTTAGTGGAGGACAAAGGATGAAGATTTTTAGGTTGGTGACTTGGTTCTGAAGTGGGATGCTAAAAACAAAGAGAAAGGTAAACATGGAAAATTTGAAAATCTTTGGAAAGGACCATTCAAAATTGCAGCTTTCCATGGGAGTAGTGCATATCTCCTATAGGATTTGATAGAAGAATTTCGTGCTGGAGGGCTTGTAAATGGTAGGTTTCTCAAGCATTATTTTACTTCAAATCAGTTGGTTTTGATCACTTCATTGTATATATTCATCCAATTTGTTGAAAATGCAACAAGAAAATCCTGATTTATTTTTTTCCTTGAATTAAATTAGGAATAAAATTATAATTCCACATCACAAGACAACTTGTACGAGTTAACTAAGTTAAATTGACCTAGTTTGCTTAGTTAATTTGATTTAAGGGTCTAACTAGAGTCATGTAGAGTGTCTCCTACATTATAGGAATCCTAGTTGAGTTTATTTTGTGTTGTAATTAATTAATTCAGTGTAACTGAGTTAAAGTTAGTTAAACTAGTTCCAACTGATGGAGGAACTAGTAGGAGGTCAGACAATGGGGTGCTACTTCATGTGTCCAACTAGTTAACTGATGATTCTCTCATAAATAACTCATGCATGTCAGATCTGAGAGTTACCCCATTGAGATTGGAGTTTAGGGACAATGTACTATTAGTTGTATGATCATTTGAATTGTACAAGTGGTGCATGCAGTCAGAGGAAGGCTTATGAGGTTGGGAAATTCATTGTGAGGAATTTCAGTAATTAATAGGGGGCTAATTCCCAAGGAAACAAAGCAAGGAAATAGGGATCTGGGCAAGCAAAAATTTGGTTAAGTATTGGCCTAGGCTTATTTAGGAAGAAGAGTGAGATAGATAGAGATAGTGCAGAGGTTTCTCAGACTTGAGAAAAGCATTATAATATTTTCATATTTTCTGACTAATGCAATATACAAATAGCATGGGTTTTTAACTGTGTCTTTCCGCAGGAAATCATTATGTAATGTGTTGATTTAATTCTTTCTCTTGTATGCTTCATGATTTCGTGATCATTTAATTATTTCCGCTGATGAGTAGAGTATATTCAAGTCTATTGTTTTAGTAAATTACAATTAACAATTTGAATCTGCAAGGAATTTCTACATGGTATCAGAGAATAAATCACTCTAGAAGAGGAGAATAAGAGTTTGTCTTTTGCAGGTGAAACTGAATTTGCAGTATCACTCTTCAAAGCCAGTACGATGTCATTCTACAAATTGAGACTCGAATATTCCCTTGAGGGTAGTTTGAACTATTTGCTTGGAAGGACAAGATGGAGGCAATATTGGAAGACAACATGCCGAAGGAATTCATTGACACTGATATTCGTAAGCCTCCAACAACTGATGCTCAAGATCTCGCAAAGTGGAATAATGTGTTACAAAGGCGAGAAGGATCATACTAAAAGGAGTTTGAGATCATATTGTCTCGAACCTCCATGGGAAGGAGATTCCATATGCAATGTGGAAGGGCTTGAAATATCTATTTTAGGACAACAATGACCATAGGAAGATAGCAATGAGGGAAAATCTCAGGAAAATCAAGATGGAGAAGGGCGACACAGTACCAAAGTACTTGACCAAGTTCACCCATTGTTAGGATGATCTTGGAAGTGTTGGTGTTACAGTTGCTGAAGATGATTTGGTCAACCTAGCATTTCTAGGCCTTCCTAAGAGCTGGCACAACTACCAATATTTGGTAAATGGGAGGGAGAAGCTACCAGAGTGGGAGAATTTGTGGTCCAAATTGGTGCAAAAAGAGATTCTACAGAACACGAGAGATGGATCCTCATCCAATCATGATGATGAGGAGAACTATGCCTTGGAAAGGTGAAGAAAGCAAAGGATAAGCCATCCCATTCCAAATCGGATTCCAGTAAGGGTGACAAGAAGAAGGACTTGTTGAAGATTAAATGTTTTCACTATCATGAGCTAGGACACTATGCCACGAAGTGTACACACATGAAGGCTGGAAAGAAGCCCTTAGGAGGAGCAGTAGGTGAAGCTCTTTCTTCATAATTCGAGTTGGATTTCATCCTCATTTCTTGCATGGTGACATTGGTTGGGTAGTATTTGGTATTTGGATAGTGGAGCCTCATTCCATATGACCAAAAACAAAGAATTCTTGAGTGACTTGGAGGAGAAGGACCTCTAGATGCACATAGAAATGGGAGATGATGGAAGGTATAACGCAACTGACATCGATACTATTACTTTTTAGAGGGAGTTTTGGTTCTCCTCTCACATTAAAATATGTTATGTATGTTCTGGGTCTGAAGAAGAATTTGGTTTCAATTGCTATGTTGGAGGATCATGGATATGATGTGATATTTAGAAAAGGAAAGTATTTCCTTTGTCACATAGCCTCAGGACAAGTGAATCAGATTGGGGTTTAGGTGAAGAACCTCTACAATTAGGATGTAGGGGAATCTGCTGCTTTGAGCACAAAATTAGAGAAGTTGCAGAGCCAAGACATCAATGAATTGTGGCATAGAATATTGGGTCACTTGCACCATGGAGCTTTGAAGATCATGCAACATATTTCTACAAGACTTCCTAAGGGTACACTAGAGCAGAGAGATACATGCAAAGGGTGTACATTGGGGAAGTACACCAAAGCCACCTTTCATGATAAGGACAGTTGAGTGCAAGTGATCCTTGAAAGAGTCCACTTAGATGTGCGTGGACTGTGCTCGATAGCCTCCATGACCAAGCACATGTATTATGTAATATTTGTAGATGATTTCTCAAGTAAGTGCTAGATTTTCTTCATGCAGAAGAAAGATCAGACGTTCTCTAAATTTTGTGAATTTAAAGCATTTGTTGAGAAAGAAATTGGCATGAAAGTGAAGGCTCTTAGGAGCGATAATGGTGGAGAATATGTGTCGAATGAATTCAAGAACTTCTGTGCATCAGAAGGTATTCGATGGGAATTAATAACATCCCATAACCCACAACATAATGGGATGGCTGAAAGGAAGAACAAAAGTATTGTGGGAACTTCACGGGCAATGTTACATCATCAGGGCCTACTATTGCACTTGTGGGTTGAAGCATGCAACATAAATGTATATGTGTAGAACATGAGTCCTCATCGGATTTTCAAGATGAGTGTACTAGAAGAATATTTTTCACGTAAGAAACTAGATGCAGCACACTTTAGGATCTTTGGTTCATCAATTTACTGTCATGTCACCAAGGATGCAAAGAAAAAGCTAGAGCCAACAACTGAGTTGCGCATATTTATGGGGTACACTGATACACCTCACAACTAACGGGTGTACTTGCCATATCATAGGATGACAGTGGTTCGTAAAGATGTGAAGTTTGATGAAGAGAAGGCCATGAGATGTTTCCTTGAGAGGAAGATTAAGTTACATGCAGATGAGGAGATTTTACCTCCAAAGGAAGAACCTCAGGATGATGTGGAGAAACCAACTGTAGAGGAGCAGAGAGTGGAAGCGCCCACTCATGCAGAGACTTCTAGAGATTGAAGGAAGCAAACTAGAGAAGTTGACAAATTGATACATGATTCTAGAGAGAATGTGGGAGCACCCACATTAGAGTGTAGGCAGAGGAGGTCACCAGATCGGTACAATGGCTACATGGCTCTGATGAGCAAGAGTGTAGAGATTGAGCCATCGTCATTCAAAGAAGCAATGTAGCAGCCAATATGGGTTGATACCATGGTAGAGGAGTATGACTCCCTTATCAGAAACAATGTTTGGGAAATGGTCCCAAGATTAGCAAACAAGTCAGTGGTGAGTTCCAGATGGCTTTACAAGGTAAAGAAAGCAGAAGATGGGAGTGTGGAGAAACAAAAGGCCAGATTTGTGGCCAGAGGGTTCTCTCAGGTGGAGGGAATTGATTATGAGGAGACCTTTGCTCCAGTAGCAAGGTACTCTTCAATCAGATCTATTCTAGCACTTTCAACGCGGATGGGATGGAAGATACATCAGATGGATGTAAAGATTGCATTCTTTAACGGAATGATTGAGGAATAGGTGTACATTAAGCAACTGAAATGATTTGAGACATTCAACAAAGAGTCACATGTGTACAAACTCAAGTGAGCATTGTGTGGATTGAAACAAGCACCCCATGCTTGGTACACATGGATTGACAACTATTTAACCAGGTTGGTCTTCCCCAAAAGTGAAGCAGATGCAAACCTTTACCATATTGTGGTTGAAGATAAATTGGTTATTATAGTATTATTTGTCGATGATTTAATTCTAATAGGTGATGAGAATTTTTTAAAATCTTGCAAAGAGGATATTGCAAGAGAATTCGAGATAAATGACCTGGGGTTCATGCATTATTTCCTTGGTATGGAAGTATGGCAAGGAGATGAGGAACTGCTTGCCTCTTAGGGAAAGTATGCCAATGAGATATTGAAGAAGTTCCACATGGAGAGCAGAAAACCCTTGGAGACTCCTCTAGCAGGGAATTGGAGGAAGGAAGATGCTACTTCAGGTGAAGTAATAGAGGATACTATTTATAATTAGATTGTGGGTTCACTTATGTACTTGGTGAACACACCACTAGACATATGTTTTGTAGTTAACCAACTTAGTCAAGTAATGGTTAAGCCAACCAAACTTTATTGGAAGGCAACTAAACATGTGTTGAGATACCTCAGAGGCACCACCCAATTTGGTCTTTAGTATAGACTGACAGATGGAGTGAAGCTTCAAGGCTTCACAGATGCAAATTGGGTAGGGAGTCCATCTGATAAGAAGAGCATATCAGGGGGAACCTTTAGTATTAGGTCAACAACAATTTTTTAGTACAGTAGGAAGTAGAGATCAATTGCACTAAGTTTGACAAAAACAAAGTACATGGCTACTAGTCAAGCATCTTATTAGGCTATCTGGATGAGGAAGATCCTTGTTGGGTTATTTTGTCAGCAAATGGATCCTACAATGATTTACTATGACAACCAGAGTTGTATCAAACTCTTTGAGAATCTAGTTTTTCATGATCGGTCCAAGCATATCGACATCCAGTATCACCATCTATGAGATTTTGTGCAAAAGAGAATCATGTTGCTAGAGTTCCTACAGAGGAACAAGATGTAAACATCTTGACTAAGGTATTTTCAATAGGAATTTTTGATTTCCATAGAGGCAGGATTGGGGTATCTAATAATCCCTTTCTTATTGAGAGGGAGTGTTGAAAATGCAACAAGAAAATCCTGATTTAATTTTGTCCTTGAACTAAATTAGGAATAAAATTGTAATTCCACATCACAATACAACTTGTACGAGTTAACTAAGTTAAATTGACTTAATTCGCTCAATTAATTCAAGTTGAGGGTCTAATTAGAGTCATGTAGAGTGTCTCCTACATTATAGGAGCCCTAATTGAGTTTATTTTGAGTTGTAATTTATTAATTCAATTTAATTGAGTTAAAGTTAGTTAAACTAGTTCCAACTGATGGAGGAACTAGTAGGAGGTTAAATAGTGGGATGATGCTTCATGTATTCAACCAGTTAATTGATGATTCACTCATAAACAATTCATGCATGTCAAATATGAGATTTGCCCAATTGAGATTGGAGTTCAGGGACATTGTACTATTAGTTGTATAATCATCCGAATTCTACAGGTGGTGCATGCAATCAGAGGAAGGGCTATGAGGATTGCGTAATTCATATTGAAGAATTTCCCTAATTAATAGGGGGCTAATTCCCAAGGAAACAACACAAGGAAATAGGGACTTGGGAAAGCAGAAATTTGGTTAAGTATTTGTGTGGGCTTGTCTAGGAAGAAGAGTGAGATAGATAGAGATAGTGTAGAGGTTGCTTAGGCTTGAGAAAAGCATTGTAATATTCTCATATTTTCTGAATAATGAAATATACAGATATCAAGGGTTTTAGAAGTGGCTTTCCCTAGGAAATCATTGTGTAATGTGTTGATTGAATTCTTTCTCTTGTATGCTTCGTGATTTCATGATTGTTTAATTGTTTCCGCTAATGAGTAGAATAGATAAAAGTCTATTGTTTTAGTAAATTACAATTAGTAGTTTGAATCTACAAGGAATTTCTACACAATTTTCAATATTGTAGGTGTGGGAAGCTATCAACATAATTTGAAGCCCGAGGAGAAGGCCCTAAGATTTTGATGAATTGTTGCCAATTTTTCTAAATGTAATAAGTAATGAGTCAATCATGAGTTAGTTTTGTGTCAAATCAAAATTTAGTAATGCCCAATGGTCAAGCACATAGTCTACGGTGTTCTTGGCACCTCACAGGGAGGATACCATCCCCATTGGAGCCAATGTTAGTGTCTTATAGTATAGTAGTAAAAAACAAGTTTAGTCTTTCAAATTTATTTTTACAAATGTGCAAAGGTTTTTCTATGATCTCTTAGACATCAAGCTATTGGTCTCAGTAAAGAATGAAAGATTTCATTTTTGATGTAATTATGTTAGAGTGTGTGAAAGATGATATAAAATAGTTTATGATTCCCTAAAGATTGAGTCAAGTAACTATAGGGTCGATGTCTCATACAAGAACATGAGGAAGGTCACAGTGAGTCTTGTCTTCTAATCACTGGCACAAATTAGTGGGGTCTAGATAGTTAGTTAGGTTGTCAAATCATATTGTGCCATGACATCATCACCAGTACAACGATTATGAGACATGCACTTCACTTCTTTCAGTTGCTGTACTTTAATGATTTAGGCTCAAAATCATAATGATTGTATTTGAAAGTCAAGTTTGGTCACCTTGGGAGTTCAAAAACTTGTTTAGCATCTAAAAAAACCAGATATCCATTCTTGGTTCCATCAAAAGCTTCCTAGATATCATTTGAATTGTGATTTTCTAAGTCTGTAGGGGAGGTGCAGCACTTAGAGATAGTCGTTGCATTTCTTTTACACAAAGGGTTATCACCACTTCCAGGTTCCAATTCATCATTTTCTTGGATGGTTTATCTTGCATGCTTTTTAATTTGTCCTTGCCAGTTGAAGAAATCATTCAGATAACCTTCTAAACTTCAAAATTTTAGCTCAATGCGTTTTCTTTGTTGAGCCTAAAGAATATGATGCGCTTTCTTTCACTCGTTGCGTTTTATGTTGTCTACATAAAAAATTCAAAACTTTGTTTTCCACCCATATTTTGAAGCCTACCATTCCATTTAACTGGTCTGGAGCATCACATCTTGTTTTTGTTGCCCTCAAGTATCAATAAATTCCTCCCCCATGCGTTGCACTTTCTCGATGCGTTTTTGTTTTTAATTTTCCACTGTAAGAAAAAAACAACAAACTGCTACTTTCGGTCTGAGAAACGAGTTTTGATTTCTGAGTCTACTAATGTATGGATTTTTCATTCTAAATTTCCATAAATCCCTCATCTAAAGCCCTAATTTCATAAGCTTCTACCCTATTGCTATGCTTAGTTGTCAAACATTGAAATTGCATTAAAAAACCCTAAAATTCATATATGTTGTGAAGTCATGACAACTCTAGATAGAAAGAAGCATGACGGAGGAGACATAATCATGTTTGAGCCCCAAGACCTTACCTTAATAAACTCAGATCCAACAATTAGAGTTGTATTTGAATAGGCTGGCTGTGTCAGATTTTGTGAGAAGATCTAGGGTTATAGTGTGCATGTCACCAAAGAGTTTGCCTTAAATTTCATTGGGGTGGATGTTAAGATTGGAGAGCTGAGTTTTTTAGTGTCAGATGCCACCATTTCAGCTACTATAGAAATTCCTCTACAAGGAGGACATTGGTTCAATGGCACGCCTCTAGACATAATCAACTACAAGGATTTCTTAAAACCAAAATATAGAAACAAGGGATATGGAGCTATTGTACCTAGAGAATACCTGATTAACCCTACAACAAGCTTCTTAAGGTCATCCTGAGATACTTCATTTGTGAAGGAATATTTGGGAGGATCTATTAGTATCATTTTAGGCTATTGATGCACTTCATAGGAAAAATCCCTTTGAATCTGCCTTTCTATTTGTTTAGAATCCTTAGTAAGATGGAACATAAGGTTCAAGGAAAGCAAAGCCAAGTGGAGCCTGGTATTCTCCATTTCTCTTTGAATAAGTTGTTGGTATTAGAAGAAATGAAGAAGAGAAATCAATCATAGCAAGCATTCTTAGATTCATCAAAGTTGGCAACTGAGTTACCAACTATCCCATGGAGTAAAAAATATACACCTTCAACTATGGCAAGAGATGTGCAATCACCAGTTGAAAGTTTAGTAAAAATGTCTTCAACTTTAGTTGATCCATCAGAAAAGAAAAATGGTAAAAAGTTGCACTTTTATCCTGAGGTAGTGGAGGTTCCCAAAAATCCACTCATTAGAGCTATAATAAATAAATTTCCTTTGGAAAAAACACTTGAGCAACCAACTGAAATTTTAGATACCATATGAGAGGATGTTGTTCCAAATGATAAAGAAAAGGAGATCTTAGAACTGCAATAACAATTGAATAAGGCACACTTGGTCATTGCCCAACTACATGACGATAGGGAATTGAAGAATATTGATTTATGAAGGAAACCTAAGTTCGGTGAAACAAAACTAGTGATAAAGGCAGCTCCATCTGTCACCAAGTAGCAACATAGGACATTCAAGTTAAAGTATCCATCAACAAGAGTTCTTTCCAGGTCTTAAGCAAGAAAGTTTCATCTACAGAAGGAAGAGTCAGTGCAAAAAGAGAAGAAGGTTGAGGTAGATGAAGGGCAGCATACTTTCCATAGGCTAAGGATGCAATTGAAGAAAGCCCAAAATGAGATCACTAGACTTAAGAAACAAGATGAAAGGGCCAGGAAAAAGATATATGATCATTTGAACATGTGTGAGCCAGCATTGTCAAATGCTAAGTATATGTTGAAAAGGACTTTGCCCTTACATAGGAAACTCAAAAACATCTGTAGACAAAACCTCACCTTGAGGAAGGAGCTAAGGGCTGCTAAACAACAGTTGTAGGAAATACAAGAGAAGGACAAAGGAAAGCTTGATTTGTTGGCTAAGGTAGCCAAAGTTTGAGCATTGAACATGTAATCAAAACAATTTTGTTTTTTCCCTTTTGCCCAAGTATACTAGTTGAATGGGGTTGGATAAGGAGGTTGAGAGTTTTATATTCTGTATGAAGTTTTTTGGGAGCACAATTAGTTATAATTTTGAAGCTTATGAAACTTTTTCCAAAGGGAGCAATTCACACAACAATGTTGCATTTTTGACAAGGCATTAGGGTTTGATGGAAATGTGAAGTTTTGGCATATTTTTAGTGAGTGGGGACTTGAAAAAGGCTTTCAAGCCTATAAAAATCATCAAAAGGCTGTTTATTTTGTTGAGAGACCTCATCATTAGTCAAAATCGTGAAGGACAAATTTAGTTGCGCTTTCATATAGGCGCTACACTTTTACTGTAGGTGGAGTTTTTGAAAGATGAAAGCTTTGTAGAATGAAAAGAGGTTTCTCAAGGGGAAGTTGATGATGTCCATGTTATTTTATACATGCATGAATCATTTAGAGGCTCATAAAGTGGTCAGAATAAGTCAAACCATCAACTTGCTGTGCTTCTGTGCTGTGTTTCTGCTAGAGTTCAAAGTAGCATAGCACGGGCACTGTGCTTCCACACAATCAAAACTTGACCGTAAAATTTGTGTCTAAATATTATGTAATTAATTTTTATGGTCATGGTTAAATGTCTTAAGGTTTTTAGGAGTTTTGAAACTCAATTTAGGCATTGTATTTAATGTAATTTGTTTGAGAAATCCTTAGTCAAAACAGTTCCTAGTTTCTAGAGAAGTGGTTCTATATTCATTGTTGAAGGCAGAAACTGAAATCTTTTTGGGGAATTTAGTTCCTAAAGGAAGGAACAACTTGTTTTTTTATCTATTTATGATATAATTTTGATGAAGCAAAGGGTTGGTCAGGGTTAGGAGAAGAAACATTGTGCATTGTCTTTTTCTGATATTTTTCAGTGAATGAAAAAGATTGAGGTATGATTTTACAGGGATTCTCGTATCATTTCCTATGGTGACGTGCTTTCTTGTCTTGTAAGTTTTCTATCATGTTATCATCATGTTTGGTTAAGCAAGTATTGATCTAAAAACTCACTGTCAAAGTGATCTGTTATATCTTACTAAACAATTCATGTTTTCTTCTTCAATGACATTTAGAATTCATCCTTCAGTTAGATTCTCTATATGTAATTTTCTACCATTCCTATTCTCACCCTTCTACAATGAATTTAATTGAAAGAACTAGAAGGACTACCTACCTTGTCCCTGTCGAAAGATCCCTCATCGCTTCATCCTCTTACTGGAAAATCAATCAAATTTATATGACGGTATGCCTAATGGATTTTCCCTCTTCCCTACCAACAAATTGTTAAATCTTATTCCCATATGACCTTAACACCTATCCTAAAAACCTAAGGAAATCAATAATCTATGTGACTAAATATTCAGACAGAAAGAGCCCACTCTGAAGTTGGAAGGGCTAGATTCCAGTTTCAAAGTGGGTTGTGGTTACCATTGGGTTCCTCTACTCAGCCTAGAGGAATTACGAAGTGCTAATAGAATACTCAGACCTTGCTCTAGAGAGTTTCTCATATAATTCTCCTCAACAAATCTGACATATCTCCTCATCACTGTCATCCCGAGTGAGGGAAAATACACTCGATAATTATGAGGTGTCTATGTGTATCCTACTGATGTAGGAGCATTCACCCAAGGGAAAATCATTGTAAATAGTAGACATAGGGGGGTCATGTATTTTTAGGAAATAGTTTTCCTAAGTCTCAAGTTAATGTAATTTAGGCCTTCTAGTGATTTAATTAGATAAGGGAGGATGTGAACCATCGAACTGAATAAAGGGACTTTTTTGTTTTAAAACAAAGAAAAAGATGGAATGGATAAGTCTCTAGAAGACTTAATTAAATGTAATCTGACATATGTATTCTGTAGCGAGCTTTAGGGATTTAGTTGAGTGATTCAAGGAAAGATGTGATCGGATGCTTTAGAGTGATCCAATCCAATGTTTCCATATAAAAATATGTAAGCCAACGAGCAGAAGAGGAGAGGCCACAAATGTTGAGAATCAGGCCTGTGTGAGACGAGGTGTCTCGAATGTAATATTTGCTTTTACATTAATATATGAAGAGTTTTCTTGACTATGTTAGAGCGTATGAAACACATGTTTTATTATTGATTATGGTGTGAAACCGTAGGTTTTATAATTGTGGTCGTAGGCAGAGTTTTGAAGAGATACGTAGAGGTGTAAAATGATTAAGAGGAATCATAAAGTGGGTCTTTGAATCTAATTGAGGAAGCGAAGTGAAGCTCTGGAGAGGTAACAGAGTGAGGATTAACTAAGGAGTAAAGCTTAGAGAAGTTGAGCAGTGCAATGGAAGAAGGAAGCCCCTTGAAGAAACTGGAGGAAAACCTTGAAACATGGAGAAATTGAAGAAAACAATGTAAAATTCCAATTAAAAGGAACAAACGGAGAAGTGTAAAGTGATGCTCAGTAGCCATTAGATCTAGGTGATCAATGGCTGGGATTTAATCACATTAGTAGGAGTCCTTTTGAAGTCATCGGAATGAGCATTGAGTTATAGCGATTGCGATAATGTGATGGATCCTAAACCGTCGGATTGAGAGTTAAGATCGATGGTCTAGATCTAAAGTGCTAATCGCATATCAGACTAGTCATAAAGGCAGTGGAACACCGATAGACCAATCAACGATGCCCCGATAGATATTGGATCGATGGTTAAAATGGATGGTGGAGATTAAATATCGGCATCGGAGGAAAAAGGTATCGATGATCGTGTCAATTGGAGTTCGAAGGAGGAACTTTGTAGTGGCGGACCTGTCGATACATAGATTCGGATATATATATTTTAAAGTCTAGAATTCATGTGCTGAGTGGAATTTTAATGAAATTCCTTTGTATTCAATAAAGTGATGGTCGAGTCTCTTAAGACTAAAACCTATATATATATATATATATATATATATATATCTATCTATCTATCTATCTATGTGTGTTCCAATAGTCGCATATGAGAAGAAGAAGGGGTGACGAGGTATGAATATAATATTTTGATAGGAGAGATGGCCAATTGCGATGGGGTTTAGCCTCGGAATTTGTGTAGAGGCCATATGAAAGCAGAGAAAAGGTACATTTGCATGGTTTTCCGTTGTAAATGAGTTTAGAAGGAAAATAGCGCCGATAGTGCATTTCGACTGAAAATAACATATATTAACCAAGGTTTAGAAGGGGAAGGTTATATATGCATGGATTAAAGGATTTAAAAGGCTCAAAAGGGTTTTAACAATCCTGATGGGAATTCTAGTGGAGTGATTGGGTTCTGATATAAAGGAACCGTAGAAAAAGGGCCTTAATCACATTTATGAGATTGAAGATTGACTCCATTGTAGAGTTAAATACCTGGGGCAGTTGTGGATGCATTTTTAAATGCATGCTGTGGGTATATGCGGGGTAACCCTGGCATCAATTTGCTAAGTATGGTTATATGCTGGGGGACCCGTGCATCATTAGTGGTATCAAATAAGAAGTTTGTATCAGAGTAGATCTGTAACCAGAACATAATTGGAATCAGAGCGAGGGAAATATTTCTATGAAAAGGAGGTTGTACACTGAAGAAGGTAATGTGCTTAGACTACAACAGAAGACTGTAAGGTGAACTTTTGAAGTTCTTGGAAGACTGTAGCAATTCCAGCAGAGGCTTAGAATAGAAGGAACACAAGATTCCTTGAAGGAAGGAGAAAGCAATATTGCTTAATGCAAGTTCTGAAGGAAAGAGGACTTGAGGGAGAAAACATAGGACAATCCATTCAAAGTACAGAAGAATGGGTGAAACAAGATCATGCTAAGATCTGAAGGTGAGGTAATGTGTTCTATTTTAAATTGAGAATGTGTGTTTTTATATATTAATGCACATGTGACAACAAGAGAAGCTGTGAGAAGAACATATGAGTTCTTGAAGGCAGAGTAAGGAGAATACTCTGAAGAAGAAGTGGTAGTGAACCTGAAGAATCCAACAAGAGATTGGACAGAGAGGACAGCTAAAGTGTTCTCAAGAGGAAGTCAGAGATTGCAAAAGTCTAGAAGGAGCAAAGGTGTTTCTCAAGAGAAGGTTCCAGACAGAGGACCTATGCTTACCAAAAGACTGAGTGAGGTAAGATCGCAGTAAGGAAGACTTGCTGTTGCAGATAGGTGAGAATCTCATGAAGATAGAAGAGAAGAAGATGATTACTGATAGTCATAGCAGAGGTTCAGAGAGAAGCCACAACAGAAGAAATATGAAGAAAGAGGATGCCAAGGCAAATGGCAAGAAGATGAGTCAAGAAGAAATTGACAAAGAGGTTGCTGAATTAAAAGAACAACTCAATGCATTAAGGAGAGTGCTTGAGGAAAGCCAGAGACTAGGTTGGATCTTGAGGAAGAATCCAGTAAAATGGCATGAGATGTAGAGAAGGCTACAACAAATGCAAGTGAAGTGGCTGAAGGAAAAACTCAAGGAAGTTGAGTTAGAAATTGAAGAATCCATTTGTTAACTAGAACAAGGACAAATTCTGGGAGAAAGTGAAGATGAAAACTTGAAGATTGAAACTTCAAGTCAGGCCAAAGGGTCACATGGGTATAAAACTGACAATTGGTGTATGTATGCAGGTGAAACATGTAAAGAAGGAAAATTGGCTGATATTGTCATGAAGAAGAAAGAAGACTAGCATAATCTAAATTATGTGCTGAAAAAAGATGAGGTAGATAGATCTCATATACAGCTGGAGAAAGATGTCAAGAAATCAAGTGAAGGGCTTGAAGAGATTGAAGAGGAGACCATCGAAGAATTTCTGAATCATATAAAGGATTTGGAACAACAAGGAGATATGATGGTTGAACCATCAAGTGGGACCATAGGGTGTTATATTTTTAAAACTGATAGTTTATGTATGATGGCAAATATTGTAGGAGAAAAGAAACCTTTTGAAGATATCTTTAGAGGAGATGAAGATCTAGAAGCAAAAAGTGACAAAGAAAACTTTTGAAAAGAGGAGAAATTTGACTGCATACAGAAGAAAATGTCTATGGATGAGTCTATAGAAGCTATCATGGAGATGAAGAATCAGGATCTTATTTTGATGAAGAATGAAGAAATACTATCTCAGAAAGGTAATCAAATAAGTTTGATTAATGTTATTGATGAAAAGAAAATGTAGGAGAATGTTAATGCAGATGGTGAGACAAGGATAGCTCTTGGAGAAGAGTTACAAAGGGACAACAACACAAAATGTACTGAAGGCAAGCCTGGAGAAGAGACTATGTTAGTTGAAAACATAATAAAGGATCATCAATTCATCATGATGATAGGCACAGTGGAAATAGCCATGGGAGCTGTTGAAACAGTCAATGAGGAAGAAGGACATCTATTGAGGGATGTTAAGAAGGAAGAAGCCTATGCAAAAGACTTAGCAAAGGGAGAAAGAACACTAGTAAAAGAGTGTTTTGTAGAGAAATATGTTGAAACTGTCAGAAGTATGAAGAAGTATCTTTTAGAAGATAAAACCTCTGAAGTAAAGGAGGATGAAGAATGTCTCTTAAATAAGAGAAGCAATGATTTATTGCAGCAGAAGGAACTTAACAATGCATGGATGTGTGAAGATGTGACAACATAGGAACAAGTTCTTGTGGAAGAAGGAGATGAAGTCCAGTTTGAAGAGCTGATATGTGAAGAAACAGTTGAGACTATTGAACCTTATGATTCCCAAACAAATAATTTGTGTGTAAATGCAGGAAACATAAGTGATGATGAAATACTGGCGAAATGTCACAGAGAAATTGCATTGCTGTAGAATTCAGAGTATGACAGTATGATTGCAGAAAAAGGAGTTCACTACAATGGACAAGAGCAGGAAGGCATCATCAGGACAGATGGTGTGGAAGAGAGACTAATAGGCAGTATCATGAATTATTTTGAGAATTTAGAACAACATACTGATGTGCTAATAGAGGAGAAAGAAACAATGCAGCAAACTGAATTGTTGTCAAAAGAAAACAAGGCACAACAACGTTGTGTTTTTAATTCTAACAAGTGTTTTGTGAGTGCAAGTTTTTTTGCACATGCTGGAGGAGATTTGGCATAGCTAAGCCACTTAAAGGTGAAAGAAGAGAATTCTATGAAAGAAATCAATCCATGGAATAGAGAAATTAATTTGCTGGAGAAAGTGCTGAACAATAATGATTCAATCATGAAAGAGGGTAAGGATTATAGGGAGGCAATTAGTAAAGCGACCAAGGCAAAGGTTGGGGCAAGAAAAGTAGAAATCAGCAAAGCAAGTAAAGCAAGAGTCAGCATAGAAGACAACAACAACAACCTGAAACAAAGAGAAGGAGACAAAAGTAAGAACCAAAAAATGGATTGGTCCAAAGATGTACTGGAAATAGAAATTGAAGAAATGTGGCAGCTAATGATGAAGCAGACTAAATGGAGGAAAATGATAGCAATAGGAAGCAAAATCAATTAGAACTTGAATATGATTGACAAGAAGAAGAAAATGGAGCAAAAGACAACAAAAGTGTAGCAATGACAAGGGAACAAAGCATGTGGTCAGTTACAGAACAAAGTGTTGAATCCAGGAAGACAAAGATTAGAAGACACATGATCAGGAGATCATGGATACTTTCTACTTTAGGAGTCTGATGCAGGAGCATTCACCCAAGGGAAAATCATTGTAAATAGTAGACATAGGGGGGTCATGTATTTTTAGGAAATAGTTTTCCTAAGTTTCAAGTTAATGTAATTTAGGCCTTTTAGTGATTTAATTAGATAAGAGAGGACGTGGACCATCGAACTGAATAAAGGGACTTTTCTGTTTTAAAACGGAGAAAAAGATGGAATGGATAAGTGTCTAGAAGACTTAATTAAATGTAATCTGACATATGTATTCTATAGCGAGCTTTAGGGCTTTAGTTGAGTGATTCAAGGAAAGGATGTGATCAGATCCTTCAGAGTGATCCAATCCAATGTTTCCATATAAAAATATGTAAGCCTACGGGTAGAAGAGGAGAGGCCAAAAATGTTGAGAATCAAGCCTGTGCGAGACGAGGTGTCTCGAATGTAATCTTTGCTTTTACGTTAATATATGCAGAGTTTTCTTGACTATGTTAGAGCGCATGAAACACGTGTTTTATGAGTGATTATGGTGTGAAACCGTAGGTTTTGTAATTGTGGTCATAAGAAGAGTTTTGAAGAGATACGCAGAGGCGTAAAATGATTTAGAGGAATCATAAAGTGGGTCTTTGAATCCAATTGAGGAAGCGAAGTGAAGCTCTGGAGAGGTAGCAGAGTAAGGATTCACTAAGGAGTAAAGCTCAGAGAAGTTGAGCAGCACAGTGGAAGAAGGAAGCCCCTTGAAGAAACCAGAGGAAAACCCTAAAACATGGAGAAATTGAAGAAAACAACGTAAAATTCCAAGTAAAAGGAACAAACAGAGAAGTGTAAAGTGATGCACAACAGTTGTTAAATCTGGGTGATCAATGGCTAGGATTTAATCACATCGACAGGAGTCCTTTTTAAGTCATTGGAACGAGCATTGAGTTATAGTGATTGTGATAATGCGATGGATCCTAAACTTTCAGATAGAGAGTTAAGATCGACGATCTAGATCTAAAGCACTAATCGCATATCGGACTAGTTGCAGAGGCAGTGGAACACCGATAGGATAATCAGTGATGTGCCGATAGCCATTGGATCGACGATTAAAATGGAAGGTGGAGATTAAATATCGGGGATCGGAGGAAAAAGGTATCGACGATCGCGTCAATCGGAGTTCAAAGGAGGAAATTTGCAATGGTGGACCCATCGATACATAGATTCAGATATATATATTTTAAAGTCCAGAATACATGTGCAGAGTGGAATTTTAATGAAATTCCTTTGTATTCAATAAAGTGACGGCCGGGTCGCTTTAGACTAAAACCCATATATATATATATATGTATATATATATCTCTCTCTCTCTCTCTCTCTCTCTCTCTCTCTCTATATATATATATATATATATATATATATATATATATATGTTCCAATAGTCGCATGTCGGAAGAAGAAGGGGTGACAAGGTATGTATATAATACCGATAGGAGCGATGGACGATTGCGATGGGGTTTAGCCTCAGAAATTGTGTAGAGGACATATGAAAGTAGATAAAAGGTACGTTTTCATGGTTTTCCATTGTAAATGAGTTAGAAGGAAAATAGCACTGATAGTGCATTTCGACTGAAATAACATATGTTAACCAAGGTTTGGAAGGGGAAGGTTATATATGTATGGATTAAAGGATTTAAAAGGCTCTGAAGGGTTTTAGCAGTCCTGATGGGAATTTTGGTGGAGTGATTGGGTTCTGATATAAAGGAACCGTAGAAAAAGGGCCTTAACCACATTTATGAGATTGAAGATTGACTCCATTGTAGAGTACCTCGGGCAGTTGTGGATGCATTGTTAAATGCATACTGTGGGTATATGTTGGGTAACCCTGGCATTAATTTGCTAAGTATGGTTATATGCTGGGGACCTGTGCATTACCTACAAAGATCCCCATATTAGATGTAGGCTCCAACTTTCTCCTACTATGCTTTGAGAGATGACAATATACTCTAGCTCCAAAAATTTGAAAATGGGAGACATTTGGCTTCCTCCCAGAGAAATCCTCTTTAGGTGGGATCATGCCATGTATTTTGTGAAGGCTCCAGTTCTGCAAATAAACTATTCTATTTTTTTGCTGAAGCAAGAGTCGAGCCTTCTATATCATTAATAATGAAAATAAATTACATAAAGTACAAGTTCCACGAGGGCCTGTGTGCCAAGGGTAGCTCGCTGAAAATCAAAGATCTTTGGAAGTAAATCAAAGACCTCCCATCGAAGACCTTCAGAAGTAAAACAAAATGAACTGGTGCCAAGCGCCCACAAAACCTTTTACAAGCGGGTCCTAATAGAAAAGGAAACAAATTCTACAAGGAAATTGGGTCCCACTAGGGAACTATTACTCCTCCCGCATTGCCTCTTTAATCTAAACCGTCCAATCGTCACTTCAGATCCAACGGCCTTGGAGGATACTGCGGTTCCAAGCTGCACGGTGCTTAACCCACAGATCCACTGATAAGCACGATCATTCCTGATCGTTTATCCACCCTGATTGATCCAACAGTCAATAGTCATATGGCACAGGTCTAGTGGACCAAACAATAGCACGTGATG
Source organism: Pinus tabuliformis (assembly GCA_031772625.1). Taxonomy (NCBI): domain Eukaryota; kingdom Viridiplantae; phylum Streptophyta; class Pinopsida; order Pinales; family Pinaceae; genus Pinus; species Pinus tabuliformis. The sequence goes on along the minus strand of CM062806.1, from coordinate 392,423,758 downwards.
AGGGCGATATTTGGTCCCTCCCCTTGGCCACGTGTCATTGGAAGAATGGAATCGCTCCCAAAACTTTAAAACAGCTTCCCACCTATAATGCTTGCGAAATACCATAAACCACTCCAATAGCAGTAAGGTGTCCACTGAGAGAGAACCCGCGGTATATTGTACACCGAAATGACCCAGATTCCGCTTCTTCGCACTGATGTGGGTCCTAATAGAAAAGGAAACAAAATCTACAAGGAAATTGGGTCCCACTAGGGAACTTTACTCCTCCTGCCTTGCCTCTTCAATCTAAACCGTCCAATCGTCACTTCGGATCCAACGGCCTTGGAGGATATCGCGGCTCCAAGCTACACAATGCTTAACCCTTGGATCCACTGACAAGTACGATCATTCCTAACCGTTGATCCACCTTGATTGATCCAATGGTCAATAGTCATATCACATGGGTCAAGTGGACCGAACAATAGTGCGCGATGAGGGCAATATTCGGTCCCTCCCCTTGGCCACGTGTCATTGGAAGAATGGAATCGCTCCAAAAACTTTAAAACAACTTCCCACCTAGAACGCTTGTGAAATACCATAAACCACTCCAAGAGCAGTAAGGTGTCCACTGAGAGAGAACCCACGGTTTTCCATCTGCCGAAATGACCCGGATTTCACTTCTTCGCACTGATGTGACCATACCATTTCTCCCGCTGTTGTTGGGAAAAGTATCTATTCAGAACGCCCCTATCCCACTCTAAGGTGTGACAGTGCCTTAGCAACAAACAAGGAAAACTACTTTCGTATTCTTCTTTATTAGATGTAAATGAAGAGGAAGGATGTAACTAACCTGTGTCTTTCTCTAGTTTGTTGATCCAATCGCTCTCCTCTTTGTTCGCTTCCCGCTACCTGCTCCCTTTCTTGCTCAGCTTCACCAAGTTCCTGCAAGATCACAGAAGAGGAAAACTACACAAAAACATAGATTTACATTCATAAATAGCTTAGGATCAGATTTAAGCTAAACATGCAAATATAACAAAGCATCATTGATATACAAGCATATAGGAGAAACTCAAATAGTTTTTTTGATATGATAAGAAAGTCCAAGAGGAGATAAAACCAAGTGAGTCCCGATCCAGCATCTACCTCCCAGCAAAGGAATCCCTTCCTCACCTCCAACAAAGCATAAATCACCCAATGCACTAATCTCATTCTCAAACCAACAACAATTCTCTGCAAAGTACAAAATTCCAGCCTCTGGATCTCTGGGATGAGGGATCCATATATAGATGTAAGCAGAAAGGATGAGTCAGCTTATGTTTTGACTTGTGGCTTCTCTCTGTCAGTTCTTGCTTCCACTTGGAGGCTGAGAGCCTCTTACTCATCCTTGGTCGAACTCAGTGAGGCAAGTGTCATTGAGGAAGATTCTGGAAGCTTCCATTGTCTGTCCACCTCGCGGAATGACACTGCCATTTGGCATTTCCCGTTCAGCGCACCCTGGTAGTGCATTTAGGTGCGTTGCAACACACCTAGCTAGTGTACTGGGGTGCTTTGCAATGCAGGCAATTAGTGGAGCACTTGAATTGATCCTGATTTGACTGATTCTGAGTAGTTTTTGGTGGAGAACTTCTGGGAGAAGCTGTCATTGGTTGACCTTGTTCCTTTAGGGGCAGGAACAACACTTTTAGGGACTTTGGATCCCTTGGATTATGGACATTTCATGCTCAAAACTGTAAGGCACAAAAATGTCTATAACAGTTGCCCCCTAAAGTATGAGGCCGTTTATCGGGTGAAATGCTTTATTAGGAGGATCCGAAGTTCTTTAAATGCTGGGAGGAGACCTGTAATAAGATACAATACAATACATCATCTTCATACTGTTTTCATGATCTAGCTGAGGCGGGCATTCCCATGCTCAGCTTTATAAATTCATTTTTATGTACATAGGACAGACAATCGTCTGATGGTAGACTGATGATTCTGATGAAGTCATCATCCTTTTGGTAGGATGATTATCTGTGCTGCAATGCTGTACATGTCAATGTTTTTATTTTTCCTGAATATATATCACAGCCCGGATGGATGAAACTAGATCCGGGGTCTTCAATCTCGTCCGATCTTCGCTCTTAGTACACGTCGATCCATGTGAGAAATGTTTTGAAGTCGAACATGGAAATACATCGCTTGATTACCAGTCAATGATGTAAACTGTTAACAAGCGCGAGAGGAATCACCGATAATGATAATGACCCTCAAGGTACTGCAGTACAATTCACGTGGTGTGAATAAAGGACTTGGCGTTGAACACCACGCAAAATCTTTCGGTCGAAGGTCATTGATGTATACCTGTCGCCGGAAGTGAGAAACTTGCCATTGAGGCATGCAAGCTTCAAAGTACTGAAGGGGTGTTCCTAGATCAACTTCTTGGATAATGAGCTGATGTCGACAAGAAGCGATCTGTCAAAGGAGGGCCTTAATGTATCCCACATCAATGACATGGAACGGAGCAAATGATTTTGATGGAGGTGAAAACGATCTGATGATATATGGTTCAGGGTGGCGGTCATGAAGGAATGAAGTATAATGTATGGTAGTGGATGGGACACGGGTGACTTCTCTGGATGACTTCTCTTGAACAGATCGATGACACTTATATGATGGATTGGTAGAATTTACCCCAAAGGTGGATGGTATGGTGAGACCATGGTGATGTGACCGGTGAATAGAACAACCCAACCCGACTCAGGCACGGAGTGGAAGTGTCATGTTCAAGAGCGACTTGCTACCAATAAAGTTTCTTTGAGTTTCTTCCCAATTTTTCCCCAGTCATTGCTGACCAGTACCTCTTTATTTTTGTCAAGCTTGAGGAGGATAACATATGCTTGTTCTATAATTTGCCCTTCGGGCAAACCCATCGCTATGTTTTAACGAGCCTAGCGATAATGAAACTCGTTCTCGTCTAAAGACAAGTTTGTCGCTATTAATCTTTTTAACGAGTCTAACGACAAAGATAACTTGGTCCTTTTCATTTTTAGAGAGTCTGAAAAGGAACGTAAAGGTAACTCCGGAGTTCCTTTTTCGTCATCTAATCCCTTAAGTCTGAAAAAGTATAAAACAATACAGAAGGGATGAATTTTCGATAGTTTTAACGAGCCGAACAAAACAAGCGCTCGATCTTTTTGTGCAATAATCCCTCAGGTCCAAAAAGATTAAAATCTAGAGGAGGGATAGCACTTCCGGTCGCTTTAACGAGCTGGAAGGCCAAAACTCGACAATCTTTTCATATTTTACGAGTTAGATGAAAAGAGCTTAAAGAAGACTCGTCTTTTGAGGAACGAGTGATAAAATGGGTAGCAGCTGATTCCAGGTAAGGGTTGGAATTTTCCAAGCACGGCAGTGTCACAAGGATGGCTAGTGAAATCACTCTTCGCAGCTGTTCCTCAAAATGGGTAAACAATCAGATGGAGGTGAATGATCGGCCAATGGAAAAGCGGAGGTGATGGTGCAAACACGACCAAGGCTTTAATGGCTGATAATGTTACATTCACGGTGGTTATTTACCGGAGGATAGTTCATTTTTTAACGAGCTTAAACGCGGATTGAAACACTTGCTCGGTATTATGTTTATTTTTTAACGAGCATGAATTATGTGCTAAAACTGCTCGATGATAAGTTTGCATGCCCCCAGCATAATAACGCAAATCGAGGTGCATGCCCCCCAAGCTTCATTGCATTCAACTCGGTGGTTGGAATGAAGGTTTACCTTTGAGATTTGAAGAGGGGATTTGTTTCATTTTTTAATGAGGTTGACACAGTAAAAGAACTATCCTCATGACTCCTTGTTTCATTTTTTAACGAGGTTGACACGAGATAAGAACCGTCCTCGGTCTTATGTTTATTTTTTAACGAGCATGAACTATGTGCTAAAACTGCTCGATTAATCCAGTCATATGATAAGAATGTCTCATATAAAAATGGAAACTTTTAGATTTTTGCCCCACATCCTTTCTTTATACAAGTTTGGTGACGACTAATCCTACGAGTTTAAAGGGTTAGCCTACAGGTTTAAAGGGAGGACCTAAAAATTTAAAAAATAAATAGCCGCCCCTTGCTTGCACTCCAAAAGGTTTGCATGCCCCCAGGTATAAAACAGAGTTTCGAGGTCTCCCTCTATTCGAGCTGACAAAATTTTCATTTTATCAGGAAGGGCCACCCTTTATTCGAGCTGACAAAACATTCGTTTTATCAGGAAGGGTACTACCTCTTACAGGTTACCCAAAGATCGTTCTATTCACACAACAAATAAAACACTTCTTTGGCGATGTCTACCGAAATAGACAAAGGTGAGTGACAACGAGCGGCAAACACATAACTTTGACAAGAGAATCTTATTCTAGAACAACCCCTCTTCCAATCACGGATGGGGTACGGACTAGTCATATTCTCCCGCGGAAACCTACTCTATACCCGAAGTTTTCCTGCCGAAGCAGACCAGGACGCATGCCCCCTGGGTTTCAGTCATATCCTTCTGAATCACTCGCGCTCATCGGGAGGACGGACTGGGACTTGAGACATTTCTTGAGTGAAGAGACCATTTAGGGATGGTATATGACTATTTGCGATGCGTGATCTGGGAAATGAAAGCTGGTCCACGAGCTTGACCACTCTTCCTTCGTGCGGAAAACACATTACTCTAAAGAGTGAGGAGACGATGGCTCCCATGCAATAAATATAGTCTCGTCCAAGGAGTAGGTTATAATCCAAAGGTCCTTGAACGACCATCACGTTCATTTGAACGGTCTTCCCTTTCAATGTTATGGGCACATTGGGGAGGATCCCTAAAGGTCGACTGGTTCCTTTATCGAAGCCTGTCAGATTTCTCATCTCAGGCAAAAGTGATGGCGAACCAAGCGCTTTCCAAGAAATAGAGGAAAGGATACTCACAGAAGCCCCTTCGTCAATGATGGTACCAGCCATGACCATTCTGTATATTTGGACGATAATTCTGAATGGTATGCTTGCTGGCAAACGGGGTCTGCCTAGTTGGTTCTAGTCGAAGGATACAACTAGGTTGCTTGGAGGTGGGACCGAGTAGACAGCCGGGTATGGCTCTGATGAACTTCCTTCCTGCGATAAAGGAATGGGTGGATTGCCCCCATGTTCGTCGGAGCCTGTGTTGATGAAGAGAATTTGGACGGTGTCATCCTTATCCTCTTTAGTGACTGTATCATTCGAAGATAAAACCTCTGAAGGCAAGACCGGGTCAACTTCCGCCTCGACCTTTTGACTTTCGTCTGGTATGGATTCAGTTGGTTTATCTTCAATGATAGACGCTTCAGCCGACCACTTGAGCGGGCCAGCTGGATTCTCAACTAACGAAGGACTCGGCAAGAGTTTTTTATATCCAGGAGGAAGTCGTAACGGTGAAACCGGACGATCATCCAAAACTCTTTTAGCTTCGTCTAAGAAGGGACAACGGTGGAGGGCATGGTCACCTTCGCACAGTCTACAGGGAAATCTAGCTTTCCCTTTTTGTCCTGGGACTTCACTTTCGCTAGTTGACGGTGTGCTTTCAACATGGCCATCAGAGGTTGACGACACCAGATTGTGCAAACGAGGAGACCAGTCCCTTAGTATCCGAGGGATGTAAGGACAATCTCTGTGAAAGTGGTCTCCTCTACAAATGACACATGGCGATTTAGGCCTGGTCGGTGCTGTGTGTGGATTTTCATTAGACGACACTTGTTTTCCCTTATTTGCCTTTGGCTCCTTCTTCTTTTTCTCTTTCTTCTTCTTTTCCTTCCTCTCCTTAGGAACTTGGTTTTTAGCTTTACCAGTTCCGTCAAGTGAAGAGGAAGGAAGAGAGGAAGAATTAGAGGAAGTAGAAGGTTGGTGGGAAATTTTGGACTCGTCTAACTGCTGATTTGACTGTTCAGGAATAGTGGTGTTCTGAACGACATTGGTTGAGAAGAGCCAGACTGGCAAGCCAATTGTCAGTTCTGGAAGCGACAATGTGGCCATATGGGGCGCACCAACATCTCCCCAAGAGGAGAAGGGACTAGGATTTCCACCCAGGGGAATTCCTTGGTTGGTAGGCTCCATTTTCTCAACCTAAAGATCAACGCAGGAAAAAGGGTGTAAATATTCCGTTTAAAATAAATTTTAACAACGCTTGGACACAACTTGTTTTTTCAATTTTAAAGAGTCGAGAAAAAACAAAAGATGACTCTAGTCTCCTTCGATTTTTAATGAGCCTGAAGTGACAAGTGCTTAGATGGACCTTTTCCGTTAAGGAGTCTGAAAAGGAACGAAAGAGACTGCTCTGGAGATCTAGGTAGAGGGTGTGCCAAACCAATCGCAAAACCGCAGAATACTTTTTAGGGTACGGGCGGTCAATCTTCCTGACACGGCTTCTTATGGATAAAGGTTTTATGCCTATAGGGGTCTCCCAATATATACTCGATGGTACGTGGGAGCACAATCCGTATTGGCACTTATCGTCTCACAGCGGAGGAATCACCCAACCAACAGTGAGGACAACATTACCAGGCTTTATGACGCCGGAACACGTCTCTAGCCTAGACCTCTATGTTGTGCGTTAAGTTACAAAGCGTTGTTAAGTTCATTCAATTTATTTTAGGTTGATCTTTCTTAGAAGTTTGCCTTTTTGGATCACCACGAGATGTTGATGCAATTCCTAAATGCAGTCTAAAGATGATAAGCAAGCTTTTATCTCTTTTCAACAATGAAAATCCTAGCTACAAGGGGAAAAGAAAGACACAATCTTTTCTCAAAGAGCAAAGAGCACACTGTAAATGCACTTTTCCTAAATCAAGCCATACAAACTGTCAAAATGCAAATGCACATATGCATGTATTTGTTTTCACTTTCTTAATATTGATGCCTAAAAAGAAAGCTGTTGTACAAATTTGAATTCAATTTCAAGTGAAAAACACAAACAAGCTTCTTTCGAAATCAAAAGGGTAGAGAAGATTACGACACTTTATGATTTTGAAGTAAACACTTGTTTCGACACTAGAAATTCAGAAATTCAAACCAAAGGCAAAAGTAAAAGCGCAATCAATTGTCAACATCAAACAAACTTACTCCTAAGATCAAAACGACACTTATGACAGGTCTAGATCTAAGGGCGACAATATGACTAGTTTACTTTTGCAATGGGAAACTGTAAATGACGTAACAAATACACAAAAACAAGTACAGTTTCTTTTATACAACTGAGGTGGAATTAAGGCAAAGAAAAGGGGTTTTCAGATAGGTACACACACTGATAACAGGCTGCAAAAAACAGAGATAAAACTGAACAAAATGAAGCAAAGAACCTCAGCTACACAGGGCAAAGGATGATCAGCGCACCTGTTGCACAGAGAAACTGAATTGCAGTGCAGGTAGCCCTCTCGGGACCTACGTTGAAATGCAGAACCTCTTCACAGAGCCTGCGCTGAAGCAGAAACGAGAATTTTCTCTGGGTTCTGGGTCACAGTTTGCAGTTTAATCTATGGTTTTTGGCCGGATAAAAGCTATCAGTAAGGTACAATCAGAGGGATGATTTAAAGGAGGACTAAGAGCTATCACAAAGTGCTATTAGAGCATTTGTGGATCAATTGTTCAGATCATAAACAGGCCCAGTGAATGGACTAGAGTAGCAGATCTCTACTTTGCATTTGTAAATGGCAAATGCAGTTCGATTCGCCACTCCCGAGTTTATGAGATGAACAACAATAGAAACACAAATAAACTAACTAGACACGATCCCCAGTGGAGTCGCCATTTTGTTGTTGGGAAAAGTATCTATTCAGAACGCCCCTATCCCACTCTAAGGTGTGACAGTGCCTTAGCAACAAACAAGGAAAACTACTTTTGTATTCTTCTTTATGAGATGTAAATGAAGAGGAAGGATGTAACTAACCCGTGTCTTTCGCTAGTTTGTTGATCCAATCGCTCTCCTCTTTGTTCGCTTCCCGCTACCTGGTCCCTTTCTTGCTCAGCTTCACCAAGTTCCTGCAAGATCACAAAAGAGGAAAACTACATAAAAACATAGATTTACATTCATAAATAGCTTAGGATCAGATTTAAGCTAAACATGCAAATATAACAAAGCATCATTGATATACAAGCATATAGGAGAAACTCAAATAGTTTTATTGATATGATAAGAAAGTCCAAGAGGAGATAAAACCAAGTGAGTCCCGATCCAGCATCTACCTCCCAGCAAAGGAATCCCTTCCTCACCTCCAACAAAGCATAAATCACCCAATGCACTAATCTTAATCTCAAACCAACAACAATTCTCTGCAAAGTACAAAATTCCAGCCTCTGGATCTCTGGGTTGAGGGATCCATATATAGATGTAAGCAGAGAGGATGAGTCAGCTTATGTTTTGACTTGTGGCTTCTCTCTGTCAGTTCTTGCTTCCACTTGGAGGCTGAGAGCCTCTTACTCATCCTTGGTCGAACTCAGTGAGGCAAGTGTCATTGAGGAAGATTCTAGAAGCTTCCATTGTCTGTCCACCTCGCGGAATGACACTGCCATTTGGAATTTCCCGTTCAGCGCACCCTGGTAGTGCATTTAGGTGCGTTGCAATGCACCTAGCTAGTGTACTAGGGTGCTTTGCAACGCAGGCAGCTAGTGGAGCACTTGAATTGATCCTGATTTGACTGATTCTGAGTAGTTTTTGGTGGAGAACTTCTGGGAGAAGCTGTCATTGGTTGACCTTGTTCCTTTAGGGGCAGGAAAAAAACTTTTAGGGACTTTGGATCCCTTGGATTATGGACATTTCATGCTCAAAACTGTAAGGCACAAAAATTTCTATAACACCCGCCAACTGTCCACGAACTCGATTCTTCCACGCATTTTTCCTCTGTAGCATCTTTCTCCAAAACTATCTGGGATGCGGATGTCGAAAGCGATCTACTGTCCGTAAGGGCCAGACTTATAGATAGGCCAAAAAACAAAAGGAAGCCTAGTCATCTGGAACCATCCTCCATGGCTCTGAGTTGAACCACCCTCCGATCTTCCTCGGCTTGGATATGAAAAACCTCCTTTAATCTATCCTGAGGCATATCTTGCCACTCCATTTTAACCTTACTCTCAAAGAAAATCACACCTTGATTGGCCAGAATATCTGCTAATTTATTGGCCGATCTTCGCACATGATTAAACCTAACTGTGCAAAGGCTCTGTGGGTGTTGCTGAATCCTTTGAAATACTTGGATTAGCCTCCAGTGTTTGGATACTTTTTCCGGCTTTGTGCCACAGCTGATTCACTTGATCGAGTTAATAATGAGCTCAGAATCAGCTTCAACAATCACATTTTGGCGGTTATCTTGCTTCAGGAAATCCAGACACTGTTCCATAGCCATGAGCTCTGCCATATTGTTAGTGGCTCTTCCTAAATGGCAGTGAAAGATGACAAGAATGCTTCCATTTTTATCCCTCAACACCCCTCCAAAACCAGCAGTTCCCGAGTTGCCTTTTGAAGCCCCATCAATATTGAATTTTAAAAAGCCTTGTGGGGGAGGGTGCCAGGTGTCCTGTTCGGTGACCAGCTGAAGAACCATCCTATCCCGGTCCTGAGGAATGAGCCCCTACATTCCCAGTCGACTAAGAATCCTCAACTCTGCAACTGAAGGAGGGTTCTTGGGGGGGGTCCGCACAGTGGTACCAACCATTTCCTTAATCTGATTTAAGATCTACTCAAAAATTCAATGGGGGGGGGGGGGATTTTTTCATTCTTGAATATTCTTTTGTTTCTTTCTTTCCAGACATTCCATATTATAAAGCCTGGTAAAAGAGCCCAGGCCGTGTCTAGAAATTCATACTCTGAAAAGTTACATCTCCACTTGGTTAGTGTGCTGATGATACATCCACGGTCTCTATCTGACTACTGGAATATGGCAGCAAACGAATCCCACAACCAAGAGGTAAAATTGCAATTATTGAGAAGATGCTCCGTAGTTTCCTCTTGTTCACCACAAAGCTGACATCTGGAAGGCCCCAGAACTCCCCTCTTCCTAATGTTTTCCCAGGTCAAGATTTTCTTATGATAAACCAGCCACATGAAAAGTTTGATCTTCATCCAGCCTTGATGCCTCCAAAGGTTCAACCAAATCAAGTCCGGGACCTGGGAATCCAGCTCAAGGAGTAAGTGTTTTGCCTCCTTAATATTAAAGGAACCCTCATTATTGTTTCCCCATCTGAGTTGGTCCTGTCCTTCTGTAACTAAAATCCTCCTTTGTTCCACGAAATTCCTAAGCTCATCTAATTTTTCTTTCAAAGGGTTGCCCTCCCTGTAATCCATGTGCCTCCAGATTCTCCATTTTCCTGCACTGTTGGTTTGATCCCAAAAATATTTTACCTTAAGTAATCCTTTAGAATCAGTGTCATTCTTTAGATCCACAAAGTCCTCTGATAATAGTATAGGTTCCTGTTGCCATTTATCTTCCCAGAATAAGGCCAAATTTCCTTCTCTGATTTCCCAGAAGCTGTTTTATTGTATTAATCCTCTATTCTCCCAGGTCTTGTTTCAGATGTGTGAGCCTTTTATACTTCTAGACATTCTTATGTGATCATTACACTACCATGAGATGGCATACTTTCCTTTCCAGATACTGGCCCACTGTGCCTTTGGATCTTTAACCCAGCGCCACTATAATTTTGCTCCTAAAACCTTGCTAAGAATCTCCAGGTCATCCAATCCAAGCCCCCCATGTTTTTTAGGTTTGAAAATTTTATCCCAGGCCACCAAGGCCCATTTCTTTCTTTCCTCCCCCTTACCCCAAATAAAGTCTCTTTGAATGGATCTGAAATGTTGCAAGACTCCTTTTGGAGTAGGGATTGTTGATAGCATGAAAACTGGGATTGCTTGAAGAACAACCTTTGTGAGGACCAGCCTTCCAGCCAAGTTTACAGATCTTGTAGTCCATTTCTTGATTTTGTCCTGCATCTTATTAATCACTGACTCCCAAATGCTCTTGTGCAAAGGTTTAGCAGTTAGTGGCCCTCCCAAGTATTTTGAAGGAAGGATATCTCTTTGAAAGCCCATAATTCTGGAAATATTCCTCTAAATGGCTATATTAGTATTAAAGATTTTTTTTTTTTTGATTTGGAAAGATTAACTTCCATACTTGAAGCCATGGCAAAGTCCCACAGGATTTGTTTATACGTGAGAGCCTCTTTGAGCATAGGGATTCCCTGCAGCATGGTATCATCCACAAATTGATGATGAGTCAAAGCCTGACCATCATCAGATAGTTGGAGACCTTTAATATTACCTATTTCTTTTGCATGCTTGATACACCTACCCAGTCCTTCCATCATGAGGATGAAGAGAAAAGGTGAGAGTGGGTCTCCTTGTCTAAGGCCTCTTGAGGGAATAAAAATCTCCAAGGGAGAGCCATTAACTAGAATTGAAAAGCTAGCAGAAGTAACCAGGGCCATGACCCATCTAACCCAGCTGTGATCAAACCCAAATGCAATAAGAACTTTCCTAATATAGGTCCACTTCAGCTTATCATAAGCTTTTGCTATATCCAATTGCATAATCATACCTGCCTTCCTCTTGCTGGTCAGAGAGTGCACCACTTCATGAGCTTAAATGATATTATCCAGAATTTGTCTACCTTCTACTTACCCAGATTGTTCCATAGAAACTAGAGTAGGAAGGAGAGGCTTGAGTCTATTGGCCACCACCTTAGATATTATCTTATAAACCACATTGTACAAAGCTATGTGTCTAAACCTATCAGGAGTTTGCACCAAATCCTGTTTAGGGATCAGGGGGATAAAGGAGGTATTGAGCGCCTTCAAAATGGTCTTATTCCTCCTAGAATCTTCTACTACATTCAGAATATCCTGTTTGACTATACTCCAGCAAGCTTTGAAGAAGTCCACGTTGAAACCATCTGGGCCTGGCACCTCACCATTCTAAATTTCCTTAAGGAAATTACTGACCTCCTCTTCAGTCACTGGCCTATTAGGATTATAATTGTCCTCTCTAGACACCAGCTTGAGTATATGTCTTGTAAGATCCCTGATGGACTATTCTTGATCTGAAATGGTTTCTTTTGCTATATTGCTAAAGTTCCGAACCAACACGGCTTCTATTTCCTCATGAGAATTGAGAAGATTACCATCCTTGTTCTTGATCGAGGAAATCCTGTTATGGGCTCTAATTGCAATCGTGGATCTATGGAAAAATCTAGTATTCCTCTCACCTTCCTTTAGCCATTGAACTCGAGATTTTTGTCTCCAATATATTTCCTCTTGTTTACATAAATTCTCCTAGTCTTGATGATATTTGGAAACCTAATCACTTTTGTCTTTGTCAAAGCCATCCGTGATAAGGGCTTGATTGAGTACCTGCATTTTACCTTCAACAACTTTTTTAGCTTCAAAAATATTGCCAAATTCATTTCTATTCCAAACTTTGAGCCTGAGCTTGATGTGTTTTAGTCTTTTTTGAAGAAGGAACATTCTGGAGCCCTAAATATTCAAATCTTCTGACCACCAGGTTGCAATGTTACTAATGAAATCTGGGTGGGAGAGCCATATGTTCTCAAATCTAAAAGGTCTGTTCCTAGGGGTTCCAATGCCTTGCACCTCTAGTTGAACCAGCTAGTGATCTGATCCTCTGAAGGGGAGAAATCTTGCTGTCATTTCCTTGTCTATGAGCATAAGATCTTTTGAGATCATGAATCTATCTAATTTTGAGGCCACCTGAGACTCACCTCCTCTTTCTTTATTCCATGTAAAGAGACCATTACTTATTACAATGTCCACTAACTTCATATTATCTATGAAAGTTTGAAAAGATAAAGAATCTTTATTTGTAATTCTGGTTCCCCCTTTTTTCCGAAAGTGATTTGATCATGCTGAAATCACCCCCCAAAATCCATGGTAATTCTACATGTCTGTTTCTGAGATCCTCCAGAGAATTAAGAAACTGGAGTTTCTCATCCATTCTTTGAGGACCATACACATTCGTTAACAAGTAGGTTTCCTTATCTCCCACAGACTGAATGATCCCAGATAAATAATCCCTAGATGCTTCAGCATCTATTATGCCATTTTTTTGGGGATTCCAAAGAGTGAGAATACCACCTGCAATATTCTCTGCTTTGACTTCCAGAAACTCAAATCTATTGAGCCATTTGCTCTGGATTTCTTTTAATTTTTGAATGGACCATTTGGTTTCCTGGATGAAGATTACATCCGGAGCTACTTGTTTCATTCTATTACTTAGTAGTCTTTGTTTTCTTTTACGACCTAGACCTCTAATATTCCAAGAAGTAAACTCCATAATTAAAGATTTATGAAGGAGTAGCTGGTTAGGTCTTTCATCTTACCTGAATCTATCATTAGCTTTCCACATTCCATCAATAGCTCATTATGCTTTTTTCTACCTCTTTTCTTTTTTGGGTTTTTGGGTGCTAATCCTGGTGTGGTTTTCATTGTTTTCACACCTTCGCTGCCCAATATTTCACTGTTTCTTTGCCCCTGCATTCCTTTGGTCTAGGTTTTCCATAAAAACAACTACTGAACTTTGCTAAACTCCTTTGGTGGTAATGAGTCTACGCCTTCCCTAGCTCCTTGATCTAAGAAACCTACCAGATCTAGGTTTTCTTTCTCAAGGATTTTCTGTAGTTTGTGGTTCTCCATTTCCATTTCACTCCAGGTCATTTCATGGTCCATCTCCATCTCTGCTTCATTCAGCATAGTTTCTTTCTGTTTGATATTATCTTGTGCTTGCTATTGGGTAAAATGCACGGGATGAAAAATATCCTCGAAAGTCTTCCCGGGACTTCTGACAGACCATAAGGTTATCTGCAAAAGATACCTGTTACACACATGTTCATCTATCTAACATTTATTGACAAGATATGGAGAAAGGATCACCTTTGGTTCTTTCTAGATTCGCTTGGAAATCTCCGTGCGGTAAGAAGAACTCCTCCTAACCGACTCCAAGATGATTCCTGCACAAAAGAACGAAGCAAACCAATCACAACATATACTTCTTACAATTAATGTAAGAATTTGTAACAAACATGTATAAATGCGTAACTAATCTACTCAACATAACAAGCATTAGAATGAACAAATAAATGCACAATATCACCAACACTTTGAGTAGTGGAACACAACCATAGTCCTATATTTAGAATAGTGATTACAACAACCCTATTGTATCAGCCTTCCTTATCCCTTCTTCCTCTCTCTCTCTCTCCTTCTTTCAGCTAGCTCCTTCAAGAATATGAAAATATCACAACAACACCATGTACTATCCTTCTAAATGCTCTAACCCTTGTGCAATGGCCCTCTCGTTGCTTAACTAGCAATCGAATTAGGGATTCCCAACTCCACCTGTAGTTCATTTGGGTAAAAACCATGAACCTGCCTCTTTTACCAGCTTTTTACCATTTATCTCTGTTTCCAGAATAGAATTCCTCCAAATATCTTGATTTTTGGAGTTTCCCTGCTTTTCTTGCACAAATTTAGGGAAATAATATCTAGATATTTTATGGCAGATTCGTTGGCATAACCACTTGAGCATCACTAAAGTTCACTAACGCTCCCCTTGGTCTAACAACATGAGTTAGCAGGTGACTAATGCTCCTTTATGCTTGTAAACAAGCTTTATAAAGTAGGTTGTCAGTGTACAGAGAGCGTTAGTGTGGATTCTGGGCCTGCAACTGTGGTCATTCTTTCAGTCATCTTGTCCTTCTCCTCTGAGTTGATTAGGAGGTCAATTTGTCCTATAACAGATGCCCCCTAAAGTATGAGATCAAAGGCAGAGACGATGGCCGAAATACTTTATGAAAATACTGTAATTTCCTGTCGAAATATTTGTAGAGAGAGAGAAGTGTTGGGAGATAAGGAAAACCCGATACAACAAAAGTACATATATATGAACTGCTAAAATCATGTCCTAAGTCGGGCATTCCCATGGTTAGTAGCTATGTCCGAGTAACTTTCTCCTCAGAGATATAACAATGTTGGCCGCCAACATGGCACAAGGCAGATCCAGTGCCATAATAGATTATCCTGAAATGGCTGTCTTCAAAGAACAATATCGCAGCTTGGGAGAGGAAACAAGGTTGAATGATGTAAGCCTCTACCCAAGGTCTTGATTCCTGCTTCACCGAACAACATAGATCGGTACATGTGATAAAATGAGTTGACATCAAACATGCATGAAATCATCTAATTACCAGCCAATAATGGAGACTGTTAACAGATGCGAGGAAGGGCACCGATAATGGTGATGGTCTCCAAGATGTACGGTGCAAACTAGCGAGTGTGAAAGATTTTTTGTTGTCAAACACTCGCAGAATTGCTTAACCAAGAGCCAATGGTGAAAACCCATGATTAAGCACAAGGTAACCTGCCACTAATGTCTACAAGCACCAAGGCACTGAATGTGTTTTTGGGTTATCTTCCTAGATAGAGTGTTGAAGTCGATAGGAAGGAACCTGTCAAAAGGTAGGCAATGACGTGTCCTACATCAATCGACACGAAACTAGACAAGGATGATTTTGTTTTCTGAAGAATCTTTTGAGCTTTTGGGTATAAACAATGGAGGGCATGATGAAAGGATATGTAGGGTCAGTTGATCGAGGAAACAAGTAGGGACCCTTGAACAATAGAAGGCACGACAACGGTTTTAACCAGACAACACTAGACTCATGAACACTACAGAGTGTTTAAGATACGGAGATGCAATGGCATCAAGGTATATAGGCTAAAAACTCATAGGTTGGTAGGGTTCATATTGAGAGGCTATCAAAATGACGGTTTATCTGAGGGAGTGCCATGTTCAAGGGAACTTTTGCTGCCAAACCACGCTTCAGGATACGATTGTATTTCCACTTTTTCCCCATTTGATTTTTAATGAGTCCAGATGGGTAAACTCATCGATCTTTTCATGTTTAGAGAGTCTAAAAAGGATCACAAAAAGAACGACTCTTTGCCCTATCTGATTAGTTTAATGAGTCCAGACAGGCAAACTCATCGATTTTTCATCTTTTAAGAGTCTGAAAAGTATCGTAAAAAGAACGACTCTATATCTTGTCTGTGTATTTAAAGAGTCCAGACTAGACAACTTGGTGATCTTTTCATCTTTAGAGAGTTTGAAAAGATCATAAAGAGAGACTCCATGGTGGTCCCTTTGTCATAGTTGTTAAACGGGTGTGACAAAAGGTTAATAGTATACCCGTATCGGTTACTTTTCCGTATTTAATCTACTGGACCCGGATAAAGAGAAACCTTTTTCCAATAGATGTCGACCTCATTTTGTTACGAGTACGAGGTGGCAGACTAAACTCGTGTTTTGTCGTGACACTTTAACGAGCTCAGTAACAAAAACTCGGGATTTTTCATTTTTTAACGAGCTTGAAAAAAGTACCTGAAAGAATGCTCGGGTCATCTTTATCATGTTTAACGAGCAACAAGACACAGCTCGGGATTTTTTCAGTTTAAAGAGTGAGAAAAAAGTGCCTAAAAAGGATGCTCCGTTGGTCTTTTTCAGTTTATGAGCTGGAACTAGATCAAAAAAGAGGTGCTCAGAGCATCGTTTGCATATGTTTAATGAGTGCAAAGGATGAAAAACTCAGGGATGTTTGTATTTTTTAAAGAGTGATAAAATATCCCAAAAAATTTCTTTACAGGTTGTGGTATATATGTTTAACGAGCTCTACCACAAAAACTCGGAGGTGTTTATATTTTTTAAAGAGCGATAAAATGTCTCCAAAAGTGCTCTATTTATCATTGCATAGATTTAACGAGCGCAAGGACAAAAGCTCGGGGATGTTTATATTTTTTAAAGAGAAATAAAATATCCCTAACAGTGCTCTAAAAAGTCTTGCATGCAGCTTTTACTACTTTTCATTCCTAATGTACTTTCATCAAAAGCAGTAAAAAAAAGCAGCAATTCCTATTATCTGGGTTTATGCATGATAAAAAAAATCATGTAGAATGGACTATTCCTCTTTAATGATTTTTCAAAAAATCATGTCTCTCTCAGTTATATAAGGAGATGCTTGGAACTTTCACATGCATCATTTTCACTATTTTGAAGTTTGTGAGAGCTAGTTGGAGCTAAAGAGGAGCAGATTTTCCGTGGACCATTGCAGGAGATCCGGGCAACCATTTGATGTGCTGTTAGTCCCAGGTGAGAGCTAAAACCTTGCTCTATGCTTTATTAAACCTCTTTTTTCAGTTTTTTGGGTGGAAATTCGCAGATCTGAGGTGCCTTAGAGCCATGTTTGCACCCTAATGCCCTCTGGCAGGCCAGTAGAGAGCGTTAAACGCTCTGTACGACCCATGGGAGGGCGTTAATCCTCCCTGTGCAACACTGGGAGGGGTGTTAAGGCAATAGGGCACATTTGAAACCCTCATGCATGGATCCCTTAAGTGATTTTGCCCCATTTTAACTGATTTTAGGGTTATTTTGTGCAGGTTTTGAGCCGAAATGACTCACCTATGGAGAGAACAGGCCCATGAAAATGAGGAATTGTTGATGTGAAATGATCCAGCTTGCATAATTGCATTGCGCCATTGCGGTTTGTTGAAGTATGCAAGGCTAGAGCTGATGAAAGGACAGGAGGAGCTACTGAGATGGATCATACAACACTGGGATGAACACGAGCAAGTGTTTAGGATTGGAGATCAAGAGCTGGCAATTGACTGGGATGACATTTAATTTTTGACTGATTTGTCGTGCCGTGGGGCACATGAAAAACTTACTGGTGGCAGGTCAGATCCACGATCTACTTTAGAGCTAGTAGATATCTACTGCAACCCTGGGAGTGGACTAGTCAGCAACAGAGTCCTGATAGAGAGGATTTGATATCGGTCTATGAGGGTAGTTTTATGGTTGATTGTGCATTTGGCGGGGTCAAAAAGTCCCCACGTAGCAACAAAGGCCCAAATGTTGCTTGCCATAGACTGTGTCCAACCTCAGATGTTCAACTGGTGTGAAGTAGTGCTTTGCCAGTTGAAGGCAGAATTGATAGCATGCAAGACCCGTACCCAACACAGTTTCGGGTACGGTACTATCATAGTCTCATTTATCCTTGAGAGGGTACCTGTCATGCGCCCACGGGTGAGCTTAGGTCCCTTTGATCCGAGGGAGCCGAGGCAGGGTCGCTGGTCATCACTTGATCCTCGCACAGGAGGAGGACCACTCCGGCATTTCTTTGACGAAGACTTCTTCCAGTGGCTTCGCAGCCAGATCATGATTGTTGATGACTATGCCTATGAAGGCATGGACTTTACCGGCGACCCAGACTTGATGCTACCGCTCGAGACCAACTGGGGTCCTCAAGGTGAGAATAATGTTGATAGTACTTAAGTATTTTTGTACTTTTGAATGTATATGTAATGTTTTTTAACGATGAGATAAGAACTGACATGAAACTTTTATGCTTAACACAGATGTGGCGCCAGTACGACCTGCAGGCCAACCTCACTATGTGCGACGAGGCGGCCAACTACATGCTGGAGGGGGTGATGCCGACAGTCTCCGCGAGGTTCTGAGGAACCTAGAGGGTTTGACTATGGGTGTCCCTCCCCTTCCTATGAGGGAGATTCCTGCTCATATGCAGCGACACACCGTTGGTGTACCTGAGCAGTTTCTGGTTCCTCTTCGAAGGGTAGCTAGAGCTGTTTTAGCTTTTCTGGAGCAATAGGCTCATTTTAGCAGGTGTTCTAGTGTAGCCATATGAGTGTTTATAGCTGGGCTTTGAGCCATTTTGTACTTAACTCATCCAAGTTTTGGAATATTTTTGATGTAAAAAACTGGATTTCTATCTATATATATATATACATATATTTTTTGGTATTTTTGGTGGTGTAAATGTGTTTAAAAAATGTTTTTTGTGACAAATTTTTAACTTTAGTAAATGTTTTTACTTCTCATGCATGCTATTTATAACAAATGTGACAAATGCCAATCTAATACATAGTTAGCTAACGAATTAGAAAAATTATTTAATTCTCGAGGAACATGCTCATATGTGATTGTGTCAAATTGGCGTTCCAAGAGGCTTACCCTTAAATAGTTACGTAACAAGGTTGGATTATGGACGTGATAATGGTTGGTCAATTGCATAACAACTAGCTGGGAGTCTAACCTGACCACCAGATTGGAGATGCCCCTTGATGACGCTTCTGTAAGAAGTGAAAAGACGGACATGTACTCGACAATATTGTTGGTGGCGGTACGAATAAAGACCCCCCTGGAGCAAAATAGTTCCGACTCGGGTGTATAGATGAACCAAGCAGCTGATGTAATGTGCTGTGTGTGACGACTGGCACCATCCGCGTATCCTACGTATGCTAGGGGAAATGACGACATCTGCATTGCGAATAGAATGTATGAGACAAGTACTCCACTAAATAACAAAACAATCCAATCACATCAAAAAAGGGATGCAAAACTTATGAATACATAAAATTACAAAGCACATGCCCAGCACGACACTAGGAATAATACTTTTTCAGATAGAGCCCGTATGTGGGCTCCTTGAGTGGGTTTCCGTCCCAGTCCTATAGTTCATATGCCCCTGAGGGGAGGACTTTAGTTATGACATAGGGACCTAGCCAAATGGGTCGAAGTGTGCATGCCTCCAAGAGATTATCTTTTGGATGATAGAGTGATACGAAGTCACCCTCTTGGAAAGAAGAAAACCTAACCGCTTGTGCAAATCTGGCTTGTACCCGCTCCTTGTGAGCTGCGAGTGCTAAATCAGCAGCTCTACGGGTTTTATCCAGTTGTTTGAGGTATAGTAGGCATTCTTCTTCGGCTGTAGGGTTGGGCATGGGTTCAACGGCTATATCGAGGGAAGGAAGTGGCCACCCATTCCGTTTGGCCTCGTCATAAAGTTGGATCTCATGCGTGACAAACAACGGGTTAAAGTCAGGCATTTCCTCCTGAGACCAAACAAATTCTTCGTGGAATTCCTCTTGTAGGTAGGTGGAGTTTGCAATTTCCTCAAGAGTGCAATCTGTTCTCATCTGGGTGTCTTCCATGGTGCGTGTCGTGACTGAATTATCTATGGGAAATGACCTGGAAGTGTTGTCCATATTTTCATCCAACCCAAGAGTTTGAATGCTTGTATAGGGTGGGGAAATGATTTCGTTTGTGTCAGAGGATAAGACTTGAAGTGGTATCATGTCTGAATCAGATGTCAAACCCCGAATATGCCATTCCTCCCAATGCTGCTCTCCAAAAATCATGATTTCTCTAACGACTTCATCTGTTGAGGGGAGTTGATCACATGGATCTAAAGGAAGAGCGGTTATGGGAAGGGGGGTGGTACCGTTGGCGATAGCCAACTTGACCGGAGATGTGGATGCTGATTGAATGCCTTGGTAGGCTGATTCAGCTGATGACAATGGCATCTGGTCTCCGAATGTGTCAAGGTCTGAAGGCGCCATTAGGATCCAGGGATCAGTCAGTTCATGAGGAATTGATGAAAGCATGTTGACCGATTATGGAACCTGCGGTGACGAAAGAGGAAAACAACCCATCAGGGAGGAAGCCTTCAACAGACTGGTACCGATACTAACAAAACTGTCAGTTACACCTCCTACTAGGGGTATGGAGCCATTTGGTAATGGTGAATAATCAGAGGTGTAGAAAGACAACTGATCCACTGTGATGATCTTTCCATCCAATGGAAATAGGACGATACAAAAGACAGTGGATACGACGGCCATCATGGCATATGTCCAATTGCGACCTAGCAACAGATTATAGTCGAGTCTCTTGTCCACGAATTCTACATCCGCCATTGTTGTTTTTCTAGCCAAAGTGATGGGAAAATTGGCTAAGAATCCTTTTGGGAGAAAGGTGTGGCCGTCGAAAGCTTTAAGGGAGTTTGACGGCAGGGAGAGGGTTGGGGAACCCAAGGCGAGCCAACATGAAGCTGACATGACGTAGGTCGAAGCACCTTCGTCGATGACAGTTCGGTGTATACCTTTACATTTCGAAGTGATATGCACCTGAAATGCAAGCTGGTGGGAAAGGGGAGGTTTATACTTGTCCATGTCGAAAATGGAAAGCATGGAATCTGCAGGGTCAATACCCATGATAGCCAAAATCAAAGCTTTCCTTTGGCTGGGGCATGTTTGTAATACTTTGAGCACCGACATAACTGACGACGCTTGCTCCAGATCCTCTACAATGTTATAGTGTTGGGCGGCACGTGCAGATGTGTTGTGCATTGTGCGTCGAAGTGCCCCCTTGGGGGGTCAAATTGCAAGGTCCTCAACTGGCCTTTCGATTCGCAAATTGTTGGGTGGCGATGGGTTTTGAGAAAGGTGTGAGGTCATCTAAGTAAATGATAAGAAAGTCACGAATCTCTTTAGCAAAAGCAATATCCATTGCTCTCTGGAATTTAGCTCCTGCATTTTTCAACCCAAACGGCATTTTGACATATTTGAAAGTTCCCCACGGGGTTGTGAATGCTGTTTTATCTTGATCATCAGGGTGGACTAGGATCTGATTAAAGCCTGAGAACCCATCAAGTAATGAGATCCTTGAAGCCCCTACCACTCTTTGGAGAATATGATCCATTTTAGGTAAGGGATAATTGTCTTTTAGGGATACTTGGTTCAAATTCCTTAGATCAACACAAAGCCTAATCTCACCAGTTTTCTTTCTTGTGGGCACCAAATTTGAAATCCAGTCTGAAAACCTGATTGGTGCTATGATACCGGCTTTAAACATTTTTTGCACTTCTTTCTCAATTGAAGGGAGAAGCATAGGATTGATCCTTCTCAATTTCTACTTGAATGGCTTTTGATTAGGCTTGAGAGGGATGGTGTGTTGGATAACCGAGGTGTCATAGGATTTTAAATCCTCATAACTCCATGCAAACACATCTTGGAATTCTTTAAAGAGGTCAATGTATTTAGGCTTCTGGTCAGGAGGTAAAGATGCAGACAATTTTATTATTTTGGGTTTTTCAGTAGTTCCAATGTTGCATTCTTCAATGGCAGCATTAAGAGGCTGGATTTTTGGTTTTCTAGGCACATCATTTGAGTCAAAAATGTCCTCCAATGGAGTTAGGCCTGTTGGTAGAAAGTTATCCTTTAGCTCTATAATTTCAGCCTCTGCACCAGCTACTTCATCAAACTGCAATTGTTCAAGTTCTTGTAATTTTTCCTTGTCAAAGTTTGTTGGACAAAGTATTTGATTTGCTGTTTTGGGTGATATTGCTATTTGGTCCTGTTCACTCAATAGTTGTGTGTCTTTCACAGGATCAACATCAATGTTCAAGCCTGAAAATTCATGCTGCAAGGTTAAGAAATTATTTATCTGTGTATCATCCTCAAAGACTTGCCAGTCTTTAACATTGTTTGGGACAGAAGGTCTGTGTTTTATCTCAGCTGTGAAACAATGATTGGGTTCAAAAGGCAATTTGCATGTACTAGCGAATGTAGCTAAACTGTGTGCATGAAGGTTGTGGGTTCTAGCTATTTTGGTTATTTGAAATTCACTAAAGGTTTTAAGCATTTCAATAGCAGCAGCCCTGTATGACCTTAGTCTTTTGTCATTGGTGACAAAATTGCCTTTCACTTGTTGGATAACAAGGTCTGAATCTCCCATGATTGAAACTTTCGTGGCCTGCAATGATTTTACCATTTTGAGGCCTAACAAAAGAGCCTCATATTCTGCCATATTGTTAGTGCATCTGAAATTCAATCTGTAGGCTTGACCTTGTGCATGATTGCTTTGTTTATTATGAATCCACACTCCAGCCCCTGCCCCTAATTTGTTGACTGATCCATCAAACTCAAGGAACCATAGGATCTCTTGATTTAGGGGATTTTCCACATCTTGTTCATGACTTGGAATTATAAGTTGGAGTTCTTGTTTATTATCTGGTTTGTCCTTTGGAATTGCCTCATCAATTGGCTTCTCAATCTTGATTTCTTGGGAACTTGATTGCTCACTCATGTGTAGATCTTGTTCAATCATGATAGATTTGTTATCACTCATTGGACTTACATCATCATTGAACAGAATAAAGGAGTCCATATCTGAATGGACTGCATAAATAGGGAAATTTTGAGGTTTTTCTTCACTACTCACCATGTATTTCATGAGTGACTCTCTGTATAGCCTCTTGGGTTGCCCAAAGACAGAGATGGTGGCATATGACATGTCTAATTGCAGGGAACCTTGGAGTTTATCCCCCCATGATCTTGATAACAACATTCCATACTTGGGTGGGATATCAACAACTACAACATCCATCAAGATTGTCTTATTTGGGTATTGGACAAGTGACACACATAGATCCTTTATGAGGCCTAAACACTTAACTTGGCTGGAGTCAAATGAAAATAGGTCCTTATATGGTCTTGTAATATCTAGATTTAACCTTTCCATGACTGATTTGGGCATCAGGTTGTGAGAGGCGCCCGAGTCAAACATTGCATTGTGTAATATCTTATCATGAACATGCAAGCTGACATAAAAAGGTAAAATTCCAGCCACTCGTGTCTTCCCATCAACCTCTGGACCGAAGAGTAGTTCTGGGGTGTCATCCAACACATTGACATCATCTTTGTTATGAGTAAGTTGAGGGGATTTCTTGATTTGTTGTTTATAGATGTTATGTTTGGCTAACTCTGAGAGAGGTATGGCTATCTTCAATTTTCCAATTTCAGCTTCTAAGTCAAAAGGTCTTTCAGATTGGGTCTTGGTGTTCTGGTTAACAACCTTTTCTTTCTCAATTGAATTCTTAGAGCTTTCTTCTTGATTCTCATTTTGATCTTGAGGCTTGTCCTTTTTACTCATCTTTTGAGAAGTGTTGCCCGGATTAGGCTGCAAGGGTGATGTAGCCCTTGGTTGTTGATTTGAGGGAGATGCTTCAGTTATTTCCTCAACTGTTATTTCATTAGTAATTGAATCAGTTTTGTCAATTGGCTCTGTGACAATAGTCTTCTTGGGCTGCAGGCTGTCCTTTGTTTTCTCAGGCTTTGTCACATTTATAGTTCTACTCCTTAGCTTGTATTGCTTATGAACTTCGTAAACAGCTGTGTCATATCCCTATTTGAAATCAAATGACTCACCTGACTTGGTTTGGAAGTTCTTAATGTTATCATCCTTATGATCTTCTTGACTCAGAAAAACTTGTTGATCATCATTCAGGTCCATCAGGTTAATGCGGGTGTCATCTATCTGCTCATTTGAAGTGGATGCTTCTGTATAATTTTCTTGGAATGGAGGTCTAATCTCTGGTTCAGAACTGGCCTTGCCAACGTTAGGGTTTTGGTTCCTCCTAAAATTGGGATTCCTGATAGGGTTATTTTGTGGTGCTTCCCATGATGACTTCCTCTCAACTGATTCTACTCTATCACCTAATCTCTGCATACCAGTGATTATTGCATCCAGTTTCTGATCCCAGCTTGAAGGCTCTTCTTTAAAGGTAGTCTTTCTCTCAGTTCTTTTCCTATTTCTCTTAGCTATCAGGTTGGCTTCTACACTGATTGCTATGTCCTGCATTTCAGCTAAAGTTCGGGGAGCCCTTTCTCTTAATTGGTATGCCATATCTGAGTCAAATCCATCAGGAAAGGTATATAGGGCCAGATCCGGTGGGGGTCTAAGATTTTGGGGAATAGCATTGTAGACATTGTTAAACCGAGCACAGTAGTCCAAAACAGTTTCTTGTGGACCTCTTTTGATTGTATTGTATTCAGATAAAATATGAAGTGGGTCCTTTTTCTTCTCCCATCTGTTGATAAATGTTTGATACAGGGCTTCAAGGTCAGCTATAGAGTTTACTGGAAGTGACCTAAACCATGTTCTTACATCTCCTGTTAGGCTTTGGACAAAAATTTTCATTCTAACCCCATCATCATCTATCTCGTAATTTTCAAAGTAGTCCTGCATTTTCTTAGTATGTTGAAGGGCTGGATAAGAGCCAGTACCATCAAAATATGAAATCTTGCTTTGGTACTCTTGAGGCATAGGAGCTGGATTGGCCGGTAACTGTAGTGGAGCATATCTATTAGCCATGTTTGGAGGGACAACAGGGATAACAGGGATGAATGGGACAAGTGGAGGAAAGGGGATGACAGGGGTATGTGTAGTTGATGGAGGGGTTGGAAGAATACCTTGTGAAGTGGATGAAGAACTAGTAGATTGTGGACCAGTGGTATGAGGATGTAGAGAAGCCTTAGCAGGGGTTGGAATGTCAGTTGGGAGACCTGCTTCTGAACTAGAATCTGATAAAGTCCCTTCTGATTTGTGTCTCTTAAGGATTCTTGAAATCAAGTTTGGGTTCTGAAACTCAGGTGATGGGTCAGGGTCTGGGTTAGATCTTGTATAACGAGTTTTCTTCTTAGGAGCCAGTTTCTGTGATTTCTTTTAGGAGAATTTTCAAGGAGGCTAATGATATTTGATAAGGACTGATCAGGTACAACACAATTGTCTGGAACTTAAGACTGGACAAAGATTGAGTGAGGCAGCTTTCATATACTTCTGCAAATGCAAAGCAGAGGTTTTTCTAAGGTTGTGTAGTTGTCATTCAAGCTTTATGTACAGTATTAAGGATCAAACAGAGAGTTATAAAGTTTATTCAGGTCCCCAGTGGAGTCGCCATTTATGTTAACACCCAGGTTGTTCCCTTTGACTCCTGAGGGAATACGGCCGGGGTAACCACTAACCAAGCTTTGGATTACAGGTTCTAGCCAACCTGTAATCAGAGAGGGCTCTCTCTTTTAACTTTTTAACTTTGTTCTTGAGGATCTTAGGCTAGCTATGAGGTGAAGGTTTGGTTTGAAATTTTGGTTGAGTGATGTCTTTCAGTACCTAAGATGAGATATTTAGACAGTTTTAGTCCATTGGGCAATGGAGTCTGTAGTTGTAGGCTGTTTGAAATGTTGAGTGGGATTGTTTAAACTGCAGGGCCATTTAGATATTTCATGAAACAAACTTGGAATAGTGATGATGACATATGATTAACCAGTGGAAGGCAATTAAGAGTTTTCCACTAAGCTGGTGGTGTAAGAATGAGATATATTGCCCAGGAGCAGGTTTGAATTCCTGAACAATAGTCACTGTGAAAATTTTAGTCTGAAGGTGCAGCAATTAAGAATTACACTATCATAACTATAACTGAGGAAAACATTCATAACAGCATAGATTGAGTTCAGGGTATTCAATGAATAAATCCTGAAGCTATTCTTTTTCTTTGCTATTAAACTGTGAAACATAGAACATGAATGGATCATGAAAGAATGAAATACATAACAAAGAGTTTAAAGAAAACTTATTGTGCCATGAAATATGCAAGAATCCTGTAGCATTCAGCAAACACACCACAACGCCTCAAACAACACAGAACTTTGGAAATTCCATCAGCTCTCTGTATTAAAACTCAGAAAATTTACAACATAGGCTCTCTTGAAGAGAAAATCAACAACCCCTGCAAGCTTATGCGAGGGGGAATATATACAATCGGTTTTACAAAAATATCTGAACCGCTGAGTCATTTGATTAATAAATACGTCCACCAACTTTCAGAAAAGCAGATAAGGAAGTTATTGCTGCTCTAAATACAAAATAAATACTCTTTAGTTCTGTCAGAAGTCTTTTTGACCTTTGGAGGCCACTGAGTCGGTTGAGCGTTTCTGCATTAATGCTGAATGATATGTTTTCATGGCTCTGTTGTGCTGTAGCTTTCTCGGCCCCGTCATCTGTAGCTTTCAGTGTTGCTTTAGTGGTCGAATTGATTTGCTGAGTTGGCTCAGTCCACTCTTCTCCAGTGATAGTAAATATGTCAATTATCTGAACCTGCTGCTCTGTATTTTGATGTGAAAATCTGATGAAGACCTGTGTATTTACAGTAATAACTGTATCATGCTGGTCCACCACTCCTGTGTAGGCAATTGATGCCTCAAAATTGTGCCTAGTGTTTCATCTGCCTCAGTGTTTTTGAAGTAAGTAGGAGGCACTTCAAACAGATGCCTGATTTCATTCATAATAAAAAACAAATTTTCTACTTTTTCATAAAGGCTATGCCCAAATGCAGGCCCTGCTTCCTCTGGAGTGCTTGATCCTGCAGTAATCTGATTGGTGGAAAATGTGTTTACCCTTTTTGCATAGTTCTCATGTGATAGTAGCCTTCCCGCGCTGTTCAGTAAGCTGGGAAGGCCTCGGGTGTGCAATGCTGTGAACTTAACAGTGAATTTATTTACTTCTGTTTGCATTTCCTGGCACCTTCTATCCAAGGTCTGCACCAGATTTCTCAATGTGAGGACCCTCTTTATCATCAGGATGGTTTCAGTTCTATTGGGGATTCCTATTGCTGCTAGCTGAGGACCTGTGCGGTTATTGAGAACATTGATCATTCTATTGGCTATCTTAGGCATAGTGCCTAGAGATGCCCTTGCTCTTTGGCTTTCTTTGTGTGCCCTACCTATGAGCTCCATGTGCTCATGAATAGTCTCTATATACTACCATTGATCTGTTATTGATTGGCCAATGTTGGCCCATAAAACTTTCTTGACCTCAGCCACCACCTTGTCAAGGGTGAGCTCTTTCTCCAGCTCCTTTATTTTCTCCTTAAGGGCCTTCACTTCTCTCCCCTTTTCAACTACACTTTGCTTAGACTTGTCATATTTTTCATTCAGAGTAGCTAATTTCTCCTTGGCTTCATTCAGCTCTACCATCTGGGCTTCTAGGACTTGAATCTCATTCATCAACTTCTGCATATCAAGGCTTGGAGCCTGCTCTGATGTTGGTGTTGGTGCTGGTGCTGATGTTGATGGAGCTGTCTCCACTGTCTGCCCTGTGGGAGGAGTGAAAATTTGAGGGGGATCCTCAAGGTTGATTACTTGCTGAGGGGGCTGAGATGTTTGGCCTCCTTCTTTCTGCTGTAGGGCTGCCTGTAATGCAGCCTCTGTCTCTACCAATGTTCCCTCTGTCTGTACCAATTTTCCCTCTGTCTGTACCAGTTGCTTATGCAGTGTTAGCAGCATGGCTGCTAAATCCTGGTCCTTTCTTTGTTGGGCAACCTCTTCTGTTTGAGGGTGAAGGGTTGCTGGGAGCTTCACCATCTTTTTTAAAGCTGCAATATCTGCATCTCTTACCTTTAGCAACGCTTGTATAGCTTTGGGATCCTTGGGGTCATGCCCAAGCTCTATGATTATATCCTCCAAAGACCTGATCCTGTTGTCTTTGGCCTGAGAGGATGCCTTCTCCAACTCAAGTTGGGTAGTTGTATTGTTTAGGCTATTTTCCAACTTATGTGCCAAGAAGGTCTTGTCTGCAAGTGTCGAATAGACCATCTCACCCGTTTGCTTGTGAAGTTCTATTTGGTCCATAGGGTGGATGTCTCTTGCAAGAACCTCAAGGTTGGTTCTTATATAGTCTGCCGTTGACTGTGGCTGCAGCATGGTGGGCATGAAATGACTCATGGTCATTTTCCCTTCTGTTATGTCATAAGCTGACATAAGCCTCTGCTGGTTAGTGGGGGCCATTTTGAGCAGGTGATTGTAGAGCTGCAACTTGACTGGCTCATTTCTCTTCTTGATGTCAATGAATTGTTGCTTGATGCCCGTTTTAGCTCTCCTTTGCTGACTTGAGGAGCTGACCTCTCCTCCAAGGGTTCTTTCTTGTTCCTGCTGAAAGGAACTGGCAGATGCCTCCATGCTTGGTGGGCCCATGCCCAAGGATTGCCCAATAGGCATTTCTTCTTCAGAAAGGGGATTTAGTCTCTGCCTTTTCTCCCCTTGATTTGTGGATGTGGTGAGGGGAGTCTCCTGCTCTCTATCCCTCTTCCGGTTTCTTTCTTCATTCTGTGGAGTTTGGAGCACCGAGGCCTCCACTGTCATTTCTTGCCTAGGAGGCACAGTTTCTTGAGCCTGCTGCTCTTTGGATTTTGGGGCCTCAGCTGTTTCTTCTTGCTGCTTTGGCTGCTCTTTTTGCTGTTCTGCTGTAGGAGGTGGTTGTTCCTGCTCCATCTCCTTTTCTTTACCCTTGCTTGACACCTGATGAACAGTTTTAGCTGCTTGCTGGTGGGCTGTAGAGGATGAGGCAGCTGCTCCAAGTTGCCTTTGATAGGAAGAGGAAACCTGCCCACAAGTTTCCAAGTCAACCTCTTTCTCAATATTCTTTGCCTCCCTTTGTAGTATTTCCTCTCTAGTACTTGCCTCTTCTAGAGTGCCCTCTTTCCAACTTAACAAATTGGCATATTGCTCAATATGACCCAATCTGATGTGATCATAGATGGCCATTTTATATTTAACCCTTCTAAGACTAATGAAATGATTAGGGTCATAGGGTGACCATAGGAAACTAGTTTGCAATCGGAGGGCCTCTAGGATCCTATCTGCTTCCTTCCATCCCACCTCCCTTTTGTTGTAAAGAAATGGGCCTAGCTGGTTTCTGATTTTGAGCTGTACCTTCTTGTTTTTGCTGTGGAAATGGACTTGGTCTGCATTTCCAAACTGCCTGAAATACTCTAAGGCAAAGAGTCTCATAGGGACATATCTTGGCAGCCTATAAGGGTTCAACTCACAGCCATATATTCTGATTACTGTGTGGTGTTGGTAAAAGTACCAATCACCAATGCTATAGGCCTTTGAGAGCTGGAGTATCCTTTGCATCTCATCTGTCAATCTTGGAGGGGGGTGCCCAATAACAATGTCATAGCTGGATGGATAAATAGGTCTATGAATTCACAGTAGCTGTATGGTGAAAAGGAGATGTGATGAAAGACTGAAGTCCAAAATACCACAGACCTTGGGTTTCCCTGAGCATCAAACTTCTTGAGAGCAATTGGGAAAGCATCAGGTTGATAGAATAAGAATAAGTGATAGATGTATGAAGTGTATCTAAACACCTTTTCCCTTTCTAGATTCATCAATTGTTCATGAATCTTGTTGGCAATGTATGCAGCATAATCATAGTGCACAGCAGGAGGCATCCCAGGGGAAAATATGGACAGCATAGCCAGAATGGTATCATCAACATCCTCACATGACCAGTACCCCAGGACATAACTGATCAAGTCCACAAGCATTTTCCCCAAGTCATTGAGATATTGATTTCCAATAGGAGGTGTTCTCACAGCTTCAGAGCTTGGTTGAACAAATAACTGATTAATTTTGATGATTTGGGCACTGGACAACTTGCCCCCTTTCTTTAGCAAGTCCATCATAGAGAGAGGAGTTAGAGGCTTTGCAGTATGAAAGTGTAGCATCTCATTTATGGCCTCAGGGGTGATATGGAACAGAACTGATCCTGAGGGGCTGAGAACAACACTTTGACATGGGTCATAGTTGGAACAACATCGATGGATAAAGTCTGGAAGGACATTAACTTGAGGAAGGTTAAAAATGGGTAAATTGGAGTCCCAAATTCCTAGGATATCAGCTCCACTGAGGTGTTTGGCCTTCAACTCATTTAGCATATGAATGTTAAACTTGGAATTCATTGAGAATGACTCTATCATCTGATAATCTTTATCACCCAGGGCCTTCCACTCTAACTCTCTGTGTGGGGCATTCAAGGGTGGAATGTTCAGTGCTACTGGTGTTTCCATGGCTAATTAGGACTCTGGTTTGTACTAGAACTTGCGTTACTAGGCAGAGCAACGCAGAGGGGTATTTTTGCAAAAGTAAGGCAAATTTCAGGGGAAAACAGGGTAAATTGTGGTGAGAACAATTGAAATGCTCCCCAAGGGAGTTGAAAGAGCAAATGCCGGGACTAGTAAGACTGTTTTCACGGTGAATTAGTGCAGCAAGGTTTAAGTCCACGAATGCGCGAACTAACTGTTAATTGATGGAAACTTGGCTCAATGCGGGTTTCTGTAGGTGAATTTCGCCCTTATAACTGAAGATGAATGCTGGTCACTGGAGAATTGCTGGTAATTACCGTGATTTTCACTCTTTTTATGCTTGCTTGGTAAATTATATTCAAAACCAGGCGCGGAGGGGAAACTCGGATAAATACCTGGTAAAACTTTGGCAATGGTGACCAATGCAGGTGAATTTGCAGGTGCCCACGGTCTTTAAGTCGAATTCTGCAGGTTGGCGGCGAAATGGTCGTAATATGCATGCAGGAGAGCAAAAACAGTTCTTATGGTAAAAGTGACAAAAACCGTGAATTTTGGCGAAAATATGGACTTTTTGGGTTATTGGCGCTTTTTTGGATGACGTCAGCATGACATCATCGGGTGGGGTCGGGTACGGAAGGGTGACGTGGTGGCCTGTGAGTGGTCCACGGAGACTGGTGAGGTGGCGGACAGGTCAGAGCAGTGGCGGGCCTGGCGCTGACGCGGCGCTGAGTTGACATGACGCGGGCGTGACGTAACGGTGACGTGGGTGGGCGGTATAGGAAGGGCGGTAAGCGGTTCCATCGGACCGCTTATGGTACGGTGGTGGTATTGGCAGGCGGCCTCCCGATAAGATTTGGGAGCGACGTGTGGCAGAGGCCTGATGTCACCCTCTGACACTTTTCGGGAGGTAATGTCCGGTCATCGGGGGCCGCCCGATATTGATATGGGTCGTCGGATGGGAAAGCCCAGATCCGACGGTTGACGGGTTGATAAGATGGAAGTACGATACGACAGCGGGCGGGGAATATTTTAATGTATTCCTTGAAATGAGTGCCCAGGCGGAACTTTAAGCTTTGGCAGTTTTGCGGGTTTTTTCAATGTTTTTTTTTTTGTAAAAAAATGCGCATTGCAAATAAACTTTGGACAAAGCAGAAAAATGGGTTTTTAGTGCTTATTGCAAATAGCGCGGGTTAGGGGTAATAGTTGGTTTTTACAAGGCTTTATGTAAGTAAAGTGGGTAAATCATTTCAAAGGTTTGTAAAGGGAAGAAGGGGTAGGGCTTAGGTTATTAAACCAACGTGGGGTCAGTTGAACCCCTGATTTTGAACAAAGCATCTTGTTTCAGACTTGGATTCTGTATGGTTGTCCAACATTTGGACATATGGCTATAATGCCAAGGGGGAGGGAATATACATATTGTTGGGGTTTTATACACCATGGTGTTATAGTAATAGGGAGGGGGAAACATAGGGAATTAAGTGTAGATAGAGTTAGTAGTTAGTATTGGAGGGGAATAGGAATGGGAAGTGATAGATACTAAGTTTTAAAGAAACAAACTTAGTTAGGAAGTAGATCAAAATGAAAAGAATTTTACACAAGAAATGTGGCTCTTAATGCAACAAGAATTAACAAAAGAGTTTGACTTCTTTCATGAACATAGGTGGTCTTGGGATGTTAGCAAGGAGTGTGATGGGGGATGATTAGGAAGTTAGACATGCTTCATTGTATTGCTGCAAAACTGCTGAATAAGAGATCTGTACTGGCACCATGTACTTCCTTTGCTTGGGCCAGTGATATGAAAGAAATCATGCTTCTGCAACCCCATCTGCCTACCCACTCTATTGCCTAGCATTCTTTGTTACTTCAAAGAGGGTGCATTTAGACTTGCAAACCCTTATGTGCCTTTTCTTTTCCTTTGGCTTTTTCTTTTGATTTTCTATCTAAGGCTAACCTTATTGCTTCCAAGGCCCTAGATTAAACAGTTGGGAACCTTCATTCTCTACCTAACTACTTTATCTGCCAAGATTGAACAGTTTGGACAGATTTCTTTCTCTAATCTATAACAAAAATTGAAACATGGCATGACCCAGCTTAGACTGTTGGATCACCCATTCAAAAGTAGGACATAATTCACCATCTGTAGATATGTGTCTTCCACAAGAATATGAGATCTTTGCACCACCAAAGTAGATCATATTGGCACTTCACCTGCCAATCATGAAACATGAAACCTATTGGTATAGGTAGCTAACACATTCTTGAAGACGCAGAAAATGCCAGGTTATGTGATCTTCAAAATAGAGTTTGCATGAATAGTTGGTGCCTTTATCCCTTTTTGTATCAGTAAGCGCAATGGCCTTCTGTTTCGGGTTAGGCTACTTAGATGACTGCTCCTCAGAAGGAGCGGTCTTATTCTGTTTCTTCTTGTTCTTGCTACTGGATTTCTGTGTAGACTGCACAAAGTTAATCGCAGTGGAAGGAAGAGCAGTCTTTTTAGTAGAGGGGTCCACTGCCAACTTGGCAACGGACCCACTGAGTTGTTTTACAGTGCCCATGGAGGTTGCGCTGACGATCCCATCGGCATGCGCTCCATGGCTCTGTGTGGTGGGAGGACTAGGGTTGCTGGGAGCATAGGGGATAATGTCATAGAGAGTGCTAGATTGTGAATAAATTAAATCCAAGTGTTGGGCACGACGTATGGATTGGTCCTCTGTGACCGCACGAGCTAGAGCGACATATCTAGCGATTTGTGGGAGTAGCGACTTACAGAACCAATCTGTTAAGAGAAAATCAGGGATGGGGGATTTGACTAACCTTTGCCTACGTCTCCATTCATGGATATGATCGGAGATGTGGGTGGAGGTATTATGATGAAACGAAGTGAGGAGTTCCGTCCTTGTCTCTTAACGGATAGGTAACTGAAAGTGCTTTAGACACTCCATCGCTAAAGCATCAAAGGTATTCATTGACGCACGTGGTAACTCAATATACCACTTTGCAGCATTGCCAGTGAGGGTGCGGGGAAAAAGACGCATCCGGACACTGTCTTCCACCATGGAGTTAGAAACACACCATAGATGATCGGTGGTGACGTGAATGCCCGGATCCTCCCCTTATTTTCCGTTGAACTTAGGAATGTCCATCGGTATTTTATGCGGGATCGGCGGCCATTGTAGGTTATGGTAGATGGGGTCATTTGTCAACTTGTATAAGTTGGGGATATCCAATGTTGCCAAAAAAGGAAAATTGTTGGGTGTCGCTGAATCGAACCATTGTGATGACGGATGACCTGAGAAGCTCTACGCTCCTCCCATCGTTTGGTTTCCCATGGTGTACATGGGCTGCGTGGTGTAGCAGTTGCTTTGCGGTACGGTGTTGTAAAGTGGATTGCCATGAGGATTTTGATACTGGGGTATGAAGTTGCCCCCAGTATAAGAGGTGCTGCCTTGACTCATCTGAGTGTGTGAGTAGGGAGCCCCCATGGTTTGGGTGGGAATCCCTTGCGGATTCCCAACCGACATAGAACTAACCATATTGCTTTGACTGACAGAGGGAAAATTCATGTCAATCAGCGACTGTCCATGCATGCCTAAGAATGGTGGGGGAACTGTGAGATTCCCCGCCGCCATGTGCATATTGGGAACTGCCCCAAATGTTTAAATCTAGGGGTTATAATTGTACATTGGCGGTAGACCTTGGTTTTGGTAAATTGGAACCGTGCCCATAGTGCCACATTGAGTGTTATATGGAGCACTGTATGTGTCACTAGTCGAAGATATGCTTTGATGCACCATAGGAGTTGAACCTGGCATCTGCTGGGTTTCGCTGATAGAGGGTGTTATGTGAGTTGTAGTACCTGGGACAAACGGGATTGCGGGGTTCCACATTGTCGATTTTGTGATGACTGTCGACTGGGGAAGTGGTAGAGGACTCACAGTGTCTCTATAATTCCACAATCCTTGAGGTGTCGACTGAATAGATGGGAGAGTTCCTCCCAGTGAAGAGTGAAGTACTGGTACGGCGGGATCAATAACAGGATCCGACAGATTTGTAAGAGGGGTGTTAAAATGAGGAAGAAATCCTTCCGTAAAGAAATCCTCTGGAAAATCAGAATCGTCAGTCATCCAGAATGATCTCGTGTGCGATTTAGGACACTGATCCCTTGAAGATGAGGAATCCGAGTCAGTGGATCTCGGCAGATCCTCCACAGTGAGTGGAGGAAGTCCTAACAACCATATGGATTGACGGAGAGGGCCGGATGTAGCCACAATGACTGGTAAATTTTATCAGATAAATTTTAAGGTGATATTATTTAAATCTAAAAAATGATAGCACTCAGGTACCTAAAAAGAAAAAATACACTAAAAATGACAATCAACAAACAAAGTGAAATTACCTTGTCTGATAAACAACGATTACTGGAGATGAAACCCAGTTTCTCAATGAGTAACAGAGAAGGATAGTCAAATGTATAGTTACGGTTACTTTTGAGCTTCGCCCGAACCTCAGATTGAGGGGCCAAGTACTCTCGTGAAGACGAGCACCCTCCCAAAAAATGAAGACAAAGTAGGTCCGTCCGTTTGAGGTACCCAGACAGCCCATCCCAGTCACCTTAGGTAAGTACCTAGAAGTATCAGCCACTAGAGATACCTCAAATCACAGACATTACTAGGGAAGACATAGTCGTAGACAACACGTTGTGTGGGCAGGATACCTGAGTCCCCGACTCAGTTCCGAAATCCCCGAAGGGACCCCCATTACACAGAATGCCCAAAGAAGCTGTAAAAGAAGGCAGGCTACCTTCGATTACAATCTGATGTTGTCTCGTATTTCACTCCAGTGTGAGTGGAGTGGTCCTGGTAATATGAGTGTAGAAGGATTTTTCACTCTTTAACGACACTAGTTTGATTTGCAACCTTGGGTAGTTGACTCACTCTCTTAACCCAAGGTCCTAATCTATTTAATGTTGGTTTGCTCTAAAAAAGAGTATCTGGTTGATTTTAGTGTAATTTCTTATTTGTCTTCGGAGGGGGTGTTGACGTATGAATATGATGAGACTCTCGAATCGATAAACCGTGCAGAACTATGCTTTGATTTTTTTTTTCAATTTCTTATGCAAACAAGTCTTATTCTACACATGTATTATTTCACATATTCCTGTATTCTCCAGTGCATCTAAATTCATTCAACACTTTGCATAACCGAAAGTTCCTTTTCTCAATATTCCCTATCAACTATTGAACCAAAAAAAAGTAGCCTACGACTATTTTGACAGAAGGAGATGTTCAGTTTATCAGCTTTTCTTTCAACAAAAAATTCTTTTATGAGAGAAAAACTGAAGCATTTTCTTAAAAAATAAATTTTAAGACACCAAATTTATTAGCATGATACTGTTGCAGATCCTAATTTAGCCCTTGGGACAAGTTCCCCCCCCTCTTGGTCCACAAGATCTCTTGAAAAGCGTGGAAATGGGTCACTAACGCTCTGTCTATGTGTAAACATAGCTTTAGTTTGGCCACTAACGCTACCTATGCATAGTCAAAGAGCTTTATAAAGCAACCTGCGTTAGTGAGGGAAAGAGCTCAAAAAGTGGGCTTTTGGGATCGGTTTCTGAAGAGAAAGCAACTTTGCAGGATGTAACAAACTAGATGGTGGATTAGAGAAGGATATGAAGAAGCGGGAAGCTCATAGAAGAGAGAAGAGATCTGAGAGGAGTCCGGATAACTGGGAACTAAATGTATAGTCCCCAGCAGAGTCACCAGTTCTGCTATGGGGTAAAATGCACGGGATGAAAACTACCCTCAAAAGTCTTCCCGGGACTTCCGACAGACCGTAAGGTTATCTGCAAAAGGTACCTATTACACACATGTTCATCTATCTAACATATATTGACAGGATGTGGAGAAAGGATCACCTTTGGTTCTTTCTAGATTCACTTGGGGATCTCCGTGCGATAAGAAGAAATCCTCTTGACTGGCTCCAAGACGGTTCCTGCACAAAAGAATGAAGCAAACCAATCACAGCATATACTTCTGACAATTAATGTAAGAATCTGTAACAAACATGTATAAATGTGTAACTAATCTACTCAACATAACAAGTATCAAAATGAACAAATAAATGCACAATATCACCGACAGTTTGAGTAGTGGAACACAACTGCAGTCCTATATTCAGAAGAGTGATTACAACAACCCTGTTGTATCAGCCTTCCTTATCCCTTCTTCCTCTCTCTCTCTCTCCTTCTTTCAGCTAGCTTCTTCAAGAATATGACAATATCACAACAACACCATGTACTATCCTTCTAAATGCTTTGACCCTTGTGCAATGGCCCTCTCGTTGCTTAAATAGCAATCGAATTAGGGCTTCCCAACTCCACCTGTAGTTCATTTGGGTAAAAACCATGAACCTGCCTCTTTTACCAGCTTTTTCCCATTTGCCTCTATTTCCAGAATAGAATTCCTCCAAATATCTTGATTTTTGGAGTTTCCCTGCTTTTCTTGCACAAATTTAGGGAAATAATATCTAGATATTTTATGGCAGATTCATTGGCATAACCACTTGAGCATCACTAAAGTTCACTAACGCTCCCCCTGGTCTAACAAAATGAGTTAGCAGGTGACTAATGCTCCTTTATGCTTGTAAACAAGCTTTATAAAGCAGGTTGTCAGTGTACAGAGAGTGTTAGTGTGGATTATGGGCCTGCAACTGTGGTCATTCTTTCAGTCATCTTGTCCTTCTCCTCTAAGTTGATTAGGAGGTCAATTTGTCCTATAACGGTGCTTGATCACTATCTTCTTCTATCCTCTCCTCCATTGGATTTTCTTCTTTTGTTTGTTCTACTTTTGTAATCCCTTCTTCCTCTTCGAGAACTTGGAACCTATTATGATTGGTTTGTTGTCCTACTGATTTTTGTGTCTTTGGCCCCGTTTTTCTTTGTGTGCGACTTTGTGAAAGATTTCAGAATCTTTCATTGTATTAGCTTTGTTCATATTTTCTATTTTACTGAGAGGGTAGTCTCTAATTAGGTGCCCATGCTCATGGAATTTGTGACATCTGAATGGAATATGTTCATAATCTATAGTTTGTACCCATTCTTCATCAAATACTTCCAAGATTACTTCGTCTGGTAGAGCTCCAAAGAGATCCATCTCCACACATATTCTAGCAAAGGAAGTGTACTTTCCCCTTCTAGTGGCCTCAGAAGTTTTGAAAAAACGTCCTAAGTTATTTCCTATGGCAGATAAGGATTCCGTTTGCTAGTAATCAAGAGGTAGAGAGTAGAGTCTTACCCAGACCGCGACCGCAGTAAAAGTTTCACGCTCCGGAACAAAATTCATAATCCAAGGTTGCATATAAAGGCCTATTGCAGCATAAAACTAGGACCCTCTTTCAAACACTCTGTCCTTATCTTCAATATTTTCAAATACCACAGTGAAGAAACCCTTTGACCCAAGATGTAGGTCAATGCTTACTTTCGGTTTCCAATGGTATTTAATCCACGTTTGTAAAGCTTTTTCCGTGGGCCATAAACCCATGAATTTGCAAATGATTGCATAAGTCTACATGTGATCACTGTGCGCCTGCAGCGCCAGGTCATTTAAAACAACTCTGGGTGTAACCGCAACTTTAGGTTTACATGGTCCCTTTTGTGCTTTGTCTTTTGTGCCCTATTCCTTGTCTTCTTCCTCATTTTCCTTAGTGCTGTTATTCTCCCTTGATTTAGTGCCATCTTGTTCCTCTTCACTGTTTCTCTTCCTTCCTTCTGAAGGACCTCTATCATCCTCCATTGGTTTTTTACCCTTGCTAGCTACAACCTGCTTGTAGGAGGGAATGGAGCTCCCCCTTTGCGACCATCCATAGAGAACATACTCTGCAAAAACCTAGAACCCTAGGAATTGCCTTGCGCCCACCGCTCCGCCTTCGCAAATAAACTATTGTATTACAAGCTTATGCCCACAAGGATAATGGCAACCCTTTTTCATGAAACATTGATCTTGCAACCCCTATAATGCTTATATTTTCCCTCTCTTCCACCCCATTTTGTTGTGGGTTATGGGGTGAAATAAGTTCTCTTCAAATACCTTCCTTAGCACAAAAATATTTGAAGGCATTAGACACAAAATATCCTCCATTATCACTTCTCAGGGATTTAATTTTCTGTCCAATATCATTTTCATCTAGTGCTTTGAATTCAACAAATTTTGCAAACACTTCATTTTTTTCCTTCACAAAATAAATCCAACTCTTGAGGGAAAAATCATGTATGAAAATTACATAATACATGTGCTTTGCAATTGATATTGTGGAAAATTGTCCACACACATCTGAGTGTACTTACTCCAAGATTGCTCCAACTCTACTATCTCAACCCTAGAAGGAAGATTTCACATATTTTACAAGCGTGCATCCCTTGCAAACATCACATTGGTCAAGGGTGCATTTTGGAAGTTGTTGAGTCTTGAAAATGTCATTGAACTTTCACTATTATGTCCATTATATCACCTCCATTTCACCTCTATTTCACTACTATGTCACCACATTCATCCCACTTTCATTATCATTGGGCCACATTTAGGTTTTTCCAATCTTTATTATTTCTAAGCCTTTTAAGTGAATTTGTGGTTAAACATTAGAAAATAATGTGCATATGCTTATACCTAACAAATGGGTTGAGATTGTTGACATGTGTAGGTTGAAAGGAGGCTTCTAGAAGACCCTTATGTGGCACCCTAAGGCCAAATTCGAATTTGAGTGGAAAGAATCATGGGATCATGAGGATATGTGTCACATCTCCTAATTGTATTGTAACTCTAAGAAGACATGTGTCTTATCAGTTCCTATTTTGATTAGGACTCGAGAGATAGAGGGAGAGATTCATGGATTCTCATTAATGAGATGGCTCTCATCTTTTTGTATAAATAGGAGATCTCTCTCCTTCATTTGTTAGTCCTTTTTAGCTTAGAGTTTGGAGTTCCTAAGTCTTTTTAGCTTGTGAGTTTGTAGTTCTTCCTGGATGGCTTTTGAAAGCTTTGGAGAGCTTTGTTGTACTTTATACTTTTGAAGAATTTGAATAAAGCTTTGATGTTCTCAACATGGAAGGAGATGTGAAGTAGATGTCATGGAGCATATTAGAATGTAAGGTAGAGTAGATTTCATTTTGTAAATATTGCTTTCAAGTTTGATAGATTAGATTTTTCATTCATGCAATTTTAATTCATGTAAGTGTGTTCAATTTTGCTTTGATTTCATTATGTTATTTGATTGCTTTCAAGTTTGATAGATTAGATTTTTCATTCATGCAATTTTAATTCATGCAAGTGTGTTCAACCGGTTGATTGTAGATTAGTGATGCACATAACCTTTTAATGACTAATGACATGATAGAATCATCTTGTCCTTCTGCTGAAGCAGCAAGGATACTGGGTCTCATAGTCACTAGCTCATTGTTTGGTTGTTGCATTCTATTTTGATTGTATATTAGTGATGCACATAGCCTTTTAATGACTAATGACATGATAGAATCATCTTGTCCTTCTGTTGAAGCAGCAAGGATACTGGGTCTCATAGTCACTAGCTCATTGTTTGGTTATTGCATTTTATTTTGATTGAACTAGCTATATATTTACACTTTTGTTTAAATACTAATTCCATCAATAACATGTTTTAAGTTCTTTTGAAGTGCTAAGTTTTGGAAGTTACCATTAGGGACATAGGCCTTGTCTTGAAATCTTTATCCATACTTGTCCTTTAAAAGTATTCTTAAGACCTGAGAATAGGATTTCCATTTGCATTAAACACTTTAGGAAACCAACAAAAACAAAACCCCAAAACAAAATAAAATCTATAAAACAACGAAGTAAGAAAAATGTTAACTAAGCACATATAGTGCACCACACTTCATCAGTTTACGATACCCGGATTGATAATTTATGTAGAGCAATTTAAGACGTTAAATTGACTAGACATTTTGGCGCCGTTACCGGGGAAGTGTAATTAGGAGACCTTATTTCTTACATCTAAAAAAAAAATTAACAATTCTTGAGTATGCTCTCCTCCTACACTTTGTGTGATCTGGAGGATCAGAAAAATGATTGTTATGTAAAAAAAGAAAAGAAAAGAAAAAATAAAAAATAATTCTTGAGTATGCTCTCCTCTTGCACTTTGTGTGATCTGGAGGACTAGAAAAAGAATTGTTATGTAAAAAATAAAAATAAAAAAAATAAATAAAGAGGAGAAAAAATAAACTTCATCATTTCAATTGATTCAAAAAAAAATGAAAAAATGAAACTCAACTGCTTTGATAGGTTCAAATTGTCCAAAATTGTCTGGTTATGGTTTGTAGTGGTCTTCAAAACACTGTATCCTGTTTTAATAAGGTTTTGCAACTTAGCTGCGGAAACTGCTCTGATTCCGCAGCTAGTTGAGAATTCCGCAGCTGTTTCGAGGTTTAGCAGGTTACAGGCATCCAATGAAAAAATCGACCACATGGGCATCTCCAGAATCATCCTGGCATGGATCCTATCCTAGTCACTCAGCTCAGATCGATGAAAAACCAGCCTAGGACCTTAGTCAAAGTCCTGTTTTTAGCATGTTTTTCTTGAAGTATTTGCTGCTTGAAATTGAAAATCATTAATCCTTTTTATAAAATTTTACAATTTCAGAGAAGAAAAAAAGAGAAAAGCAATCTATGGCTATCTCCATTCCTAGTTTTCACTGTGGCTTCAATAAAAAATCTGCCTCCCTGATCAAGCTTTGGCCTGAAACAAACCTGCAACATAAAAAAAATTGCACTGTATATATGAAAAAAAATTAGATTGAAGCAAGGACTTTTTAGAAAAAAATCTAAAGCTACGAGCAGCACAGGGGCTAGGTTGTAGAATTGAATAATTCACACTGAAAAATACACTGAACCCTGCTCATGTCCACTCCCATGACAAAAGAAAAACAGAAGCACATTAAGCTTTTTGTTAGAGGGAACGAATTGGGGCATGATGATGAAAAATTAGTCACTGGAACACCCTATTAAAATCACCATTATTTTGGGTCTGCGGGGCTCACAAATTGCTGTAAAAGGGGCTGTTGTTTTTTTGTTTGAGCTATTACTTAACATTAAACAAAATCAGAGGAAGAACGACAAACTCCATCGTCTGTAGATACAACAAAAACTCGATCACTGAATAAGCGTCATGCTTCAAAGGGGTATTAAGTGCCTCTACCGTGTCTCCCAAAGAATGAAATGTGGCTTTATGTGTTGCCCAACATGTATGAGAATGCATCCAACCGTTAATTCGAAATTCTACGGGCCAAATGCAGAACATCATAAAAAGAAAAATTAACTCAGGAAAAACGTGAACAACAGAAAAACGTCTAACTTCAAACGTTCGATTTGCCCAAACAGAGATGAATTTCAAGAAAATAAAACATGGGTTTTTTTTCCAGGTGGGTTAATTAGATAACCCAGAAATCGTTTGAAGAAATTTGTGGCGGTCTGGGAGAAATCCTCGGTTCTTTGGAGCCTCATTTTTGCCGCCGCGTGAAGAAAAATGGAATTTGAGTTAATTAACTGATAGTTTGATGTGTGCTTCAATTTCGCATGCCTGAGGAAGAGAAATCCAAATAGGAATCAACCATGTGCTGTTATTCAAGCTTAATTACATATCCTTAAAACCTAACAGTCCCATGCAACGTGTGACTGTGTTTTAGTTTCACGGCCAGCAATAAAGACGTGTAAACAAATACGGCACTTCTCCAACAGTTATTCCTATGACTCCGCGTTTTACTTGCTAAAATATCGGCACAATGCTGCTACTCATGGATCTTGTCTTCATTAACATGTTTTGTGTATGTGTTTAATTTGACGTGCTTGGCAGTTTGATCATATTTTCAGCCAAAAACTCTGCATTACTTTTCTATCCGCTCTTCACAGCATCTTGGCCTCTAAGAATCCTCTTGGCATAGTCGGAGTAATTACTGCATTCAAATTTCCATGTGCTGTACTTGGGTGGAAGGCATGCATCACTTTGGGTGGAATACATGAATCCTCTTTCCTCCATGTTTAACTCAAGGTTGGAAATATTCTCACACTCTATTTGTGATTATGGATCGTGGTTAATTTGACTACGACTTCATTACCACCATGCTCACATAAGCCTTCACTCCTCCACATTTTTCTTTCTCTTCCACGCACACAGCCACTCCATTTCACAATAATTTCTACACTCTGTTTTCATTAGCTGCGGAAATAAGCCACTTTCCGCAG
This sequence comes from Pinus tabuliformis, assembly GCA_031772625.1. Classification (NCBI taxonomy): domain Eukaryota; kingdom Viridiplantae; phylum Streptophyta; class Pinopsida; order Pinales; family Pinaceae; genus Pinus; species Pinus tabuliformis. The sequence goes on along the minus strand of CM062806.1, from coordinate 392,380,918 downwards.
CTGATTCAACTTTCCGCAGCTGGCTCAACTTTCCGCAGCTGTTTTATTAAACTTTAGGTTGCAGGTGTCATCAAGCAAAACAAGGCACATGGGTAGTTGGGGGAATGTTAGTACATGGATGATGTCCTATTCATTCGGTCAAATTTGATGAAAAAGACCCTGGTCAAAGAGAAGTAAAGTTGCGTGCTTTCACTAAGTCGCCACACTGAGTCGCCACACTAAGTCGCTGCATGTCAAGAAAAAATAATAATTTTGAATCAATGAAATGAATATGTTATTTGCGCACTTTTCTGAAGGTATTGATTAATTTTGGATTGATGATGAAAGATGAATGGCTAACTTTTTATTCAATATTTTTAGCTACAGAAACTGTGCACATTCCGCAGCTAAAGTCCAATTCCGCAGCTGTTCTCTAATTCCGCAGCTAGAAAAACCTCATTGTTCAAATCAGCCTATATTTTTCATACAAAATCAGATTTTGATGATTTAAGTACCATTGGAAAGATCTCAACAAGATCTACACAATGAGAAATCCATCATTTGGGTTTGAAATGGCAAATAATGAAATAAATTGCTGAAAATAAGCAACATCAACTTGAGGCACTAATTCCAAATCAGGTATAAATTCTTTTGATTTTTCCTTTGAGAACTTGTTTCACTAATACAAATTCTTAGTTTTTTGTGTAAATATCATAACTAGAGAGATTAGCCATCTCTCTCCTTTGATAATCTTACATTCCATTGCAGAAGAAGTATTAGTTTTTTTTGCAGGTTTCAGGAGGAAGGACAAATGACTACAAGAGAATGGTGTCTTTCTAAGAGACCAATTTGTTTCATAAGAGGATGATCAGCAACAAAGAGGAAATATGCTGATGTAAAATCAGATCCAAACACTTGAAAAACTTTCAGATATTATTGTCTCCATCACATCCATCCATCACATCCATACTTCATAATAAACCATTCACCTCATTTCACTCCATATTTTCCATTTACATTCATATACACTTTCCATATTTTTTTGTCCATTCATAACCCACAAATAAAAGCAAGAGGCTCATTCACATGCTTATTGCCCATTGTCATTTCTGTTCTCCATTGCCATCTTCCATTTTCATCTTCCATTTCCTGTCATTTTCATTCCGCAAATAAGCCCTGCTTCAATGCAAATTATTGAGTCCATAGTCCTTTGAGTCTAAGTTCTTTGTAAAAACACTTTGAGGCTTGCATGCCTTAATGGCAAGTCCTCATGCTGACAAACAATGGGAATACATTAATGTCCCTTGTTCGTTAGATCTTCTAGGTGACTCGACATCAGCAAATTCATTCGTACCTAGCAAGATGTGTTTGGGCATCTTGACTCTCATTGTCATCAATGGTGAGAGTTCTCGTGTTGACTAGTGGCATCCATTAATGGCCACTAAGCCAACAATTTCCTACTATGTTCGACATCAGAACATCTTTTCACATAGTAGGAATTGTGCCAGTGAGTTTTGAAGACATGAAGACTTATTTTCAGCATTTTGGAGAAGATTCAGCAAGTTTTAGTAGAAGCAATAAAAAGTCATCTTATCTCTCTATCCATGATTCCTCTTGTTCAGCCACCTGAAGAAGAATATGATCAGAAATTTTCAGCCACCACACATGCAACTCATCCATTCCAAAGGGTAAGTGAAGGTACGTCATTTTCTAACTTTTGACCATAGAATTCCATAAAAAGCTAGAATGATAATTGTTGGAAAAACATTTCTCTTCCTCATTTCATAAAATTGCCAATACCATCAGTTGGGGGGGGGGGGGGAATACATTCATATTCATATATTGCCATGTCCATATCATATTCAGGAGCCCACATGCTTCCAACATATATTAACTATTACATTGCTATTATGAGCATACAATGGCTTTTGAAAAAGTGCTTAAAGGATAAATTGGATACAAACAAAATCATGGTTGTCACACAAGAACCAACCATCATGCAATCCAATAAAGATATACTTTGCAACAATAATCAAAATATCATTATGCAAAGTTCAAAGATCAAAGTAGAAGGCAAAAAAAAATAAAAAAAATGGTTGTAACACAAGAACCAACCATGTTGCAATTCAAGTAAAACAGTTTGCAGAAATATGAAGTTATCAAATGATATCATGCAAAGTTAAGCCAAAGCTTAAGGATCAAAGAGTTGATGTAATATATATTTCATGAGGATATGCAATTGCTTCAGTTGGGGGGTATGTTGAGTCTTGAAAATTTCATTACACTTTCACTATTATGTCCATTATATCACCTCCATTTCACCTCTATTTCACTACTATGTCACCACATTCATCCCACTTTCATTATCATTGGGCCACATTTATGTTTTTCCAATCTTTATTATTTCTAAGCCTTTTAAGTGAATTTGTGGTTAAACATTAGAAAATAATGTGCATATGCTTATACCTAACAAATGGGTTGAGATTGTTGACATGTGTAGGTTGAAAGGAGGCTTCTAGAAGACCCTTATGTGGTACCCCAAGGCCAAATTCGAATTTGAGTGGAAAGAATCATGGGATCATGAGGATATGTGTCAGATCTCCTAATTATATTGTAACTCTAAGAAGACATGTGTCTTATCAGTTCCTATTTTGATTAGGACTCTAGAGGTAGAGGGAGAGATTCATGGATTCTCATTAATGAGATGGCTCTCATCTTTTTGTATAAATAGGAGATCTCTCTCCTTCATTTGTTAGTCCTTTTTAGCTTAGAGTTTGGAGTTCTTAAGTTTTTTTAGCTTGTGAGTTTGTAGTTCTTCCTTGATGGCTTTTGAAAGCTTTGGAGAGCTTTGTTGTACTTTGTACTTTTGAAGAATTTGAATAAAGCTTTGATGTTCTCAACATGGAAGGAGACGTGAAGTAGATGTCATGGAGCATATTAGAATGTAAGGTAGAGTAGATTTCATTTTGTAAATAATGTAAGGTAGAGTAGATTTCATTTTGTAAATATTGCTTTCAAGTTTGATAGATTAGATTTTTCATTCATGCAATTTTAATTCATGCAAGTGTGTTCAATTTTGCTTTGATTTCATTATGTTATTTGATTGCTTTCAAGTTTGATAGATTAGATTTTTCATTCATGCAAGTGTGTTCAACCGGTTGATTGTAGATTAGTGATGCACATAGCCTTTTAATGACTAATGACATGATAGAATCATCTTGTCCTTCTGCTGAAGCAGCAAGGATACTGGGTCTCATAGTCACTAGCTCATTGTTTGGTTGTTGCATTCTATTTTGATTGTATATTAGTGATGCACATAGCCTTTTAATGACTAATGACATGATAGAATCATCTTGTCCTTCTGCTGAAGCAGCAAGGATACTGGGTCTCATAGTCACTAGCTCATTGTTTGGTTATTGCATTTTATTTTGATTGAACTAGCTGTATATTTACACTTTTGTTTAAATACTAATTCCATCAATAACATGTTTTAAGTTCTTTTGAAGTGCTAAGTTTTGGAAGTTACCATTAGGGACATAGGCCTTGTCTTGAAATATTTATCCATACTTGTCCTTTAAAAGTATTCTTAAGACCTTAGAATAGGATTTCCATTTGCATTAGACATTTTAGGAAACCAACAAAAACAAAACCCCAAAACAAAATAAAATCTATAAAACAACGAAGTAAGAAAAAGGTTAACTAAGCACATATGGTGCACCACACTTCATCAGTTTACGATACCCAGATTGATAATTTATGTAGAGCAATTTAAGACGTTAAATTGACTAGACAGAAGTCTTGTGGAGAACTACTACATTATTTTCAAAGCTCCATGGTGTAAGTGACCCATGCGGCTATGCCAAAGTTCTCCAACATCTCAACTCTGAACATGTTCTTCTTTGCTGCTCAATGCAACACATGCATCCACCTCCATCTCATAGAGATTGTTCACTCTAACACCAATTTGTTTTACTTGTCCAGTAGCAACATGCTTCAACAAAGATTTTCCTTCACTGAACACCACATCATATCCTATGTCCTCTAATACAACTACATAAATCATTATTTTCTTCAGCCCAGGTACATATATTACATTTTTTTAGGTGAATATGGGAGCTTGAATCCCTCTTAAAGGTGAGAGTACCAATCCCTTTGGTACTATACCTCCCATCATCTCCAAGTTCTATGTGTAATTATAGGTCCTTCTCCTCTAGGTGTTTGAAGAACTCCTTGCTTCCCTTCATATGAAATGAGGCTCCAAAGTCCAAGTACCATACACCACCTCGTACAGTACTTTCCATGCATGTAATGAGGGTGAAATAAAATTCAAAATGTGATGTGAGAGCATCAACTCCTGCTCCTCTTGTAGGCTTCTTCCCAGATTTCTTGTGCAGACACTTGGTTGGATACTGTCCATATTCATGGTAGTTAAAAAAATTAATTTTGTTGAGGTCCTTCTTCTCGCCCTAGTTTTGTCTAGATTTTTCCTTGCCTTGGGCCTTCTTGCCCTTGGTTTTCTTTCCATTGCCTTTCAAGGCAGAGTTTTCTTCATCCTCAACTCTGGATGTGACACTATCTCTAGTGTTTCTTAGGATCTCCTCTTGCACCAAATCAACCCAAAGCCTCTCACAATCTGGTAACTTGTCTCTTCAATTAATTGAATCACATTAGTTGTGCCAGGATTTCAAAAATCCAAGGAGCGCTAAGCTCACAAGTTCTTATCACATTTTCTCCTACACCTCCAAGTTCATCTCAAACCTGAGTGAATTTGGATATGTACTGAGGAATGGTTTCATTTTTCTACATTCAAATGCTCTTGAGTTGATCTCTCAATGCCAATTTCCTGGCATCATTACTGCTCTAGAATAGACATGCGAGAGTTTTCCACATTGAGAAAGGAGTCTCCTTTCCATGCAAGTTCAAAACCACATAATCTCTAACACCCTCCATAATAATCCTCCTATCTTTTTTTGTGTCTTTCTTCCATTGGGAAAGTGCTTGTGCATCTTATGCTATTGGTTTTGGAATATCATTTTGTGCATATTCCATACTCCATTGTCATCCAGGACAACTTCCATCTAGTATTTCCAAGAACAAAAATTCAAGGTGCCCTCTAATGCATACTCAAGCCTGAATTCATTGAAAGATATTATTCCTACACTGAAGAAGCTATGTACCAAAAACTTTACAAATTGAAATTTCTCTAAGAGAAGATCTGGAACAAGGTTTCTATGTAGTCTTCCACAAGTCTGATACCATGTATAAATTGCAAGAAATTTTCTACTTCTAATGAATTCGAATTGAAAACAAGAGAGACAAATTTCTTCTACTATTTTGTGGAAAGGAAAACAAATAATAGAAACACATGAAACCATCAAAACACAAGGAACACAATGATTTTACAAGGGAAATCAATTGGGAAAAATCCATCTGCTGCTTTGCATTAATTCAAATGAGAATATGGATCAATTGCAATGATTGCTTCACACATGAAGCACACCCTACGTTGAAATTATGATCTCTTGCTCATTGACTTGATCTGACCAACACTTAGCCAAAATAGGCCTATGCTGTCCTCCTATTTCCTTGTGCAATAATTGAGGAAATTAGCCCTCAAAAATAAGAGAATTCCCTATTTCCTTGTGCAAATCTTGAAGCAATTGACCACCTTCTCAATGTAAAAACACTGTACACTTGACTAGTATACAATTGATAATTACATTGTGACTTTTCCTCCACTCTAACGAGGCAATTAAAATTCCATGCATGACTGGGACTATTTTTTAGTAAATTGATAAGTTAACTGAGAGATCAGTGAGTTAATAATTGTTATAACTATTCAACTGAACTCCTATTAACTCCACTAAAGACTAGAGCTCAATTAACTGAGTTTAACTAACAATGACTCTACTAGATTGCTAGATTTTAACAATCAACCCATGCACAACTCTACTTCTAGCCTATAACTCGAATTTACTGATTTAACTAGGATACAAGGCCATGTCACTCCAACTAAGTGTAATCCAAGTCATCCCGCTGATGTGGAAACTAAAATTTCTCCATTTGACTAAGGCACAAGTCAAATGGAGCCTTTTCTTGCTACAATTTTAACATCCTATCTTCTAGGAAACCTTTAAATGGCCATCTAATAATTTTCTAGAATTAAATCTAATCACCCAAATTAGATGCCTACGAATTTTGACGGATAATAATTATTTTTCAAAATACAATTGCAACATTTTTTTCCCTCTTTCAGCCATTTGTCCCTAGCCATGAGTTCCATTTTTTTTCATAAAATAAAACATAAATAAAACTTATCAACAATAACTATACATCAACCGTTATTAGTAAGATTACTGATAAATAATATTTGTCTGTTTTTCTAATATAGCATACTTAACTTCAAAAAGCAACTTATATACAAGTGATTATACTAGTATCTAAGATGAGGGGTTTCTTTAAGAAAAAAAACAACAATTCTAACATCACAATGATGATGGGATCTCAAGCACATCTTCTTGTTCTTAAAGGTACTCATCACAAAAAAAATGTTTTAAGGCTCCTCCAAGGTACCATATTATGGATGTAGGTCATGAAAGATAATTACTTAACCATATACTTCATTGAGCATGTAGGCAGTTTTGTCATTGATGTCAAGTGGTATCAAGTTCAAGGGGATCTTGTTGAGTTTTCATGCATGATGCTTATGCTATTATTGATGCCTTAGTTGTTTCTATTAACAATTTGCTAGGATTATGATGATTTGGTTGTTTATTGAGTAGCCTGTATTTGAAGGAATTTTGTCTACAAGTAACTTGTTCAAAAGAACATGAAAAATACTTGGTTAGATGGCCCACTTAGACAACTTTGTAGTGGTATATGGCACTTGGTTAAATTCCTAAGGAATGAGGAGAAAAATCCTTTTGAAGTGATGGAGTCCAGACATGATTCCAAGGGATCATTGTTCCAAATGAACACCAGATATCTGGCCATCTAGGGGGATGAGCTAGGTATATATTCTTTGACATGTTGTATGGGTGGATAATTGGATTTCCCAATGCCAAACTGAAGATGGACCATAGATGACATGGCAAGATGATTTGGAAGAGACAGGTGGGATATGACGACATGGCACTTTGTGGAAATGGAATGTGCAGGTGGATTTGACATTTTTGGGTGGCCAAGTGACCCTTTTCCGAGTGACACGTGGTGGTGATGTGGCATGACAAACAACAAGTTGTGATGTGGCAGTGACGTGGATGTGACATGGCCCACCATCCATAATACATGGATGTATATTGATAGAAGTAGGCAGTGGGCCAAATTAACCTCATGCAGTGGGTGCCATGTTGTATGGGTGCATGAGAAAAAAACTACATACACCCTCTCATTAAATTTCAAATAGGTAGGGGGGACCCATAGTGACATATTCACCATTAGATTTGATTGGAGTAGCAGATCACTTGGCACACTTAAAAAGTGGGGGTTATTTAAATTGCATATATGAAAAATTATGGACCCCCCATTAAAGCTCAGATAGGAAGGTGGGGGACCTTAAGTGATGTCTCCACCATTGAATGTAATTGAATTACTTGGTGCGGTCTAGAAAGTGTTGTTTATTTAACTTTGGGTGATTTGCAACAGTTCATGGATAAGCGCCCTTAAGGTTTAATCCCTCAATATTGGCTTGTAGTTGTATGCACTAGCGAGCTTAAAATAAGGGGTTGTGATGTAACATACCCCCTTACAACACATAACCCACACTAAGGATAGAAGGAGGCAGTTATTATCATGACATGACCTCCAATGTCTAGTTATGGAAATGGAGTCTGAAATTTTGACCTTTTTCAAACCTTTCAAATCCTAACATAAAAAAATGCCATTATGTTTGTCTCATCAAGACCTTTCCGGTGATATAAAATTTGCCTCAATTAGAATCTTAGATAAAAAGATATGGCCCTTTAAAGATTTAGTCCAATCACCTCATTCCACACCACCATATTTGGCCACGTGGAACCCATGTGCTTCCCATGTGGCATTCCACATTGTTGCCATGTCATGCCTCATGTGGTTGTCACCATGGCTATGCCACATCACTATACACAAGACCCCTTTCATGGCTATGCCACATCACTATACACAAGACCCCTTTTCATGGATTGCATTTCTCTCTCTCTCTCTCACACACACACACACATATATAACTTTCCATATGACACAATACCAATGTTAATGGGCCTGCCATGCCACGTAAACTTGGGATTAAAATCTCGAAAGTTCCATCCTACTCCTCCCTTCAAAACCTCCAAGGTCTGGGGATCAAGACAAATTACGTCAAATTTATTTGACAGGAAAAATTTCCATCCCATGACATAAATATTGGGCCATCCTCTCTATGCTTCTTTTCCAAACTCCCGGGGTGACGACACTGTTAAAACATGCCAAGGTGACATCACCTTCTCAAAGCTCCAGGATAAAAAATCCCTCTCCTTCAGTTGTTGGAAAATCTCCTGGGATGTAAATTCCCCAAGCATTTCTCGTGCCGCTCCTCCTAAAAACTCTGGGATGATGTTAGCCCGAGGTGATGTCATCCCCCTTTCATGCCTATGTCATACTGCCACACAACCTCCTCTAAGTGGGCCACATTTCATGCATATTAGGCTAAATTAGCCCTTCCAAAAGACCAAAACCAACTACCACGTGGCTTTCCACTATGGTGCCACATCAACTTGGGTCTTGCTGTAACATCCATTGTTATTTAAGTTTTATTTTAAGTTTTATTACAAAATGAAAGAAAAATAAAAAAATATGAAAGAAATGGTTGATTTTATATTTTTGATGGCTTATGAAAGTGATAAACTCGCGAGAAGATCTGGGCCATCCGATCAACAGGCCATAGATCCGATGACAATCACATAGTTAACTAGAATGTGAGGTTTATTTCGGAGATCAAACGTGATGGTGTATCAAATATAGTTTAATTCATTGAAGTCTGGGCCAAATATTGGTTTGGAATATCGGGTTGGAAAGTGATCAGGTTCTATCTTTCAATCAGACCCAATAAATCATTAACCGACAGTTTTATTTCCTATCGGGTCCGTATGACGCCGATGGATATTGGGTCTGCAAGTAATCAGGTTCTATCTTTAAAGTTGGACCCGATAAATCATTAACTGACAGTTTTATTTCCTATCGGGTTCGTATTGGAGTCAAAGGGGCGTTGAAATGCGGATGCGACAAGTTTATGAACCAGAGTGTTAATTCTTTTGAGTTCTTAAGGCTTTCCACTGTCTAAATGTCATGCAGGTTCAAGAGGTGTGATTAAGCGATGGCTTGATAAGTACGTTGAGGTGGGTTGCAGGGGAGCAATGAGCATGAAGGATAATTAAAGCTCAACCCCCGTAGTTGCCCATGACGTTAGCATGGTTGACCGAAACGTGTGGCCTGAAATCACTATGGGGGTTCAACCTCGTTGAAAGCTCCCATACATTGTTTACCCCCGTAGTGAGCTCCCAAAGTGTTCCGCCTCACACTGCTTTCATTTGTTAATTTCCCACGTCACTCACCATACCTCGCCACTTCATCCACTACTCCATTAATGGATGATAGAGCAACACAAAGATACATCAACAGAACCGCAAGTTCAAGCTACATATTCGAACAACAAACAACCATCACTTTCTAATTTTTGTTTCCTCTTGTTATTTTATTTTCTTGAGAAAGAGGTATCTTTTACCCTCTATGTAATATTCTGTAATAACCTTTACTTCAAAGCAGTTAGAGGATAGTTAGGCGGTTTGACAGTTTTGGTGATTACCAACTGTCTTGTAGTGTATAAAAAGAGGAAAATTTACAGAGAGGGGGTTCGAATTTTGGGAGAACCTGGAGACTAGGCCACTGTCGTTGATTAATGAAAGAATCAGGAGTTTTCCACACATTGTTGGGTATTATTTTGTGACTTCTTTGTTATGTGTCAATAAATGTTTTTCTTCCTTTAAGTTTGGTAATGAAGCTGTAGGTCTTTCTTTTCTTATGTAAATGAAGTTAAAATCCCTTAAAACAACGCTCCTATACTTAAAGTTCCCACCTCTTCAATTCTTCTAAGTTATAGATAGTAGTTTTTGTGTAAGACATCATATTATCTTTAACTTCTCTAAGTGTCACAAATAGTAGATTCTATATAAAACAACTTATTGTCTATGAATTCTTCAATTTTTCTTCAATCATCATTTATATTCGACAATCAAATGGCATTATGATATTTTCATGTCACCTAAGTATTGAGGGTTTAAAACCAAGTCTTTCAGGTCCTTCATTTGAGAATACACATACAATTAAGTGACAAACAAGTGACAATAATTATAAACATTAATGTCTTAAGCACAATTTCTACACAACTAGGAAATTGGTTTATTAAGGTACAACATTAATTGGCGTCGTTGCCGGGGAAAGAAGACAAGAACATTTTCCCTAGGTTTTCAACAGTTTCCTTTGGTTGTTCAGTGAGGAGGAAATTTTTGGCTGTTTTTGATAAAATAAATAACTCTAGCTTCAAGAAGACCCCATACAAGATCAGACATGTCACAACAGAAAGTTTTAGATCTTGAAAGGCTAGTTTCTAAGAAGGTTGGAAGGTATAAAACCCCACTTAATCCGATCCCTACACTGTCTGCATCAAGAAACAATTCATCACATCTCTCACCCAAACATTCATTTGAATTAGAGTAACCTTTTACATCATTTTCATTTCAATAACCTAACTGTTAGAGTAGTCTTTAGAGTTTGTTACTTTTCCACATTTTCCCTAGGTTTTCAATAATTTCCTCTGGTTGTTCAGTGAGGAGGAAATTTTTGGCTGTTTTGGATAAAAGAAATAACTCTAGCTTCAAGAAGACCCCATACAAGATCAGACATGTCACAACAGAAAGTTTCAGATCTTGAAAGGCTAGTTTCTAAGAAGGTTGGAAGGTATAAAACCCCACTTAATCCGATCCCTACACTGTCTGCATCAGGCAACAATTCATCACATCTCTCACCCAAACTTTCATTTGAATTAGAGTCACCTTTTACATCATTTTCATTTCAATAACCTAACTGTTAGAGCAGTCTTTAGAGTCTGTTACTTTTCCATTATCTTCTATAATTATCCACCTAAACCTATAACTACATTGCCACCTTTGCACACTCCATTTACCCCTTAGTCAGGTTCCACATCTGTTGGTAATCAAGGTTCAATAAATTTGGGAGCAAACATGGCAGCACTTGCATTCTTGATGAATATGTATGCACCTCTTTAGTTGCCACAAATGTTGAATCAAATGCCACAATAATACCTCAAGATTCTTCCTCATTTCATAGGGGAAGATGAACAAACAACAGAGAATCATATATCAGTATTTTGTAATTTTGCAGAAAACCTAAATTTTGAACATCTAGATGTTTTTCTAAGACTTTTTGTTCAGTCCTTGGATGTAGAAGCAAGAAAATGGTTTAAAGGGCTTCCAAATAACTCTATTCCTTCTTGGGAAGAGATGGAACACCTATTCACCTAGATATGGGGAGAAAAAAGATACCATGGGTATTCACTCACAAATTTTAATGCTATAAAGAAGAAATCTGATGAAACAATAGTTGAATTTGTCAGAAAATTTATCAAATTGTACAATAGTCTTCTAGTGGAGATTAATCCCCCTCCTGCTGGTGCAAAAATAACTTTTGCAGGGGCTTTTGAGTCAAATTTTGTATTCACATTAAGGGAAAGAAGATCCCCAACCCTTGATCAGATCCAGACATATGCATTAGAGATAGAAGCAAATCTGGTGGTTGCAAGTAAAGCACTAGAGACACAGCCTATGCCAGACAAGGGAAAGGAAAATATAGAATCCTCTCAAAGTCAAACCTTAGAGGATATGAGTAATGTAATTAAAACTTTGTCAGATAAATTGATTAAGTTAGAGTTGGAAAATAAGAATTTTTAGAGGCAAATACAAAATAATAAGAACTTTAATCCCCAATATAGAAGACATCCTTTGCAAATCTTGAAAAAGGAGAGAAAAGAACAAGATAAGATTCAAGCACCATTGTATATAGAGGTAGATCCTAGTGAAGTACTAGAACACCCCAGGGACCATGAAGATCAAATCTCTATGTTGTATGTAGTAGATGAAGATGAACTTGGTTATGAAGGAGAATAGTATGAAAATGCCAAAACAGATACCATTTATGATGAAAATAAAATTATGAGTATTAGAAGAAATTCTCTGATTTTATGCAGGTAGAATTACACAAAAAAATATGATTTAAGGTCAAGAAAAAGATCAAGAAGCCAGGAAAATGAAAGTGATTAGCAAGTTCCAGCTTCCCCACCAAAGGTGACTCCACAAGAATCTCAACCTGCAAAAAAAGTAAATAAAGGAAAAAAACAACAGAATGCAAATGACAAGACACAAATACTTCAAGGTGAGTCTCCTCAAGACAAAAGTGAAAAAATTCCTTTGGAGAAACTTGTTTTTATTACCCAAGTAATTTCAGTCATGAAGAAAGGTGAAGATGAGAATGAAAAAAATGCTAAACAAGGTCATTTGTTTAATCCTACTAAAGAGTTGGAAAAAGTTAGAATTCAAGTTCCCCTTACAAAATTAGCAAAAACACCAGCTTATCAAAAGGAGATTGCTGAGTTTATCAATTTAAAAGAGAATGTGAATATAAATGACACTGTGAATTTGCAGGATGATAAACCAGTAGTGGTTTTTGGTCCACATGTGGAGGAAGTAGATCCTTCAACACCTCCTTTTTATATTTCCTTATTGATTCATAATTTCCTCCTGAATAATTGTATGTTTGATTCAGGAGCTTCACACAACGTTATGCCATTGTCAGTGATGAAGCAACTAAACCTACAAGTTACCAAACCCTATGGAGACTTGTACTCTTTTGATTCAAACAAAGTCAAGTGTCTAGGGGTCATTAAGGATCTGGTAGTGTCACTAGCCCAGATCCTAGCTAAAAGTTTGGTCATGGATGTAGTAGCAGCAGATATCCTTGTTAGGTTTGGAATGCTACTATCTAGGTCATGGGGGGGGAAATTGGGTGGTGTTCTGAAACTAGATTTTACATATGCTGTTATACCGAATTTTGGTGGAGAAGAGAGAAGATTGTACATAGAAACTAGGTTTGTAATTTTTTCTACAGAAAATAGAGCAAGTAATTCACCTATATATATCTAGGAGAAAGATGACTTTGCTTGCTTCATGCTGCATGATAATGCAGAGTTGGTTGAAGAAAATCAGAATTAGTTTAATTTAGCCAATGTAATTACAGAGTTGCAAACTGAAGGGGTGTGGAATTTTTTTTTTGATGGAGCCTATTCTAAGGAAGGAACTGGTGCTGGTTTCCTTCTAATTTCACCTGGAGGTAATATGTTCCCTTTTTCTTTTAAATTGGAATTCGAAGCAACAAACAATGTGGCGAAATATGGGTCCTTGATTATTGCTCTGCAAATAGCTAAATAGATGGGAATTAAGTCAATCTCTGCTTTTGGAGATTCAGAGCTGATTATAAAACAAATAAAAAACTACTGTCAGACAAAACACCCTAGGCTTAGGGAATACAGAAATGAAGTATGGGATTTGGTTGAAAACATTTTCAAAGATTTTAATATTCAATTTATTCCAAGGGATGGGAATAGGTTAGCAGATTCATTGGCTGTGGCTGCTAGTACTTTCAAACCTCCTATTAATCCAAAATTAAGATATGAGGTAGAAATGAGGCACAAACCTTCTGTTCCCGATAATGTTAAATATTGGCAAGTCTTTGAAGATGATCAGCAGATTAAAGAATTTCTGACTATGGTTGAAGAGTTTCAGGGCACAAAAATCGATCAGGATGAAGATGAAACAACAGAAGTTGCAGAAGTTAGTGATTTAAAAAATTCTATAACTAATCAAAAAGTTTTTCAATTGAAGGATAATATTCTACCAAAGGGACTTGTCCCTCTTGAAAGGATTTTTAACCCCAATGATGTGGCTGTCAACTCAGGGAAGATTCCACAGGATGAACACATTCAAGATCATAATATTGGAACTCAGGAGGAGCCCAGGTTAGTCAAGTTATTCAGTGGAGTTTCACCTAATTATCAGGAGAGATATATTAAACTTTTCAAGGACTATGTTGATGTCTTTGCTTGGTCTTATGAGGATCTCAAAACAACGATGTAAACATTATTCAACACAAGATCCCCTTGAAAGAGGGAATTAAACCCTTTAAGAAAAAGCTTAGACAGATAAATCCCCTGCTTCTGCCATCAATTGAAAAAGAGGTAAAAAAGTTGCTGGATGCCAAAATAATAGTTCCACTCAGGTACTCTGTCTGGGTGGCTAATTTAGTGCCTGTAAGAAAGAAAAATGGAGAGATAATGTTATGTGTGGACTTCTGAAATCTCAACACGGCTTCCTTGAAAGATAATTATCCATTGCCTAAAATGGATCATGTGCTGCAGAAAGTAACAGGATCTTTTAGAATGTCAATCCTAGATGGGTTCTCTGGGTATAACCAGGTGGCTGTGGATAGATATGATCAGAAGAAGATGACATTCACAACTCCCTAGGGGGGACTTTATGTATGCTAGAATGCCTTTTGGATTGATGAACATAGGTGCTACATTTCAGAGGGCTATGGACATTGCTTTTGTGGGAGATAAGTTTGTAGTAATATATTTGGATGATATTACTATTTTCTCAAAGTCTGATGAAGAAAATCTAGACCATCTGAAAAAGACTTCTGAAAAATGTAGAAGATTTGGGCTTTCGTTAAATCCCAAGAAATCCATTTTTGCTCTGGAAGAGGGAAAACTATTGGGGAATATTGTTTCTAGATATGGGGTGAAGATAGAACGACAAGAGTACAAGATGTGCAAAAAATACCACTGCCAAGGAGTAAAAAGGATATTCAAAAGTTTCTGGGAAAAATAACTTCTTAAGGAGATTTGTGTCCAATTATACATAAATTGTAAAAGAAATTACTAATATGCTGAAGAAGGAGAATGAAGTGCATTGGACCAGGGAAGCTAGAGAATCATTTTCCAGGATTAAAGAAGCATTATAGGCAGCTCCAGTCTTAATCAACCCTGATTATCGAAAGACTTTCCAAGTTTTTTCATTTGCATCACCGAATTCAATAGCTGCTGTCTTGTTGTAGAATAATGATGAAGAGAAGGAGCAACCTGTTGCATTCTCTAGCAAGATTCTTAGGGATGTTGAGCTAAAGTATAATATTCTTGAAAAACAGGTGTACGCTTTGGTAAAAGCCCTAAAAGCCTTTAGAGCTTATGTGCTGCAGTCGCAGTTCATTGCTTATGTGCCAAACGCTGCAATAAAAGATGTATTAGTACAGGGTGATGTAGAAGGCAAAAGAGGAAAATGGATAGCCAAGATCCAAGAATATGACTTGGATATAAATCCCACAAAGTTGGTGAAAGGGCAAGGATTGGAAAAAATGTTGACAGAGTCTAAATTTTAGGCATTAGGAATCAACTTGCTGACACCTGTAGATGAAGGAACAACTGAAGAAAGTGAAGAAAAGCTGGATCCAGGTATGAAGATAAGGTATAAATTTTTTATGTTTAGAATGGTACAAACATATAGTTCATTATTTGTGTTTTCTCTTATGTCCCTAATCCTCGGATAGAAAAAAGTATAGAGCATTAAAGATCAAAGCACAACCATATATGATTGTGGAAGGCAGATTATACTGGAAGGATCCTGTAGGAATTTTGTTGCTATGTTTAACAGAAGATGAGTTTACAGAGACAATCAAAGATTATCATGAGGGGTTATGTGGAGGACATTACAGTTGGAAGGTTACTGCACATAAAATCCTTCAGGCAGGATTTTATTGGCCCACTTTATTCGGTGATACCTATAAATTTGTCAAAAGTTGTCAGAAATGTCAGCTTTTTGCTGAGAAGAAGAGGCTAGCTCCCTTGCCTTTGATCCCAGTCTTCATAGAAGAACCATTCAGACAATGGGGTCTAGATTTTGTTGGGGAGATTAACCCACCCTCAAGTGGACAACACAGGTGGATTCTTACAACTACTGACTACTTCACCAAGTGGGTAGAAGCTATTCCTACTAAAAGGGAAAATGACCAGGTGGTGATGAAGTTCTTAGAAGAAAATATTTTTAGCAGATTTGGATGCCCTGTCAAAATCATAACAGATAATGCTCAAGTCTTTAGTTTAAACAAGTTTAATTATTTTTGTCAAAAGTACAATGTTATTTTATCCCATTCAACAACTTATCATCCACAAGGAAATGGTTTGCTGAATCAAAAAATAAAACATTGATGAGGATCCTTAAGAAAACTATTGCATAGAATCAGAAATATTGGGATTCTAAGTTGAAGTTTGCTCTCTGGGCTGCTAGAGTAACTACAAGGAGATCTACATGCAAATCACCTTTTGAATTAGTATATGGAACTCAAGCTCTATTTCCAAGTCAACTTGTGAAGCCTGTGATTGCAATGATTCAGGAGGCGAAAGAAGAACCCAATGCTTTGATAAGAAGAATGAATAAAGTAGTGGAGCTGAGTGAAAACAGGGACAAGGTAAGAGACAACCTGATTATGCATCAATCAAAGATGAAAATTATTTTTGATAGAAAAGCCAAGGAGATTGACTTTAAAGTTGTAGAACTAGTATTAAGATGGGATACCAGAAGAGAAGATAAGGGTAAGCATGGAAAGTTTGATCATCTCTGGTATGGCCTTTTTAGAATTATTGAAGCAAGGTCCAATAACACTTTTCTTCTTGAGAATCTTGATGGTGAAACCTTACAGTTTCCTATTAATGGGCAATATCTTAAACATTACTTCTAGTTCTGAAACATAAACATCCTATAATTGTAGATACGAAGTGAATTCAATGTACAAATGCCATAGAATTTGAATTGGTTAAGCAATATATGACTCCATGCCCAAGGTGAAGGCAATAATTTGTGGTTCTTAGTGCTTCTGTGGCAAAAGCAATATCCCCAGGTGGAGCTAGATGTTGTAGAATCCATTGTTATTTAAGTTTTATTTTCCATTTTATTACAAAATGAAAGAAAAATAAAAAAATGAAAGAAATGGTTGATTTTATATTTTTGATGGCTTTTGAAAGTGATAAACCTGCGAGAAGATCTGGGCCATCCGATCAACAGGCCATAGATCCGATGGCAATCACATAGTTAAATAGAATGCGAGGTTTATTTCGAACATCAGATACGATGGTGTATCAAATACAATTTAATTCGCTGAAGTCCAGGCCAAATATCGGGTCCTAATATTGGGTCGGAAAGTGATTAGGTTCTACCTTTCAATCGGACCCGACAAATCATTAATCGATAGTTTTATTTCCTATTGAGTTTGTATGACGCTGATGGATATCGGATCGAAAAGTAATCAGGTTTTATCTTTAAAGTCAAACCTGATAAATCATTAACTGGCAGTTTTTATTTCCTATCGGGTCCGTATGGGAGTCAAAGGGGCATTGAAAGGCGGACACAACAGGTTTATGAACCAGCGTGTTAATTCTTTTGAGTTCCGAAGGCTTGCCATTGTCTAAAGGTCATGCAGGTTCAAGAGGCGTAATCAAGCGATGGCTTGATAAGTACGTTGAGGTGGGCTTCAGGGGAGAAATGAGCACGAAGGATACTTAAAGCTCAACCCCCACAATTGATTGTGATGTTAACATGGTTGACCGAAATGTGTGGCCTGAAATCACTGTGGGGGTTCAACCTTGTTGAAAGCTCCTGTACATTCTTTACCCCCTCAGTGAGCTCCCAAAGCATTCCGCGTCACGTTGCTTTCATCTGTTAATTACCTACGTCACTCACCATACTCTGCCACTTCATCCACTACTCCATTAATGGATAATAGAGCAACATAAAGATACATCAACCAAACTGCAGGCTCAAGCTACAGATTTGAACAACGAACAACCATCACTTTCTAGTTTCCGTTGCTTCTTGTTATTTTATTTTCTTGAGAAAGAGGTGTCTTTTACCCTCTATGTAATATTCTGTAATAAACTTTACTTCAAAGCAGTTAGAGGATAGTTAGGCGGTTTTACACTTTTGGTGATTACCAACTGTCTCATAGTGTATAAAAAGAGGAAAATTTACAGAGAGGGGGTTCGAATTTTGGGAGAACCTGGAGACTAGGCCACTGTATTCCTGATACAACTATTGATTATTGAAAGAATCAGGAGATTGCCACACATTGTTGGGAATGATTTTGTGACTTCTCCGTTATGTGTCATTAAATGTTTTCTTCCTTTAAGTATGGTAATGAAGCTGCAGGTCTTTATTTTCTTATGTAAATGAAGTTAAATTCCCTAAAAGAGCACTCCTATACTTAAAGTTCCCACCTCTGCAATTCTTCTAAGTTATAGATAGTAGTTTTTGTGTAAGACAACATATTATCTTTAACTTCTCCAAGTGTCACAGATAGTAGATTCTGTATAAAACAACATATTGTCTATGGCTTCTTCAAGCTTTCTTCATTCATGATTTCTATTCGGTAATCAAATGGCATTTTGAGATTTTCATGTTACCTAAGTATTGAGAGTTTAAAACCAAGTCTTTCAGGTCCTTCATTTGAGAATACACATACAATTAAGTGACAAACATGTGATAATAATTATAAACATTGATGTATTAAGCACAATTTCTACACAGCTAGGAAATTGGTTTCTTAAGGTACAACAAATCCCACATCATCAACCACATCATTTGGCCCCACAAAGCTCTAGCCTTTACACTCAATGAATTCTCCATTAAGTGCTTTCCTGTCTCAAAATGTGAATACCTCGAGATGTAAACTCCCTTTCATTTTTTCCTTGTCTTCCCTTCTAAAATGTCGGGGTAACATCATCCCAAGGTGATGTCATGCTGATGTCACACCCTCCATACAACCTCCTATGGGGGTGCCATGTGTCAATCATTTATAATCCAATTGGCTCAGACACCAAATAGGTAATTATTGGTGCCACATGTCAGGAAATCATGGTGCCACATCACCATATTGACCACATCATCCACCATGCTAGCCTAGGTCCCACCAAGGGCTTCTGACCCTTGTAAAATGAGATTTTCTTGTTATAACAAATTTGGCGACTTTTGGAGTTTTCACTATTTTAAAAAGGACATGGTTAATTTGGTGTTTTAGCCTTGGAATCCTTCCAATGGATGTAAAGGCCTGATGGATTTAGTGGATCTAATCATGACATGTGTCCCAACCTTTCATTCCTGACCAAAACTTATGGGTGCACATGCAAAATTTCTGGGGTCCCAAAGTTATGGGGTCATCCAACGACTGTGGATGCCTCCTCTACTCAATGGCTCCGATTAAAACATGGCTTCATCATGCTGATGTTTCCTATTCAAATTGTTTTTGCTCTGATTCATTAGAGTCTTTATTTTAAAATGTTGGGGGTCGGGATGTAAGACGATGGTCACGACTCCCGGTCACATGGGCTCCACTTCCTTTGGGCATTTTAATAGCTACATATATATGTATGAGTGTGACCATCAACACTTAGTTGTTTTCACTACCATTCCTGAGCTTACCTTCGCATGTAGATATGTATATATGGGAATTGGTATGTGGCCAAGCGTGACTCCATCGAGATCTTGGCACATAGAAATGACACCCCTCTATTGGGGGCAATTCAAGGCACAAAGGCCTATCCCTCCTAAGCTTAACGTGAACTTAACTTAGCTTTCATATATATATATATATATATATATATATATATATATATATATATATATATATATATATATATATATCTGTATATCTATATATATATATATATACATATATACATATCTCTATATATATGTATATATATATATATATGTATGTATATATATATGTATATATATATATATATATGTATATATATGTATATATGTATGTATATGTATGTATATATATATGTATATATATATGTATATATATATGTATATATATATGTATATATATATATATATATATATGTATATGTATATATCTATACATATATAGATATATACATATACATATATATATATATATATATATATATATATATATATATATATATATATATATATATATATATATATATATATATATATATATATATCTATATATATAACCCTGTTTAAAAATTTACCCCTCTTGAGCTTATATTTTACATTCATAACACAAAGGCCCCATGCTCAAATGATTTCAACACCAACATTTAGTTGTCAACAAAGAATCACCCATCTCATTGATGGTCAGGAAACTCAGATAAACATCCCAGACTCAGAGAATAACAAGATTTACATATCTATTGCATTCATTAGATTAGAATTTATGCTCATAACAAACACAATAATTTAATCCATTCCATAATCATGCAAGAACTAAACATCTCTCATTCATACAATAAACCTCATTCCTTAGTATTAGCATATCCACAGTTAAACACCATATTAAACAAGTATAAAACATTCAATGCAATTTAGACGAGCTCATACTAAGGTTTACTCTGAGATCCATATAATTGTCTTATTCAGGTAATTCAAGTCAACACCTAGGCTCATGAAGAAACACCAAGATCAATACCATTCCTCATATAAATACAAAAAATACTCCTTTTCCCAAAGGTTATGCAAAAACAACTCCACACATTCATAATGAAAGTTAAATAGCACAACAAGCAATACTATGAGATCTACTTGCATACATAGTTATATGAGCACTTATTTGGTAATGAAGAATCTTGGCAACTGATTGGGACTATAACTCTCCACCAAACCATAGATTGGTTGTACTGAATTATTTATTGTAGACAATCATCCTTGATCCAGATTCTAGAGTTTGAGGAAGAGTGCATATCGATGTAAAACCAATGTTACCAGCTGAGATAGGGTCTCTCGAGGCTACACCACCTCCACCCACCATCTAATTTGATAGTCAAGTACAAAATAATCCTTTTCCTTCAAATGTTCTCAACAATTTTCCCATTCTCATCTCACAAGGATTTTAACTCATCCAGCTTCAGCATAGGGGTGCTTTGTATACATAAAGAGTCACATATCCAATCCAGGAGGATAGTTTCACTATAACATAGGAAGGTTATTGAACTAGAAAGCTACTGATAGATCAGTAGGTTCTTTCCACAAACATTCCAATGGTTTCCTAAGGCAAGCCATACTTGGTGGATTTTTTAGCTCTTACACAAACCACTACTTAGTCACAAGAGGATGAGAGCTCAACATGGAAAGGTTCTTGAGCTTCATAAATTACCATGGAATCACAAAGATCAACTTTTTTTGGTAGTTCTTCAGTGAATGCAAGCACCAGTGTTCTGAACCTAGGGTCGCACTTGAAGTTTCTTCAGCCCCCAATTACTTATGTGTCTTTGTCTCCTAGCTAGTAGGTTCCTCAATCTCCAAACATCCTAGTGGTTTCTCCAGTCCCCAGGAAAACCACTCTTGGTGGGTTCATCAGTCCATGGCAATATACTACTCTCTATCCTTAGCTAGGAACCCCTTCGGGTTTCTTTAGTTGGATCCTTTTAGTTTGAATTCTCTTTGTCAAATTATTTTTTTATTCCCTTCCTCTTTGTGAGGAATTCTTTAAATTCTCCCCCCATTGTTGATTCTTTCCCTTCTTTTATGGAATAATGAATGTGTGAATGCATCCATGAATGAATGCCCCATTATTTTACTTCTCTTCCCCTAAGAAGTATTTCTCCATGTACTTCACTACCATTGTAACAACTGTATGTGGTTATGTGTCAACGTGTGTTGATCTCATGGCACATTTTCTCAGTCTTCACCCCGTGGTTTCCTTTTGCGTGTAGTCGTGAGGATGTTTTTATGTAATCTCCTTGTGCCACTCCCCAACCTGTCGTCCTCATCCTTCTCTGCCAACCTACCAACACAACCCATTATTTTAATTTTGTCCTCTTTTTCTTATTAATTTCTCCAAGAGGGGCATGGAGTCGTCTTTATTTTCCAATGCAAATAAAAAACACAATAAATCTCCTTAATTAGAATTAAAAAAACCAAGCCTTTTCAATCAATTTCCCTCCCCAAACTCTAGAATCCGTGTTCCAAATTCTTAGCCAATTTTGATTATAGCATAAGGATTTACATTAGGTGAATTATCCAAGGGCTGCCGCAAACCCCACCCCCTTGGAGGAACACCGTCCTTAGTGTTCTATATCCAAAAACAAAGAGAAACATGCTTTAACCCAAGTAAAAATCATAGTGAGATTTATAATGCAACTTAATTTTGATTACATTTTACATCCATAACTGCTTTCACATCAACTAAATAAGCATAAAACTTTATTAGATAAGTCACTTTTTGTGGCTCTTTTGCAGTTTCTGGTGCTTTTACTGCACCTAATCCAACCTGATAGTTTTTCCCTTTCCTAAAGTGTTGCTTGCCTCCAATATCCAAAGTTTTTGTACACTCTAATATCTTCAAGTTATTGTTGTTTTTCTTTTCAGTCAACGTCATTCACCCAAACCGCATAATTCCCATGCTTTCTTATATCATGGAATGCAATCTCCCATGATATTCATCATAAATAAATTGCAATAATTTAAATTATACCTCTTGTCCTCCTTGCCTTTTAGGATTAGCCCATATTAATATATTCTCAGTCTCCAAGGCACTGCACTCAACACAGATCCAAATTAACCACTCAAAGTGGTTACCAACATTGAGTGTCTTCTCAGCTTCAAGGCATAATACTCAATGTGGTGATTTTGCTACCCATAGTCTCTCGTCGGCTCCATCATCTAATCGAGTCTCTTGTATCCCATTTATCAAGTGTTCTCAACAACTCCTTATTATTACACCACGATGTCTACAAATTAGCACAGAGGTTCATGAATAGCACAAAGAGTCTTAGTTCAACTTTTGGAGAGACATATGTATAGATATGGAAGTTTTTCAATTGCATCACTATTATAGGAATAAGAGTGCACTTTACTTGCAACTTCTTAGTGGTGCTTCCACTTATGTCCTCAACCTTCCCCCTAGGCGACATCAAATGTTATCGACCCACTAGCCTTGGGGTGCCTCAACCTCTCAGAAGTTCTCAACTAGCAAGTCTCCTGTGGGTTTATCAGCCTCAGGTTCACAACCACTGCTCTGTGATTCTCAACTAGCAAGCCTTATGGGTTTCTTAACATGGTTAACATCAGAGCATCTCTACTCCACCAAACTCTCTTCTAGCATCAACATGATGCTTAGTGGAGTACATCCTCAATCCTGTGATCAAGGATACCAGTTAATAGTCAAACCCTCAATCTTGGCTTGCAGTCATATGAATTAGGGAGCTTAAAATAAGGGGTTGCAATGTAACATACCCCCTTACCACCCATAACCAACACTAAGGATATAAGGAGGTTGTTACTGTCATGACCTGACCTCCAATGTGTAGGTATGGAAATGGAGTTTGAAATTTATACATTTCTCAAACCTTTCAAAGCCTAACATAAATAATTCCATTATGTTTGTCTCATAAAGACCTTTATGATGATATAAAATTTTCCTCAATTAGACTCCTGGATCAGAAGATATGGCCCTTTAAAGATTTAATCCAATGACCTCATGCCAAGCCACCATATTTTTCCATGTGGTACCCATGTAGTGCCCACGTGGTATTCCACATCATTTCTATGTCATACCTCACGTGGTTGCCACCATGGCTATGACACATCACTATACATAGGACCCCTTTTCATGGTTTTCATTTCTCTCTCTCTCTCTCTCTCACACACACACACACACACACACACACACACACACACACACACATATAACTTTCCATACAAAACATTACCAAAGTTAATGCGCCCGTCATGCCACGTAACCTCAGGGTTAAAATCCTGGGAGTTCCATCCTACACCTCCCTTCAAAACCTACAAGGTTTGAGGAGCAAGACAAAATTCCTTCAATGTTATTTGACAGGAAAAATTTCCATCCCATGACATAAATCCCAAACCATCCTCTCTATGCCTCCTGTTGAAATTCCCCAGGTGACACCACAGTTAAAACCTACCAAGGTGACATCACCTTCTCAAACCTCCAAGATGAAAGCTCCCTCTCCTTCAGTTGTTGGAAAAATCCTCCGTCTCCTAGGATGTAAATTCACCAAGCATTTCTCGCGCTCCTCCTCCTAAAACCTTTGGGATGACGTTAGCTCGAGGTGTTGTCATCCCCCTGTCATGCCTATGTCATCCTGCCACACAACCTCCTCTGAGTGGGCCACATTTCATGCATATTAGGCCAACTTGGCCCCTCCAAAAGAACAAACCCAACTGCCATGTGGCTTGCCACTGTGGTGCCACATCAGCTTGGGTCCCACATCATCAACCATGTCATTTGGCCCCACCAAGCTCTAGCCTTTACACTCAATGAATTCTCCATTAAGTGCTTTCTTGTCTCTAAATGTGAATACCTCAAGACATAAATTCCCTTGGATTTTTCCTTGTCTTCCTTTTTGAAATGTCAGGGTAATGTTAGCCCAAGGTGATGTCATGCTGATGTCACACCCTCCACGTGGCCTCCTTTGGGGGTGTCATGTGTCACTCATTTATAGACCAATTGGCCCAACCACAAAATAGGAAATTATTGGTTCTACATGTCAGGAAATCATGGTTCCATGTCACCATATTTACCACCTCAACCACCATGCTAGCTTGGGTCCCACCAAGGAATTCTGACCCTTGAAAAATGAGATTTTCTCGTTATAATGAACTTGGCGAATTTCAGAATTTTCACTATTTTACAAAGGATATGGTTAATTTGGTGTTTTGACCTTGGACTGCTTCCAATGGTTATAAAGGCCCGATGGCTTCAGTCTCTCTAATCATAGCACGTGTACTGACCTTTCATCC
Source organism: Pinus tabuliformis (assembly GCA_031772625.1). Taxonomy (NCBI): domain Eukaryota; kingdom Viridiplantae; phylum Streptophyta; class Pinopsida; order Pinales; family Pinaceae; genus Pinus; species Pinus tabuliformis. The sequence goes on along the minus strand of CM062806.1, from coordinate 392,356,010 downwards.
CTGACAAAAAATTATGGGTGCACATGCAAAATCTCTGGGGTCATCCAACGACTATGGAGGCCTCCTCTACTCAATGGCTCCAATTAAAACATGACTTCGTCATGATGATCTTTCTCGTTGCAATTGATTTTGCATTGGTGCATTAGGTCTCTATTTTAAAATGCTGGGGATCGAGATGTAAGACAATGGTCACGACTCCCAGTCACATGAGCTCCACTTCCTTTGGGCATTGTAATACTTACATATATATGTATGAGTTCGGCCATCAACACTTAGTTGTTTTCAATACCCTTCTTGAGCTTACCTCTGCATGTATATATGTATATATAAGTATTGGTATGTGGCCAAGCATGACTCCATCGAGCTCTCGACACATAGAAATGACGCCTCTCTATTGGGGGAATTTAAAGGCACAAAGGCCTATCCCTCTTGAGCTTATATTTTACATTCATAACACAAAGGCCCAATGTACAAAACATTTCAACACCAACATTTACTTATCAACAGAGATTCATCCATGTCATGGATGCTCAAGAAACTTAGACAAATATCGCAGACTCAGATAATAGTAAGATTTACATATCTATTGCATCCAAACAATTAGATTAGAATTTATGCTCATAATAAACACAATAATTTAATCCATTCCATAATCATGCAATAACTCAACATCTCTCATTCATACATGAAACCTCATTCCTCAACATTAGCATAGCCACAATTAACCATCATATTAAACAAGTATAAAACATTCAATTCAATTTAGACGAGCTCATACTGAGGTTTACTCAGAGATCCATATATTTTTCTTATTAAGGTAATTCAAGCCAAAACCTAGGCTCAGGAAGAAACACCGGGATCAATCCCATTCCTCATATAAATACACAAAAATACCTTTTTTCCCAAAGATTATGCACAAACCACTCCACACATTCATAATGACAGTTAAATAAAAAAATAAGAAATATTATGAGATCTACTTGCATATATAGTTATATGAACACTTATTTGGTAATGAATAATCCTCGCCATGGAGATTGGGACTATAACTCTCCACCAAACCATATATTGGTTTGCACTACATTCTTTCTTGTAGACAATCACCCCCGAGCCAGATTTGAGAGTTTGAGGAGGAGTGTTTATCGATGTAAAACCAATGTTACCAACTGAAATAGGGTCTTTCGAGGCTACACCACCTCCACCCACCAGCTAATATGAAACTCAAGTATGAAAGAATCCTTTTCCTTCAAATGTTCTCAATATTTTTCCCACTGTCATATCACAAGGCTTTTAACTCAGTCAACTTCAGCATAGGGGCCCTTTGTATACATAAAGAGTGACATATCTAATCTAGGAGGGTAGTTTCATTATAACATGGGAAGGTTCTTGAATTGGCAAGCTACTGATATATCAATATGTTCTTTAGTCCACAAACTTACCAGTGGTTTCCTAAGGCAAGCCACACTTGGTGGATTTTTTAGCCCTTACACAACCCACTACTTAGTCACAGGAGAAGGAGAGCTTAATATGGGAAGGATCCAGAGCACAAAGTTCACCTTTTTTCTCGTAGTTCTTTAGTGAATTCACACATGAGTTTTCTGAACCCATGGCAACACCCGATGTTTCCTCACCCCACAAGTACTTATGTGTCTTTTTATCCTACATAGTAGGTTCCTAAATCCCCAAACTTCCTAGTGGTTTCTTTAATCCCAAGGAAAACCACCCTTTGTGTGTTCATCAGTCCTTGGGAAGCTACTACTCTCTATCCTCAGTGAGGAAGCCCCTTCAAGTTTTTTTGTTCCCTTCCTCCATGAATGAATTCCCCATTCTTTTACTTCTCTTCCCCCAAGAAGTCTTTCCTTGTGGCCTTCACTACCATTCTAACAATCGTATGTGTTTGTGTGTCGAAGTGCCCTGAGCTCATGGTCCCTTTTCTCGGTCTTCAGCATGTGGTTCCATTTTGTGTGTATTCGTGGGGATGTTGTTACAAAATCTCCTTGTGCCACTCCTTAGCCCATCTTCCTCGGCTTGCTCTGCCAACTTGCCAATGCAACCCATTCTTTTAATTTTGTCCTCTTTTGCTTTTTAATTTCTCCAAGAGGGGTGTGGGCTTGTCCTTATTTTCCAGCCCAAATTAAAAACACAATCAATCTTCTTAACTAGATTTAAAACAACCAGGCCTTCTCAAGCAATCACCTTCCCCAAAATCTAGAATCCATGTCCCAAATTCTTAGCCAATTTTAATTATAGCATAAGTATTTACATTAGGGGAATTAGCCAAGGGCTGTCACAAACCCCACCCCCCTTGGAGGAACACTGTCCTCATTGTTCTACATCCAGAAACAAAGAGAAATATAATTTAACCCAAGCATAAATCACAGTGAGATCTATAATGCAACTTAATTACGATTATATTTTACATCCACAATTGCTTGCCCATCAACTAAATAAGCATAAAAATTTATTAGATTAGTCACTTTTCGTGGCACTTTTGTAGTTTTTGGTGCTTTTGCTACACCCAATCCAACTTGACAGTTTTTCCTTTTCCTAGAGTGTTGCTTGACTCCAATATCCAACCTCCAACCTTGTTGTACACTATGATATCTTCAAGTTGCTGCTGTTTTTCTTTTTAGGCAACATTGTTCAACAAAACCGCATAATTCCCATGCTTTCTTATATCATGGAATACAATCTCCCATGAGATTCATCATAAATACATTGCAATAAATTAAATTAAACCTCTTGTTCTCCTTGTCTTTTAGTCTCAGCCCATATGAATATGTTCTCAGTCCCAAAGGAAACACATTCAACGTAGATCCAAATTAACCACTCAACGTGGTTACCAACATTGAGTGTCTTCTCAGCCTCAAGGCACAATACTCAGTGTGGTGATTCTGCTACCAGCAGTCTCTCGTCAGCTTTGTCTTTAAATCCATACCCTTGAATGGGTGGTCAACCATTCACACACATGTTAATAATAGATCCTTTCTATCAGGTGTTCTCAACAACTCCTTGTTATTACACCACATTGGCTACAAAGCACAATGGTTCATGTAGAGCACAAAGAGTCTTAGTTCAACTTTTGGAGAGATATATGTATAGATAAGGAGGTTTGTCAGTTGCATTATTCCTATAGGAATAAGAGTGCACTTTACCTTCAACTTCTCGGTGGTGCTTCCACTTGTGACCTCAACCTTCCCCCTAGGTGACATCACATGTTATCAAACCACTAGCCCTGGGGTGCCTCTACCTCTCAAAAGTTCTGAACTAGCAAGTCTATTATGGGTTTACCAACCGTAGGTGCACAATCATAGCTCTGTGATTCTCAACCAGCAAGCCTTATGTTGGCATTATGGCACAGGTTTGGAGCTATGACACAAGTGTTGTCCTTGATGGCAACTCTCTTTGGTGACAGATCTCAGTACAAGCTTTCAGAATGAAGGAAAAGACATATACGTAGGTTCATCAGACTAAACCGCGTATACACGCAGGTTAGACGTTACAAAGGCGCGTATACACGTGGGTTAGACGTTAAAAAGGCGCGTGTGCGTATACACGCACTTTCACGCAAGGAAAAGCACGTATATGTTGGAGAACTTACTTTTGGTCCGTGGTAGTTAGTCCTTGGTATTTGAACCTATGGTTTTGGACCATGGTATCTCGTCAGAAGTGTTGATCCCAAGCATTGTGTCCATGGTATTGTTTTATTATGGTTTTGGACTGTGGTATTGTGAAAGGCCTAAGACTATAAAAGAGGAAGGAGATCATTTGGCAAAGGACCATCTGAATTAATTGAATATCTAATAAGTGCTAGATCTGAAATTGGTGATTGAGGTTATGGTGCAGATCTGGATCTGAATGAAGGAGGAACCTTAGCGCAAAGAGAAGGATAAGTTCTATTGATGGGTCATAATCTTTAGCCTTGAATGGTAGTATCTTTGTATGATTTTGATCTGTTATATGTGGCGCATGCTTGATCTATAAATCTGATAATCTAGGTCTGAATATTTGAAAGAGTGAATTATCCTTTATAAATTTGTACGCAGGTTCAGTAAAGCGAAGGCACGTATACACGCTGGTTCAGTGAATAAAAATAGCGTATATGCAGGTTTCAGGTTATTGAAGTAGCGTATATATTTTGAGTTGTGATCTAGCTGCTTCTGTTTATTGCTGCAGTGTTCTGGGTTCAGAATTTGGTGTGTGGTTACTATTACTGTGTTTTGGGTACAACTGTTAGAGAAGTATCTACTTGATTCAGTTCTAATTGGTGAAAAGGAGATTGTTTGATGCAGAAATTCTTGATGATTGATTGATGTTCATGGATCCAGTCTGAAAATTTATGAAACGTGGTCCTTGGAAGAAAGAGAAGGTTGTAGCCTTCTGTAGGCCAGCACCTACGTACTAGTATCTTGGCTAGTGCAAGAGCTAAGGGGGTTGTAGCTCCCTTCCAGGAGAAGCTGGAGAATGAGAGAGGGTTGTAGCTCTCTGCAGGTTGCAGCCTACGTACTGGTAAAGGACTGCACTAGTACATTGTAAAAAGAAGTTTCTAATTAAAAGAAGATAGAGACAAATTGCAGCAAGTGGTTTTCACCCACTTTGGGTTTCCACCTTATATCTTGTGTTCTTGTGTGTGTGATTGTCTTCAGATCTGTTTTATTGTTTCTGGTTACTGTTTATTTGATCCAAATACACAGATTAATGATCAACATCAGTAAGATAAATTAATTTATAAGTTTGCATTACATACGCGGGTTTCCTTCTCCGTAGTTGCGTATATACGCGGTTTTATCTAACTGAAGTAGCGTATATGATCTGGGTTTGAAAAAGAAAATAAGTGACTTGATAATACTGATTCACCCCCCCTCTCAGTATTATTTCCAACACCTTATGGGTTTCTTACCATGGTTATCATTTGATCATCTCTACTCCATGGAACTCTCTTCTAGAATCAACACGAAGCTTAGTAGAGTACATGCCCAATCCTGTGATCAAGGATACTAGCTAGTAGATAATATACCTACTAACACAACTATCAACATTCCCTTGTCATCAACATGATGCAACATGGGCATATCAAAGTCATAATCATGTGATAATTAAAATCATCAATCAGTCAGGGCTTTCCCCAACCCCATTGATTCCTCACATAACCAAGAATCTCATTGGATAACTTCATTATGTTATGCCAACAAGCCATTCATATGTACGCATACTACAAATATAACCATTCATTCTTCCATAAAAATGGTCCTTGAAGAGAACCTGTTAGTCACAATGGATTTTCATGCATTCATTTAATTTATTAGGATATTTTTAATTAGAACACATACACATAATAATCTATGTCAAGTATGATCAAGGTTAAGTGAACCTCCTTTCTGTGCCATTTTCATGGCTGCCATATCACAATCCATCACTCCCATGGACCCAACCAAGCCACTAGGTTGTCTTCTCTTGTCCACTTATAGCTGGACATAATAGATGTTGACCCTTGTCAAATAAAATCAGGCTTTATAGACCTCCCTTGTATTTATGCAAAACATGCATCAAATTTCAACAACAATTACACGCAGCTGGAGGAATTCTTTTATTTGAATTCCTCCCTTTACCTTTTCACCTTGCTATTAATACCAAATCTCTCAACTGTTATTTTCTGTTAGCACAATTAAAATCCATCCATGTATATTTCCTCATTTATGCATGTTGCCATGTTCATGAGAAACTCTCGAAGATATTCCAATGATGGCCTTTTTCCATCCCATCTGCCCAACATCAACATGTTCTCATCCATGCCAATCACACACTTCCCACTTCTACGGTTACTCATTTTTACTCATTGTTGGGATGGGGTCCCTAGGGGTAGAATTGAATTAATTTAGTCATTTTTTGTAAAGAATTTTGTAAAGAATGTAAAGTCTCCGCAAAATATGGATGCGGAGTGCGTAGCTAGCAGGGAAAATTTTAAGAACCCCCCCTAAATTTACATGTATAATAAATGGGCGAATCTCCATGGTATATAGGAAAAATGGAAGGCAATTTTATCAATAATATGATATGTATATATAATTTTTTGGCGAATCTCTCACCAGGCATGGCGAATATTTTACTCAATTACAAAATCTTGTGTTTATTGAATACACAAATGAAATCATTGCATTTCTTTAAAATATCTTTTGAAATCAAAATTACCGAAATTACATATCGATAACCTAGTGGGTGTAGGATAAAATTCACCCATGCCATTCACAGAAAGCATGAAAAAAAACCTAATACTATATAGAAAACCAAGAAAAATTCAAATTCATCACTTCTAGGGACCTGGTAACCACCCTGCCAATACACAAGTATGTTCTTGTTTGAAATTAGAAAAATTACCCAAATTACAATCTGTTTACTCCAGCATATGTTGGAAAGTTATAGAAGGATGACTAGTGCAATCAATCCATTCCACCCTGCTAATACACAAGTATGTTCCTGTTTGCAATTAGAAAAATTACCCAAATCTTAATCTGTTTACTCCAGCATATGTTGGAAAGTTATAGAAGGATGACTAGTGCAATCAATCCATTCCTTTTAGCCCTGGATTTGTTTCAGTTTAAAACAGAAGTATACAAATATACTTGTCCAATGTCTATGCTTTAACCATTCACCTTAAGATGTTTTTACAATATAATTTCCTAAGTCTATTTAATATCTTCATTATCATAAAAGCCAACCTATATCCATCTTAACTCCACATCTACCACTCTTCGGGGGATGAAATCTATTTATCCCTTTGAGCACTTGGTAGACCCAGAATTAAGATGGATCTAAGATGATAGAATTTCCCCTTTAAATAGTCTATGCTCACATGAATACTCAATACCATGGGTTATCATAAACCTGGAGCTTAAAAATTACTATTAGTAATTTATAAAAATTAATAAAATTAATAGTTGATTTTTATTTTATTTTTTATTTTAACCAAGCTAAAATGTTTAACATACATTGAATTACAACATCCATTTTTACTCTTGATCAGATCAAATATTTTTTCACTCTATGCTAGTTTGCATATCACGATATTTGATACCTCTCGGGGGTTAGTAGTGTTAGCCTGTTAGCCTCCTATACCAATAGGTTCTCATCTCTCATGATTGACAGTGGAAGTGCCAAAAATGCTCACCTTCCATGCCACTAAGGTTCCATTTTTGTGAAAAAAGCAGACATGTTAAAAAATGTAAAGAGGGTATGCCTTAAAAGAAAAATCAAAGGGTAAGAAAATGAATTGGTCAAAGAAAAACTAAAAGAAATGAATCCCAAACAAAGACCATGAAAGTGGCTAGTTCAAATTGCCACTGCTACTTTGATGGGTGGCCCAACAACTCAAGCTGGGCCTCACCACGTTTTAAATTTCATGTTATAGACTAGAGAGGAAGTACCTGTTCAAACAGTTCAAGCTTGACAGATGACTAGGTGGATAGAGAAAGAAAGGAGCCCAACTGCTTAATTTGGGCCCTTCGAAGTCATAAGGGTAGACTTAGATAGGAGGGCAGCAGAAAGAAAAAGAGAATTATCAGGGTTTGCAAGGCTAAGTGCACCCATACAAAGTGAAGAAAAAATGTTAGGCATAATAGGCAGGGTAGGCAGTTGAAGGTTGCAAAAAGCCAGGTCTGAGCACATCACTTGGAAAGGGTCACAAATGTTGCCATCAGCAGGAGAAAGGCAAGAGCAATGGCCTATTTGGCATACTACTAAACCATCACTAACTTCCCTCCTCCCCTTCTGTTGTAGGGAAAAGTATCCGATTCGGATGACCCTATCCCACTCTAAGGGTGATAGTACCTCAGCAACAACTGTAAAGAAAACTACTTAAGGTTTACTTCTTTATGAAAGAAAGAGAGAATGAAGAAATGCACTAACCGTTGCCTTGCGCTTAATGTCGAATCCAAACTCTTCTCTTTGCTTGCTTGCTCCCAGCTCCTTGCTCTTTTACTGGCCCAGCTACAATGAGATCCTGTAAAATAACAAAGAAGGAAACTACAAGAAGCATGCAATCATAACTGATTCAAGGATTAGCATAAATCAAATATACAATTATCACAACACATCATTGAAACAAATGTATATAGAAGAACCTCAATAGCTTTTATTAATAGAAGAAGTAAAGTTCTGAGAGTGTTACAACCATTGAAGGCCCCAATCCAGCAACACCTCCCAGCAGAAAGAATTTCTCCTCTTCACCTCCTTCAAGCAATCACCCAATAGTTCTATAGTGAAACCAACAGCATATCATTACTTTGCACAAAATTCCAGCCTCCTGAGCTCATAGGAGAGAGCTCAATATATAGATGAATTGAGAAAGGATGAGTCAGCTTGCAACTGATGTGTAGCTGCCTTGTGTCCTCTCTCTCTTCAGTTGATCTTCAGTTCTTGAGTCCACTTGGAGAACTTTGCTTCCACTTGGAGAAACAGAGCCTCTGACTCATCACAAGGCGAAATCCCTGATCCAAGTGTCATTTTTGGAAGATTCCAGAGCAATGACTCAGTGTGCCACTTGTCCCATCTCGCTCAGCGCAGGTGGCCTTTGTTCTACCTGCTTTGCAACGCAGGTACACCATGGAGGAGTTGAGTTTCAGCGCAGAAGCCTAGTGGAGCACCTGCTTTGATTTCAGGATTGCTTGTTTTTGAGTGTTTTCAGGTGGAGAACTGATCTGAGAGCTGTTGGTTTGCTGACCTTGTTCCTCTAGGGGTAGGAACATCATGTTTAGGGACTTTGGATCCCTTGGATTATTGACAATTCATGCCTGATGCTGCAAGGCACAAAATTGTCTATAACACCTTCAAAAGTTTCTTACTAACCTCCCCATGAGCACTGCAGGATCTGCCTGATCAGTCCTCCTTACACCCTTCATTTGTACAAATTTCATGTCATAAATGACTTCTTTCTTTGAAAAGAAGCCACATTTCTTGTGTAAAAATTCTTTTCATTTTGATCTACTTCCTAACTAAGTTTGATTCCTGAAAAGCTTAGTAACTATCACTTCCCATTCTCATTCCCCTCCCAGTACTAACTACTAACTGTATCTACATTAAATCCCCTATGTTCCCCTTTCCCTACTACTATAACACCATGGTGTATAAACCCCTAACATGTATAAATATCCCCCCTTCAGCATTATAGCTGAATAGCAGGTCTAAGGGAGACATTAGTCCACCAGGGACTATGGTCAACCCTGCTTTGGGAATTACTCTAACCCCTGGTTAGACTAATAGCCCACCCTTAACCCTCATCTATACCCTTTGTTTCGAAAAAATTCATAAACTACCCATGCAAACCCTTTCCCCCCACTCAAACCTAAGCCTAACCCTTTGTTGACCCCCCGACAGATTAATTCATACCCCATCAAAACCCACAGAAAATCACTTAACCAAAGTTCCGACCCCAAATATTAAACTGAATATTTTAATCTGCCGGCGGGTCCCCCCCCAACATGCACGACGGGTCGGGGTGCCCGCAAGCCGTCCATCTCCCGCCCCCCTTCATCCAACGATGGGCGGGCATTTTCAAATCTCGACATGCCTCCCTTTAACGTCTGGGGAGATGGCGGTATTGGTACCCGTACACGGGACGCGTGGCAGCCGGCGGGGTTGTTCGGAGCCCCCCTCCCCGATACCGCCTTCGCCCAAAAGCGGTGCGGGGAGACCGCTTACCACCTTCCCCAATACCGCCCCTTTGATGGCGCGTCACCCCCACGTCATCATGACGTCACCTCACCGACCCCCGCCCCTGCGCCTCGTAGCCCTCCACGTAACCTTGCCACCCCGCACCACCCGCCACCATGTCCCGCCACGTTGGCCTCCAGCTCAGCGCCCACGTCACCCTCTGTACCCCGGTCCCGCCATGATGTCATGCTGATGTCATCGGCGGAAAAGGGCCAATGACCCTTTTTGTCCAAATTTGTCGTTAAAAGCGCCCAAACTAGTCGTCTTATGTCATTTTCACGTGAAAAAGACAGAGCCGTTGTAAGCTTGTTCACTGAGAAATTGCCTCCGAACCGCCAAATTCAAAGTTGCAGCCGCCACAACTTATCAATTCACCTACATTGTGCACCCACTATTCGACCCTAAGGTTTTCCACACCGTTCATCCAGGTATTCACCGCAATTCTCTTATTTTGCCCCTGTGCATGTCGTTTCTCTACAAATTCTCCATTAAGCACCTGTCAAATCCCAAATTGAAGACTGTCTACTACTTAATTTTGAACTAAAGCAACCTGCATTGCCCTCTGCTCCATAATTTGATATTGAAACGATAAATTCACGGGCTAAAATTACAATTTCATCCCTGAGCTGCCCGGCATTGTTCCCTTTTGCCGAGTGCATGCCCAAAGCTGCATTTCACCAATTTGAATCCTGCACACCCTTTGCAATTCATACTCATCAATTCACCATTCCTGTAAATTTACCAAAAGAACAGCAGAGGCAAATCTTCCTAGCCTGCCTATGCCACTTTGAAGATATTTTCTATCACTTTCTGCATTCAGTCTGCCACTTCAGTTTTAAAAAGCCTTGCAAGCTATTGCATTTACCTTGTTTAATTCAGAAACTACATAATGGCTGCTCCTACACCCACAGCTCTCAGTGTTGCCCCCATAAATGCACCAAATAAAGACCTGGAGTCCTTACCTCTTGCTGACAGAGATTTTCTCATCCAAGACTTTGTAGGTGATAGGAATCACTTGCAGACTTTCAGGGAATTGAGAGATGACTACCTGAACAATAATGACATATATGGGATATGGGAATCCAATCTCCCTTACTACTTCCTCCCCTCTGTCAATATCTTTCCAGAGATTATCCGCCTTTGTGCTGAGAATTATGATGCCAGTCAAAGAGCTGTCAAGTCTCCATCTGGGAGCATCCTTTTTCACATTAATGCTGAGTCCATCAACCAGATGCTCAATTTCAAACAAACTCAGCTGCTGTTCCCTTTCTCCATGAACTATCTGCTGGATACAGGTGCCAAGATGTCCACTTCTGACATTCAGAAAATTACCCAGACATTCATGAGGCCTGACCGCCAGCCCACTGGGCCACCTCCCTATTTGTATGTGCACTTTACTGAGGTAGGCAAGCTCCTGTTGGACATGATTGCTTATGTGCTGGGGTCCAAAACCAACGAATTTGTTGATGAGACAGTGCTGGTGTTACTAGCTGCCTATAGCCCAGGCCAACCTCCTGCCTACAAATACAATTTTGCCAAGTTCATAGCCAACAGAATACATGAGCAGCTTTTCAAAGTGGACAGGGAGGGCATCTTCAAGTATTCATCTTATATCTACCACCTGTTCATGTACTACCAGTCTGAGGCTTTTCCATGCCACATCAAAAAGCTGGATTCTAAAGGAGAAATAAGATCTGTTATCTTCTGGACATCTGTCTTCCACCAAGTGCAAAATTCACCATATTCCTATTGTGAATTTATTGATCAATTTGTGTACCCAGTCTCTTTCTTGTTGATGAGGTTCCCTCCTTCCAGAGTGTCATTTGAAATGCAGAAAATCCTGCAGCTCTCCAAGAATTTTAAAATAGGTGATTGGTACCTATACCAGGATCATACAGTCATCAGAATCTATGGCTGTGAGCTCTGTCCATACAGGCTCCCAAAATATGTGCCCATGAGACTGTTTGCCTTGGAGTATTATAGGCAGCTCATTCACTCTGACCTCACTCACTTTCACAGCTCCAAAAAGAAAGCCCATCTCAAGTTCAAACACCACCTGGGTCCCTTTATTATGAATAAAAAAGAGGGATGGCAAGATGCTGAACTAATCCTCGAAGACAAGTACAAGCTCTCAAAAAGCTTTCGGTGGGTCCCATATGACCCTGAAGGCTTCATCACTGCTAGAAGAGTCAAGTACAGGCTGCTAGGCTATGATCATTGCAAATATCCACACATTGAACAGTATGCCAATCAGCAAGAATGGAAACCAGATACATTAATTGAAAAATTGATTGAGGAAGAGATAATGCAAAAGAATGTCAAGGATTTGGAAAAGACTCTTGACTTGGATTCTGTGCAGCAGGTATCCTTCAAGCGACCGCACCTAGTAGGAGAAGGGACCTCGGCCACAACAACTACACCAACCACACAGGCACCTTCTACAGCAGCACCAGATACAGATAAAGGCAAAGGAATAATGGGTGCTGAAGGGGAAGCACAAAAAGAACAGCCTGCCCCCTCAAGTGGGCAGCAACAAGAGCAGACCCCCCCTCCACAAACTGAGCCATCAGCAGCGCCAGTCTTGCAGACTCCAGCACATGAGGAGAGGGGTAAAAAGAGAGAGAGAGAAGAGTCCACTCTTGCAAGTGGATCCTCCCAGCAACCAGAGTCCAAAAGGCAAAGGGTTGCCTCCCCAGAGGTAGAAGAAATCAGTGAAGAAGTCCTTGAAAGTCCAAGGAAAGATGGGGAAGGCAGCTAACAAACAGGTACAAGCTCCTTTCAGCAGGAGTAGGGAGTGCAGCTTGGCTTGGAGGTGTCATCCTCCACTCAGCAGAGCAAGAAGCCTACAAGCACTAAGGCTTCTTTCAAGCAAATAAAGGCACAAAATGACTTGCTGAGGGTAGAAGTGTATAAACAATTTTTAAATGCAACACCAGCCCAGCAAGAAAGGCTAATGTCTGTATATGACCTTCAAGAGGAGAAAATGATCCTCAGTCACTTTAAGCCTAAGGTGCCGCAGCCTAAATCAGCTGCAGATTTTGTAAGGACAAGGGTGGAGGTCATGGCAAAGGACATTCACCCCATGGACCAAATAGAATTCCACAAGCAAACTGGAGAAATGGTCTATGCCACCTTGGTGGACAGGGAAACCATGGCCCATGAATTAAAGGAATCATTGAAAAATACCAACATTCAGTTGGATTTTGAGAGAATGTCCTCCATGGCCAAGGACAACAGAATAAAATCGCTGGAGGACATCATCATCGACCTAGGACATGATCCTAAGGATCCAAAGGGCGTAAGGGCCCTCCTGAAGAAAAAAGAAGATGACCTTAATGCACTGAAGAAAAGGTTGAAGCTGCTGCCCACAGAGCACCCTCAAACAACAGAATTACAGAAGGAAAAGGAGGCCGATGAGCAACTGGATCTTATAATGCAGCTCAACCAGAAGGTCCTTGATTTGGAGAAGGAACTTGAAGGAGCACTACAAGATAAGCAGGGAGAATCCACATCCCAAGCTCCTCCAACTACTTCAACCACTGCAACAACAACAGAGGCAGCAGTAGCCCCTGTGACAACCACAGCCACAACAGAAGCAGCAACAACAACAGCTCCAGACTCCAGTACAAGCATGGAAGAATTGACTAGGGCTATTAAAGAAATGGAGCTCCAGGCCACTGAGATAAAGCAAGCCAAGGAAAAGTTGGCAGAGATAGAGACCAAATATGATAAATCAAAGATGACTGTGGCAGAGCAAGGAAGAGAAATAAAGGCCCTCAAAGAAAAGATAAAGGCCTTGGAGAAAGAGCTTAATCTAGAAAGTGCCATGGCTGAAATAAAAAGAATTCTGTGGGCCAGAATTGACCAATCCATCACTAGACAATGGAAGTCAATTAAAACTGTACATGAAAAAATGGATTTAATTGGCCAAGCACAAATAGAGATTCAGAAGGCCAAAACAGTGCTAGGAAACAGGCCTGAGCAGGCCAATAGAATGATTGATTTTTTGAATAACCAGACTAAGGAAGAACTGGCAGCCTTCGGCATTGTCAACAGAACAGAGGCTGTCCTTACAGCTAAAAAGGTGCTAACTCTCAGGAATTTTGTACAAACCGTGGAGAGGAAATGCTATGAGATACAGGCTGAGGTGGATGAGTACAAACTCAAAATGGGAGCACTGCAACAAAAGGGACTGCCCAGCCTACTAAACGGTGCAGGAAGATTGATCCCCCGAGAGCAATATGCCACCAGAATGTCGAATTATATTGAAAATCAAATCACTACATCTGGCAGTACTTCTGAGGAAACAAGGCCTCCAGCAGGGCAAAGCCTATATAATAAACTTGAAGGTCTTTTTTTCATTGAAAATGAAGTAAATCACCTTTTTGAGATTCCTCCAAATTTTTACAAATATACAGAGGTAGATGAAACTTTAGTGAAAATTCGAAGACATCAAATGCCCAAGGAGGATTGGTGGTAGGAAATGCTTCAAATTTTGCCACAATAGCCTCAAGTGCTCGGTCATTTCCAGCTCCAACTCAGCAAAAGTCAAAACAGCAGAATAAAGACAACATTTAAGGCGGCTGAAAGGTGACTCAGCATATGGACAACGACAACAAGCCAAGAGATAAATACGCAATTTTTGGACAGCATGTCCTCAGCCGACTCCAACAGACACAAAGTCAACAGTTTCTGACCATTTTGGACAGCTAAGGCACTGAAGAGTTACTACAACATTTACTTTCTCAGCTACCATGCTCCAGGAGTTGGCCCGATATTAATGGAACATTTACTCATCAGCTAGATATTTTCTTATGTAAATTTTGTATATATACCTCCCCTGGCAACGTATAAGGGGTTGGTGATTTTCATTCTGAGGCAAATGTATTGTATACTTTCAGATTATCTAATGAAAAGGGCTGGAAAAGCTCAGCGATTTCCTGAATGTTTGATGTCTTGCTGATGCTATGTGTGCTGTTGCAGAATTCCTGTGCTGTCTGATGGAACAATAAGTTTTCTCAATCCATGTTTTGTTTTCTTATGTTTATTTAAATCATATACATGTTTCATTAAACTAGCAATAGAGAAAAGGAATAGTACAGGAAATGTTTGGTTACACCCTGTACTCAATCTCTATTGCTGAGAATGTTTTCTTCAGAATTGATCATGAACATGAATTCTTAACTGCTCATGTTTTCATTAATTCTATAAATATGAATGTTATGTAGAAATTCTTCACTGCTTCTAAATAATATTCCCACTTTCTCTCCATACCAGTTTGTTGAAAGATTCTTAATTGCCTTTCATACCCTGGTTACATCACATTTAATCACAGATTTAAGGAATTGTTTCTTAGACACTTATCTGGCTCTGCAGCATCACTATTGTAATAACAAAGACATATCAAATTGATTTAGCATCATTGACTCCATGCCCAATGGCCTAGAACACCCTAGTAAGTACATATATATCTTGATTGAAGTCATCATCCAGCAAATTCCAAAACAAAATCTTGAGCATCATAACTAGCCTAAAATATTATTCAAACAAAGTTAAATCATACAGAGAGAGCCCTCTCTAGTCATAGGTAGGCTAGGACCTGTGACCAAAAGATTGGTTAGTGGTTACCTCGGCCGTATTCCCTTGGGAGTCAAAGGGAACAACCTGAGTGATAACATTATTGGCGACTCCGCTGGGGAAAGAGCGTATTTTCAGCTGCTGTCTATTTTTAGACAGTGGTTCCAAAAGTTTAAGCAGTCCCTTAAAATAGTTCTGAAGATATCCGCAAAAATACCAAAAACAAGTTTCAGAAGCTGGCTCCTAAGAAGAGAACTAGGCACACCAGGTCAAACCCTGACCCAAATCCCCCACCTGTTTTCGATAATCCAAATCTGATCCCTAAAACTCTTAGGAACCAGAAGGAACTAGAACAATCTCCTGAAGCTAGCCTTGAGGCAGGTCAGCAGAGTTTTATTCCAACCCCTGCTAAGCCATCTGTTCACCTTCATACAAGTCATTCTTCCCCCTCTTCATCATCCTCTTCTAAAAACATATTGTCCACATCCAACACACAGACGGCTGTGGTTATCCCTGTTGTCCCACTTATTCCCCCAAATATGGCTAACCATTATGCACCACTTCAGTTACCTGGTAATCCTGGGGCTATGCCTCAGGACTACCAAAGCAAGGTTACTTATTTTGATGGAACCAATACATACACTACCTTACAGCATACTAAGAAAATGCAAGATTACTTTGAAAACTATGAGATAGATGATGATGATGTAAGGATGAAAATTTTTGTCCAAAGTCTGACAGGTGAAGTAAGAACCTGGTTCAGGGCCCTGACCCCAAATTCAATAGCTGATTCGGGTGCCCTTTATCAGTCCTTTTTAAACCGATGGGAAAAGAAAAAGGATCCTCTACACATTCTATCTGAATATGACACCATAAGAAGAGGCCCACAAGAAACTGTCCTGGACTATTGCACTAGATTCAATACTATTTATAATGCCATACCTCAAAACCTTAGACCTCCACCTGATTTAGCATTGATTAAATCCCCTGATGGCTTTGATGCTGACATGGCATATCAACTAAGAGAAAGAGCCCCTGCAACTCTAGCAGACATGCAAAACATAGCTGTTAGTGTAGAGGCAAATCTAATTGCCAAAAGAAACTGGGCTAGGACTGAAAGGAGAACTACTTTCAAAGAAGAACCCTCATCATTTGAGCAAAAGCTAGATGCAATCATAAAAGGGATGGATAGACTTGGAGACATGGTAGAAACCATAGAAAGAAAATCATCATGGGAAGGCCAAACAAGCAATATTAGAAACCCAAACTTCAGAAAGAATCAAAATCCTAATGTTGGTAGGACTGATCCTGACCAGCATGTCAGACCTCCTTTTCAACAGAATTATGCTGAGGCTTCAACATCTAGTGAACCTAGTGAAGATTCTCACATCAATCTAATGGGGTTGGACAGTGAAAATCAAGTCTTTTTGACACAAGAAGACCAAGAGGTTTACCATGACAATCAATTCCACACTAAATCAGGGGAATCTTTCGACTTCAAAGAAGGATATGATGCAGCTGTGTATGAGGTGCACAAACAATACAAACTAAGGAGTAGAACAATAGATGTACCTACACCCCTCAAACCAAAGGATAATAAACAACCAAAAAAGATCAATGAAAATACTACTCTCCCCAAATCAGCTGACAGCTCAAACTCACCTGCCACAGAAGTAACTATGGAGGACGTTTCAGAGCAACAGTCCTCTCAAAATCAGCCAGGTTTGCCCCATCAATCAAAGATAAGGGCAGATACTCCTCTGGGAAACAAGCAGGGCACCAGTTTCACTCAAAATGGACCCAACTATGAGCAGAAGACACCTGATAACTCAGCCGAAAAGGAAAAATCTGTTGCACTAAATGCCAAATTTCAAATGGAAAAACCTTTCAACTTGGAAACAGAAATAAGTAAGCTAAAAATATCAGTGCCTCTTTCAGAACTAGCCAAACATGACATATACAGACAGCAGATCAATAAATCACTCCAAGTATCAGACAACAAAGATGCTGTGAATGTCCGAGATGACCAACCAGAGTTGCTGTTCGAACTTGAGGTTAATGGAAAAACAGAAAATGGAGGGGTGCCACCCTTTTATGTCAGTCTAAACATTCATGATAAGGTCCTACATAATGCAATGTTTGATTCTGGGGCCTCACACAACTTAATGCCCAAATCTGTGATGGAAAAACTTGACTTAGACATCACAAGACCTTACAAGGATCTATTCTCATTTGATTCAAGCCAAGTCAGGTGTTTAGGCCTAATTAAAGACTTATGTGTCTCCCTAGTTCAATACCCAACCAAAACTATCTTGATGGATGTAGTGGTAGCTGACATACCCCCTAAGTATGGCATGCTCTTGTCCAGATCTTGGGGGGCCAAACTCCAAGGATCTCTGCAATTAGATATGTCCTATGCAACTATCTCAGTCTTTGGGCAGCCAAAGAGATTATATCGGGAGACTTTGATGAAATATGTGGTAAGCAGTCAAGACAAGCCTCAAAACTTCCCAATCTACTCAATACACTCTGACATGGATTCATTTATTCTCTACAATGCTGACATCTGTCACAAAGCCTATTCTGAACTATTAATGACAGTAGAGACCGAGGAGTTGGATGAGCAATGTATTTGCAAAGACCAAGAGACCATGGGCATAGCTGATAAGAAGAGTGAAGAACATGATGTGCCAGGTAACTTGCAAGAAACCAACCTACCCATGATCCAACTTCCTAGTGATCCCAATCTAAATCTTGATCATGAAACCTTATGGTATCTAGAATTTGATGGCTCTGTAAACAAGCTAGGAGCCGGGGCAGGAGTCTGGATCCATAATATGCACAATGCCCAAGCTGAGAGCCATGCATACAGACTAAACTTTCGATGTACCAACAACATGGCTGAATATGAAGCCCTTCTGTTAGGTTTGAAACTTATAAAAAATTTAGGTGCAACTAAAGTTTCAATCTTAGGAGATTCAGACTTGGTCATACAACAGATGAAGGGGAATTTCACCACAAATGATCTGAGGTTGAAAGCATACAAGGGAGCAGCTATCCAAGTACTTGAGAGCTTCTCACATTCACAATTAACCAAAATTTCCAGAGAACTCAATCTACATGCTCACAGTTTGGCAACTTTTGCCAGCACTTGTAAGTTGCCTTTCAAAACCAATCATACATTTACTGCTGAAATCAAACACAGACCTTCAGTTCCAGATAATATCAAGAATTGGCAAGTCTTTGAGAATAATACACAAATAAATAACTTTCTCACTTTAAAGGAAGAATTTTCTGGTATGAATATTGACACGAGCACTAAAGATGACCAACCACAGTTATGCACAATTACACAGAAAATATCAGCTGAAACAGCTGATTTAGTTTTGCATCCTACCACCTTTGACAAAGAAACTATACAGGAGCTGAAACAATCAGATGAAGAAGAAATGGTTGAAGCAGAAGATGAGGTAATTGACCTAAAGGATAACTTTCTGCCCATAGGTCTCACCCCTTTGGAGGATCTGTTTGATTCAAATGATATCTCAAGAAAACCAAAAATGCAACCACTAAATGCTGAAATAGAAGATTGTAATATTGGGACCCCTGAAAATCCCAAAATGGTCAAATTATCCAAAGCATTACCACCTGAGCAGAAACTGAAATACATTGAGTTATTTAAAGAGTTTCAAGATGTCTTTGCCTGGAGCTATGAGGACCTTAAATCCTATGATACATCAGTTATCCAACACACTATCCCTCTAAAAGAAAATCAAAAGCCTTTCAAACAGAAGCTTAGAAGAGTCAATCCAGTCCTACTTCCCCTTATTGAAAAAGAAGTTAAGCGTATGTATGAAGCTGGGATCATTGCCCCAATCAGATTCTCAGAGTGGATTTCAAATCTAGTGCCTACTAGAAAAAAGACAGGGGAAATCCGACTATGTGTTGACCTGAGAAATTTGAACAAAGTATCTCTCAAAGACCATTACCCCCTACCAAAAATGGATCATATCTTGCAAAGGGTAGTGGGAGCTGCTAGGATCTCTTTACTGGATGGTTTCTCAGGATTTAATCAGATTCTAGTACACCCGGATGATCAAGACAAAACTGCCTTTACAACACCTTGGGGAACATTTAAATATGTCAAAATGCCTTTTGGACTTAAAAATGCAGGGGCCACATTCCAAAGAGCAATGGATATTTCCTTTGCCAAGGAAATTCATGACTTCCTAGTTGTCTATCTTGATGATTTAACTGCCTTTTCAAAATCAGATCAAGAACACTTAGAACACTTAAGACAAGTTTTCACAATTTGTAGAAAGTATGGCATATCACTGAACCCAAAGAAGTCACTATTTGGGCTGGAAGAAGGCAAACTCCTGGGCCATATAATCTCCAAAGATGGTATTAGGATTGACCCAGACAGGATTCAAGCTATCCTACAAGTACCTCATCCAAGAAACGTCAAAGAACTACAAAGCTTTCTAGGAAAGATCAACTTCTTGAGGAGATTCATTCCCAACCTGGCTGAACTCATTAGACTGCTAAACAATATGCTGAGAAAGGATTCCAAGGTCAAATGGACTATGGAAGCTAAACAAGCCTTTGAGGATATCAAGAGAGCATTGACAAACACACCAGTCCTCACAAGCCCTAGGTTTGATCAAGATTTCCTGATTTTTTCTTTTGCTTCTGAGCATACTATTGCTGCTGTGCTGTTGCAAAAAGATGACCAAGGATGTGAAAAACCCATTGCATTTTTCAGTAGAGCCCTTAGGGATGCTCCTTTGAAATATCAGATCATGGAAAAACAAGCCTATGCATTGGTAAAAGCCATCAAGGAATTCAGAATTTATATCCTTTACTCTCACATAATTGCTTATGTTCCTAATGCAGTGGTCAAAGATATTCTAACCCAAGATGGAATTGAAGGCAAGAGGGGCAAATGGATTGCCAATATCTTAGAATATGACATTGAGATTAAACCTACCAAACTGATAAAAGGACAAGGCCTAGCTAAACTAATGACTGAAACTAATTTTCAAGCCCTTGATATTAATGAACTGGACGACGAACAGGAGATGGCGACTCCACAGATCAACCAAGCCTTTATGCAATCTCCCTGGTATACTGATATATGTTTTGTATTATTGAACCTGCAAGCTCCTCCAGGGTTGTCCAGAACCAAGAAAAGATTCTTAAAGATGAAAGCATCAAAGTTTTGTATTATTGACAATGTTTTGTTTTGGAGAAATCATGAAGGAATCTTACTCAATTGCTTAACAATAGAAGAAACTGATAATGTCCTCAAAGAATTTCATGCAGGTGACTGTGGAGGACACTTATACTGGAAATCCACAGCTGATAAAATCCTAAGGGCTGGATTTTATTGGCCTTCCTTGTTTTCTGATGTGAAGAAATTTGTAATGTCTTGCCACAAATGCCAAATTTTTGAGGGCAAGAGGAAACTGCTGCCTTTACCACTCAAACCAGTTTCAACTGAGAGACCATTCCAGCAATGGGGTTTGGACTTCATTGGTGAAATCCATCCTCCATCCTCTGGCCAGCATAGGTGGATTCTCACTGCCACAGATTATTTCACCAAATGGATAGAAGCCATCCCTTGCAGGCAGGCCAATGACTCCATTATCATACAATTCCTAGAAACCAACATCCTTTCCAGGTTTGGCTGTCCAGAAAAAATCATTACAGACAATGCTGCAACTTTCAAGTCCAAGAAAATGATCAATTTTTGTCACAAGTATCACATGACCCTAGGTCATTCCACTGCCTATTATCCTCAAGGTAATGGCCTAGCTGAATCTTCCAATAAAAGTCTCATCAACATCATCAAAAAAGTTTTGGAAGAAAACAAAAAGAATTGGCATAAAAAGCTGGTAAATGCACTATGGGCTGATAGACTGACCACCAAGAGATCAATTGGCATGAGTCCATATGAACTGGTCTATGGGTTAGAAGCAAAGTTTCCTACATCTTTAGGAATTCCTGTCATCAAGTTGCTGCAAGAGATACAAGCTGAGCCCAATGACATTCAAAGAAGAATTAATCAGACAATTCATTTACAGCAAACAAGAGAAGAAGTCTATCAAAGAACTCAAGTTCTACAAGAAAAGCTTAAAAGAATATTTGACAAAAGAACCAAAGCTGAAGATTTCTTTCTAGGAAATAAAGTGTTAAGATGGGATTCCAGAAGAGAGGACAAAGGCAAACATGGTAAGTTTGATTTTTTATGGAAGGGACCCTATGTCATCTATGCCATACAAGGAAACAACACCTATTTTCTCAGAAGTTTGGATGGCTCAAGCACTGAGGAAGGCCCAGTTAATGGGAGAATACTCAAGCATTATTTTGACTCCCTTTGGCCAAACACTAAACAGGCATGTATTGTACATAAATATTTGTATTTCCAGTATTTTCAATTACAGCAAATAAATAAAGCAGCAAAGTGCATCATATTTTTGAGAAGACCAGGATGATATACTATGATATTTTTGGGAAATATGGATCCTGGTATTTGGGCAGCAAGGAAAGCAAAGGTTAACTATCAAATCAGGGAGAGAAAGTTTGGGAAACAGGTAAAAAACAGATCTGAAAAGTCACAGTAAATCAACCTACTGGGTGCTGCCTGCAACTATCTAGGGTCCTAACCATTGGTCTCCAACAACATAGAAAATCAGCCTGCAGCAGGGGAGCAGAAATTCAGGCAATCTGACCTGCTGTTCTTGGCTTTTCACCTGGAAAAGCCATCCCCAAGTGGAGCCACTGTTAGCCTCCTATACCAATAGGTTCTCATCTCTCATGATTGACAGTGGAAGTGCCAAAAATGCTCACCTTCCATGCCACTAAGGTTCCATTTTTGTGAAGAAAGCAGACATGTTAAAAAATGTAAAGAGGGTATGCCTTAAAAGAAAAATCAAAGGGCAAGAAAATGAATTGGTCAAAGAAAAAATAAAAGAAATGAACCCCAAACAAAGACCATGAAAGTGGCTAGTTCAAATTGCCACTGCTACTTTGATGGGTGGCCCAACAGCTCAAGCTGGGCCTCACCATGTTTTAAATTTCATGTTGTAGACTAGAGAGGAAGTACCTGTTCAAACAGTTCAAGCTTGACAGATGACTAGGTGGATAGAGAAAGAAAGGAGCCCAACTGCTTAATCTGGGCCCTTGGAAGTCATAAGGGTAGACTTAGATAGGAGGGTAGCAGAAAGAAAAAGAGAATTATCAGGGTTTGCAAGGCTAAGTGCACCCATACAAAGTGAAGAAAAAATGTTAGGCATAATAGGCAGGGTAGGCAGTTGAAGGTTGCAGAAAGCCAGGTCTAAGCACATCACTTGGAAAGGGTCACAAATGTTGCCATCAGCAGGAGAAAGGCAAGAGCAATGGCCTATTTGGCATACTACTAAACCATCACTAACTTCCCTCCTCCCCTTCAAAAGTTTCTTACTAACCTCCCCATGAGCACTGCAGGATCTGCCTGATCAGTCCTCCTTACACCCTTCATTTGTACAAATTTCATGTCATAAATGACTTCTTTCTTTGAAAAGAAGCCACATTTCTTGTGTAAAAATTCTTTTCATTTTGATCTACTTCCTAACTAAGTTTGATTCCTGAAAAGCTTAGTAACTATCACTTCCCATTCTCATTCCCCTCCCAGTACTAACTACTAACTGTATCTACATTAAATCCCCTATGTTCCCCTTTCCCCTACTACTATAACACCATGGTGTATAAACCCCTAACATGTATAAATATCCCCCCTTCAGCATTATAGCTGAATAGCAGGTCTAAGGGAGACATTAGTCCACCAGGGACTATGGTCAACCCTGCTTTGGGAATTACTCTAACCCCTGGTTAGACTAATAGCCCACCCTTAACCCTCATCTATACCCTTTATTTCGAAAAAATTCATAAACTACCCATGCAAACCCTTTCCCCCCACTCAAACCTAAGCCTAACCCTTTGTTGACCCCCTGACAGATTAATTCATACCACATCAAAATCCACAGAAAATCACTTAACCAAAGTTCCGACCCCAAATATTAAACTAAATATTTTAATCCGCCGGCGGGTCCCCCCCCCCAACATGCACGACGGGTCGGGGCGCCCGCCAGCCGTCCATCTCCCGCCCCCCTTCATCCAACGATGGGCAGGCATTTTCAAATCTCGACATGCCTCCCTTTAACGTCCGGGGAGATGGCGGTATTGGTACCCGTACACGGGACGCGTGGCAGCCGGCGGGGTTGTTCAGAGCCCCCCTCCCCGATACCGCCTTCGCCCAAAAGCGGTGCGGGGAGACCGCTTACCACCTTCCCCGATACCGCCCCTCTGATGGCGCGTCACCTCCACGTCATCATGACGTCACCTCACCGACCCCCGCCCCCGCGCCTCGTAGCCCTCCACGTAACCTTGCCACCCCGCACCACCCGCCACCATGTCCCGCCACGCTGGCCTCCAGCTCAGCGCCCACGTCACCCTCCGTACCTCGGGCCCGCCATGACGTCATGCTGACGTCATCGGCGGAAAAGCGCCAATGACCCTTTTTGTCCAAATTTGTCGTTAAAAGCGCCCAAACTAGTCGTTTTATGTCATTTTCACGCGAAAAAGACACAGCCGTTGTAAGCTTGTTCACTGAGAAATTGCCTCCGAACCGCCAAATTCAAAGTTGCAGCCGCCACAACTTATCAATTCAGCTACATTGTGCACCCACTGTTCGACCCGAAGGTTTTCCACACCGTTCATCCAGGTATTCACCGCAATTCTCTTATTTTGCCCCTGTGCATGTCGTTTCTCTGCAAATTCTCCATTAAGCACCTGTCAAATCCCAAATTGAAGACTGTCTACTACTTAATTTTGAACTAAAGCAACCTGCATTGCCCTCTGCTCCATAATTTGATATTGAAACGATAAATTCACGGGCTAAAATTACAATTTCATCCTCGAGCTGCCCGACATTGTTCCCTTTTGCCGAGTGCATGCCCAAAGCTGCATTTCACCAATTTGAATCCTGCACACCCTCTGCAATTCATCCTCATCAATTCACCATTCCTGTGAATTTACCAAAGAACAACAGAGGCAAGTCTGCCTAGCCTGCCTATGCCACTTTGAAGAAATTTTCTATCACTTTCTGCATTCAGTCTGCCACTTCAGTTTTAAAAAGCCTTGCAAGCTATTGCATTTACCTTGTTTAATTCAGAAACTACATAATGGCTGCTCCTACACCCATAGCTCTCAGTGTTGCCCCCATAAATGCACCAAATAAATACTTGGAGTCCTTACCTCTTGCTGACAGAGATTTTCTCTTCCAAGACTTTGTAGGTGATAGGAATCACTTGCAGACTTTCAGGGAATTGAGAGATGACTACCTGAACAATAATGACATAAATGGGATATGGGAATCCAATCTCCCTTACTACTTCCTCCCCTCTGTCAATAACTTTCCAGAGACTATCCACCTTTGTGCTGAGAATTATGATGCCAGTCAAAGAGCTGTCAAGTCTCCATCTGGGAGCATCCTTTTTCACATTAATGCTGAGTCCATCAACCAGATGCTCAATTTCAAACAAACTCAGCTGCTGTTCCCTTTCTCCATGAACTATTTGCTGGATACAGGTGCCAAGATGTCCACTTCTGACATTCAGAAAATTACCCAGACATTCATGAGGCCTGACCGCCAGCCCACCGGGCCACCTCCCTATTTGTATGTGCACTTTACTGAGGTAGGCAAGCTCCTGTTGGACATGATTGCTCATGTGCTGGGGTCCAAAACCAACGAGTTTGTTGATGAGACAGTGCTGGTGTTACTAGCTGCCTATAGCCCAGGCCAACCTCCTGCTTACAAATACAATTTTTCCAAGTTCATAGCCAACATAATACATGAGCAGCTTTTCAAAGTGGACAGGGAGGGCATCTTCAAGTATTCATCTTATATCTACCACCTGTTCATGTACTACCAGTCTGAGGCTTTTCCATGCCACATCAAAAAGTTAGATTCTAAAGGAGAAAGAAGATCTGTTATCTTCTGGACATCTGTCTTCCACCAAGTGCAAAATTCACCATATTCCTATTTTGAATTTGTTGATCAATTTGGGTACCCAGTCTCTTGCTTGTTGATGAGGTCCCCTCCTTCCAGAGTGTCATTTGAAATGCAGAAAATCCTGCAGCTCTCCAAGAATTTTAAAATAGGTGATTGGTACCTATACCAGGATCATACAGTCATCAGAATCTATGGCTGTGAGCTCTGTCCATACAGGCTCCCAAAATATGTGCCCATGAGACTGTTTGCCTTGGAGTATTATAGGTAGCTCATTCACTCTGACCTCACTCACTTTCACAGCTCCAAAAAGAAAGCCCATCTCAAGTTCAAACACCACCTGGGCCCCTTTATTATGAATAAAAAAGAGGGATGGCAAGATGCTGAACTAATCCTCGAAGACAAGTACAAGCTCTCAAAAAGCTTCCGGTGGGTCCCTTATGACCCTGAAGGCTTCATCACTGCTAGAAGAGTCAAGTACAGGCTGCTAGGCTATGAGCATTGCAAATATCCACACATTGAACAGTATGCCAATCAGCAAGAATGGAAACCAGATACATTAATTGAAAAATTGACTGAGGAAGAGATAATGCAAAAGAATGTCAAGGATTTGGAAAACACTCTTGACTTGGATTCTGTGCAGCAGGTATCCTTCAAGCGACAGCACCCAGTAGGAGAAGGGACCTCGGCCACAACAACTGCACCAACCACACAGGCACCTTCTACAGTAGCACCAGATATAGATAAAGGCAAAGGAATAATGGGTGCTGAAGGGGAAGCACAAAAAGAACAGCCTGCCCCCTCAAGTGGGCAGCAACAAGAGTAGACCCCCCCTCCACAAACTGAGCCACCAGCAGCGCCAGTCTTGCAGACTCCAGAACATGAGGAGAGGGGTAAAAAGAGAGAGAGAGAAGAGTCCACTCCTGCAAGTGGATCCTCCCAGCAACCGGAGTCCAAAAGGCAAAGGGTTGACTCCCCAGAGGTAGAAGAAATCAGTGAAGAAGTCCTTGACAGTCCAAGGAAAGATGGGGAAGGCAGCCAACAAACAGGTACAAGCTCCTTTCAGCAGGAGCAGGGAGTGCAGCTTGGCTTGGAGGTGTCATCCTCCACTCAGCAGAGCAAGAAGCCTACAAGCACTAAGGCTTCTTTCAAGCAAATAAAGGCACAAAATGACTTGCTGAGGGTAGAAGTGTATAAACAATTTCTAAATGCAACACCAGCCCAGCAAGAAAGGCTAATGTCTGTTTATGACCTTCAAGAGGAGAAAATGATCCTCAGTCACTTTAAGCCTAAGGTGCCGCAGCCTAAATCAGCTGCAGATTTTGTAAGGACAAGGGTGGAGGTCATGGCAAAGGACATTCACCACATGGACCAAATAGAACTCCACAAGAAAACTGGAGAAATGGTCTATGCCACCTTGGTGGACAGGGCAACCATGGCCCATGAATTAAAGGAATCACTGAAAGATACCAACATTCAGTTGGATTTTGAGAGAATGTCCTCCATGGCCAAGGACAACAGAATAAAATCGCTGGAGGACATCATCATCGACCTAGGACATGATCCTAAGGATCCAAAGGGCGTAAGGGCCCTCCTGAAGAAAAAAGAAGATGACCTTAATGCACTGAAGAAAATGTTGAAGCTGCTGCCCACAGAGCACCCTCAAACAGCAGAATTACAGAAGGAAAAGGAGGCCGATGAGCAACTGGATCTTATTATGCAGCTCAACCAGAAGGTCCTTGATTTGGAGAAGGAAATTGAAGGAGCACTACAAGATAAGCAGGGAGAATCCACATCCCAAGCTCCTCCAACTACTTCAACCACTGCAACAACAACAGAGGCAACAGTAGCCCCTGTGACAACCACAACCACAACCACAACAGAAGCAGCAGCAACAACAACTCCAGACTCCAGTACAAGCATGGAAGAATTGACTAGGGCTATTAAAGAAATGGATCTCCAGGCCACTGAGATAAAGCAAGCCAAGGAAAAGTTGGCAGAGATAGAGACCAAATATGATAAATCAAAGATGACTGTGGCAGAGCAAGGAAGAGAAATAAAGGCCCTCAAAGAAAAGATAAAGGCCTTGGAGAAAGAGCTTAATCTAGAAAGTGCCATGGCTGAAATAAAAAGAATTCTGTGGGCTAGAATTGACCAATCCATCACTAGACAATGGAAGTCAATTAAAACTGTACATGAACAAATGGATTTAATTGGCCAAGCACAGATAGAGATCCAGAAGGCCAAAACAGTGCTGGGAAACAGGCCTGAGCAGGCCAATAGAATGATTGATTTTTTGAATAACCAGACTAAGGAAGAACTGGCAGCCTTCGGCATTGTCAACAGAATAGAGGCTATCCTTACAGCTAAAAAGGTGCTAACTCTCAGGAATTTTGTACAAACCGTGGAGAGGAAATGCTATGAGATACAGGCTGAGGTGGATGAGTACAAACTCAAAATGGGAGCACTGCAACAAAAGGGACTGCCCAACCTACTAAACGGTGCAGGAAGACTGATCCCCCGAGAGCAATATGCCACCAGAATGTCGAATTATATTGAAAATCAAATCACTGCATCTGGCAGTACTTCTGAGGATACAAGGCCTCCAACAAGGCAGAGCCTATATAATAAAATTGAAGGTCTATTTTTCATTGAAAATGAAGTAAATCACCTTTTTGAGATTCCTCCAAATTTTTACAGATATACAGAGGCAGATGAAACTTTAGTGAAAATTCGAAGACATCAAATGCCCAAGGAGGATTGGTGGCAGGCAATGCTTCAAATTTTGCCACAATAGCCTCAAGTGCTCGGTCATTGCCAGCTCCAACTCAGCAAAAGTCAAAACAGCAGAATAAAGACAGCATTTAAGGCAGCTGAAAGGTGACTCAGCATATGGACAACGACAGCAAGCCAAGAGATAAATACGCAGTTTTTGGACAGCATGTCCTCAGCCGACTCCAACAGCCACAAAGTCAACAGTTTCTGACCATTTTGGACAGCTAAGACACTGAAGAGTTACTACAACATTTACTTTCTCAGCTACCATGCTCCAGGAGTTGGCCCGATATTAATGGAACATTTACTCATCAGCTAGATATTTTCTTATGTAAATTTTGTATATATACCTCCCCTGGCAACGTATAAGGGGTTGGTGATTTTCATTCTGAGGCAAATGTATTGTATACTTTCAGATTATCTAATGAAAAGGGTTGGAAAAGCTCAGCGATTTCCTGAATGTTTGATGTCTTGCTGATGCTATGCGTGCTGTTGCAGAATTCCTGTGCTGTCTGATGGAACAATAAGTTTTCTCTATCCATGTTTTGTTTTCTTATGTTTATTTAAATCATATACATGTTTCATTAAACTAGCAATAGAGAAAAGGAATAGTACAGGAAATGTTTGGTTACACCCTGTACTCAATCTCTATTGCTGAGAATGTTTTCTTCAGAATTGATCATGAACATGAATTCTTAACTGCTCATGTTTTCATTAATTCTATAAATATGAATGTTATGTAGAAATTCTTCACTGCTTCTAAATAATATTCTCACTTTCTCTCCATACCAGTTTGTTGAAAGATTCTTAATTGCCTTTCATACCCTGGTTACATCACATTTAATCACAGATTTAAAGAATTGTTTCTTAGACACTTATCTGGCTCTGTAGCATCACTATTGTAATAACACAGACATATCAAATTGATTTAGCATCACTAACTCCATGCCCAATGGCCTAGAACACCCTAGTAAGTACATATATATCTTGATTGAAGTCATCATCCAGCAAATTCCAAAACAAAATCTTGAGCATCATAACTAGCCTAAAATATTATTCAAACAAAGTTAAATCATACAGAGAGAGCCCTCTCTAGTCATAGGTAGGCTAGGACCTGTGACCAAAAGATTGGTTAGTGGTTACCTCGGCCGTATTCCCTTGGGGGTCAAAGGGAACAACCTGAGTGATAACAAGTAGATCCAGAGTAAAGATGGATCTATGCTGGTTTAATTCCCCCATTTAAATAGGCTACATTCCAGGTGAATACCATGGGTCAATACCATGTGCCATTTTGGTGAATACCATGGGTCAATACCATGTGCCATTTTTATTTTTATTAATACAGGATAATAATGTTTTTTTGCATGGTATTAATAACAATCTAGTCCATGGTATTTGTCCCATAGTATTTTGCCCATGGGTTTCACCTAAATATAACGCATTTTTTGAGTGTTCGTAAATATAAGGTGACTTATGGAGTAAATATAAAAAAATGTTTTATTTGTTTATCATACCTCTCGTTTATTTATTTATTTATTAATTTACCATACCTCTTTTACAAATATGGTATTTGGCCCATAGGATTCACTTAAATAAAACCTCTTTCTTGAGCCTTCATAAATAGAACAAGGGTTATGGACTAAATATAAAAAGAGGTTTTATTTATTTACCATGCGTCTAGTTTATTTATATTTTTATTTATTTACCATACCTTTTGAGTAAGTATAAAAAGAAGTTTTATTTATTTACCATACCTCCACTTTACTTATATTTGTATTTGTTTACACTCTTGCATGTATATAAGGTGACTTATGGAGTAAATATAAAAAATGTTTTATTTATTTACCATACCTCTCATTTATTTATATTTTTATTAATTTACCATAACTCTTTTATAAATATGGTATTTGGGCCTTTGGCCAATAGGATTCACTTAAATAAAACCTATTCTTGAAAATGGGCGAATGGAAGGTTGTAACTCCTAATTTCAAGGGCTAAATTTACCTTTTTTACCCTCTCCCTTAAAATAAGGTGGGGTATTTGAGGTGATTTGTAAAAATGTACTATGATACAAAATATTCGTCCACTAAAAATTTAAAACCCCTTAATTTCGCCAAAGGGTGAACATTCGCCCCTAAAATTTTCTATGGTAGCTAGTAAAGATTCATACGAACCTTAGCCCCTTGTTTAGGTAAGTGATAGACGGTTTTGAAGACTCACCCATGAGCCGAGGACCATTGCTATAAATAGTTGAGTCATAAAGAGTCTTAGATATAACTAATAAATGATAATGAGTAGTATGAAGGAATGAATGATGTTGTAAAGGTTTGATAGATAGGAAGGTATGTTCTTGTTAGTAGCAAAGGAAAGGCTCCCCAGCTGAGTGCGCAGAGCCTTTCCTTTGCTACTAACAGGAGCCTGGAAGAGTCCAAAACTGAGTGCGTGGACCCCTGAAGCTGAGTGCGAAGGGTAGTTGAAGTCTATACTGGAAAGACTCTGATTAATAAAGGCTGATTTTGGGTTGGAAATACTTGCTTCTATCTATTTAATTGTTATGTCACTTTCACTACTGTTTTTGTAATTCAATGTGTTTTCTCTGCGCGAATCAGGTTAATTGAACATGTTTATGCTTAAAAAGATGATTGAATGATATCCACAAAGATATAAATCTATTTTAGGTTAGTTTTGGATAAGGAATATAGGTTCGTGCGACAACGGATCTAGATCTTAGAAGCCTTAGAAGACCTATTCAGTTGCACAAAAGTAGTAAGCATATCCTGTTAGGGCCCGATTAATGCCATTGGCGGGTCTTGCAAAGAATTGAAGGTAGTTAGGGCCAAATTAGCAGTCTTAACTCAATCACAAGGTTAGATCTGCACGAAAGTAGATATAAGGCACCGAAAAACATCACACTAGCCTCTGGATGCAGAAACTTGGTTGTTGCATCCCCCAATACTGCTTTGGGTGAAATTCTAGCCTGCGCTATGCAGGTTGCTACCGAAAGGGCCAACAGTGTAGGGTTTTGTTGGTTGGAACAACTAACTCCGAACTTGGGTTAGGACCCTTCAAGCCAATAAATGGTTCCGTTGCCAGGACCGGGATCTGCTTAAGAGATGTGTGATGTCACATCATTGGAATCTGACTAAGAAAGAGATTAAAAAGTGGTTATATCGGAAGATTCACGACTTTGCGGCTCAAGAAAACAAGAATCCATGCCTGCCGAAGGGCGATTGGTTGAATAGATATCTGTATGCAGAGGTACACAAAATTTTCCTTTGCACTTTTCCATGCGAATTATATGAGTGGTTAGCTAAGTTGGCAGACAATCAAGGAAGGTGGAAGCTTGATAGTCCTATAGTGTGGACTCCAGAATTGGTGCGACAGCTGGAGTCATTTGAAAATAAGATCGCGTGGGCTATCGATCATTGGATTGATCAAATTATAGGAGGATTTGTTACTGAATTTGTAGTTGACACATTAGTTAGCTATAACAAAGCTTCTTCAAAGGACCGCAAGGTAAGTACTTAAGGTCATTGAATACTTGGATTAAAATGATATTATGTGAAAAGCGGGTAATTCCATTACCTTAATGTTCAGACATACACAAAGTGGTAGATTCTTTAGAAGTTGTAACGGATCAGGTCTAGAGTATAGTCAATTGATTGAACCTCCTTCAAGTGACGATGAAGGGGCAGTGGTGACTACACTGCGAAGCACTATTCAATTAATAACTCAGGGTATTCCAAGGATATCTCATCCATACACTCCACCTCCACCTCCACCTCCACCGCATACACCTTCACCTACACCTCCACCTCCACCTCCACCATTCATCATGGCAAATGCAATGAAGATGCCTATCTTCAAAGGAATAGGAAGTGAAGATCCACATTAATTTTGGTTTGTTGTGAACGCTATATGAACAACGCAACAAGTCACTGATGATAATATAAAGAAGGCACAATTGGTTATCGCCTTGTAGGATCACACGCTAACCTAGTACATTAAGTATTACACTGATAATCCTCAGGCATCGTTAGCAGAAACTTAGACAACTCTGAACAAAGAATTTAGTAAGCCTAAATCTAACGTGAAGTCGGTAATTGAATTTAAATAGATCCTAATGAGAGTCGATGAGACACCTTGGGACTTTGATTAGAGGTTGAAGTGCAAGATCAGGCAGGCTAACATGCAAATCTTATATACCCATATTTGTGAATGGTTTATAACATCGATTTTGCCACAATTAAGAATACCTTTGTCACAACAGAAGATAACAATGCAAGCAAAAGCCTTAGAGATCGCGATGAGGTTGCATGCATCACCTATTCAAGATACAAACCTGGGGGTACGACATATCCACTCACAGTTAGAGAGCCTACACCTAGAATTACAGAGTCTAGAGAAAGAGAAGGTGACTAAGCCAGAAGTGCACGCAGAGGTTTGGTGCTTGAAGTGCTAGGGCCACGGGAACAATAAAGATCATTGTCCATTATACGCGAATTATCTTATTGGGGGGGGGGGGGGCAGGCCCCTTGAAGCTAGAAGCCCTAGTCGGGACGAGCATGGGAATTGTATTATGGTGGGCCATTTGTTAAGTTACTAGGAAACATGTGATAGATAACTGCCACTTACTTTAGAAGTTCGTTTAGACACCCTAGTAACTGTTTTGTAATTTCTGTAAATTTGTGGGCCATGATGAGCGCCATTGTCAAAGTTATGAGTTAATGATGGAAAGAACCCCTAATTACTGTATGGGAGCAGAAAATAAGTCTCCAGATCAAGGCGCAGGAGGAGCGTGCAGGGGTTTTCAAGGTCGAGGAGGAGGAGGAGGAAGAGGAGGACTTGGTAGAGGTCGTGGTCAGGTTATCTGCTACAATTGCAGAGAGCCAGGGCGTTTTGCGCACGATTTCCTGAATCCTACACACCCTTCATGTCAATACCATTGACAATTCGACCATGCCATAGAAGATTATCCGGTGCTAATAGCTAAAATGAAAGAGAAGAAAATGTAGCCTCAACAGCCTACGCAAAATTTACAAATGATGAGGGCTGAGCCCCACGAGGAAGATCAGAGCATTAATATTGTACTAAGAAGTGGTATGACGACCGGCGTAGATAGAGGTAAGAAGCCCGAGGAAGACAGATGGGTCCGCAAAGCTCTTAAGAAATAAGTTGCCTTTGACCTTAATCACACTAAGGAAACATTCATGGAAGCAAAGAAGAGCTTTGCTGAGGCCTCCACCTCAGGAAGCCAGGAAAAGACACCAGAGACCAGTACAATGCATGAGGTTGATCCTTTCGTAATCACTACTTTTTTGGAGACCAGTATGAAGCTACTACGTGATAGGAAGGCTATGGAAGGATTGCAAGAATTAATAAATAAATGCACCAATAAAGAAAAGATCCCTGATGAACAACGTGTGGTAAGAAAGATTGGTAAGCATAAGGCACAAACAGGACACGAGATGCGACTAACAACGCATATAGGCGATTACAAAACGCACCATGTAATTTTGTTTCTGGGGTTCGATGTGATTGTTCCATCAAAACAGACATGGGAAAGGATGGGGAGACTTGCACAGTAGTGGTCTCTGATTCAACACCGAATGGTGAATCAGCAGAAAACCATCCCCATGGGATGATTGTATGGAGTGACGGTTGATATTGAAGGTGCAAGTGCATTAGCGGACTTCGAAGTTATAAGAATTGTCGATCACAGTAATACCTACCCCACGCTATTGGGAATCGACTGGGCTATTGATATGAATGGGGTAATTAATTTGAATAAAAGAATAATAACCTTTTAAAAGAAGTTGCTTAGGGTCGTAGTGCCACTGGATCCCGCAGAAGGAGCGCACTATACCGAACCTGTCCACGATTATGTAGAAAGTGACAACGAAATGGATCAAATATACAAGATAATAGCATGAGATTAGGATTGGACCAATCCAACGACAAATGGATGGATCACATGGGACCGGGAGAGTTCATACACTTCTGACTCAGATGAGGAATTAGAGCATTGGCAAAACCGCTTACATGAAGTATCTACATTGTGATGCAATATGATGATGAAGTCACTGCATTGTGTTTTGTTAGAGGTAAGAAAGATCCCTTATTATGATGCTCTCACTGACATAGATATGTTTTTATATGAATTTGAGCGTGAAGTCCCTGAAGACCACCGTTTTCAAGCATTAGAATTGATGCTGCGTGCTACGCCTGCACGATGGTGGATTATGCATAAGGAAAGTTTCGCTGGATGGAGGGATTACAAGTGAATGATGAAGTTACGATTTGGGTATGATAATACCAGAATGACTAATGAAGTTATGATTTGGGTATGATAATACCAGAATGACTGAGAAGTATAGTGGGAAGGATGATCCGCGCGATCACTTGGTGAAGTGGACTAAGGTGTGGGGAATGGAATCACAGCCAGACTGGGTACATATATTTTGTCAGACCTTGGATCCAATCCCCATGAACTGGTATCTCGAAATAGAGCTCTGCCATGACATTGTGGAATAGGATGTATTGAAATAAACTTTCTTATTGACTTTCAGATTCGAGGATGGGTTTGAAAGCATCAACAAAGCACTTCAAGAGATTAAAGTGGTTATCTTTAGGACACCGAAGGAACCTATGAAATGGACCCAACCTAATTGGATCACCCAGCTGTGCCATGCATTGGAATGCTATAATGTGACCACTGAAGAGAAGGAAGAAGACTTGAGGAATATCAATATTCCAGAAATAGAAGGGCATTACAATATAGAAGGACCACAAGTAGAGGACCCATAAATCTCCGGACCTTTGAAAACAGGACAGATAAACATTGGCACTGAGGAAGAGCTGAAGTTCATGAAGGTTGGAGATTTTTGGGACGATGCTATAGTAGACAAAGTCGTTGAATTACTTCGCGAGTACCAAGATCTCTTCCCCACTAAGTTTTTAGATTTAAAGGGCATACTTGGAAATTTTGGTGTTAAGCGGATCACATTGAAGCCGGATGCGAAGTTGGTCAAACATAGGCCTTATCGCCTTAATCCTAAGTATAAGGAGAAGGTTCGTTAAGAGCTAGATAAAATGTTGGATGATAGCATTATAGAACCTGTTGAAGAGTCCGATTGGGTGAGCCTGATGGTTGTCCAAGAGAATAAGCAAAAGGGCGAAATAAGGTTATGCGTAGATCTGCCGAAGCTGAATGATCCATATGTCCACAATCCATTTCCAATGCCGTTTACAGATGAAGTGTTAGACAATGTGGGAGGGCAGGAGGCCTATTCCTTTACTTATGGGTTTTCTGGTTATCATCAAATTAAGATTGTGACAGAGGATTGAAGAAAAACAACATTCGCGTTAGAATGGGGGTGTTTTCACTACACTGTTATGCCTGTTGGGGTTAAGAATGCGTCTACAATATTTTCCCACGTAGTCATAACAACATTCAAAGAATTCGTTCATAAGTTTCTGGAAGCATACTTCGATGACTGGACCATTTTTGGATTGGCAAAATTCCATGTAGCAAGTCTGTGCCTTATGTTGGATACATGTTGAAGATGGTAGATTGCACTGAATTTGAAAAAATGTATATTCTGTGTTCCTTTTGGGATCTTGCTGGGTCATGTCGTGTGTAAGAAAGGATTGATGGTGGACCCTGCAAATATTGCTGTGGTTGTGAACTTGGAGGCCCCTAGGAATGTCAAGTAGCTGCACACGACGTTGGGACACAATGGATACTATAGAAAATTCATTAAAGCCTATTCTCAAATTACCGTGCCTAAGGAAAAACTACTGAAGAAGTATGCGACATTCTGTTGGGATGAGGAGTGTTAGCACAACTTGGATATGTTAAAATAAAATATGGTGACTGCGCCCATCCTGGTATTTCCCAATTGGAAGAAGGAGTTTCATGTACATGTGGATGCTTCTTGCATTGCACTGGGTGCAGTATTAAGACAGGCAGGAAAAGGTGAAGTGGACCATACTATAGCCTTCGCAAGTAGGAAGTTATCAAAGGCTGAAATGTTTTTTCAACGATAGAGCGCGAGGGGTTGGCCATGGTCTATGCGCTATAGAAATTTAGGCATTATCTATTAGGGGGACATTTCAAAATGTATACAGATCATTCTTCCTTAAAGTACTTAGTCAACAAGCTTGTGTTGGGGGGAAAGATTTGCAGGTGGTTATTATTATTCCAAGAATATGATTTTGAAGTTATTGTGAATCCTGGTCAGTTGAACGCTGGTCCAGACCACTCTTCGAGGATTGAAACAGGTGAAGAACCTATTAATTTGGAGGAAGGGTTGCCAGACGCGCAGATCTTTAAATTATGTGTAGAAGATGACCATTTTGCTAACAATATTAAATTCTTAACTACAGGGATGGCACCTGAAGGATATAAAACTCAGCAGAAGAAAGAACTAGTAGTTCGCGCAACAGATTTTTCGGTCATTGCAGGACATTTGTACAAAATGGGGACAAATGAAATATTGTAGCGATGTGTGTCGGAATTTGAGCGTGATAGTATTCTTGCTGAAGCTCATGGGGGAGTTGCGGGAGGCCATTATGCAGGGAAAGCGACCACATAGAAGATTTTGCACGCAGGATTGTGGTGGCCCACATTGCACAAGGATTCCAAAGCATACTGTAAGGCATGTGATGCTTGTCAAAGGACTGATAGACTGTCGTGAAGGGGAAAAACTAACACTACATCCTTAGGTATCTTTGCAGGCATTTGAGAAGTGGGCGATTGATTTTATTGGGCCAATTCATCCACCTGGAAAGAAAACGGGCGCACACTACATTATCATTGCCACAAAATATTTAACCAGATGGGAGGAAGCACATACAATGAAGGATTGTATAGTGGCTACTGCAGCAAATTTCTTATTTGAATATGTCTTAAAGTAGTTTGGATGCCCAAAAGTATTAATGAGTGATAGGGGAACACACTTTCTGAATGAAACGATTAGCACAATGACAAATGAATTTTAGGTCTACTATCAGAAGAGCACACCATATCACACGCAGGGAAATGGGACAATCGAAAATTTTAACAAAATTTTGGAGAACACGTTGAAAAAGGTCTGTAATATGCAACAGAATGATTGGGATGTGAATGTACCTACAGTACTATGGGCCTATAGAACAATCTGTGAATCTGACAAGGAAAACACCGTTCATATTGGTCTATGGGGTCGAAGCAGTAATGCATATGGAGTACATTGTACCTAGTCTACGCATAGCAGCTTTGATAGACGTGGCGGATCATGAGGCCTTGGAGGAACAACTCACGTAGTTAATGAAGTTAGAGGAGCACCGATCTCTGGTGGGATTCCACTAACAAGTACATAAGTAACGCGAAAAATCATGGCATGATCACCATATCAAGCTTCACACTTTCAAGATAAATGATCTTGTGTTGTTATACGATAGAAAGTTCACCAAATTTCTAGGTAAATTCCAAATGCATTGGTTAGGACCGTATATTGTCAAGGAAATTATAGAGGGTGGCGCAGTTTAGCTCACGAAGCTGAATGGTGAACCTTTTTCGAGAAAAGTGAATGGGAGCCAACTGAAGTTGTATATGGGGGATCCTGCCCCTGTGTAATGACTATATGAATGCATGACAGTCCTAGTGCTCCAGGAAGTTGAAAGGGAGAATAGGACTATAAACTGCACTGCTCGACTGGGAGGACAAGGCAACAAACAGGCTACGCGACGATTGAGAAGGGTGCAACAGACGAAGTTGTGCTAGGGACACTTCACCATGAAGGAAAAGCTGTTAGAGTCATTGTAGCTATTTGGACTGAGAAAATCTCATTAGGAGGAGTGAGTAGGCAGAAATTAAGGAAAAAATATTTGAAAATCTATTGCCAAAGGTGCATTTATGACAAAGTTATGGAGGGAATGGTTAGATTTGAATCTAGAAATCACTATAAGTGTGTCTTGTTGGTCTACAAAGAAACACTTCGCTGTCTATGACTTTCTTGCATGCACTGAGAAGGTTGGGAGGTTTTGTTCAAGAACCCAGGGCTCGCTCATTATTCTGATACATTATGCCGAGTTTCTTTGGAGAGAATATCTGAGCCTATGAGATCTGAGGCCACGGTGTCCGAGGCCCAAACTATGGAAGCTACAGGCATAAAAGCTACACCAGCAGTACCTACGGCGCCAAAATCGCCTAGGCTGAAGTAGTATGCTTCTAAGCCTAAGTAGTATGCTTCTAAGCCAAAGCAAAAGAAGCCAATCATAGAACCAGCACACCACTCACCCAGAAAGCATCCATAGGAGGAGTGACAGAAGGAAAAATGGACAAGCAAAAGCAACCTTTTGTTCCCCTAGATCTAGAAGAAGAGGAACTCTGCTAGAAGATTGAGGAGTTGGATGTTGAGGATGCTAAAACAATCATTATGCTTCCGGCATATGTGCCTCCACGAAGAGGATATAAGAAGGTGACCAAAGAACCTGATTCTAGAAAATTTTCAATTTCTATGCCACTACTCCTAGCTAAAGTTGCATTTGAGGGTACGCTCTTAACACGCATACCAGCATGAAAGATGGAAGAATGGGACCTCACTGACTAGCGAAATTTCCGTATTTAGTAATAAATCAGTATATGTCCCACATATACCATGAAGATACGGGGGTCACAAAGTTGGAACCAATGAAATGGGTCAGAGGAGTTCAGCTGGCGGGACTATTACACATGCTATTTGTACCCCATTTTCACCTCTCCAACATCAATACAGCATGTGTGCGCTAGTTGCTGACATTAGTGCATGATGGGTGTTTATGGCTAGGTGAGCCTATCCTCATCACAGATATGTTAATCCATCAGATTACTAAGCTACCTTATAAAGGAGTGGACCCAAAAAAGGAGTTTGCGGGCAAAACTAAGGAAAAACAACACATAGACTGCATGAAGATCGAGTTCGGGCTTGTAAAGGGAAAGCACAGATATTCTATCTACTCCATAACAGACTAGGCAGTACAATTTGCAGTGTAGATCCTAGTAGGAAAGATAATTCAGAAATGTTGCACGGATGAAGTGCCCACGTCGGTTAGTTCATTAGCAACGTAGTGTGTGAATGGGGTCCAGTATAACTGGGCCCAGTATACTGGGCCCAGTATCTCTGTAGGGAATTTTTGGCAAACTATCACAAGGTGCAAGAGAAGAGCCAACCATTCCAATATACTTGGCTCTTATTGCTAATCGTTTTGGTGGCATGGAGGCTTCCGGAGGATAGTCAGTTCCCTCCACTGAACAAGACCCTCCCAGTGGCAGCGAAGTTTGCTTCGCTGTGGCAGAAAAAAGACGCGGAACATATTACATAATCCATTTTTTTTTGGGTATTAATGGAGATGGACATGTGACTAGCTATAAACTAGAGGCCAAGGTTATCTCCCACCTTGTTCGAGCAGTTGAGGGCCTTCAGAGAATTTAAGGCAAATTTTCAGAATGTCTGGATCTGCGCAAGGAGAGACCCTCTAAAGGAATGGCAAAAGTTTCCTTACCTAGTGGACGAAATAGATGTATAGGAGGTTGTGGGTGGATGGCCAGAAGAGTGGTGCGGTCCTACCTAGTTGGATGTCAGGATAAGCAAAGCGGGAGAAAGATCCTTCGTGTAGATCTCTGCTGCGCAAAAGAAGAAAGAAAAAGAGCAGGCAGTCATGCAGGAGAAGACTACCCAACAAAAGAAAGAAGCTGCTGAAAAGGCCGATGTGGAGACAACACACGCTAAAAAGGAGCGTGTAGACAAGGCATGCACAACATAGACACAAGCCACAATGGAAGTCGAGGAATCAATTTCCCCACATACCATAGAGAAGGATCCATCTGCACATGGTGACGATGGGGTTGAGGAGGTGTCCACCCCCTTTAAATTCCAAAAACTCACCAAAGAGACAGCGACAGGTCTACGAAAGAAGCGGAAATCAGATAAACATTCGTCGGTGGACCCTCTTGTACTAATAGAGGGCGATTTAGATGAGATTGGTGACAAAGTTAGAGATACCACATCAGAGCTGTGGTTGCACTTTGAGTAGTAGTATATGCAGACATTGTGGAGTGTCTAGAAGGATCTACGTGAGTTGTAGATCTAGGCTGGTAGGATCCAAGTGAGCATTGGGCGAGCAAGTGCGGTGCAAGCGAGCCTGACTTAAGCGAGCATGAGTGTCCCAGAAGTGGAACAAACAATGGATCTAAGGATCATTCCTTTACCAGAAGGATCCTTGCGAGTATATAACCAGGAAGATTGTGACACACTAGCAAAGATCAAGGATATTGGAATCAATGTGGCCACGTTGTTTCTCCAGGCCCTCCACGCATTACATCAGGGGGTCTCAGATGAGTTGCGGATCAGGGAGAAATGCTCCCTTGTAGCCCTCAGTGAATTTAAAGTTAATAATAAACATATGTACGAGGAGAAGATACACGTGCTAAAGGAGAAATAGGAAATGCAATCGCAATGCGTAAATCTAGAGTTAACAATTGAACAAACCTACAAAATAGTTCCAGAATTGCATATCCTAGATGATGCGTAGGTCGGGACAAAAGTCATGAAATTAGCTGTTGCGATGCGTGACACCAAAGAGGAGGTTGGGCGAGTCACTTTTGAGTTTTAGATGAAGATATCCGAACTCCAGCTCAAGCTTCAACCAACTACACCACTAGAAGTTCAGGAACAAAGAGGTGCAACTATAAAATAATCCATGGGTCTATTAGATGTCGTAGTTCACAGTTGCGACCAACTATTCAATCAGGAAATGGGCCTATGGGATTCATTGCAGGAGGACCCTAAGCTACAATAGTTGAACACAGATATCAGGGAAGTACAACATAAATATGATGAAATTAGTACAAATGCAAGGACGTTGGCACTAGTCCAGTGCTTCGCACGCTTGCATGAAGGCAAGGCGATTCATATGCAGATCCAGGAGTTACAAAAAAAGTAGTCCTTGCTAAGAGACCGACTTCAGGCTTCGACAGAGGAAGCCAACCAACTTTCATAGAATATTCATGAGAAGTTGAAGGCCATGCAACAGACCCAATGGACTACGCAACTTGCAGTGGAGGGGCCAACCACACAGAAATTGGTCTAGGAGGTAAAACAAGCAGCAGAACAGAGAACCGTAGAGCTTCAAGCATTGACCAAGGCATTAAGCGAACTACGCCAGAAAGTGTAACAACCAGCTAAGTGACTCGAGGGAGAGTCATGATCTTTGTGTTGGGGGTTTGTTGGGATGGGGTCCCCAAGGGTAGAATTGAATTAATTTAGTCATTTTTTGTAAAGAATTTTGTAAAGAATGTAAAGTATCCGCAAAATATGGATGTAGAGTGTGTAGCTAGTCAAGAGTCACAGGGGCCTTATCCCCTTTTTTGGGTAAGTGATAGACTATTTTAAAGACTCAACCATGAGCAAGGGTCCATGATATTGTATTAGAAAGGCTATAAATAGTTGAGTCATAGTGAGTCTTAGATATAACTGATAACTGATAATGAGTAGTATGAAGGAATGAATGATATTGTAAGGGTTTGATAGATAAGAAGGTATGTTCCTGTCAGTAGCAAAGGAAAGGCTCCACAGTTGAGTGTGCGAAGGCCTGGAAGAGTCCAAAACTGAGTGCATGGACCCCTACAGCTGAGTGCGCAGGGTAGTTGAAGTCTGTACTAGAAAGAATCTGATTAAAAAAGACTGATTTTGGGTTATAAATACTTGCATCTATTTGTTTAATTGTTATGTCACTTTCACTACTGTTTTTGTAATTCAATGTGTTTTCTCCGTGTGAATTAGGTTAATTGAACATGTTTATGCTTAACAAGATGATTTAATGATATTTGCAAAGATCTACATCTATTTTAGGTTAGTTTTAGATAAGGAAGATAGGTATGTATGGCAATGAATCTAGATCTCAGAAGCCCTAGAAGACCTATTCAGTTGCATGAAAGTAGCATATATATCCTGTTAGGGCCTGATTAACACCATTGGTGGGTCTTGCAAAGAATTGAAGGTAGTTAGGGCCAAATTAGCAGTCTTAACTCTATCGGAAGGTTAGATCTACACGAAAGCAAATATAAGGCACTGAAAAACATCACACTAGTCTCTGGATGCAGAAATTTGTTCTTGCATCCCCCAATACTGCTTTGGGTGAGACTGCGGCCTGTGCTATGCAAGTTACTACCGAAAGGGCCAGCAGTGTAGGGCTTTGTTGGTTGGCACAACTAACCCTGAACTTGGGTTAGGACCCTTCAAGCCAGCACTCATGCTCTTTATTTATGCATAGGGCCTCACTTTGGTTGCAATTCTGCTAGGTTCCCTCAATCCTCTTACGAAAGTTTTGTGGATTTCCTTCCACACCCAACCAATGTTCCCAAGGCCCCCAAAGCATGAAAAACAAAAGGAAAAATCCAAAGGAAAAGAGGAAAACAACAAAAAGAAAGAAATTCATGGAAATAATCATAAAATTGCAAAACAAATACCATGGCCATTCACAAAGTCAACAATCAGAATGGT
Organism: Pinus tabuliformis; assembly: GCA_031772625.1. Classification (NCBI taxonomy): domain Eukaryota; kingdom Viridiplantae; phylum Streptophyta; class Pinopsida; order Pinales; family Pinaceae; genus Pinus; species Pinus tabuliformis. The sequence goes on along the minus strand of CM062806.1, from coordinate 392,313,377 downwards.
AGATCAAATATAAAATCAATCAAGAAACACAAAACATAGAATATTCAATGATCTAAACAACTCAATCCCCATGAGTTCTAGTGCCCTATGCTTCCTTTACCACATGGAATACATATATGGGCTCAATTTTAATTCCAACACTTTCCACCAGTTTTCATGGTGCTTCAAATCTCAACACCAACCAACGATCCATGAAGGGACTCTTTCGATTCAAGTTAAAAGCATGTGCAAAACTTAGAGGTTGTGAGGGTAATCTCCCTCCTCCTTTCTCTTCCAACATTATATATTATTGTGTCAATTGTTTGAGAGCCCTTACAAATTACTTTTTTTTGGCAGTGATCCAGTTGTGTTGGCATTGTTGTCAATGGGATTCTAGAGGTTGTGATGATGAGATTGTTATTTAGTGTTGTCTGTGTCTAAGGGTGCATTCTTATTTCGGTAGGGTTGCAAGTGGTATGTTGATTATCTTAGGTGATGGCATGTTACAGGACTTCAATGAGCTACAAGACTTAGTGATCTATAGGATTGTGCAACCATAATCTATTTAGTTTGATTTGGTCATACACATGCATTTTGATTTGGTCTTCAAAGATAAAATGTGAATGCATTGATTTTATCCTCCCAAAAATGGAACACTTTAATGTTCTTTGATTTGGTCATCTGAGCATATGGAGTGAATTTAATGCACAGGGTTTTAGAAGCAAATGGGGTGTTTGGGATTTTCCTTAATGCTCACTTTTGATTAAGTGTTGGTTCATTGATTTTGCCTTGAGATCCTCCATGTAATTTTGAATGCATTAATCATCGTTAAGTGGTTGATTCAGTTCATGGAAATGGTCCAAGGGTTTCAGATTGCTTTGGTCCATTAATTTGCGATACACCATGATTAAACACTTTCTTTTATGAAAATATATAGTCCTTTGGTCCATTGATTAAGGCATGGGCTTCCATGGTCAATTGACACATTGATTAATTCAGTCCATGAAGAATGTTTTGAATGCATTCCAAGGTTAGCTTGGAAAAACGTCAAATAATACAATTGGTTTGTGTCCATAGTGACAATTGGATGGATGTGACTTTGTCATCCATCCAAGGCTATAAATACACAGAGCATCAAACATTTGAGGCATGCATTTCTTAGAAGCGAATGATTTTTTTTGTTCTGGCACTGACACAAATCTAAATTTTTGCATATGTTGTTCTAGAACAGGTGCGGATCCAATGCGGTGGAGATCAAGTTGAATGAAAAAGGTGTGAATGATTTAGTATATTAACTTACCTTCATTGATTTGCTCCATTGCGTTAAGATTGGTTCAATTTGGCTCCAGAGTTAGTGGATTTGGTTCGTAAGTTAAATCGTTGTGCATTTTTTAGGCGAAAGGTTAGCATGCATGTTAATTTATAGTGCACAAGAGTGGATGTGTATGGTTTTATAGTGAGACCAATGCACACAAAAGAGGAGTGATGTGCTTAAAGTTGCGTGTGTGAGAATAATTAGTTGTAAGTATGATGGCATAAATCAAGTGCGTGTTGATCAAGTGTGTATAGTTGGAGATCTGATGTGATGGGAAAAAGCCAATGCATTAGATGTGTTTGCAAATCTTTTTCTAATGTAAGATGGGATATGGAGGAATGATCTATAGAGTGAAAAAGAGACTATACACACTTGTAACAAAGGGGAGGTTGAGTTCTGATTAAGCGTAGAGACAAAGTGTAATCTAATGAAAAAATGCAGGTGATTTGAGCTTAGAGGTAGAGAGCGTATGGACATGACATATAGTAGTAAAGAGACCTGTGTGTATGAGTTGGAGATTGAGGTTCATTGTATGGTTGTTGATCAGATATGAAAATTATGACTTCCAGACATGAAGAGCATTTAAGTTTTGTAGAGATTCGAATGCAAAGAGATCATGGGTGGGTGACTAGATGAGCCTGGAGTGTGTGACTTAGTGTCTGCGATGGTGAGATGATGAGATGTTGAGTTTTCATGCATGCAAAATGTGTATGAAATGGTTGTGTGCGATGGAGTGTGTTTAAAGGTTGTTTTGTGGGTGCGTTTTGACCAATGGATTTTTGATCTAAGTATGGTGTTTATACATGTTGATAACAATTATGTATATTGTTAGGGGTTGAGTTTTATATATTGATATTTATACTTATTATGTTAAAAATGTTGATGCAGTGTTTATAGAGATCAAATGTAGTATATTCAAAGTGTATTATAGTGCTAACATGGTTGAGTTAAAGCTGTGAGGTCTTGGGATTGGCAGTATCTTCTTGATCCATACATATGTTGGAGATAAAATTGTGTTTCCATGGGCATTGAATGTTATACTAATGCAAATTTCCATATATTTTCATGTACTACTATGAATGGATGACTGAATCACATAGTATATGTTGGGGTTGTGATGAACATGGTCTATAATTAGTATGATGCTGGTAGAGTGCTGACAGAGTTCGATGATGTGTTGTATTGAGTAGGGGATGATATATTTATACAACAAAAGCAAAGCCCTATATGGAAATTTGATGAGCTTGTGTATGAGTAAGAATTATATATGTTGTATGCATCTAAGTGTTTGGAACAAAGTTATATTGTGAGAGATGTGTGTATGTAACTGATATATCATGATGTATGCATGTTGTCTTGAGAATATGATGCTATGATGTTTTGAATGGCTAACATTACATATTAGGGTTTAATTTTGTGATGTACAATTGAGTGAGTTGATCAATGAAAGAAATATTTAGTGCTGCTACGAGGGTTGGAGTCAGAATATGCTGCTATAGTTTGTCATTGGAGATACTGCAAATATGAGATTTGTTGAATAAGAAAGTATTGATAATATTTGGGCAAAGAGTTTGATGATACTATGGTTTATGGCAAAGTATGTATTATAGATATTGATAGTAGGGTATTGATAGACTTTTGCTGGTCCAATTCTTGATTATATATTGCTTACAACAATGTTGCAGGGGTTATGTGTTGGTGATTTGCATATTGACATATTTGTTGGATATACATGGTCTTAATTGTATCTTGATGTTTTGGCTGAGTGACTGGGCATTGTACTGTTAAGATTTATAGCATGATTATATGCAGATGATGTGAGATTGATTGTTTATTGGCATTTATATTGCAGTGAGTTTGATTTGATGAATGTGAAGAGAATTCATTGTATGAGAAAATTGTGAGTGACTGGATGCATGCAAAGAAATTTATATGTTTCTACAATATGTTGAGTGGAGATTGATATATGAGTGATAGATATATGCTGCTATTCAGTTTATGTATTGGGCATAAATGTATCAAGTGGGCTAGTTTGAAAATTATGAAACGTGGCCTATGGTGTTTGATTTTGTTGTAGATGGATCTAGTGTGAAATTTTCTTAAAGGAGGTCCATAAGAGCTTGAGGGTTGGAGTGTCCAGTAAGGGAGTGGTCGCTTCCTTTTGGTGGTATCCAAAAAACTTGCTAAGGGGGTAGTGGCTTCCTTCTGGTGGTAGCTGAAGAACTTTCTAAGGCAGTGATATCTTCCTTCCATTGGTGGCTTCATAACTTGACGAGGAAGTAGTAGCTTCCCTCTGATAGTAGCTAGAGAAACTATTGGAGGTAGTGGCTTCCAACAAGTAGGACCTGCACATTGGTGGTGGGCCAATGTAGGATGTAAAAGAAGAATTTTAATATGAATAAGAATAAGACAAAGACAACAATAGTGGTGGTTTTTCCCAGTTGAGTTTTCCACCTAATACCCTACGTCTATGTGTGCTTGATGATATTCTCATGCGTTTGTTGATGTTCACTTGTTGTGTTGTTTCTCATGACTCATGATTATTAGTGATCATGTGTTGATGGTCACTCTTATATAGATGCTCATGATTTATGTATTATTTTCATTAATTACTAGTATTGTTAATGGTTTGTAAACAATAGTAAAGCTCGGGTAAATGTTAATTCATTTTAAAATCTTGATTCACCCCCCTCTTAGTATTTCTAGCAATTAGTATTAGATCCAAGTTCTTTAGGAATCAATTTAACAATTATAAGGAGACCCGAGGGATTATGGAAAGGGAGCACAAGAAGAAAATAACTTAGAAGAAGAATCCAATTTAGGATAACTATGACTGTGCATGTGATGTATCAAATGTAGTGGTGGTATTAATAATTATCGATCAAGGACAACAAGTAGCGGAACAAGTCATGTTAGAAACTATGGATAATCAAGGTATGCTTATCCTTAATCATGCAAATTATTAGGTATTGAAAGAAAGGATGAAGTCTAGATTAAAATATTTTGGATTAGGTTTCTCACATCTAGTATATAATGTGACATAGGAGGTTGACGAAAATGAGGTGGTAGTCTGTTATTCGACTATTGGTTAACTTTGTAACCAATCAGTTGCGCTTAAACCCGGTTTGGTATGTGGATATTCCCCTTGAGGGTCTCACTTATCTGACTAATCACTGCTAGTCCCACTTTAACTTTTCCTCAGACTGAGTGCTTCAATCTGTACCGTTGATCTCACTTCTCCGGATCCAACGGATATCACATTGTCTGCTAACCAACTAATCTGGACAATCTTAACCGTCGATGTGACTCGTCCAATCGAATGGATGTTGTGAAATCTCACGTAGATTATTGCATGACTGATATCAAGTCGAGAGCACGCAAGAAAAATGGTTTTCTCGCGCTGCATGTCTCACTTAGGCTAATCATATGAAATTTAGAAATACCATTTCCAGCCTTTCGGGCGCACAAGATACCGCTTACCACTTGGGAATACTACCCACGTGCTTAATACATAACTCTTAATAAAGGCACTCAAGGAAAGTTTAATGCTTAATATCAATATTAATCATTGACACTTAATCGACTGTGATTTATAAATAAAGTGTTTAAATAGAGAAAATATCTGATTAGAGTCCAAAATGTCGATACACAGATACAAATGAATTTCTGCACCAGAATAATGTGTCCACGCCACACTTCAATCAATTATTCAATAAAATCGAAATGACAGAGTCTTGGCCCTCTCGACTCGATTACAACAGTTTTTCTAACCTCTGTTTCAATCTCAAACCCTATCTCTATCAAACCTCTTGCTTACTCACTTTATTCTTGATCATCTAATCTAATCCCTTTGTCATTACATTCTTTCCTCTTTTATGAATCAAATCCTATCCTAACTGCATTGACAACTCGATCACTATTTTTATCAATCTAACAATTAAATCTCTATTCTCAATCTTTGATACACACCTATACTAACAACTTATCTCTTAGTCTAAAAATAATATAGTGATCTAATTATTACAATAATTAAAGAAAAGATAAATTTGAGAGATCCAACCCTCTCTACTAAAATTGACTTTTGACCACTCAGGTCAATGAAATTAATCTCATGTTAGCCACAACATTTGAACATACAATCACATTGTTGGCTAAGTCCAGATGCTCCTGCATTAGACTCTCGGGGAAGAAAATAATTCTTCATCAAACTTTCAGGATTTACTCCATACTTCTGTAATTCTGCTGTTGTTATCCAACTAGCATCCTCCACTGGTTGTCCCTTCCATTTGAATAGATACTAAAAATAAACCTGTCCTCTGGTTCTTTTGGATACTCTTTTCTCCAGAACAGCTTCCACCTCTTTCTTGACTGTCTTTGGCATTTGTTCCTCCCAGTTTAAAATTTGAACTTCATCTTCTGTAGGTTCCTTCTGTAGCTCTATATCTGTCTCTTTGTATGGATACAAATCTGCAACATTGAAGATAGGTGATATTCCAATTCCTTCTGGCAATTCAATTTCATAAGCATTAGTTGAAAACTTCCTCACAATTCTGCATGGCCCTATCTTTTTCATCTTTAGTTTATTATAATTCCCAATAGGAAATATTTCTTTTCTCAAGTATACCATCACTAGATCTCCCACTTGGAATTCTTTTTCTCTTCGCTTCATATCAGCTCTCTATTTGTATTTGCCACTGCTTTCCTGCAATATGTCTTTGACATCTTCATTTAGTCTCTGCATCTGCTCTGCAAACTCTTCAACTCTTGCATTTCTTGTCTCCTGTTTGCCAAAATTTCTAAGCTCATACACACCTCTTGGATTCATCCCAAAAACAATCTGAAATGGACTCATCCCAGTACTTCGGTTTGGAGTGTCATTATAAGCAAGCTTAGCTTGAGCAAGTGCTAAATCCTTCTGCTTAGGATTTTGATACACTAAACTTCTCAATATGTTTCCCAAGCTTTTGTTTACCACTTCGATCTGTCCATTTGTTTGAGGATGGTATGTTGAACTAAAACTAAGGTTAGCACCTAGTTTCTTCCAAAGAGTTCTCCAGAAATGCCCAACAAACTTTGTATCCCTATTAGACACAATACTTATAGGCAATACATGTAACCTTACAACTTCTTAAAAAAACAGATTAGCAATATGGGTTGCATCGCTAGTCTTTTTACATGCAATGAAATGTGCCATTTTAGAAAATCTATCTACCACAACATAAATGGAATCATTCCCTCTTTGAGTTCTAGGTGTAGGTTTTAACCCCATACAGAAATTACCTACATACGAATTCTAAAACATAGAAAATAAACAATGTGAAAGCATAACACATAAAACACATATACACAGAGATTTTCCCCTGGATCCCAAAACCGAGACTACCAGATTGATTTTTCATTATGTTCATTTCAATGTGATAATACATATTTATACATGCTGAAGCATCCAATACCATGGATCGAAAACCATTGCATCCAAAAAACATGTGCGAAAATCATGCATGAACCCATAGGTGGGTCCGCCCATCCTAACATAGGGTCCAAAATGAAAATTTTCTGGGGCACTGCCTCGGACCCCATAAAGTGGGGTTACGGGTATGCCTCAAACCCCCTATGACCCCTCCCCCCCCACTACACAATTGGTGCAACAAATGGGGGCTCCACCCCCCTCTAACCCCCCTTAACTACCTGGGCTAGTCATGGAAAGAATATAACACAACCCAACATTCTCCCACTTTTTGTTTTCTTTCCACAAGGGGCCACAAGATAGCTTAGTCATTTTTCTAGCCCTGCAATGCCCATTGTTTCTCTACACCAAGAGAACTTCTCAAATCTCACAGATTTTGTCAATACATCTGCAGTATTCTTCAAAGTGTCCACCTTTACCAGCAACACCTTTTTGTCTTCTATCATATCCCTCACAAAGTGATATTGAACATCAATGTGCTTTGTCTTTGAATGATATGCAGGGTTCTTTGCCAAGAAAATTTCACTTTGGCTATCACAGTCTATCCTTATACCTTCTTGTACTAACCCCATACTTGAACACAATCTCTGCAACCAAATTGCTTCCTTGCTTGCATGAGTGGCTGCCATGTATTCTGCCTCTGTAGTTGATAGTTCCACTACATATTGTTTCTCACTCATCCAACTGACTGCACCTCCAAATAGGTTAAACACATACCCACTTGTAGATCTTCTCTAATCCAGATCTCTAGCCCAGTGTGCATCAACAAAGCCATGAATATCCAACACTCTGTTCAATCCTAGTCTTCCTTGGTAGCACAAACCATAACCACTAGTGCCACGCAAATACCTGAAAACCCACTTCACTACTGTCCAATGCTCCTTCCCTAGTTTTGACATAAACCTGCTCAATACTCCCACTGCATGTGCAATGTCTGGTCTAGTACAGACCATTGCATACATCAAGCTACCGACTGCACTTGCATATGGAACACGAGACATGTCCTCTTCTTCTTCTTGTGTCTTGGGACACTATTCAACAGATAACCTCACACCTATCGGAATAGGAACCTTCACCGATTTACTATCCTGCATATTAAACCTTTTCAATATTGTCTTGACATACTTCCTCTGGATTAACCAGAGCTTCCTCTTTGTCCGATCTCTTTTAATTTCCATGCCCAAAATATAGTTTGCAGCACCAAGATCTTTCATGTCGAATTTGGAGGACAAATGGGTCTTCAAATCCTGGATAATTTCTTTGTCATTTCCAACCAGCAACATATCATCCACATACAAGACCAGATAAATAACACAGTCACCAATTAATTTAAAATACACACAGTGATCTGCTTTTCTTCTGGTGAAGCCAAGTCCCTGTATAAATGTATAAAATTTTTGATACCACATCCTTGGTGACTTTTTAAACCCATACAAAGACTTCTTTAACTTACATACCAGTTCTTTCTTACCCTTCACCACAAAGCCTACAAGTTGCTTCATGTAGATCTCCTCTTCTAGATCCCCATGAAGAAATGCTGTCTTCACATCCATTTGTTCTACCTCAAAATCAAAAGCAACAACAACAAATAAAAGTAATCTAATAGAAGTTACTTTGGCAACAGGAGAAAAAATATCACCAAAATCAATTCCCGACACCTGGGAATAACCTTTTGCTACCAACCGTGCTTTGTATTTCTCCACTTTTCCTTCTGCATTTGTCTTCTTCTTGAACACCCATTTACTACCAATGGTTTTCCTTCCAGCCAGCAACTCCACTAGATCCCAAGCCTCATTTTTGTGCAAAGATTCCATTTCATCAATCATGGCCTCTTTTCAGAGTTTTCCATCCTCTGAATCTACTGCCTCCTTTACAGTTCTGGGATCATCATCAGTAACAGACAAAGAAAAATTTGAACAGAAAGCAGATGGACTATAACTTTCTGGCTACCTTCTTTCTCGAACTAATCTTCTCAAACCCGAAGTTTGTGGCTCTTCATCTTCTGATTCCTCCTCTACTGTAGAGTCTGATTCTTCCTCCTTTAGCTCAAACTCTATCTTCTTAGGTTCTTTTGGTTGGAATTAATGTTTAATAATATCTTTCACCTCTCTGAACACCACATCTCGGCTGTACACAACCTTCCTTGTTACTGGGTTCCGAAGCTTATAACCCTTTAAACCATCCTTATACCCAATAAAGATGCACTTTTTAGATTTACTATCCAACTTGGTTCTTTTCTCCTTTGGAACATGTACATATGCATCACATCCAAATACCCTCGGATGTGAAAGAGAGGGTTTCTTACCAATCCATACCTCTTGTGGAGTCTTATCCTCCAACGCTGATGAAGGTGATCTATTGAACAGGTAACATGCTATTTCCATCGCCTCTGCCCAGAATTCCTGTCCTAACTCGGCACCACTGAGCATGCTTCTTGCCCTTTCCATCAACGTCTTGTTCATTCTTTCTACAACTCCATTTTGATGAGCTGTATATGGAGTAGTCTTCTGTTGTGCTATACCACACTTCTTACAGAATTCTTCAAATTCCTTACTGCAAAACTCTCCACTGTTCAGTCCTCAGAACCTTTATCTTCTTCTCTGTTTGGTTTTCCACCAGAGCCTTGAATTATTTAAACCTGTCAAAGACTTCAGATTTCTTCTTAAGGAAATATATCCATGTATTTCTTGAGTAGTCATCTATAGATGATACATAGTACATAGACTTACCCAGTGATGGAACCTTCAAAGGTCCAAACACATCACTGTGCACAAGCTCTAATATCTATTTCGCCCTCTTACCACTAGACGGGAAACTCACCCAATTCTGCTTCCCGTATACACAATTTTCACAGAAATCAAAATCCAGAGAGATATTACTCATACCTTCTACCATGCCTTTAACATGAAGTATTCAAAGGCCCTTTTCTCCAATATGTCCAAGCCTTTGATGCCACATCATGGTCTTCTCTCTAGAGACCACTAGATTTTCTGCTCCTCTTTCAGGAACCATAGAACTGTTGCACCCATCAACAATAGTGCTACCTTGCAACTTGTACAGAGTTCCAACCCGAACTCCTTGCATCAATACTAGTGCTCCTCAAACCATCTTGCAAGTATCCTTCTCGAACACTGTTTTTACACCTAGGAAAATCAGATTTCTGGCCAATGTAGGAATATGCAGAACACCAGGAAGTGTTCTAACCCTTCCACCTTGCAACTTCAACTTTACTTTTCTACGACCAATGATTCTAACCTTCCTATCATCCCCTAAGAAGACATCATCGCCATCGTATTTCTCATACTTGCAAAACCACTCTCTATGGGGAGTGAAGTGAAAGGATGCACCTGAGTCAATCAACCATGCCTCATGATCTACATGTGTACTTGAAGAAGCCAAATACACATTCCCACCTTCATCTGAGGTGGTTTTTGCCTCTGCAGAAGGAGTATCATTAGATCCCTTTCCTTTATTAGGAGCTTTAGATTTACAGTCCCTTTTGTAGTGCACTTTCTTTCCGCATTTCCAGCACACTACCTTTATAGGTTTTTCGAGAGATTTAGATCTCCCTCTAGATTTAGATCTCCCACTCGATGACTTATTTTTGTTTCTGTTCTAGGACCGTCTTCCTACAGAAAAGGAATCACCATTCTGGCTCTCCATGTTTTTCCGTCTCATCTCCTCCGTTAGCAAGGATGAGACTATTTCATCAATCTGCAAGGTAGTTGCATTGATACCTATTGCAATAACTAGAATATCCCACAAATCTGGTAGAGAACACAAAAAACTGATGCACTTATCTTCATCTGAAATTTTAATATCAGCAGCTGCTAACTGACTTACCATAGTATTAAATGCATTCAGATGCTTTGTCACCGAGTCTCCATCTTTCATCCTCAGGTTATATAGCTTTTTCCGTAGGAATAGTTTATTCACCAGAGACTTAGATTGGTACAAAGTCCCTAACTTGTCCCATAAAGCCTTCGCCGTAGCTTCCCCTGATACATTCAACAATACTGAATCTGAGACACACAATCGTATTGTGCTCTTTGCCTTCCGATCCAACTTCTTCCAATCTTCCTCGGACACTCCTGTTGGTTTAGTACCCAGATCTACCACGAACTACTGATCTTTATCCACCAACAGATCCTCCATCTTGAGTTTCCACAACTCAAAATTTTGACCATTAAGTTTCTTGATCTCTATCTTTCCACTGCTTGCCATCTTCTTTCACCACCAGAATCGATCTCGTAGATCTCCCACTGAATAAGGTCTACCACAGGCCCGAACAAAACCCCTCAGCAACAAAAGCGTCCCCTTGAAGCCAAAACAACTTTGATACCAAATGTAGGTTTTAACCCCATACAGAAATTACCTGCATACAAATTATAAAACACAGAAAATAAACAATGCGAAAGCATAACACATAAAACACATATACACAGAGATTTTCCCCTAGATCCCAAAACTAGGACTAGCAGCGTGATTTTTCATTATGTTACTTTCAATGTTATAATAAATATTTATACATGCCGAAGCATCCAATACCATGGACTGAAAACCATCGCGTCCAAAAAACATGTACAAAAATCATGCATAAAACCATAGGTGGGTCCGCCCATCCTAACATAGGGTCCAGAACCAAAATTTTCCGGGGTGCTGCCTCAGACCCCATAAAGTGGGGTTACGGGTACATCTCAAACACCTTATGATCCCCCTCGTTACACAATCGACGCAACTAAGGGGGGCTCCGCCCCCCTTCTAACCCCCCGGTTAACTAGGTGGGCTAGTCGTGGAAAGAATATAACACAACCCAACGCTAGGTAAACCCAAAACAAAATCCATACTAACTGTATCCCATGGTCGGTCTGGTATTGGAAATGGCTGGTATAATCCTGTGTTTTGGCTTCTCCCCTTAGCACGCTGACATATCCTACACTTCTCAACAAATCTCTTTACATCAGTTTGCATCTTTGGCCAGTAATAAAAAGCATTTACTTGAGCAAAGGTTTTGTCTTGTCCAAAATGCCCAGATAATCCTCCACTGTTGTTTTGGGAAGTTTTAGTGTCTATGGATAAACGCTTAAACCCCTAGACTAGTAGCCAAGTCTAGAACAACAGTGCAAAGCATTCTCTACTTTTCCTATGACTAATAGATTAAATAAGAGGAAAAGAAGCCTACCTGTAGCTTTCACTTACTCCTTATCTCCCTTGACCAATTCTGTCACTCCTCCCAGTACTTAATCCGCTTGAAGAGTACCTACACACAGGCAGAAGACAACAACCAATCAAAGTATATGATAATGATCTATTGATTAAACATAGCATGGAATCAAGCACATGATACACATATGAAAGCATACATGAATAACACAAGCATATGGAAAAAGCTTTGAACACTTTACTAGTAAAAGGAAGAGTTACAACCCATTGCTCGATTCAACATCACTCCTCCAGTTCAATCCCATCCTCTCCTCATAACAAGCAAGACATTTTGACATCATTACAATACTTGAAATCAACTCAAGTCTCATACTAATAGCATCTCCCTATAATTCAATAATTTCTAGGCCCTGATCACTTAGATGAGTGGTCTTTTTATAGGTGAATAAAGGAGGTTATGTCATAAATGGTGATAATGAATGCCCTCCCAAACTTAGAATTTAGTTCCATGGAGGAAGGATAAGGGATTGATGTTCCTTAACTCCCTTCCTCATCCAAATACGAGATCAAAGGAGTAGATAGCCTTGAGAAACTTCTAGAGGCATCCAATGGATAAGGAATCTTTCAAACCCTCATGGAAATTCGCTCACATTCGCTCAGCACAGGCCAAAGAGGGACCAAGTGCACTGCATAGCACCCTATTAGTGTATGGTTTGCATTGCAATGCACCCTAATGAAGGCCTACTTGCGCTGATCTTCTTAGAGGCAGTTTCTGGACGATTTTAGTCATGAAACTTCTTGGGAAGCTAGTCATTCTAATGGTTGACTTATTTAGGGCATGTAACAATTGGATTAGGGTTTGATGGGTCCTAATAGTACTGATCTATAAGTTGGGGTTGATGTGCCCAAACGGATCTGTAACAGTTGCCCCCTAAAGCATGAAGTCGTAAAGATGTATGTCGAGTGAAATGCTTTATCATGTGGAGAGGAGGTTTCAAAGCGGAAGGTGACCTGCATCAATTACAATACATATATCATGATAATTTGATTTTTCCTCATGAACTTGCTGAGGGAAGGCATACCCATGCTCATCTTATAAACTTTCATTACATGTACAAATATAGTCGTCTATAGATATAGACCCATGAGTGGATGGCCATGAATGTAAGGCCATTGTACATTTGATTTAGTACTCCTAAAAATGCCCGGATGGATGAAACTAGATCCGGGGTCTTCAATCCCGTTCAATCTTTTGCTCAAATACAAGTCTAACCATGTGAATAGATGTTCTGAAGTCAAACATGGAAATACATCGTCTGATTACCAGCCAATGATGTAAGCTGTTAACAAACGCGAGAGGAATCACTGATAATGATAATGACCCTCAAGGTACTACAATACATTTCACATGATGTGAATTAATGATTTGATGTCGAATACCATATAAAGTCTTTCGGTCGAAGGCCAGTGATGTCAACCTATCGCTGGAAGCGAGAAACTTGCCATTGATGTATGCAAGCCTCAAGGTACTGAAGGGGTTTTTCTAAGTCAACTTCTTGGATGATGTGCTGATGTCGACAAGAAGCAACTTTTCGTAGGAGGGCCTTGATGTATCCCACATCAACGACATGAAACAAGGTAAATGATTTTGGAGATGAAAAATCGACTGACGATAGAAGGTTCAGGAATGGTGGTCATGAAAATGAAGGTTTACGGTATTGCAAAGGATGAAGTTTGAACTGAATGACTTCTCTTGAACATGTCGGCGACAATAAGATGAATTGGTAGCATTGACCCAAAACAAAGTAATGGATGGTATGATAGACCAACGGTGTGATAACCATCAAGTTGAATGACCCAGCCCAAATAGTCACAATGATGAGGTGAAAGTGTCATGTTCAAGAGCGACTTGCTACCATAAATTGTTTTCCCCCTTTTCCAATTTTCCCCAGTCATTGCTGACCAGTACCTCTTTATTTTTAATCAAGCTTGAGGAGGATAACATATTCTTGTTGTATAATTCGACCCTTCGGGTGAATCCATCGCTATTGGATTCTTTAACGAGTCTAGTGAAGGTGAAACTCGGTCTTGTTTAGATGGACAAGTTTGTCGCTATTTTATGTTTTTAACGAGTTTAACGACAAAGATAACTTGGTCCTTTTCATGTTTAGAGAGTTTGAAAAGGGACGAAAATGAAACTCCAAAAGTTCTTTTTCGTAGATTTGTCTCTCAAGTCTGAAAAAGCATAAAACAATATGAGAGAGAACCTATTAACCATGTTCAATCAACGTATTCCTTTTTGATAGTTAATCTATCTCAGCCCGAAAAAGGGGTAAACTTATACTGAGTAGATAGCAATTCCAATCCGTTAACGAGCTGGAAATGATAGCACTTGACAACCTTTTCATGTTTAGAGAGTCTGAAAAGTGCTTAAAGAGGACTCTATTTTGAGGAACGAGTGGTGTCTAAGATAGCAAATAGTTCCGGTGATGTTGGAACTTCTCAAAACATGTTGATTTATGTGAAGAGGTTGGCTAATAAGACAACTCATTGCAACTGTTCCTCAGAAAGGGTAAAAACCAAGCGAAAGCGTATGATCGGCCAAAGGGATGGCGGCGATGGTATGAAAACAACCAAGGCTCATCTGATGAAAGAGGCTAATAAAATGGAATCATGAGGGTTAAAAATGGAAATGGGTTCATTTTTACACAAGCTTGAACCATAGGGAACTATGCTTGGGTTCAGTTTCATGTTTACACAAGCTTGAAACGAAAAACTATGCTTGGATTCAGTTTCATTTTTACACAAGCTTAAAACAAAAAACTATGCTTGAGATTGGTTTACATGCCCCCATCATGATGAAAGGGAGAGTCTCCTGTAACCAGATGGAAGTCATTGTGGTGAAGCAGGACGGTTATCCAACACTCTTTTCACTTCATCAGATAGGGACAAAGGTGAATGGGGTGATTCCCTTCACATAACCTACAAGGAAACTTAACTTTACCACTAGGTGCATGCCCCCCAAGCTTCATTACATTCACCTAAGTAGACTACTCGTGGCTATCAAGTGGAAGGAATGAAGGTTCATATATGAGATCGAGTGAAAGACTCAATTGGGATTTTACAAGATCTAATTAAAGACTCGACTTGGAACTTTTCTCCAGAGGACCTTGTTTCATTTTTTAATGAGCTTGACACAAGACAAGGAACTATGCTCATATTCCTTGTTTCATTTTTTAACAAGGTTAACACAAGACCAGGGACTATCCTCATATTCCTTGGTTTCATTTTTTAACGAGGTTGACACAGTAAAATAACTATCCTCATATCCCTTGTTTCATTTTATAATGAGGTTGACACAAGACAAGGAACACTATTCTAACTCCTTTTTTCGCGACCCATATGAGGTCATGAAGGAGAGATCTGGTTCCAATGCCCCCAGTACATGATATACATCACTGAATTGATCTTCAGTTGATTTAGCTATGGAACAGGTTGCCACATAATTAACCCATGGCGGGGATGATACCATTGGTACAAAAGGACCATTTAGGGAAGATGGTTGACTAGGAGCCATAATTGGATCGGGAAATGAAAGTTGGTCAACGGTGACAATTTTGCCTTCATGCGGGAAACAAATCACTCAAAAGAGTGTTGAAACAATAGCTCCCATGTCGTAAACATAGTCATGCCCAAGTAGTAAGTTATAATCTAAAGGGCCTGGGACTGCCATCATGTTCAGATAAATGATTTTTCCTCCCAAAGTAATAGGTAACTGAGGGAGGATCCCTAATGGTCGACTGGTTCCTCTGTTAAAAGCCAACAGATTCTGGGTAATAGGCACAAGTAGTGGCGAACCGAGTGCTTACCAAGAAGTTGAGGAAAGGATGCTCACTGATGCAACTTCATCTATAATAGTGCTAGATACAATCATATTACAAACCTGTACTATGGTTTGAAAAGTCACATAAGAGGGAAGACAAAATCCAACCAGTCGATTCCAATCAAAGGAAGTGACTAGACTACTTGGAGGGGGTACCATAGAAATGGGAGAATTAACCCATGGAGTTACGAAAGTGGGAGGATTTTCCTCCTGTCTTGATGGAATAGGAGGATTGCCCCCAAGCTCATTAGAATTTGAAGAAACAAAAAGAACTTGAGTGGTATCATGTTCCCTCTCTTCGGGAAAGGTACGATTAGCTGAAGGTGAAATTGAGTCAATTTTTACCTTGACTTGTTGATTTGGATCGGGTATAGACTCATAGGATTCACTTTCAGAGAGAGTGGTTTTGACCGATGGTTGATTTTGGTCAGTGAATTCATCAACTAGTGAAGGATTTAGGGAGAGCTTCCTGTAACCAAATGGAAGTCGCTGCGGTGAAGCAGGACAGTTATCCAACACTTTTTGGCTTCATCCAGATAGGGACAAAGGTGAATTGGGTGATTCCCTTCACATAACCTACAGGGAAACTTAACTTTACCCTTGTTTCCATGAACTTTAATAGCACTAGTTGATGCTGTGTCACCAGCATGATCTCCAGAAGTTGATGACACAACATGATGTGAATGGGAAGACCATTCTTTTAAGGTTTGAGGAATATCAAGACAATTTCGAAGACGATGGTCTCCTGCACAAAGTTTGCATGGATATCGAACTTTGTGAGGCTTGATGGATGATTTCTCATCAAATGTTGCATTCAAAGTAATGGTTGCTTGGTTTCCCCTTTGCTGAATTTGCTTCTTCTTTTTATTCTTCCCTTTCTTCTTCTTCTTAGTCACCCGGTTAATTGTACTAATACTTTCATTAGGCGAAGAGAAAGAAGGGGAGGAAGAAACAAATGAGGAAGAACGCAAAGGGTCAACTTTAGGATCAATTGGAGGTTGATTTTTTCCAGTTGGAGGTATACTCGATTGCGGAGAAATCATGACATTTTGAACCAAGGAGGTTGAAAACAACCATACTGGCAAGCCAATGGTAAATCCTGGAAGGGAAAATGTAGCCATATAAGGAGCACCAATATTTCCGAAAGGAGGAAAAGGACTAGGATTCCCATCAAAAGGAATTCCTTTGATCGATGGACTCTGGATTTGTCGCCATATGTTTCAACCTAAGATCAACTACGGAGTGAGCGAGGAGGATGTTATTCATGGTCAATTAATTATAATTTAATCAAAGTAACATAACAAAACAAAAGAGGGATAATCTAGGCAAAAAGGTTTACCAAGCAATTGTGAACTACAGAATACCTCCTGGTGAACCAAGAAGTACGGGCAGACAATCTCCCCGAATGCTGTGTTCGGTGTATTACAATGTATAAGGTGGCTGACTCGATTACCTTGTTGTGTGTGGAACATGATTGTTTAGAGGTCTTTGTTTCAGCTGGATGTATACCCTAGGAAGTTTGTACACCCCTCCACGCGGGGGAGACTTGTCCCCCCCGCGGGGGTCCGGGGGGGCCGATCCCCCCCAGCTGGGGGGTCCAGGGGCCAGCGGTCCCCCAGCGGGGGCTCGGGGGCAGCGCCCCTGAAGCTAAAAACAAATGTAAAATTGCCTTGTAAAAGTATAGTAATTTCTAGTCAATCTGGGCGGTTCATTAGGCAGATGATTTGATGGTAGAACTTATGTTTAGTTTAGGGTTTTTTTTTCTAGAAGGCAACCCCCTCTCTTTGTATGAGGGCATTGTATTTGAGGCTGAGATATAGATGTGTATTCTGTGAGCGAAAAACAGAGAGGTGAGACTGTGAGAGAAAACAAAGGATATTACAGCGGATTTGCTATAGGTTGTGTCTCTTCATTTTGCTGGATAATAGAAAGGAAGGACTAGCTGTTCGGGGTGGACGTAGCCCAAACTGGGTGAACCACGTATATCTGTGTCTCTCTTGTTTTGTGCATTTTCTGTGTTTATATTTCTGCAATATTTTATGTGTTCCATTGCTCCGTAATATATAATTTTCTAACAACTGGTATCGGAGCCGAAGGTCTATTTGGCTGATAAACTCGCAGGAAAGAAGGGTTCCTGGTTCGAGTGGGAGCAATGGCGGAAGATGGTAAGTTTAGGGTCGAGAAATTTAACGGCCAAAACTTCTCGCTGTGGAAGATGCAGATGGAAGATTATCTGTATCAGAAATATCTATACCTACCATTGGGCGGAAAAACAAAGATGCCGACGAGTATTAAAGACGAAGAATGGAACCTTCTCAATAGAAAGGCACTCGGAACAATACGGTTGTGCCTTGCTGCGTCAGTCACCTTCAACATTTCGAAGGAAACCACGACAGAGGGTTTGATGTAGACGTTGTTGAAACTATATGAAAAACCCTCGGCCTCAAACAAGGTATTTCTTATGAAAGGGTTATTTAATATGAATATGTCAGAAGGTGGATCTGTTGCAAACCATTTAAATGATTTTAATATAGTTACAAGTCAGTTAAGTTCTGTAGGGGTAAACTTTGATGATGAAGTTAGAGCTTTGTTATTCTTGTGCTCGTTACTAGAAAGTTGGAATGGTTTGGTAATGGCCATTAGTAACTCCGTTTCTAGATCTAGTACTTTAAAGTTTGATGATGTTGTCGGTGCTATCCTTAGCGAGGAAATGCGACGGAAAAGCTCCGGTGAGACATGGGGAAATGCTTTGAGTGCAAAGTCTAGAGGAAGAAAAATGGAAAGAGGAAAGAGCTCAGGATATCGCAGTAAATCAAGGAAAGGCAGATCCAAGTCCAGATCGGGGATAGTGTGCTGGAAATGTGGAAAGAAAGGACACCTAAAGAAAGACTGTAGATCTCGGAAGGGAAAAGAAGGAGATGCACAGCAAGAAAACAATCATGAAGCAAATATGACAGGTGAGGTGTTACAAGATGCTTTGATTCTTTCTTTCGAAAATATTACTGATTCCTGGGTGGTAGATTCAGGGGCTTCATTCCATGCCACAGCTGATAAGAAATACTTTCATGACTATGTTCAAGGAGATTTTGGACAAGTTCGTCTGGGTGATGATAAACCCCGTAAAATCGTTGGAATGGGTAAGGTTCTTGTAAAACAGCAGAATGGAAACCAATGGCTATTAAAGGAGGTAAGGCATGTTCCAGATCTAAAGAAAAATCTGATTTAAACAGGGCAGTTAGGCGGTGAAGGTTGTGTGACAACTTTCACAGATAAAGCTTGGAAGGTCACCAAAGGAGCCCTGGTAATAGCAAAAGGCGAAAAGGTTGGTACATTGTATTTATGCAATGGTATTTCTAACTCTGTTAATGCTTTAACTTCCAAAGGAGAAAATGCAGCATTATGGCATCATAGGCTCGGACACATGAGTGAAAAGGGGATGAAGATTCTTCACTCAAGGAATTTGTTGCCGGGTTTGAAGAATGTTGATTTGGACTTCTGTGAGAACTGCATTTATGGAAAACAGAAGAGAGTCAGATTTCTCAGAGTTGAGAAAGAAAATAAGAACGAAAAATTAGAGCTGGTGCATACAGACGTATGGGGACCTGCTCAGGTATCATCTCTCGGTGGCTCTCGTTATTATGTTACCTTTATTGATGATGCAACTAGAAAAACTTGAATTTATTGTATTAAGAATAAATCTGATGTATTTGATACTTTAAAGAAATGGAAAGCTTTGGTTGAGATTGAGACAGGAAAGAAATTGAAGTGTCTTAGATCAGACAATGGAGGTGAATATTGCAGCAAAGAGTTTGATAGGTACTGTTCAGAACATGGAATTCGCAGAGAGAAGACAGTTCCAAGAACACCACAAGAAAATGGTGTGTCAGAAAGGATGAACAGAACAATCATGGAGCGTGAAAGGTGCATGAGATTGCATGCAGGATTGCCTTTACAGTTTTGGGCAGATGCTGTAGATACTGCTGTTTATCTAATAAACAGAGGGCCTTCAAGTTCCTTGGATGGTGGTGTTCCAGAGGAAGCATGGACAGGTAAAAAGGTAAACTACTCTTTTTTAAAGCCTTTTGGTTGTGAGGCCTTTGTCCATATTGATAAAGAAAATAGAACAAAGCTTGAGGCAAAGTCAAAGAAATGTACCTTTATTGGATATGGTGTTAATGATTTTGGTTATCGCTTATATGATTATGAAAATCACAAAATCATTAGGAGCAGAGATGTAATATTCAATGAAAAGGTCTTGTATAAGAATCAGTTGCAGGAAAAGAAGAAAGAAAATGAAAACAAGGAATACACAGTTCTTGATGACATCATTGAAAAGGTAAAGGTGCCTGAAAATAATAATAATCAACAACAACAACCACCACAACATCAACAGGCACCCCAAACACCTGAAAGTGGTGTTAGAAGGTCTACCAGGATAAGTAGACCCCCTGAACGATACTCTCCTTCATTATATTATTTATTGTTGACTGATTCTAGTGAACCCGAATGTTATGAAGAAGCAATGCAGGTTGAAAGCCGGAAGAGGTGGGAGGTAGCCATGGAAGAAGAGATGGACTCCTTAATGCATAACCAGACTTGGGATTTAGTCAAGTTTCCTGCAGGAAAAACTACATTGAAGAATAAATGGGTTTACAGGTTGAAGGAAGAAGATGGAGGAAAACAGAGGTACAAAGCTAGACTTGTGGTGAAGGGGTTTGCACAGAAGAAAGGTATTGATTTTGATGAAATATTTTCTCCTGTTGTTAAAATGACTTTAATCAGAACTATTTTAAGTCTTGTAGCAGCTGAAGATTTGCATCTTGAGCAGTTAGATGTAAAGACAACCTTTCTCCATGGGGATTTGGAGGAAGAGATATATATGCAGCAACCACAAGGATATGAGGTGAAAGGGAAGGAGAAACTAGTGTGCAGGTTGAAGAAGAGCTTGTATGGCTTAAAACAGGCTCCAAGGTAGTGGTATCTAAAATTTGACAAGTTTATGTCTGAACAAGGTTATACTAGATGTCACTCTGATCATTGTGTTTATCTGAAAAAGCAAAATGATGGCAGCTATATTATATTGTTATTGTATGTGGATGACATGCTTGTTGCAGGATCTAACATGCAGGAAATAAATGTACTCAAAAGAAAATTGGCAAATTCATTTGCAATGAAGGATTTGGGAGCTGCAAAACAAATCCTTGGTATGAGGATAACTAGAGACAGGAAAAATCGCAAATTAACATTGTCTCAGAATGAGTACATACAAAAGGTGTTGAAAAGATTTAATATGAAAAATGCAAAACCAGTTAGTACACCTTTTTCTAGCCATTTCAAACTTAGCAAGGAAATGTGCCCAAAGACCCAAGAAGACATGGATTATATGTCTAAAGTTCCATATGCATCAGCAGTTGGAAGATTAATGTATGCAATGGTCTGCACAAGGCCTGATATTGCACATGCAGTGGGAGTTGTAAGCAGGTACATGAACAATCCAGGAAAGGAACATTGGATGGCAGTGAAATGGATTCTTAGATATTTGAAAGGTACCACAAATCAAGCATTATGCTTTGGTGGTTCAAACATTTCTCTACAGGGATATGTTGATGCAGATATGGCAGGTGACAAAGATAACAGGAGGAGCACTACAAGATATGTATTTACTGTTGGAGGAACAGCTGTAAGTTGGGTTTCAAAAATCCAAAGTGTTGTTGCACTTTCAACAACAGAAGCAGAGTATGTTGCTGCTACAGAGGCTAGTAAAGAAATGATTTGGTTACAAAGGTTTATGGGTGAATTGGGTAAGGAGCATGATATGGGCGCGTTATACAGTGATAGCCAAAGTGCCATTCATCTTGCAAAGAACTCAATATTTCATTCTAGGACTAAACACATACAACTAAAGTACCATTTCATACGATCAGTGTTGGAAGATGGAGAGTTGAAGCTGGAAAAGATACACACTAGCCAGAATCCTGCAGATATGCTAACAAAAGTTGTAACCAGGGAGAAACTGAGAATATGCTCAGTCTCAATTGGTCTTCAAGGATGACGATGAAGATGAGAAACAGCCAGGTCCAAAGAGGAGTCGTTGTCCAGCAAATGAAGCAGCGGTGGAGTTTCTACAATCATTCTCCAAGTGGGATATTGTTGTGTGTGGAGCATGATTGTTTAGAGGTCTTTGTTTCAGCCGGATGTATACCCCAGGAAGTTTGTACACCCCTCCACGCGGGGGGGACTTGTCCCCCCCGCGGGGGTCCAAGGGGGCCGATCCCCCCTAGCTGGGGGGTCCGGGGGCCAGCGGTCCCCCGGCGGGGGCTCGGGGACAGCGCCCCGAAGCTAAAAATAAATGTAAAATTGCCTTGTAAAAGTATAGTAATTTCTAGTCAATTTGGGCCGTTCATTAGGCAGATGATCTGACGGTAGAACTTATGTTTAGTTTAGGGTTTTTTTTTTTTAGAAGGCAACCCCCTCTCTTTGTATGAGGGCATTGTATTTGAGGCTGAGATATAGATGTGTATTTTGTGAGCGAGAAACAGAGAGGTGAGACTGTGAGAGAAAACATAGGATATTACAGCGGATTTGTTGTAGGTTGTGTCTCTTCATTTTGTTGGATAATAGAAAGGAAGGACTGGCTGTTCGGGGTGGACGTAGCCCAAACTGGGTGAACCACGTATATCTGTGTCTCTCTTGTTTTGTGCGTTTTCTGTGTTTATATTTCTGCAATATTTTATGTGTTCCATTGCTCCGTAATATATAATTTTCTAACATACCTAAGGA
This sequence comes from Pinus tabuliformis, assembly GCA_031772625.1. Taxonomy (NCBI): domain Eukaryota; kingdom Viridiplantae; phylum Streptophyta; class Pinopsida; order Pinales; family Pinaceae; genus Pinus; species Pinus tabuliformis. Next base: position 392,290,790 of record CM062806.1, on the reverse strand, counting down.
TGGATAGTAACCTAGATTTGTCCTCCCATATATACCTGAAGGTACATGGAGGCCCAATCCATATAAGCATTGTCTAATGCATAACTTCACAGTGAGAGCATTCCCATATACTTTACGTACTGTAATACTGCCCTATATACTCGAAGGTATGTGGATGAGCTACAATATACTCACGTACATGGAATGAGGTATCACACTTGGGATGTATTGCAGACAAGTTAGTGACAACTGCTTTGTTTTATGACACTGGAACACATCTCTAGCCTAGACCTCTAAATGTTTTTTGTTAGGTGACAATGCTCCACTAGGTAAATTCAGATAAATTTTAAGTTGATATTCTTTAGAATTTGCCTTTCAAGGTTCACCACATGATGTATGTTTGCAATTCCTAAAATGAAACTAATATGATAAGCATTCTTTCCATTGAATTTAACAATGAAAATCCTTAGCTAGTAGGGATAGAGCAATCAAGTCTTTGACAAAGCACAAAGAGCACAACTAATGCAATTTCCCTAGATATTCCTTATCAACACACAAAATTTTTTCAATGCAACATGCATGTATTTCTTTTCAGTTTCCCTTAATGTGAATGAACAAAAGGAAAACTAATGCATAATCGATCAATAAACTATTTTCATAAAAATGACGATTTTGCGACAATTTCTTTTCAAGGAAAGGAAGAATTTACGACACTTTTGATTTGAAAGAAATGAGGAATTACGACACTTTCGATGAAAAGATAAATTATATGCACATATAAATCAATCGATCTTTTATGAATGAAGACTTTATGACAATTTAGTTTTCAAAGGAAAAGACAGCTTTATGACACTTTCTTTTGCTAAAGATCAATCGATCAAAAACTAACTTTGACTATAGATTGATAATGACAAAGAAAACATTAATCAATCCAATCAATGTAGGGCTGGCTAAGGAGATTGAAACCTATTTTCTGAGACATGACACCATTTATATTTAGCAAGCAAGCAATCAGAAGAATTTTGGCAAAAACTCAATCCAAAGGTGCAAATTTGACCTAAGGTTGATCAGCGTAGGTCAAAGAGAGGCTAACTATGCTGCAGAGCACTATCTCTCACTTCAACCTGTGCTGATTTCAATGATTTCAAGATTGATCACCGCAAGTCAAAGAGGTCCTATTTGCACTGATCAACGCAGGTCAAAGAGTGCCCATCTGCTCTGATTGAAATATTTCAAGGTTAGTCAGCACAGGTCAAAGAAGGACTAACTATGCTATAGAGCATTGTCTCTAAGGCTAGCCTACGTTGATTCCTGTGAGGCCACTAAAGAGTCATCTAACCTCAAATTTTGACCAAAATTCAATGCAAAAGGATGAATTACAACAAGTAAAGTATGTCAAGGTGTCTAAGGAGGTGGATAAGCTACTAGGAAAGGTTTCAATCCCTAGTGGAGTCACCAATTTGTTTTGGGAAGTTTTAGTGTCTATGGATAAACGCTTAAACCCCTAGACTAGTAGCTAAGTCTAGAACAATAGTGTAAATCATTCTCTACTTTTCCTATGACTAATAGATTAAATAAGAGGCAAAGAAGCCTACCTGTAGCTTTCACTTTCTCCTTATCTCCCTTGACCAATTCTATTGCTCCTCTTCGTACTTAATCCGCTTGAAGAGTACCTGCACATAGACAGAAGACAACAACCAATCAAAGCATATGATAATGATCTATTGATTAAACATAGCATGGAATCAAGTACATGATACACATATGAAAGCATAAATGAATAACACAAGCATATGGAAAAATCTTTGAACACTTTATTAGTAAAAGGAAGAGTTACAACCCATTGCTCGATTCAACATCACTCCTCCAGTTCAATCCCATCCTCTCCTCATAACAAGCAAGACATTTTGACATCATTACAATACTTGAAATCAACTCAAGTCTCATACTAACAGCATATCCCTATAATTCAATAATTTCTAGCCCTTGATCACTTAGATGAGTGGTCTTTTTATAGGTGAATAAAGGAAGTTATGCCATAAATGGTGATAATGAATGCCCTCCAAAACTTAGAATTTAGTTCCATGGAGGAAGGGATAAGGGATTGATGTTCCTTAACTCCCTTCCTCATCCAAATACAAGCTCAAAGGAGTAGATAGCCTTGAGAAACTTCTAGAGGCATCCAATGGATAAGGAATCTTTCAAACCCTCATGGAAATTCACTCAAATTCGCTTAGTGTAGGCCAAAGAGGTACCAAGTTTGCTACATAGCACCCTATTAGTGTATGGTTTGCATTGCAGTGCACCCTAATGAAGGCCTACTTGCACTGATCTTCTTAGAGGCAGTTTCTGGATGATTTTAGTCATGAAACTTCTTGGGAAACTAGGCATTCTACTGGTTGACTTCTTTAGGGCATGTAACAATTGGATTAGGGTTTGATGGGCTCTAATAGTACTGATCTGTAAGTTGGGGTTGATGTGCCCAACTGGATCTGTAACAACTGTGTTTCTCCTTGATTATGTTTTCCCTCATAGAACATTTGGGAATGCACAATTTGTTACCTTTAAATGGTAAACCTCCTTAGATAAGATAATCCAACCACTAGCTTCTATTATGAACTATTGGATTTTGTACAACTGCATAAATATCTTTGAAATCTACATCATCTTTATACATATCAACCATTTCTTCAAATCCTACAACACCAACTCTTAATTCTTGCACAATGAAATTTACCCTATTTAGAGCATCAACAACTTTTTTCAACTTACCACTTGTATGTTTTATCACAAAAGTAAAGCTTTGTAAAAACTCTACCCACTTGGCATGTTTCTGGTTCAATTTTTTCTGGTTGTTTATGAACTGTAATGCATGATTGTCAGAATACAATACAAGCTCTTTTGGTAGAAAATAATGTCTCCATTTTTTTAAAGCTTGCACAATAGCATAAAATTATTTATCATAAGAAGAATACTTCTTCTTAGCTTCATTTAGTTTCTCACTAAAGTATGCTATTGGTCTCTGTTCCTGACTAAAAACTGCTCCAATTGCAACTCCACTAGCATCAGTTTCAACTTGAAATACTTTTCCAAAATCACGTAAAGCTAAAACTGGTTTCTCTGTGATTTTCTTCTTCAGCAACTTAAATTTTCTCTTTGCTGCTTCTATCCTCTTGAATGGCTGATTAGTCTCTTTGATTGTTTCAATAATTGGTGCACAAATCTGACTAAAATTCCTGGTAAATTTTCTATAAAAACTTGCAAGACCATGAAAGCTTCTTACCTCAAATATTTTTCTTGGAATGGGCCAGTTCCAAATTTCTTGGACTTTCGATGGATCCATTTTCAAACCTTCTTTAGAAACTACAAATCCCAAACAGACTAATTCTTCTTTCATGAAACTACATTTCTTCAGATTTATCAACAATTTCTCTTTCTGCAGAGTTCTTAAAACCAAATTAAGATGCTCCAGATGTTCTTCTTTGCTTCTACAGAAAACTAGCATATCATCAAGATAAATAATGACAAAATTTCCTACATATTCCTTCAATACTTCATTCATCAATCTCATGAATGTGCTAGGTTCATTAATGAGTCCAAAAGGCATCACTAACCACTCATACAAACCACTGTTTGTTTTAAATGCAGTCTTCCATTCATCTCCTTCTCTAGTCCTTATTTGATGGTATCCACTCTTCAGATCTATTTTAGTAAAATACTTTGACCCACTTAAACAATCCATTAAATCATCCATGCATGGTAAAGGAAATGTATACCTAATAATAATCTTGTTTATGGCACTAGAATCAGTACACATGCACCATTCGCCTCCTTTCTTTGGACTGAGTATTGTTGGTACAACACATGGACTAAGACTCTCTCTGATTGATCCCTTATCCATCAGTTCTTGCACTTGTCTTCCAACTTCTGCATTCCCTTGAGGAGTTAATCTGTATGCTAATTTGTTTGGAAAACTTGCTCCAGGTATCAGGTCAATGTGATGACTAATACTCCTGATTGGTGGTAATGCATTTGGAAACTCATCCACAATAATATCAGCAAAATCATTCAACAAAGTTTTGATTTATTCAAGTAAATCATATAAGTTTGTAGAAGTCAAAATTACCTTAGGTCTCTCTATGACAGCAAAATGTATCTATTCATCCTTCTGGACTTCTTACAACAATTATTTCCCACTCATCAGCATAACATTGTTTCCAAGCACTTCTTGCCTGCTTCCTCCTTCAATGGCAGCAGTGTGTGTTTATTTCCATCCTTCTCAAAAGTGTAAGTATTCCTCCTCCCATCATGAATAAATTTCTGATCAAACTGCCAAGGTCTTCCCAGCAATACATGGCATACATCCATTGGCATTACATCACAAAATATCACATCCTTATAAATACCAATCTGTATCTCTACCTTGCATTTTTCTGTCACAACAATCTAATGTCCTTTTTGCAACCATGATACTTTGTAAGGATTCGGGTGTACCGCTTTCACTAATCCTAGCTTGTCCACCATTTTTGTAGAAACAAGGTTATTAGTGCTTCCACTGACAATTATCACTTTACAACATTTTCCTTTGGATATGCATGTAGTTCTAAATAAACTCTTTCTCTGAGCTGGTTCCCCTGTCTCTTTCTCTACCTTAAGCAATACCCTTTTCAACAACAGGGATTCTCCTACTTTAGGTGATTCTTCCTTGTTTCCAATTTGAGGTTTTTCTTCCTTTTCCTTAGCCACATTCACATTTCTCTGATTTGTTACTTTATTATGAGGATAGTCCCATGATCCATGTCCCCATTCTCCACATGTATAACACCAAATTTCTCTTCCTCGACCTCTTCCTCTAGGTGCAAATATTCCTCTACTAAATTCTCCTCTCTGTGGTGGTCTACTACTTGAACTTCCTGCTTCACTCTGATGGTGCTGAAATCTTGGTCTGGTAGTTCCTCTACCTCTTGCTAAACTTTTTCCTCTATTCCTTTGATTTTGTTTCCTCAACATCTTCTCTTCTTCCTTCAAAGTTGCTTGATAGGCATCTTCAATTGTATTCAGACTCAACAAGCTGATTTCATCCTGTATGTCATATCTCAACCCATTGATGTATCTGGTTACCTTCTCTACTTCATCCTTTGCATGTCTTACTCTAATACTTAGCTTATAAAATTATTTTGTATATTCTTTGACAGTCATTCCTTTTTGCCTCAAATTTTGTAACTGTCTGAAAATATTTAACTGATAATATTTTGGCATAAATTTAGCTTTCAATTTACTCACCATTTTATCCCATTGTTTGATCTTAGACTTTCCTTTTCTTGCTCTAGATGATTGTAGTTCATCCCACCAGATAGCTGCATGACCCTTTAATCTGGTAACATCAAATTTCACCTTATTTTTATCATCAACCTCCTCATAGTCAAAATACTTGTCCAATGAACTGATCCAGTCCATCAACTCTTCTACATTGAGATTCCTATCATACAAAGGTATTTCCACCTTTTGTATTCCACTCACTTTGGCCAACATCTTGATAACTTTGGTGGTTTCACTTTCATCCTCTTCTTCTTCCTTAGAAGATTCTTCTGCAACACTGGCATCTCCTTCATCAGGTGCTCTCCTTTGAGCAGTCTCCATTGTCTCCATCCTTGTACGCAGAATCTGGATCTCATCCAGCAGAACTACATTTGCTTTAGGTCTCCCCCAACTTATGCCAGCTCCTCTCCTCGATGGCATGTTTACTGAAAAAAAAATTAATGTTTATGCTCTGATACCAAAAACTGATGCAGGAGGTTCACGAAAATGAGGTGGTAGTCTGTTATTCGACTACTAGTTAACTTTGTAACGAATCAGCTATGCTTAAACCGAGTTCTGTACATGGATTTCCCCCCTAAGGGTCTCGCTTATCTGACTAATCACTGCCGGTCCCACTTTAAATTTTCCTCAGACCAAGAGCTTCAATTTGTACCATTGATCTCACTTCTCTAGATCCAACGGATATCACATTGTTCACTCACCAACTAAGCCAGATGATCTCCACTGTCGATGTGACCTGTCTAATCGAATGACTATTGTGCAATCTCGCGCATATTCTTGCACGACCGATATCAAGTTGAGAGCGCACGAGAAAAGTGGTTTTCTCGTGCTACGTGTCACTCACTTAGGCTAAACATGCGAAATTTAGAAATGCCATTTCCAGCCTTTTGGGCGTGTGAGATACCACTTACCACTTGGGAATACTGCCCACGTGCTTAATACATAACTCCTAATAAAGGCACTTAAGGAAAGTTTAACGTGTTAGGATATTCTGACACATAGGAAATAGTTAAGTATAACTTGGTTTATTGTAGAGTTAGGTAAAGTGTGTTTCTTTACTCTGTACTTTTGTAACTTACAATTCGATGGTCATGATATGTTCTAGACATGAAGTGATCCAACGGTTCATTCTCTCCTCGATATTACCGACACTTGATCTGTGGCTTAACACCCAATTGGTCCATGATCTCTATTTAAAGAGCATGGAGGGTCATTTATAGGTTAACCATTCATGAGAGAATCTTATGTAAATTTTCATTCTTTTATTAATAAATTGCCTGAAGTGGCCGCGTTGGCTCAGGCCGTGGACTGTTTCCCTCTTTGAGGGTTTTAACCACATCAACAATACTGGTGTATTGATCTGTGATCTGTTTGTGAGTGGTGTCCTTTGGTGTTCTATCTGAGGAACTTACCCTGTAAATTCCTGCATGGTATCAGAGCTATTTGAGGGCCGCATCCATTGGTGATCCAAATTTGAAGCCGGTAGAACTGCATCTGACTGTCACTTCCTAGATCTATTGTTTCTGACTGCTTTTGGGTTGAGGGGACTACTCTATTGCATTAGGAGCATTTGTTCTAGTGAGGAACCCCTTTCTTTTGACACAAAAATGTTTTTGGTAGCCTTAACTACGTCATTTTTAAGATCTGGAGGTATACAGTGTTTATTTGTAGTTTTTATTTATTTTCTCTTTGTTTATTTCAGTTTATTTAGCTCTTTGTTATGTATTACCAGATCTATACCTTTCATTTCTACGTATGCTCTTTGCCTTGTGACTTTGTGCGATCTGGGAAAATCAGAAACAGAAAGGAAGGATTTCTCTCATGCGTATGCTCTTTTCCGCTGCGCCTTAGTGTGATCTCGAAAAATTAGAAACATTGAGGAAAATATTTAGTTTCCGCTATAGCTAACGTCAAGTCATAAGGTTTGTTTTTTTTTTGTATGTCCGTGTTGGGTTTTGTGTTTTTTTTTTTTTGTAGGTGAAAAAGAGCTTTCTCAAGTAAGCATGCACCCCAAAGCTTTAGTGACTAAAAAGAAAAGAAAAAAAAAGAAAAAAACCCCCTTCCTCTTTTCCAAAAATTACTGACCTTTTAATTTAGCTCACTTGGTCCAAAGCTACTTTATGAGAGTATAGGTCTTGAGTTCAAGTCTTTCTTTTGTTGAGCTAATTAGATTAAGTTTGGAAAAGGGGTGGATTTTTTTTAAATATAACATTATCATTCATTTCTGCACATTCCCACACTTCGTCGACATCTTCAACAACTTTTGTTCAAAAAGCCATAACTTCTTCATCCGGAAGCCGTTTTCAGAGCCGTTTTTTTGAATCAGCCTAATTTTTTGAGATCTTTCCATTGGAACACTTAGTTTCAACATCTCTAGCTTTAGTTTCTATTAAAATAGAAATTCCATGCCAAGTTATTCTTGATAGCACCAACTACTTCCAGTGGTGGTCCTACATTGTGGATTTACTTAGAAGTAAAGGTATTTACAGAATAGCCTCAGGCCAGGAAACCAAACTGAAAGATGAAGATAAGGCAGCCAAATGGACAAATAGGCAAGATCAAGCACATGGGTTTATAGGGATGTCTATTTCTCTAGACCTTAGATTCCATATTGCATAAATTGATACTGCTAATGAAGCAATGAAACAGATCACTAAAGTTTTTGGAATTAAAAATTAACTTAGAGCCCATCAACTCAAAAATGAGTTGCTTACATTGGACCCCAATAATTTTTCTTCCATTGAAGATTTTTTTTCCAAATTCAAGACCCTTAGACTTTCTTGGAAGGTGTTAAGGTTAAGAAAGAAGATGGTAACCTTATCTATTCCATTCTTACTAAGTTGGGACCAGTCTACTCTGTGTTTGTTTCCACCTTCCATTCTATAAGAGAAGCCTTCATTTCTCAAGGACAAGACTACAAGTCCCCTTCCTTTGATGCATTTTTTGATTCTTTAATAAGTGAACAAGAAAAACTATTACATCTTGGTCTTCTTAATCTTGGAAACTCTTCTAAGAAAGCCTTAGTCACTCAGCAACAACCAAATTCAAAGAATCCTAATAAGCCGTATCCTAAAAAGAATGGTCCTAAACCAAACAAAGGTCCTAAGCAATTTCAGTCTTAAAATGAAAAATCATTTCAGCAAAATGATAAGGCAAATAAAAACAAAGGGAAGAAGACTGATAGACATTTCCACTTTTGTAATCGAGATGGCCACTTAGAATCCAAATGCTTTAAGAAGATGGAAGCCTTGGAAGCAACAATGAAGAAGCAAAACATCCTATTTGAGCACTCTTCAACTTCAACTTCATCTTCAGGAATGACACTTTCTGCATGTGGTTTTCAAGAATCTTGCTCTAGCTATGCACTAAATGTATCTTCTTCTTCTAATTCTCATGAGTGGCTCATTAATTCTGGAGCTTCTTATCACATGGCCAAAAACAATGCCATGTTTTCTTCTTTAAATGATTGTAACACAAAAAACATATATGTTGGTGATGATAGATCTCTTAATGTTGTAGGGACTGGAACTGTTCATATAGACAATGGTCAATTTAATGATGTATTATGTGTTCCAACCTTATCCTGCAACCTTCTATCTGTATATCAGATAACCAATTCAGGTGAAGGTGAAATTGTTGAATTTTCACCTCACGGTGTTGTAATTAAGGACCTAAGAGATCCTAGACAGATTTTAGCTACTGGCATTGCTGATGATTCTACAAGGTTGTATAATTTTAATAACTTCAAGTCATCAAATCTTTCCTCGGTATTTGTTGCTCATAATGATGAAGTGAGCAAACTTTGGCATGAGCGATTTCATCAGTTAAACTATCTCTTCCTTCAGAATCTATGTAAAGAAAATATGGTGACAGGTCTTCCAATGGTATCTTGCAGAGATCATGTTTGTTCCGGATGTGTACTCGAAAAACATCATCGGGATAGTTTTGAAAAATGTGCCTCTTGGCATGCCTCAGCCCCTTTACAGCTTGTGCATAGTGATTTATGTGGTCCACTTTCAGTTGTTTCATTCTCTGGCTACAAGTATTTCTTAACTTTCATTGATGATTTCTCTAGATGCAATTGGGTATACTTCTTAAAAGTCAAGAGTGAAGTATTTAACATGTTCTTGGCCTTTAAGGAATTTGTTAAAAAAAAATCTGGACATCAAACTAAGATCTGATAATGGCGGAGAATATGTTAACAACAAATTCATCAACTTTTGCGCTGAGAATGGAATTCAAATGCATCATACTATTCCATGTACTCCACAACAAAATGGTGTAGCTGAAAGGAAGAATCGCACCTTAAAGGAAATGGCTAATTGTATGCTTCAATCTAAAGGACTCAGTCTTAGTTTTTGCGTAGAAGCAATTAACTTTTCAAATTACATAGTAAATCACATTCCTACTAAGGTTTTAAAGAACATCACTCCAGAAGAAGCATGGATCTCAATTAAACCAGATGTAAGTCACTTTCGTGTTTTTGGAAGTGAAGCATGGGCCCATATTCCAGATGAGAAACATAAAGCTTTAGAACCTAAGAGTGAAAAATGTATTTTTGTTGGATATTCTGAAGATGTCAAAAGATATAGACTTATTCCACTTAAGTCCAAAAATGTTATCATTAGAAGAGATGTAAAGTTTGATGAAAATATTTCGGTCTACGAGGCTAGTGTGGTGTATTATGCCCCTATACCAATAGGTGTCATATATCATGATTGACTTGATGAGCTATGTAATATGTTCATACCTTTTCTTGTTGCAAAGGTTTTCCATATTTGTAAAAAAGATCAAAAAATTTAAAAAATGTAAAGAGGGTATACCCTAAAAGAAAAATCAAAGGGTAAAAAGAAATAAAAGATGGTCAAAAAATGAAAGAAAATGAACACCAAACAAAAGAAGACCAAGAAATTGTGCAAGTCTAAATGCCACTACTTTTTTCTTTGCGTAATAAACAATTGTGTGGAGTTTTTCACCTATGCCACAATTCATGAATAGTCAAACAATTAAAGCTTGGTTAGTTCATTTTTCAATTTCATGTTGTAGAAATAGAGAATAAAGATTTGACCAAATAGTGTAATCTTGGTAGATAAGTAGATAGGTAGAGTGAAAAAAGGAGCTCAACAGTTTAATTTGAGCCCTTGGGTGTAACAAGTGTAGACTTAGATTGACATTACCATGTAAAAGAAAAGGAAGTTTGATAAGGGTTTGCCAGTGTAAGTGCACCCTAATAAAGAAGTAAAAATGCTAGGTTAAGTAGGTAGGGTAGGTAGATGATGGTTGCAGAATAACATATGATGAATGATATGTTTAAATGTGTAAATCTTTTACTTTCATCACAAGGCAAAGGCATACACCACATGAAAGGCACATCAAGCAAGCAAAGTCAAAATAATTAACTCCCTTACTCATTTTCCCTAAATTTTCACTAATTTCCCCTAAGTACCAAGGTATCTATCAAATTAGAGGGGCTCAGAGCATTTCTCTGACTTCTGGAGGGACCGGACCCTTGGCCCAATAATTTATAAAGCCTAAGTACTTAAGCCCATTCATCAATCATCACACCCCTTCATAAAATCATTCATTCCCTTAATAAGTTTCCCTAAGTAAAATCCTATTTTACTTAGGAAAATTAAAACATTTTTCACAAGGAAATTAAAACATTTTTCACAAAAAACCCCACTTTTCCCTTAGCCTAAGTTTCAAAACACACATGAAAATGTTATACACTTAGTGCTTTTTCATCCAATGTCATATTAACTTCTAACTTATGTTATTTAATATTTCCCCTATAAAATCTACCCCTTCCTGTATTACTTTAACTATGTAAAAAACCCCGAAATATTAATATCTCGCCCCTTGGGTTAAATATAACCATAAAACATCAATAATGGGAATTAATTAGTTAATTCGTAACTAATTAAGAACCCCGCTCCCAGCCACATTAACAAAGGATTAATTAACCCCCACGGTTAATTAATAGCTTTCCCGACCAATCTCGTCACCCCCGATATGATTAAAAAACTTTTAATTACATCGGGCCCACCCTCATTAAACTCCTGTCGCCTCGCATCCCCAATAGCCATCCAATCAAGCCTCCCAGATCCGACGACTGTCATGCATATCGCACAACCCTCCACGACCAAACGTTAATGTGCGATCGCGGAGTGGTTTTGTGAACAGTGCCTCCACCACGTGTCATTCATTCTATGGAATCGCTGGCTCAAGCCCAAAAACTCTATCCCCCTATCGCCACCCCCCCCTTCCATAAGCGGTGCGATAAAAACCTTTTACCGCCTCCCACTAAACGAAAAAACATCATGTCATTCACCCGTCAATGTCACCCATCCAAATCTCGAAACCCGCCAATTCTTGACTTTGTATATAAAACAAATGCAAATCATTTCGTCGTTTATTTTGCAAACCTGTACATCCATGCAAACAAAATGACGAGGTCAACCAGCTTAAGCTCTCAGCCGCCAACCAGCTTTAAACTTTGCAGTCGACGCCGCCCAGAGCCATCCAGTCACACCTAGTACCTGCATTCCATTACCTGTCCCCAAGAACAGGTATTTACCAATTTCTCGACAAGAAAACCCTGCAAACACTTGTTTTACACTGTAAATTAATTAAAAAGTCCAAAATTCACCGTAATTCCTTTACTACTTTTGTAATTCAAGTCCCTAGACCCTTTGTTTTACCACTTTTACAAAGAAAACCTTAGTTTCCTTCTGAATCCAGAAGAACCAGAATGGAAACCCTGGTAGCCCTGAACGTTGCACCCATTACCACCCCTCATCATGATTATGACTATCTGCCTCTGGCAGATAAAGATTTCAAAATAAAAGACCTAATCACTGATAAAGACCATTTGAAAGTCTTTTTTCAATGCAAATATAACCACTTGAATGGCTGTGATGCCATGGGACTATGGGAATCCAACCTCCCAATGTACTTTCTCCCCTCTGTGCATGTTTCTCCTGATATAATCCATCAATTCCATGCCAATTATGACCCCAACTGCAGAGCAGTCATATCTCCCAATCAAACATTCCTCTTCACAATAACTGTTGAATCAATCAATGAGATGCTGCAATTTCACCCTAGTCAAGCCCTTACCCCCATTTCCCTTGGAAATTTACTTGAGAAATCAACCAAAATGTCCCAATCTGAACTCAATCACCTTTGCCAAACCTTCATATTAAAAGAATATCAAACTACAAATCCCCCTCCTTATATGTTAGTTTTCTTCACAAATATAGGCAAAATCATAGTTGACATGATATCTGTAGTCATGGGATTCAACACTAGTGAATATGTAGATGAGTTGACCCTAGTGTTGATGTCTATCTTTACCCCTGGTCAGCCCCTTGCTGTCAAGTATGATTATGCTTCATTCATTGCTGAGAAAATTCATGACCAGTTCATGAGACTGGAGAATGAAAAGGTTTTTAAGTATTCCACCTTCATATATCACCTCATCCTCTACTATCAATCAGACAAATTCCCATTTTCTATCAAAAAATTGGATACTAAGGGTAATCCAAGGTCTGTCATATTTTGGACTTCTATCTTCCATAGATCTTTTTCTTGCCCTTATTCATATAGTGAATTCATTGATCAGTTTGTCCACCCAGCAACCACCTTGTTGACAGGGATTCCCCCCCGAGGATTAATGATGATATCAAAAGAATCCTTTAGCTCTCCAAGCAATACAGAGTGGGTGACTAGTACTTGTACCAGAATCGCACAGAGATCAGGGTATATGGGTGTGAGCTTTCCCCATTTAAATTACCTAAATACGTTCCAATGAGGTTGTTTGCATTGGAGTATTATAGACAGATGACAAACTCATATTTGATTCATTTTACTAAGGCCAAGAAGAAAGCACAACTAAGGATCAAGGATCACTTAGGCCCTTTTATCTGCAACACTAGGGAAGCAGGGAAAGCAGCAGAACAAATACTAGAAGACTACATGAAGTTGAACAAAAGTTTTAGTTGGACTCCTTATGACCCCCACAGTTTCATCTGTGATAGAAGAATGAAAAATAGACTGTCACCCTATTTTCATCACAGAATTCTAGAAATTGAGCAATTTGCTAACATGGATGAATGGAGGGAAGGGACTCTTGTAGAAACAGATAGTGAGCAAGTCAACATAGAAAATGTAATGAAGGATCTTGAAAAGACACTTGACCTGGATTCTTTTGGACAGGTGCATTTGAGAGTTCTTAGAAGCCAGCATTAGGGACTAGTGCCTCAACATCTGATACCTCACAAAGGCACTCATAGGAGACCAGTACACCACTTGCAAAGACATCATAGGGAAGAGAAAAAGAGACTAGCAATCAAGCAACAAAATAATCAACCATGTCAGAGCAGCCTCAAACCTCTCAGGGACAGGCTCAAACACAGGCCCACCCAACTCAAGTCAACATGGGAGAACCTCCAATTTTACAGACTCCTCTGAATGAGGAAAAGTACAAAAAGAGAGATAAGGAAGTAGCTACCCCTGTCGGTGGCCCATTAGACCAGCCTGGTGCTAAGAGGCATAGGTTAAATCCTCATTCAGAAGAGGAATTTTTTGAGGAAACGACAGAGAGCAAGAGGAAAGAAGGTGCAGATAGTCAGCATACTTTCCCAGAAGGTGGGACACATTCTAGATCATAAAGACAGGAACTGGAGAGGGAACAAAGTACTGAAGTGTCATCCTTCAGGCCTCCAGGAAATAAGAACTTAGACATTAAGGAGAAGTTTAAAGAAAAGCTAGAAATGAACCACTAAGGGTCCAAGTTTACAACCAGTATTTGAAGATGGCTCCCACCAATCAGAATAGATTGATGTCAGCCTATGACATCAAAGAAGGAAAGATGCTAATGAGTTTTTTCAAGCCCAAAGTACAATAGCCTCAGTCAATAGTAGATTACCTCAAAACTGATTTTGAGGTCATGGCCAAGGACATTCACCCCCTGGATTAGATTGAGTTACACAAGAAGACAGAGGAAATGGTGTATTAAACATTGAACAGTAAAGCCATGATGGCCCAAAGGTTGGAAAATTATTTGAATAATACAACTGCTCAATTACAGCTAGAAAAAGCCTCCTCACAGGCTAAGGATAATAGAATTAAATCATTGGAGGAGTTGGTTATTGGATTGGGTCATAACCCAAAGGATGTGAAAGCTGCAGAGGCCTTGATTAAGAAGAAAGATGAAGACATAGTTGCCTTGAGAAAGCAGCTAAAGTTGCCTCCATCAAGGCATCCACAAACTGCTGAAGTCATCCAAAAGAAATCTGAAGAAGAGCTTATGGACTTAGTCCTCAAGCTTAATGAACAGTTGAAGGAGATTGAACAAGAATTGGAAAAGTCATTGAAAAGCAGGCAGAGTGAGTTGACCTCTCAGCCTCAAAATGTGATACCAGTGGTCTCCACAGTAGTCCCATCAACACTTGCAACAACTTTGGCATCCAATGTCCCCTTGGTCACAGCTGAAGCAATCACAGGTACAAGTACAGGATCAGCACCAGCAGGAACTTCAGGGTTGAGTAAAGAAGAATTAATCAAATCAATGGAGGAGATGAAACTCCAAGTCTCTGAATTACAGAAGGTAAAAGAAAAATTTGTTACCTTAGAACAAAAATATGATGTTTCAAAAATTAATTTTGCTGAAGAGGTAAGGAAGAATAAAGGCTTAGCTCAATAGGTGAAAACATTAGAAAAGGACCTCACCTTTGAAAAGCCGTTAACAAACATTAGGAAGATTCTTTGGGCCAACATCACTCAGTCAATAAATGATGCTTGGTCATCCATATAAATATTTTTTGAACAGATTAACTTGGTAAAATCAGCTCTCAAAGGACAAGAATACCAAAGGAAGATTGGTGGACGGACATGACAGAGATTTTGTGATTTACCTTGGTAAAAAGTAAATTTTCAGTATTTACCATGGTCAATTTTGGTAAATAGGTAAATAAGGATAAAGCAGGTAAAGAGTATCAGAACAGGTCAAAGAGTATCAGTAAGAAGTTGAAAAGCAAACAACCAGCACTAAATTATGAGGAAGACAACAAGATGCTAAAGCATAGGGCCTACCTCCAGCTCATTCACAAAAAGAGGGACAACAAGCCATCAGTTTACTTTAGCTTCTATCTTCGAGACCATCTGTCTCTACTTTTATGTAACATATAGTTAGGATTCCTAGATTATATCTCTCTTTGTTAAGAGATATTTCATTGTAAACTTTTGTACAAGTAATTCCTCATTCGAAGTAATGGGGGTGAATTCTTAGACATTTCTGTAGACTTATTATTTTGGAATAAAGTGCTGTTGAACAACTCTTGTATGGCTATCTGGATGAAGAAATAAAGCAAAGGACTTTTTACAGGGTTCATGTATCAAACATTGGACAAATAAGTATTCTATATCACATGTGTTATTCTTTTCTTGTTTAATATTTCAACTGTATTTCATATTTGAATATTAAAATGAAAAAGTATAATTCAGAAAGTGCTTAAGTGCAATCTGTCGTTAAAAGTTTTTTTATTCTAAATGTTTTCTTCGAAACTATCATATGCAAGGAATTCTTAATTGCTTCCACTTCTTAGTTTGTCATTTTTATCATTTAATAAGAAATTCTTAATTGCTTTTTATTAATGATCACCCACTTTCCCTCTTCTTAAAACATGTTGAAGGATTCTTAATTTCCATTCTTCCCTTTTAAGTCCATTCCATCTTTTCAAGTTACCATTTGTTCCCTGTTTAGCTATCTTTCCCTATGAAGACATCCTTTGTTGAAAAACCTGATCCAGTTAAGCCATATTCGGTTGACTCCATAGCCCAATGACCTGAAATACTCAGTTCTATCCATCTGCTCTTGAATTCCACCACCAAACACAATCAAAACCCTCAAGCTTTCATAAATAACCGAATATCCCATAAAACAAAGCTAAATCCTAAATAGAGAGCCCACTCTGAGTACAAATTGGCTAGATTCTGTACTTAAAAGTTGGTTTCTGGTTACCTCGGACCCCTTTCCTTCTTCTAACAACTTCAAGGAAAATCTGAGTGATAACATAGTGGCGACTCCACTGGGGATGCAATTCCTCAGTCATAACAAATCTTTAAGAATATTTGAAATCTAAATTTAAAGCACCTTAATGAAATCATAGAAGTTGGTTTTTGGTTACCTCAGACCCCTTTCCTTCTTCTAACAACTTCAAGGAAAATCTAAGTGATAACACGGTGGATGTACCACCTCTCTCTATCCCTTCTACTTTTGAAAATATTTATTCTTCAGATGATGACAACAAGGATGACAATCCTCCCCCACCTTCTCAGAATCCTCCTTCAGCTCCTTAGCTTCCAAAATGGGTTCATGCTATTCGGGATGCAGCAGGTGCTCTTGCCGGTGATCCTATAGATCAACATCACACATGTTCTCAGTTCGATAGATCCTCTTCTTTATTGGCTCAAGCTTTAGAAAATTATGATCTTGACACCTTTGTAGAAGCTTCAGGCCATCTAGATTGGGACGCAACTTGAATGAAGAATATCGTTCATTATTGGCCAATGATACATGGGATTTTGTTTCTCTTTCAAAGGAACAAAAACTTGTTAGATGAAAATGGGTTTACAGAACCAAGTTTCGCCCAGATGGAAAAGTTGATAAACATAAAGCTCGTGTTGTTGCTAAGGGTTTTTCACAAGTTGAAGGCATTGACTATACTGAAACCTTCTCCCCTATTGCCAAAATGAACTCTATCCGCCTTGTTCTTTCCCTTGCTGCCTCTTTCAAATGGGAAGTCCATCAGATGGATGTTAAATTTGCCTTCTTGCATGGAGACTTGCATGAAGAAATATATATGGAACAACCTACTGGCTTTATACAAACAGAATCCAACCTTGTATGTCGGCTTAAGAAATCGCTTTATGGTCTCAAGCAAGCCCCTCGAGCTTGGTATGCCAAAATGGATAGCTTTCTTTTAGAAACCGGCTTTTCTAGGTGTCATTCTGACAATACTATCTACACCAAGAAAGTGGGAAAGTCTCTTATCATTCTTGCTCTTTATGTTGATGATGTTATCCTTACTGCTAGTGATCCCAACCTTATAAACCATGTGAAGTCCAGCCTTAAAAAGAAGTTTGAAATGACAAACTTAGGACACTTACATTATTTTCTTGGTCTTCAAGTCTTGCAATCCAAGGAAGGTATTTCCCTTTTCCAGTCCAAGTATGCTTGTGATCTTCTATGCCATTTTCACATGGAAGATTGTAAGCCAACCCCTTCTCCCTTTCAGTCTGGAGCCAAACTTTCAGTCACTTGTACTTCCCCTGAAGTTGGTGCTACCTTATACCGTCAACTTGTAGGAAAACTTTTGTATCTGACCCATACTTGTCCTGACCTTTCCTTTGCTGTTGGCCTTATTGCTCGGTTTATGCAAAACCCACATGAAATTCATTGGAAAGTAACTAAAAGAATACTTCATTATGTTCAAGGTGCAGTTCAGTTTGGGATTCCTTACAATGCAGAAGCATCTCCTCTATTGGTTGGTTTCACTGATTCCGATTGGGTTGGTGACCCTGATGATCGGAAGTCTACAGCAGGTTATGTGTTCACTCTTGGTTCAAGACCTATTACATGGGCTTGCAAGAAACAAAGTTCCATTTATCTTTCTTTAGCAGAAGTAGAATATCGTGGTGCCATAGAAGCTAGTAAGGAGGCCCCATGGCTCTGTCAGATCTTGTCAGAGTTTGGATTTCAGCATCAGCATTCAACTACACTTTGGTGTGATAATCAAAGTGCCATTAAACTATGCAAAGATCCAGTCCAACATTAGCATAGCAAACACATTGAACTGCACATGCGCTTCATCAGAAAGCTCATTCATGACCATGTTCTTGAAGTGCAATATTGTTCAACAGATGGTCAAGTTGCAGACATCTTTACAAAGGCTCTCACAGAGGTGAAGTTTACTAAACTTCGATTTATGGTTGGAGTTCATGAAGTTTTCACTAAGGGGGGATAGGCTCTAGTGCCTCCTTCCTTCTCCTATTGTGTCATATTTGTACATCCTTCAATCCTATCCCAATTTGTCCTTAAGGGGGGGTGTTAGGATATTCCGACACATACGAAATAGTTAAGTATAACTTGGTCTAGTGTAGAGTTAGGTAAAGTGTGTTTCTTTACTATGTACTTTTGTAACTTACAATCCGACAATCACGATATGTTCTAAACATGAAGTGATCTGATGGTTCATTCTCTCCTCGGTATTACTGACACTTGATCCATGGCTTAACACCCGATTGGTCCATGATCTCTATTTAAAGAACATGGAGGGTCATTTGTAGGTTAACTGTTCATGAGAGAAGCTTATGTAAATTTCCATTCTTTTATTAATAAATTGCCTGAAGTTGCCGTGTTGGCTTAGGCCATGGATTGTTTCCCTCTTTGAGGGTTTTAACCATGTCAACAATACTGGTGTATTGATCTGTGATCTGTTTGTGAGCGGTGTCCTTTGGTGTTTTGTCTGAGGAACTTACCCTATAAATTCCTACATAACGCTTAAGCTCAATATTAATCATTAACACTTAATCGACTTTGATTTATAAATAAAGTGTTTAAACAGAGAAAGTACCCAATTAGAGTCCAGAACGTCGATACATAGATTCAAATGAATTTCTGCACCAGAACAATGCGTCCACACCACCCTTCAATCAATTATTCAATAAAATGGAAATTACATAGTCTTGGCCCTCTCAAATCGAATACAACAGTTTGTCTGACCTCTGTTTCAATCTCAAACCCTATCTCTATCACACCTCTCGCTTACTCACTCTATTCTTGATCATCTAATCTAATCCCTCTGTCATTACATTCTTTCCTCTTTTATGAATCAAATCCTATCCTAACTGCATTTACAACTCGATCCCTATTTTTATCAATCTAATAATTAAATCTCTATTCTCAAGCTCTAGTACACACCTATACTAACAACTTATCTCTTAGTCTAAAAATAATACAATGATCTAATTATTACAATAATTAAAGCAAAGATAAATTCGAGAGATCCAACCCTCTCTAATAAAACTGACTTTTGACCACTCAGGTCAATGAAATTCATCTCATGTTAGCCACAACATGTGAACATACAATCACATTGCTGGCTAAGTCTGGATGCTCCTACATCATAATGGCTATTCCAAAATGCCCCCATCATGTCAAGAACTGTAGAAGAATGATCAAGTAATAAATGAAATTTATGATAGTATACTTGATTCAGAATTTGAGAAACTTATGCACTATGAATCTACAAAAGATGTATGGGATAACTTGCAAGCCATCCATGATGGAGATATAGTTGAGGAAGAAGTTCATTTATGACATATTGTCTTGCTTCTTTTTGTCCAAAAGAAGAAACATTCAATGCATCTGAATAAGAAACACATAACCTATCAAAGGATGAGTGGGTCATGAATTAATTTCCATCATATTAGATGGAGTTACAAATTCTGAAGAAGAAAGGTTAGATAACAAATTTTATCTCAGAAGAAAACTTGTCTATGCCTTGAAAAAGATTTAATTCCCTAAGGAGAAGTTGTAAGTATACGAAAATAGCGATTGTGATGTGGATGGATTAGAGAATACTACAATAACCCTACAAGCACAACTAAAATAAGTTAAAAGAATCAATGAAGTAGTAACTGAAAAAATTAATGAAAGGAAAATACATTGTGAAGGACTTGATGCTGCGATGATCTCTATGAATATTGATATAGAAAATTCAAAGGAACATAATAAGAAGCTACTTCATATATTTTAAGGAGAATAAAATGGGCTTAAAGAGGAAATTATCAAGTTGAGAATCCAGCTGGAAGAGGCAAGAAAAGTTGAAGGAGTAATAAGAAATCATCTAAAAGAAAAAGGGAGTGACTATGCAAAATTAGAAATAGAGGTAGTCTTGTTGAGAATTAATTTAGAAGAAAAATGAAAAACAATTGAAATTTCAAGACAATGCCAAGATGTTGGACAATCTCCTTGGGATTCAATAGGTCTCCCTACATTAAATTGGCCTTGGCTTTCATGAAATAACTAAGGAAGAATACAACTCATAGGCATGTGCTAGTAATCTTAGTGACAATAAAGAAATTTCTGAAAACCCTGGTAAAGAATCAAGTAAGAAACATAACCAACAACTAAGGAAAATGACTTTTCAAAGAAAATATTTTGCTCCCAGGATTAAGTATGGAAAAAATACAAACACTCAGAGAAGGGACAACAATTCATTTTCTCCTTTGATGGATGATATTGTGTGTTTTATCTGTCACAACTTTGGACACATTGCAATCGATTGTAGAAGCATATTGTTTGTACCTAAAGCAAACAACCTCTCCACAGGAAGATCACTGATTCTTAGGTATTCAAGTTTCTTTCAAAGCTATTATTTTACATGAAATTTACTTGGTCATAAGGTTACAAATTCCAGATCATATTGAAATGAAAGGAACATGAGGCAAAATTCCTATGATTCTTCTGCCCCCTTCTTTGGTCACATAAGCTGCTATACATGCAGTAAATCTGGACATGTGGAAAAAGAGTATAGGAGCAAGTCAAAGAGCTCTTTTAGACATTTCAGACAATAGGCAGAACCCATCCAAGACAAGCAACTAAACAAGAATTCATTTATCGAAATGCCTAAAGAAGACGCCTCCATCAACAATCATCATGCCAACATATGGAAGAAAAATGAAGAGAAATAAGTAAGGTGTGGCCTTATACTGTGCGCATTTGAATAAGACGATCATTGGCACATAGATAGTGGAATTTATCATTATATGTTTGAATACAAGAGTAAATTTATTTCTTTTAAGAAAAACAAGAGTAGTGACATTATTCTTGGAAACAATGCGCCAACGAAGGTGATAGGAAAAGCTAGAGCCAATGTTGATGTCAAAAATACAAAAGTTGTTGATGTCTTACTAGTTCAAGGGTTAGAAAACAACATACTAAGTGTGGGTCAAATGAATAACAAAGGGCATGTAGTCATATTTTTTTTTTTTTCTCGTTAAAACTGAGCTAATTATATTACAAAAATGCCAAAATTACAGCAAAAATTACATCTGGGCCGAGGCCCTGTTTCTTCAGAGAGATTTTCCATGAATTAACCGTCATAGCAGAACTTGCATAGAAACCAGTTTACCTTCCTTCTGACACGGTGGATACATGATGCAACACGGTGGATACATAATTCGACACGGTGAATACAGAAATCGACACGGTGGATACATAATTCGACACGGTGAACATATAGACTAACACGTGGACTAACACTGTGGTGATTTTGACCGACGCTGTGAACATAAACCCCATGACAAACATACAAAGTGAGCAAAATGAAATGGTCAGAGAGATTCATTCCTTGCCGCGATGACATGGCGTCTTCAAAGTTAATCTTCATCCGTGGTATGAGGCTCGTCCTTTGCAGGACCCTTGAGCTTTTTCGAGTCTTCCTCTTCCTGGCGCGAGCTCCTCTGAACAGGTTCACTAGGGCCGGCCTCATCCTTCTGAATTGGATGCCTGAAATCGACAGTGGGAGTCTCCATATCAACCCTCGGTACATTCACAGTTTCCAAACTTCCCCGAATATTGCTGCAATGCTCCACGGTGACCGAAACTATGAGAGTATTGTTTGCAAATGCGCAGGGGATTCTGTAACGAATGGCCGGGTGTTCCGTGTGACCACACTCCGGAATGCCCCAGCTGCCTCTTACATTGCTGCCCGGAGGCCTGTTTTGCTCAGAGGTGATCTCTACTGCAGAGGAGGGTGAAATCTCAGGCCTCTGAGAGGCAGAACGACCCCGTGACCCTCCTCTGCGACTGCTCATCCTGAGCCTTTCCCTGGACATCTGACGATTGCTTCCCACACCAGAATTCCCCTGAGAAACCTTACACCAAGCTAACACCCACTCAAATGGCTTGAAGGATTGCGGCAGAGTGGTTTGGGTTTCAACCTTAATAGCCTCCATATTCCTCGGATGCTGCAGCGCATTGAATGGCGCCTGTAATCGACTGAACATTCCAGCGACATTCCCCTCCGCGAATACCTTATCATTCGAGCCCAGTGCTTCACCCTCCGGCGAATTTAAGGGGCCTGCGTCCTGGAGTGGCGTGGCTCGTCCGGGCTGACAGCTGCCCATGTGACGAGCCACATGCCTCTTAATTCCATTAACACTCGTCATTAACTCCATTAACACCCGCATCCGGGAGAGGGAGATCTTTTTGCACCAGAGAGATGCAATCTTTCTTAAGTTGATCATCTTCAACCATATCCAGAGCACCCGAGAAATAAGTTATCGACTGAGTCACTCCTTGATTTGCCAACCGATCTGCCACCTGGTTTGCTGATCTTCTGACATGCTGGAAGGTTATGTTGTGGGGAATGAGGAGCTTTTCCTCCAGGGATTCCAGACGACTTAGCAACCTCCAACTTTTTGCAATCTTGACAGCTCTGGCTCCAGCTTGTATTCTTTTGGCTGCCTCTATTAGTATGAGCGAGTCCCCTTCAACTTCAAGGGGGGAGAGGTTATACTGTTCAGCTAAACATATTCCTTTCCATAGTCCTTCCAGCTCTGCGGCATTATTGGTGTTTTTGCCTAATGTGCCAAAATACAAGAGTATCACATCTCCTGAATGATTTCTTATGACCCCTCCAAAGCCTGCAGGTCCGGGGTTGCCTTTGGCAGCTCCGTCAAAGTTTATCTTGTAGGAGTTTAAGGCAGGAGGGGACCAGGATGAAGGAGAGGCAGATTTGAAGCAAGGGGAGGTTTTTACCTTGACTAGGGGCTTGAGATCAAGATCCCATTCCTTCAGTATTCTGCATTCTTGCGGGGTCTCGGGCATATCAGTATCATTCCAGATTCGAATGGCCAAGGTTTCCTGTATATCTTGTTTGAGGATGAGCCAGAGATCATCCATGGATCGGTAAGAGTTGTTGAAAATTCGGTGGTTGCGCTCTTTCCAGAGAGTCCAGTACAGGAAGCCTGGAATGATGTTCCACAGAGAGTTTAGAATCTGGCATTTGAACGGATTTTTGGCCCAGTTTCTTATATTTTCCGTGACGTCCGCCTGTCTGGGGATTGCTCTCATATTACAATTTTCTACTTTCTTCCATATCTGTTTTGCTAGGGGGAAATCTCCCATTAGATGACTGATAGTCTCATTATTAGTGTTGCAGTTTGGGCATCTGGAGGGCCCAATGAATCCTCTTTTTATTAGGTTGTCCCAAGTAAGAATGTGCCTTTTGCTTAATAGCCATATGAAGGTGGAAATCTTGGGCCATAGCCCTGTGTGCCAGACTTTCTCCCAAATTTGATCTTTCTCCTCTTGGAGATTGGAATATCGCAGATGGTGAGCTTCTTTAGTGGTGAAGGTGCCCCTGGTGGTGTAACCCCATCGTAATTTATCCTGCTGATTGGAATAGCGGATTCTCCTTTCTTTGAGTTCCTGTTCCATTTCTGTGTAGGTTTCTCCCTGCCAATCTGTTTGCCATTGTTGCGCTGATTTCCATGTCTGAAAATCGTGATTTGGAGAAGGCTGCCAGAACTGGTATACCTGGGTGATACCTGCTTGCTTCATATGAGCCTGCCAAAGAGGTTTATGGAACAAATTTGCGAGTTTTGGGAGCTGTTGCCAAGAGTCCTCCCAAAATCTGGCGGCAGTCCCTGAGTGTATTTCCCAAAAGCTGTGTTCTTGAATGAAGCGGCTTTGCGTTTTTGCATTGTTCCAGATGAGCGAACCTTGCGCCGTGGGATTAATTCTGATGAGGTCGCTCCAACAGCTGCCCCTGGCATATTTTGCTTGCCATAATTGAGCCCATGGGGTGTTTGGCTTGGAGACCCAGTTCCACCATATTCTAGCCCCCATTGTGTTATTGCTTTGAAGCGGATCCCGAAGTCCTAAGCCTCCTTCTGATTTGGTCTTGCAAACCTCTGTCCATTTGACAAGAGCCCATTTCCTATTTAGGGCAGTGGAACCCCAGAGGAAGTTGCGTTGCAGTGTGCGGATAGCCTTCAGTATCCCTTTTGGAGCTGCCAAGATGGAGAAGAGATAGAGCGGCATTGCTTGTAGAACTGATTTAATGAGGACAAGCCTACCAGCTAAATTTAGAGCCCTGAAAGTCCATGAGGAAAGCTTTGATTCAAGTTTGTCCAGAAGTGACCTCCAAGACACTTGTTTGATCGCTGAATCAGAGAGGGGGGCTCCTAGATATTTAGAAGGCAAGTGGGAGATTGTGAATCCCATAATTCTGGCAATGTTCCTTTGCGTGGAGGGGGGAGTATTGAAGAAAAAGAGCTGGGATTTTGCAGCATTAATGGATGTGCCGGAAGCTTCAGCAAAGATATTTAGAAGAGATTTGAAGACGGAGGCTTCTTTAACAGAGGGATGCCCGAAGAGCAGAGTGTCATCAACAAATTGTTGATGAGTCTGGGGAGGGCGGCCGTGGAGGGATAATCCTTTGAGGGCTTGGGAGGAAACTGCTGATTTGAGGAGCCTACTTAGTCCTTCAGCCATTAAAACGAAGAGAAATGGCGAGAGAGGATCCCCTTGCCTAATGCCTCGTGAGGATTTGAAGGGAGGTGAGGGAGATCCGTTCAGTAAGACAGAAAAACTTGGAGAAGTTATGAGGTTCATGATCCATCTGGTCCAGGTTGCATTAAAACCAAAAGCTGAGAGCATTTTATGAATATAATTCCAGCTAAGTTTGTCGAAGGCTTTGGAAAGGTCTAGCTTGAGAAGCATACCTGGTTTTTTGAGAAGCTTTAGAGAATGTATGACTTCATTTGAGAGAATTATTCCATCCATGATCTGCCGTCCCTCGACATACCCCGTTTGCTCTGGAGAGATGAGCATTGGGAGTAGCGGTTTGAGTCGGTTTGCAATGACCTTGGAAATGAGTTTGTATATCACATTGCATAATGCTATTGGTCTGTATTTCTCAGGCTTGCTGGAGGCTGTTTCTTTGGGTACCAAGGCTATGAAAGTTGAGTTGAGGGCAGGGAGGACCCAGTGAATGCTTCGGGATTCTTCCACTAGATTCCATACTTCAACTTTAATGAGCTCCCAGAATTCATGAAAGAAGTTGGCTGTAAATCCATCTGGCCCTGGAGCTTTGCCATCTTTGAGTTGGGCCATGGCTTCTTCTACTTCCTTCAGTGTAACAGGTTGGAGTAGCTGATTGTTGTGGTCCTCATTGATGATTTTAGGAATGTGCTGCGTGATGGCTCGGATTGCCTCATCCCGATTGACTTCAGGTTCCTTTAGAATGTCCTTGAAGTAGCCTGTGAATTCTTTTTCCATTTCTTCATGAACCTCTATTCTATCACCCTGTTGATTATTGACAAAGGTGATTTTGTTGTGCATGCGCCTTTGTATGGTAGTTTTGTGGAAGAACTTTGTGTTTTTCTCTCCTTCTTTCAGCCAGCTTATTCGGGATTTTTGCTTCCATAAAATTTCCTCTTGTTGTTGGCGCTCTTCTATCTGACTCCAAAGGCTCTGCTCCTGTTGAATTTGTTCTTCTGTGTGTCCTTCCAGAATGAATTTTTTTTGAAGTTCTTTCATTTGCTGCTCCAGCTTTTGTCTACTCTCCTGTATGTTGCCAAAATGAGTGCGATTCCATCTTTTTAGAACTTGTTTCAGATGTTTTAACTTTTCTTGAAACTGATACATCTTGGCTCCCGCTGGTGGTGAATATGATGTCCAGGCTTGGGTAACAACATCCTTTAATTTGCTGTTTGTGAGCCAAAAGGCTTCAAATCGAAAGGGTCGATTGCAGCCATGACCTAGTCTTGACCAATGAAGCAGAATTGGCCAGTGATCCGATCCGCTTTGAGGAATGATTGAGGTGCTAAAGTCTCCTCCGAGGTGGATCGCATTGTCTGAAATTAGAAATCGATCCAGCCTTGAGGCAATTTGGTGAGCTCCTTTGCGCTTGTTGGACCAAGTAAAAATACCATTGGAGGTGGGGATGTCCATGAGCTGATTGTTCTGTATGAATTGCTTGAAGCCATTGCTGTCGCTGTCGAGCCGGACTCTGCCCCCTTGTTTTTCCTCCATTGATTTTATGATATTGAAATCACCCCCTCCAATCCACAAGGGGAAGAGTCTATTTGCGTTAAGGAGGGAGATCGTATCCAGGAGGTCCAATTTTTGCTGAATCGACTGAGGGAAATATACATTGGTGAGGTGCCCATGAATGTTGGTGCCTATGAGATGGAAGGTGGCTTGAATGAGATGGAGAGTGGCATGGAAATTGTCTAACATAACAATCTGCGGGTTCCATAAAATGGCCAAACCGCCTGACGCCCCTGAAGCATCTACTGATATTGACCTGCTACCTGCCCATATTTTGTTGCTGAGCTTGTCTATCATTGTGCTACTGCCTTTTGTTTCTTGGAGAAAGACTACTGCTGGTTGTTCTTGCATAATCAAGTTTTTTATCATTCTATGTTTAGAGGGACTGTTGAGTCCTCTTACATTCCAGGATATGAGCTTCATGGAGATTGAGTTGTGGGTTTGTAGAACTTTGTCAGCTTGGGAAATAGCCCCGAATCCATAAGTATTTCCCCCACTGTTATTGTTCTCTGAAGGTCTGTTTTTCTGCCTCGTTTCTTTGTTTCTTTAAGGATTTTTTTTCCATCCCAGTGACTCCCTCCTTGAATACCCAGACTTTTATGGTGATGTACTCGCGACAAAACTCCTTCAAGTTTGTCTATTTGCCAGGGGGGGATTGAGTCATACTCTTTTTGTTTGCATGCAGTCTCCAGTTTGGAGATGTCAAGCTTAGAGATGTCAAACTCTTCCAGATTTACATCTACCCTGTCTTCCTCCATAATGATTGGAATGTTTGGTTCCATTTCCTCTGCATTATCATGAAGACTCAAGGCTAGTGCTGCATCAAGATCCATATCTGATGCTATTTGATTATCATTCAAAATGATTTTCCCCTTGGAAGGGAATGGGGGTTCGAGATCTGAGACAGATTTGATTTTCGCCAATGAGGATATATCTGCGGATTTGGAGGAGGCTGGGTCCGAGGATGATAAGGTGATGGAGCGGTTGGAGAGGGGCTCGTTGGGAATCTGTTGATCAGGGTTTTCAGAGAGGGGATGCTTTGGAGAATCCTGTGAGGCTAGGACAGAGAAACGGTTCTGATGGTGCACCTTGGGTCCTAGGTCTGGAATAGCTTGGTTTTTCTTGGCATGCCGGCGGCGGGTGGGGACTTTGGTGTAACCATCTTGGTCCTTAGATGCTTCATTGGAAGGAGCCAGTGGCTGAACATTTAAGGGGCAGTCACGGAAGAGATGGCCGTGTTCATGACATTTTCTGCAGCGAAAAGGGATGTGCTCATAATCTAAAGACTGCTTCCATTCATAGTCATCGTGAAAGAGACTTACCGTGTCTGCAAGGGTCTTGGTTAGGTGCATCTTGACGCAGATCCTGGCATAGGAGGTATATTTGCGAGTTTTTGTTTCGGTTGCAACTTTGATGAAGGTCCCCAGCTTGTTGCCAATGTCAGCCAGCGTTTCTTCTTTCCAGTATTCCACAGGAAGTGAATACATTCTTATCCATACAGGGGCCCAGCTAAAGTCTTCTTTGTCCGGGTTGAATCTTGGCTTCCATTCCGTTAGATACAAACCGGAGGAGTTGAAGAAGTACGGGCCGCCTTCGAATACCTTCGTTTTGTCTTCGAGACAGTTGAAGATAGCTGTGAAGAAGCCCTTTGGGCCAAGCTGCAACGTCACTTGTCCTTTTGGCTTCCATTTTGAGGCTATCCAGCCTTGTAAGGCTTTCTCTGTGGGCCAGAATCCCAGAAACTTTCCAATGAGGGTGTAGTCCTGCATGTATTGTATTTCTCTGTTGATACGGTGGCTTGGCAGATCCACCTTGATCGATTCTGCCGCTTTTGGTATGCAGGTGGCTGAGGTCGCTTTTGTCTTAGGTGGATCCGCATTGGTATGCTTATCATTGATTTCTGTATCCTCTTCATTCTGAGCTGAATGCAGCTTTTCCTTCTGCGTCCTTTGCTGGGTTTCTTCTGTTTCCGGATCTGTGTCTGCGGAGGGCAGAGTCACAGGCTTTCGCTTGTGCAGAGCTCTCCCCTCCTGCATCTGGTATCATGTGCGGCCGTCAGTGGAGAAGCCTGCAGCAGCTATGGCAGGTCTGTGTAATGGCGGCTAGGTTTTTGTCTTTCACTGTCGAATCGCCTCAGAGCGCATGTCTTCTTCCAGATAGGGCATGTAGTCATATTGACTTCAAGAGGATTCAAAATTATGGAAGAAGACACTATAAAGATAATAGAAAAAGGAATTAGAATTATAGATAAATTATATGTATTGAAGAAAAGTTCCAGATGAAATAAGAGACTAAAAACAATCTCTTATTCAGATTCTGAACAAAGGAAGAAAGGCCCAACTAGAGTCTAGCACTACCTAGCATATTCATAAGGAACACTACAGAAGAAGATTGGCACAATCTTAGGAGGAGCTAATGGAAACCATATAAAAACTTGATCATTTGATGAATAGCAAAAACAACATGGTTGGCCGAGAGCCTACATACACTTTCAAGTCCATAAGATCAGTTGGCTTATTAAAGGTCTAATGAGCTCAGTTGGGAGCTATGCATGATAATTAGGGTTTCAAGGATTTTTAACATTTTTATATTTCCTTCACTCATTTGTTTTGATAGAAAATCCATATTATACGAGTAGAAGAGCATGCATTAGCAAGCCTTGTACTGGTTGTGTATAATGTGTTTTTGTATGCATACGAGACAAAGAGCTATGGTGCTTGACATGCATAACAATCTGTCATGTAAAGCACATGTGTGTGCATTATTGTAACCCTGTATCATTGGTTCTTGAATATGTAATCATGAATCATACTTCAACCATAAGTAGGCTTATTGATGTCTGCATCTCATTGCTATTGTCTTGCATGAATCCTTGTACTTTTGTTCATGGCTTGTATGAAGTTAGTGGTTAGTTTGTGGCCTCTTTCATGTGGCAACAAGGCAAAGGCTATGACCAGAGTTTTTCACAAGAAGAAGAAGAGTTTGCAGCATATTGTAGTTCCAATACATGTTTAGGGGGGTATTTTTCAATAGATAGAAAACATGGTGTTGGCTAGAGGGTTCTTGGCAGCAGATCCTTTGGTCCCTGATATCTCTTTTGCAGATGTTGGTAGTTGATCCGATTACATTAGAAAAACCTTTGGATTAGCCTTCCCTATTGGACTCAGCATGGTGTATTCAATAACAAATATACCACCCTTTTCCATTAATGTCAAATGGGGAGAGTGAAACAACCATTAGCAACAAGTAGGTTGACATCAATGCTAAAGGGGGAGAATTTTGGTAGTGAGCCAATTGTGTTGCCATTGATGTCAATGGGCTTCTAAAGGTTGTGATGATGAGGATGATATTGATTTTTATCTATGTTTGAGGGTGCATTATTATTGCGACATGGTTGTAGATGGTATGTTGGTTGTCTTAGGTGATGGCATGTTACAAGACTTCAGTGAGCTACAAGACTATGCTACAGGACTTTAGTAAGCTACAGGAATGTGTTTCCAGAATTTATTTGGTTTGATTTTATCATACACATGAATTTTGATTCAGTCTTCAAAGATACAATGTGAATGTGTTGATTTGATCCTCAAACGAATATGAAACACATTAATGTGCTTTGATAAGGTCATCTAGGTGTATGGAGTGAATTTAATGCACATGGATTTAACAACGATTAGGGTTTTTGGATTGTTCTTTAAAGTTCACCTTTGATTAAGTTTTGGTTCATTGATTTGGTATTGATATCATCCATGTAATTGTGAATGCATTACTCATTGTTAAGTGGTTGGTCGGTCCATAGAAATGGTCCAAGGGTTGCACAATGCTTTGTTCCATTAATTTGTGAGCCACCATGGTTAAATAAATTCTTTTATGAAATGATCTAGTCCTCTCGTCCATTTATTAAGGTGCATATTGTAGCTCCACTACATGTTCAGGGGGATATTTTTCAATATATAGAAAGCATGGTGTTGGCTAGAGGTTTCTTGGCAACAGATCCTTTGGTCCCTGATACCTCTTTGGTAGATGTTTGTAGTTGATCTGATTACATTAGAAAAACCTTTGGATTAGCCTTTCATATTGGACTTAGCGTGGTGTATTCAATAACAATTAAACCACCCTTTTACATTAATGTCAAAGGGGGAGAGTGACACAACCATTAGCAACGAGTAGGTTGACATCAATGTTAAAGGGGGAGAATTTTGGTAGTGAGCCAATTGTGTTGGCATTGATGTCAATGGGCTTCTGGAGGTTGTGATGATGAGGATGCTATTGATTGTTATCTATGTCTGAGGGTGCATTATTGTTGCGACATGGTTGTAGGTGGTATGTTGATTGTCTTAGGTGATGGCATGTTATAGGACTTCAGTTAGCTACAAGACTACGCTACAGGACTTCAGTAAGCTACAAGAATGTGCTACTTGAATTTGTTTGGTTTGATTTGCTCATACACATGTATTTTGATTCGATCTTCAAAGATAAAATGTGAATGTGTTGATTTGATCCTCCAACGAATATGAAACACATTATGTGATTTGATATGGCCAACTAGGTGTATGGAGTGAATTTAATGCACATGGAGTTAACAATGATTAGGGTTTTTGGATTGTTCTTTAACGTTCACCTTTGATTAAGTTTTGGTTCATTTATTTGGTATTGATATCATCCATGTAATTATGAATGCATTAAACTATAAAGTGGTTGATCAAGTCCATAGAAATGGTCCAAGGGTTGCACAATGCTTTGGTCCATTAATTTTTGGGCCACCATGGTTAAAAAAAATTCTTTTATGAAACGATTGGGTCCTCTGGTCCATTGATTAAGGTGTGAATTTCCATGACTAGTTGAAACATTGATTAATTCGGTCCATAAAGAATGGTTTGAATGCATTCCAAGGTCGGATTGGAAAAACATAAAATAATACAATTGGTTTGTGCCCATAGTGTTATCACTCAGGTTGTCCTTAAGCTCTGGAAAGGATACGGCCGAGGTAACCACTAACCAACTTTGGACTGCAGGTTCTAGCCCACCTGTAGTCAGAGAGGGCTCTCTCTTTCAGATTTAGCTTTGTTGATGATGATTTTAGGCTAGCTAATGAGTTCAAGGGGGTTTTTTTTATGTTTGGTGGGAAGGAGGATGCTTTCAAGTAGAGAGGCAATGCATAGTATGATAAGTTCAAACCATTGGGCATGGAGTTATGGAGTGAGACTGCTGGTGCATTTTCTTGGTCACAAGAGGAATGAGGAGCAAGGTAGCTGCTCATGAAACAACATTCAAGCTAAAAGAGATGGATTGTAGGCTAAGGAATGAGAGGAAACAAAGAGTCTCTCAATCAGGTTAGCAGAGGGGAGATGAATGAACTCTATCTAGGAGCAGCTAAGAATTCTTAGACAACAGTCATTCATATGTGAAATAGGTCCAACATGAGCCTAAAAGGAATTCATATTTATACCTAAATCAAGAAGAAAACATTAAGAAACCACAGAAACTGAGCATAGAGTGCAATCAAGTAAATTCTAAGCCAATCTTTTGTTCTGTGACTTAAGCATGTATGAAATTGAGATAACAGAGGTGAGAGACACTTATTGATCCATATCGCAGCACATGAATTCCATCATCCACTCTTCAACCATTAACAACACATCAAATAGTCCATCCTCCAAGCTTTTAGCAGTATTTGATTAAAGAGATCATATCAGATACAGAGCGAGTCTCTAGAGGAGTCATATAACCAACCAACCCTTAAAACAGTGCAGAGGGTGGTATATAAAGAACATAGCTACAGACTTCCCTTGAACAGCTATCAAGGGGGAAAATATCTCTGAAAACAGATCAAAAGAGATCTTGTGCAGTTAATGTCATTGATCCTAATCTATGCTGGAAATAAATGCATAAAACATATTAAAACAGCTGAGCTGGGCAGCTGGCATCAAAAATGGACTGAAAGAGCGCCTTGAGCCATGCGCTGTCCTCTGTGTGATAACTGTGCATGGGCTGAGCAGTGCTACCCAAAGGTGGCTTCATACATTGCCTTTGCAATAAATCAGCTTTAAAATCCCTTCTCTGTGTCTTCAAGTAGTCCTCCTGCCTTAAATGGCCATAATTGCAAGTTGGCGAGCCATTACAGCTCCATGATGTCTTGCTGAAGCTGCTGGGGCCCCTTTTGCCTTCAACTTCTTCGAAAAGCAACACTGATACTTCCCGCTGCTTCCTGATCTACTTTGGTACTGAATCTAGGCCTTTTCTTATCATTGATACCCTTTAAACTGTCCCATCGCCCCATTCTGCCTATTAATGCAAAAACCACTGCTGCAAATGGTTCCCGTGGTCTTTGGAATGCTATCAGCGCTTTGGCTGATCAAAACTGGCCTTAAACTTTGAAAAATGGTGCAAACAGGAGGAAAAAGTGTTGTCGACTGTGCCGAGGCCGATACTGGCCCCCTGGAGCAAAACTGGGCTTGGAGCGATCTCAAAATGGTTATGGAAACCATCATTTCCTTTATACCTGGGTGAGCACGAGCGCCGCACATAAAACCTTTGAAAACGGCCCATTTCCGAATAACACAGAAAATGTGCCAAAAACATGAAATTTTAATGAAAAATTGGCTTTTGGCGGGCACTGTAGCAGCCTTTAAATCGTGGCCGTTGGATCCGGCGCGGGCCGATCCAACGGCTATCGTTAAATCACATCGGGGCGGACTGGGGGGGCGGCACATATAGAATCGCCGAAATGTGGCGGACCCGAAATGCTTATAGGCCCTCTTTTTATTTGAATCGGGTCTGGCCCATCAGCGATGTCAATCGGCGGATTTAATAAAAAAGGGTTAGCGGACCCGAAATCTATATATGCTACAGTTTATTATATTTCGGCTCCGCCCCGTCGGAGCCTTCACTTTTCGCTGTGCAACGCCCCCTTACGGACCCGAAATCTTTTATACGCCGCGCCTTAATAAAGTTTCGGCTCCGTCGGTCGGAGCCATATACATGGGGTGATCGCCGATTACATATGGGCCATTGATTTGGGGCCCAAAAATGGATGGCTGTGATTAATTCGGCAATTCGCTATCGGCAGGGTCATGGGGCTGCCACATAGAAACGCCGAAATGTGGTGGACCCGATATGCTTTTACCAGTCCACTTTATATATTTTCGGGTCCGGCCCATCGGCATTATGCCCCATGCCTTGAGATTTAGCCATTTCGCTTATATATGCCACTGCCCCCTCCCGATAGCGATATCGCATCGGAGGGGGATCAAATATATCCTTTTCTCATCAGGGCATGCATTTTATTAAAATGCAAAGAAAACATGAATTCAGAGGAGTTATATATGTTGTTTGAACATATGATTGCCCCCTCTCGATAGCGATATCGCATCGGAGGGGGTCCAAATGAAACTTTATTATATCGGACCCATGTTTTTGTGAACTGCCAAGCCTTTTGGGAAATCAGAAGGGTTCCTTTATAATTTGGCATGGATTCTAAGGCATCGGAAGGGGTCCGATAGCCAAAAAGGGAGGATTTTATCATTTTTTGAAGGTTTTTCATGGTTTTTGCATGGTTTGCGTATTCTTATGCCTTGGAAGGAGTCCAAAGGCACTTAGGAGGAAAGTGATGTGGTTTTGAGAGGGGTTTAGTGGCCAAAGAGGGTTTCATGCCTTATAAAGGTAAACCAAGGTCAAAGGGGTGATGTTTAAACATGTGAAGGGGAATTATGCAAAGAAATGAGTCCTTATGCACTTGGAAGATAGTTAGGGGGGATGAAGGGTTCTATGCATTGGAAAGTGTCCAAAATGCATGAGAAGATGGTTTGAGGGGGCAATGAGGGTTCTTGCTGAGTTTCAGATAAACTTAGCAATTCCCAAGGATGTATATGGTTATTTTTCAACCAGGGGGAGGGATAAATATATAGGGGAATTATATACATAGTTTTAGTAGGGGAAGGGGAAATAGATGGGGAACTACATAGTAAAGTTAAAGTTAACATGACAAATGATCAGAGAGCACTAAGTATGCAAATCTTAGGCTATTAAGGGGGAAAATGATTCATAGAAGCAGTGTGAGCATTCCTTGAGTGAAACAGATCTTCACCAAGCTAAATGATATGTAGAATAATGAAACTAAGAGATACCAAGCAGATCTTGACCTCTTTTAGGGAAGTTAGTGAGTGATTTGGGGAAAGAGGAAGAAGGGGGAAGTTAGACATGCATTTCTTGAAGTCCTTCAACTGAAAAACCACCTTCAACTTGTGATATGATAGATATAACACTTGACAATATGAAATGGATCACAAGCCATGATTCTGCAACCACAAAGCTACCTACCCGCCCTACTTCACCTAGCATTTTCTCTTATTTTTGGTTTGGGTGCACTTGAACTAGCATACCCAGCTTTTTACTCTTTTCTTCTTGCTGTGCTCCTATCTACTTCTACACTTATTTCAGCCAGGGGCTCAGATTAAACTGTTGAGCACCCTTGTTTCTCTACCTATCTACAAATCTGCCAAGATTAAGCTGTTTGGACAGATATTTATTCTCTATATTCTACAACAAGAAATTGAAACCTAGGGAAACCAAGCTTAAGCTGTTTGGCCTCCCCATACATGAAAACTGATCAAAAAATAGATTACTCATCAATACTGGAACAAAGCAGTGGCATTTATATTAGCTTACTTTCACAGATACTTCTCTGGCCATTTGTAGCAAATATGGAGCATTGCAGCAAGCAAAGTATGACATATTTGGCATGTGAAAATGTCTATCATGAAAGATGATTAACCTACTGCAGTAGGAGGCTAACACATAGTAACCATTGGATCCATGTGACTTAGTCATCTCTCCAAGGCTATAAATACATAGAGCATCAAACATTTAAGGCATGTGTTTCTTTAGGAGTGATTGATCTCTTTTCTTATAGCCTACGGATTGGTAGTGGGCCAGTGTATGATGTAAAATAATAATTTTAATATTAATAAGAAGAAGACAAAGACAACAACATCAATTTCTTTTCCCATTTTCCTTTTCCACCTAGTATTCAATGTCTATGTGTGCTTCATGGTGTTTAGATCTGTTTGTTGATGTTCACTTGTTGTGTTTCTAGTCATGGCTCATGATTAATAATGTTCATGCATTTATGGCTTCTCTTATACATATATATATATATATATATATATATATATATATATATATATATATATATATATATATATATATATATATATATATATATATATATATATATATATATATATATATATATATATATATATATATATATATATATATATATATATATATATATATATATATATATATATATATATATCTTCTCATGATTTGTGTATTCTATTGATTAATAACTGAGAGTATTAATGGTTTGTAAAGAATGTTGGCCTCATGGTGTCGACATTGATATCAACCTAGGATGTCTACCTAAGGAGTCAGTCATGGAGTTAATTGTGTTGGAATTGACCTCAAAATGCTTGGAGGATTTGTCATGATGATCAGAGTCTTGATGACATGTTACTGAGGTGTTCCTAATGTTTTCAAAGGTTTTACAAATTCTAGAGATGCTTGCATAGGAATATGGACAAGTTCTCAAAGCGTTGAAGAAATTTGACAAAGGTTTGAGTAGAGGATCTTGGTAACATAGCTTAATAGGTATACAAATAGTGTTATAACGCCCCCCAAAGAGCCCATTACTTGCATTATAACACATTTCTCATGAATGAGGGTGTGTTACAACCTATAGGTGGATTTCCTGAATTGTATGTGCACTCATATTAATTCCATGGGATTTTTCTATGGTTTTTGCACTTGGTATTTGGTCAAAAAGTTCGAGGAGATTTGGTATTCATTCTAGAAGGTGATTAAGTCAAGGATAAGTCCCTCATTAAATGAATAGCACTGATGAAAAATGGGCCTTTCCACAGAAAGTCAAACTTGGCATGCTTTCCCTTGTCTTCTCGTCTTGAGTCCCACCTTAACACTTTATCGCCAATAAAGAAATCCTCAGCCTTAGTCTTCTTGTCAAACGCCTTCTTCAACCTTTCTTGTAACATTTGAGCTCTGTCATACACCTGCTCTCTGGTTTGCTGAAGATGAATGGTCTGATTGATCCTTTGTTGAATATCATTTGGTTCAGCTTGAACCTCCTGCAACAACTTGATAACAAGAATGCCTAAAGAAGATGGAAATCTGGCCTCCATGCCATATACTAGCTCATAAGGGCTCATCCCAATGGATCTATTTGTTGAAAGTCTGTCTGCCCATAGGGCATTGGTGAGTTTTTTGTGCCAGTTCTTCTTGTTTTCTTCTAAGGTCTTCTTGATAATACTTATCAGGCTCTTGTTGGATGACTCGGCTAAGCCATTACCTTGAGGGTAATAGGCTGTGGAATGGCCCAAGGTGATATGAAATTTGTGGCAAAAGCTGATCATCTTTTTGGATTTGAAAGCAGCGGCATTGTCAGTGATGATCTTCTCAGGGCAGCCAAATCTAGAAAGGATATTGCACTCAAGGAATTGGATAATGATGGTGTCATTGGCTTGCCTACATGGAATAGCTTCAACCCACTTAGTGAAATAATCGGTGGCTGTTAGGATCCATTTGTGTTGGCCTGAGGAAGAGGGATGGATTTCCCCAATGAAGTCGATACCCCATTGTTGAAAAGGCTTCTCAGTTGAGATGGGTTTCAGAGGCAAGGGGAGCAGCTTTCTCTTGCCTTCAAAGATTTGGCACTTGTGACATGCCATGGAAAACTTTTTTACATCTGCAAAAAGGGTGGGCCAATAAAAACCAGCCCTTAGGATTTTATCAGCTGTGGTCTTCCAGTATAGATGTCCTCCATAGTCACCTACATGGAATTCTTTCATGACATTGTTAGTTTCACTCATGGTTAAACAATTAAGCAATATACCTTCATGATTTTTCCAAAATAATGCACCATCTAAGACACAAAATTTCAAAGCCTTCATTCTTAAAAATCTCTTCTTGGTCCTGGACAATCCTGGGGGAGAACACAGGTTTAACAATACAAAGCAAATATCAGCATACCATGGGGATTGCAAAAAGGTGTCACTGATCTGTGGAGTCGCCAGCTCCTGTTCATTGTCCAGTTGGTTGATGTCTAAGGCTTGAAAGTTTGTTTCAGACATCAGTTTAGCTAAACCTTGTCCCTTTATCAGCTTGGTTGGTTTTATCTCTATGTCATACTCAAGAATGTTAGCAATCCACTTGCCTCTTTTGCCTTCTAACCCCTCTTGGGTTAATATGTCTTTTACAATAGCATTTGGCACATAAGCAATCACATGTGAATATAAAATGTAAATTTTGAAGTCTTTGATTGCTTTAACAAGGGCATAGGCCTGCTTCTCCATGATTTGGTACTTCAAAGGGGCATCTCTTAAGGCTCGGCTGAAAAAAGCAATTGGCTTTTCATTTCCTTGGTCATCCTTTTGCAATAGGATAGCAGCTATGGTATTATCAGATGCAAATGAAAATATGATAAAGTCCCTATCAAATTGAGGACTTGTGAGGACTGGGGCTTGAGTTAAGGCTGATTTAATGCCCTCAAATGCTTGCTTGGCCTCTAGAGACCACTTTACCTTGGCATCTTTCTTGAGCATGTTGTTTAGCATTCTTATTAGCTCAGCCAAGTTTGGAATAAACCTCCTTAGGAAATTGATTTTCCCAAGGAATGCTTGTAGCTCTTTTATGTTTCTGGGGTATAGAATTTGGAGGATGGCTTGTATTCTTTCAGGATCAATTCTGATCCCATCCTTTGATATGATGTGGCCAAGTAATTTTCCTTCTTCAAGGCCAAATAAGGACTTCTTACGATTCAAGGAAATGCCATATTTCCTGCATGTTATGAAAATTTGCCTGAGATGTTTGAGGTGTTCTTCATCAAATTTGGAAAATGGGGTTAAGTCATCCAGGTAGACAACTAGGAAATTTTGGATTTCCTTGGTGAATGCAATGTCCATTGCCCTTTGAAAGGTGGCACCAACGTTCTTTAGGCCGAAAGGCATTTTAACATACTTAAATGTTCCCCACGGTGTGGTAAAGGCTGTCTTGTCTTGGTCATCCGGGTGAACAAGTATTTGGTTAAAACCTGAGAAGCCATCTAGTAAAGAGATTCTAGATGATCCCACTACTCTCTGCAAGATGTGATCCATTTTAGGAAAAGGATAGTGGTCCTTCAAGGAAACTTGGTTTAAATTTCTGAGATCTACACAAAGTCTAATTTCACCTGTCTTTTTTCTCGTAGGAACAAGATTGGACACCCATTCAGAGAATCTGATGGGTGCTATTATGCCTGCTTCAAACATCCTCTTTACTTCCTTCTCAATCGGGGGAAGAAGCAGGGGGTTAATTCTTCTAAGTTTCTGCTTGAAGGGTTTCTGATTTGGTTTTAAAGGAATGGTGTGTTGGATCACCGAAGTGTCATAGGATTTCAAATCCTCATAGCTCCAAGCAAATACATATTGGAATTCTTTGAACAAATCCACGTACTTGGGCTTTTGATCAGCTGGTAAATTTTTGGACAGTTTGATCATTTTCGGGTTCTCTGCTGTCCCAATGCTATGTTCTTCTATGGCAGTGTTTATAGGCTGCATTTTTGGCTTTTTGGGCACATCATTTGCATCAAACATGTCTTCTAGTGGAGTGAGGCCAGCAGGGAGAAAGTTATCTTTTAGATCAATAATCTCGGCCTCTGTTTTGGCTATTTCCTCCAAATGCATTTGTTTCAATTCCTCTATGTTTTCATTGTCAAAAACTGTTGGGCTTAGGATCTGTCTGGCTGTTATAGCTGTTACAGCCTGCTGATTTTCGTTTAATGCTTGTTGTTGTAGGTCCTCCATGGTATCCTCATCAATGTTTAGGCCTGCAAATTCATGCTGTAAGGTAAGAAAATTGTTTATTTGAGCATCATCCTCGAACACTTGCCAGTCTTTAATGTTATTTGGGACAGCAGGCCTATGTTTTATTTCAGCAGTGAAATGGTGATTTGGCTCAAAGGGAAGCTTGCATGTACTAGCGAAAGTGGCTAGGCTGTGAGCATGAATGTTATGATTTCTTGAAATCTTGGCAAGCTTGGATTCAGAGAATGCATTGAGTATGTTGGTAGCAGCAGTCCTATAGGCTCTCATTCTGTTGTCATTGGTAACAAAGTTACCTTTCATTTGTTGGATTACTAGGTCGGAGTCACCCAGGATAGATACTTTTGTAGCTCCTAGAGTTTTTAGCAATTTAAGACCTAAAAGCAGAGCCTCATACTCTGCCATGTTATTTGTGCATTTGAAATTGAGTCTGTAGGCATGTCCTTCCGCATGGTTATCATGTGTGTTGTGAATCCAGACACCTGCCCCTGCCCCTAATTTGTTAACAGATCCATCAAACTCTAAATACCATGTGATTTCTTGCTTGTGGGTAGTCTCAAGAGTTTGAGTCATTTTAGGATTGGGCAGATTTGAAAATTCTGTTTGGGGAGGTTCTTCTTGTATGCTGGTTGCATTTGTTGTTGTGACAATTTGTTGAGTATGTGCAACCGATTCTTGATTGATATGTGCTTGCTGCTCTAAAGCCAAAGGCTTGTTATCAGTTAGAGGGCAGCTATCATCATTAAACAAAATAAAAGAATCCATGTCGGAATGGATTGAATAAATGGGAAAATTTTCAGGCTTGCTCTCACTACTTACCACATATTTCATGAGCGTTTCTCTGTACAGTCTCTTTGGTTGCCCAAAGACAGAAATAGTAGCGTAGGAAAGGTCTAATTGAAGGGATCCTTGGAGCTTTGCTCCCCATGATCTTGATAGGAGCATACCGTACTTTGGTGGGATATTAGCCACCACTATATCCATGAGAATGGTTTTGTTGGGATATTGGACTAAGGAGACACACAAGTCTTTGATGAGGCCTAGACATTTCACTTGACTTGAGTCAAATGAGTACAAATCTTTGTAAGGTCTTGTAACGTCAAGGTTGAGTTTTGCCATAACTGCTTTGGGCATAAGATTGTGCGAGGCCCCTGAGTCAAACATAGCGTTGTGCAAAATTTTGTCTTGTATATGCAGACTGATATAAAAGGGTGGAACAGGTCCATGTGTTGATTTTCCGTTAACTTCTGGACCAAATAGCAGTTCTGGGGAATCATCCAAAACATTTACATCATCTTTGTTTCCCGGGATTTGAAGTGATCTTTGAATTTGTTGTCTATATACATCGTGTTTGGCGAGTTCTGAAAGAGGGACAGATATCTTGAGTTTTCCAATCTCTGCCTCTAAGTTAAATGGCTTTTCCAGTGGAGTCTTGCTGTTGATAATGGCAGTTTTTTCTTTTTCATTTGCATTCTCGGCAATCTGCTCTTGTTTATCAGCGTTATGGGAAATTTCTGCTTGCGGTTTTACATTTTCAGGAGTGCTTTTTGGGATGCTGTTTGAATTTTCTTTTGAGGAGGGAGGTGGCAAAGGCTGCTCAACAGAAGGCTGAGTGTCTGTTATATCTTCTACAGTCACTTGATGTGGGTTTGGGACAGTTATATCAGCTGGTTCTGTTACAACAGCTTTGTTTTTAATCTTGTTGGGATGTTTACCTTCTTTTGTCTTTCTAGGCTCAGAGATGTCAATGGTCCTAGTTCTGAGCTTATACTGTTTGTGTACCTTATACACAGCGGTATCATAACCCTGTTTAAAATCAAAAGACTCACCAGAATTAGTTTTAAACTCATTATAGTCATGATGATTTTGGTCTTCTTGGGACATGAAAGTTTGGTGTTCACCCTTTAGATCCATCAGGTTCATGTGAGTATCCCCTATGGGTTCACTAGAAGTGGACCCTTCTACATAGTTATCTTGGAAAGGGGGTTTGATGTCATGGTCTGGGGTGGATCTACCAGCATTTGTGTTCTGGGTTTTCCTAAAATTTGGGTTCCTTATGGGATTGGACTGCTGTCCTTCCCATGATGCTTTTCTCTCGACATTTTCTACTCTTTCTCCCAGTCTTTGCAGGCCATTGATGATAGCATCAAGCTTTTGGTCAAAGGCTGAGGGTTCTTCTTTAAAGGTGGTTCTTCTTTCCATTCTTGCTCTGTTTCTCTTGGCAATCAAATTGGCTTCTACGGTAACAGCAACATTTTGTGCATCTGCAAGAGTTGCAGGGGCTCTTTCTTTCAACTGATATGCCATATCAGGGTCAAAACCATCCGGAAATTTATACAAAGCA
The DNA here is from genome assembly GCA_031772625.1 of Pinus tabuliformis. Classification (NCBI taxonomy): domain Eukaryota; kingdom Viridiplantae; phylum Streptophyta; class Pinopsida; order Pinales; family Pinaceae; genus Pinus; species Pinus tabuliformis. The sequence goes on along the minus strand of CM062806.1, from coordinate 392,249,143 downwards.
AGGTCAGGTGGAGGTCTTAAGTTCTGTGGTATTGCATTGTAGACATTGTTGAATCTTGCACAGTACTCTAAAACAGTCTCTTGAGGGCCTCTTCTAATTGAATCATATTCTCCTAGTATGTGCAATGGGTCTTTCTTTTTCTCCCATCTGGTGGTAAAGGATTGGTAAAGCTCATCAGGAGTAGTTATGGAATTTGAAGCAAGTGATCTGAACCAAGTTCTTACATCACCTGTTAGACTCTGAACAAAAATTCTCATTCTAACGTTGTCATCATCTATTTCGTAGTTTTCGAAATAATCTTGCATCTTTTTGGTATGCTGAATGGCTGTGAAAGGACCAATGGAATCAAAATATGTAATTTTCGATTGGTAATCTTGAGGTAAAGCCCCAGCATTAGCAGGTAATTGTAGGGGTGCATATCTATTAGCCATATTAGCAGCGATAACAGGGACAACAACAGGGATTACAGGGATAACAGGAGCAGCAGTAACAACAGCTGTGGAGGTGGTAGTATGTGTACTGAAAGGGGGTGTGGAAGAGGTACTTGGAGATGTGGATGATGAACCAAGGGAAATGGGGGTTGAACGAAATAAAACCTTGACTGGGGTTGGAATACAGCTTGGCTGAACTGTTTCAGGACTCGAATCAGAAAAATCCTCTTTTTGATCTAATTTCCTGAGGTTCCTTGGGATCAAATTTGGATTTTCAACAGCAGCTGGAGGGTCTGGGTCTGGGTTTGATCTTGTATAACGAGTTTTTCTCTTTGGAGCCAGCTTCCGAATTTGTTTTTTGGTATTTTTCTGGGAATGTTTTTATAAATAGCAAAGAACTGGTCAAAATTTGGGATAGCTATCTACGATTTAAACTAGCATGAAGATTGACTGAAGCAGCGTTTATTTATTTCTGTTAATGCAAAGCAAAGAACAGTTTCAAAGGCTTCTTGGCTGGTTTTCAAGCTTCATCTGTAGTTTAAAGAGTGGACAACAATTGGAATTGGAAAGTTTGATTTATGGTCTCAGCGAAGCTTTCTTACCTTCTTTGTGAAATCATCTGAGGAAAGTCCCCAGTGGAGTCGCCATTATGTTATCACTCAGGTTGTCCTTAAGCTTCGGAAAGGATACGGCCGAGGTAACCACTAACCAACTTTGGACTGCAGGTTCTAGCCCACCTGCAGTCAGAGAGGGCTCTCTCTTTCAGATTTAGCTTTGTTGATGATGATATTAGGCTAGCTAATGAGTTCAAGGGGGTTTTGTTTATGTTTGGTGGGAAGGAGGATGCTTTCAAGTAGAGAGGCAATGCATAGTATGATAAGTTCAAACCATTGGGCATGGAGTTATGGAGTGAGACTGCTGGTGCATTTTCTTGGTCACAAGAGGAATGAGGAGCAAGGTAGCTGCTCATGAAACAACATTCAAGCTAAAAGAGATGGATTGTAGGCTAAGGAATGAGAGGCAACAAAGAGTCTCTCAATCAGGTTAGCAGAGGGGAGATGAATGAACTCTATCTAGGAGCAGCTAAGAATTCTTAGACAACAATCATTCATATGTGAAATAGGTCCAACATGAGCCTGAAAGGAATTCATATTTATACCTAAATTAAGAAGAAAACATTAAGAAACCACAGAAACTGAGCATAGAGTGCAATCAAGCAAATTCTAAGCCAATCTTTTGTTCTGTGACTTAAGCATGTATGAAATTGAGATAACAGAGGTGAGAGACACTTATTGATCCATATAGCAGCACATGAATTCCATCATCCACTCTTCAACCATTAACAACACATCAAACAGTCCATCCTCCAAGCTTTTAGCAGTCTTTGATTAAAGAAATCATATCAGATACAGAGCGAGTCTCTAGAGGAGTCATATAACCAACCAACCCTTAAAACAGTGCAGAGGGTGGTATATAAAGAACATAGCTACAGACTTCCCTTGAACAGCTATCAATGGGGAAAATATCTCAAAAAATATCTCTGAAAACAGATCAAAAGAGATCTTGTGCAGTTAATGTCATTGATCCTAATCTATGCTGGAGATAAATGCATAAAACATATTAAAATAGCTGAGCTGGGCAGCTGGCATCAAAAATGGACTGAAAGAGCGCCTTGAGCCATGCGCTGTCCTCTGTGTGATAACTGCGCATGGGCTGAGCAGTGCTACCCAAAGGTGGCTTCATACATTGCCTTTGCAATAAATCAGCTTTAAAATCCCTTCTCTGTGTCTTCAAGTAGTCCTCCTGCCTTAAATGGCCATAATTGCAAGTTGGCGAGCCATTACAGCTCCATGATGTCTTGCTGAAGCTGCTGGGGCCCCTTTTGCCTTCAACTTCTTCGAAAAGCAACACTGATACTTCCAGCCGCTTCCTGATCTACTTTGGTACTGAATCTGGGCCTTTTCTTATCACTGATACCCTTTAAACTGTCCCATCGCCCCAATCTGCCTATTAATGCAAAAAAAACTGCTGCAAATGGTTCCCATGGTCTTTGGAATGCTATCGGCACTCTGGCTGATCAAAACTGGCCTTAAACTTTGAAAAATGGTGCAAACAGGAGGAAAAAGTGTTGCCGACTGTGCCGAGGCCGATACTGGCCCCCTGGAGCAAAACTGGGCTAGGAGCGATCTCAAAATGGTTATGGAAACCATAATTTCCTTTATACCTGGGCGGGCACGGGCGCTGCACACAAAACCTTTGAAAATGGCCCATTTCTGAATAACACAGAAAATGTGCCAAAAACATGAAATTTTAATGAAAAATTGGCTTTTGGCGGGCACTGTAGCAGCCTTTAAATCGTGGCCGTTGGATCCGGCGCGGGCCAATCCAACGACTATCGCTAAATCGCATCGGGGCAGACCGGGGGGGCGGCACATATAGAATTACCGAAATGTGGCGGACCCGAAATGCTTATAGGCCCTCTTTTTATTTGAATCGGGTCCGGCCCATCGATAATGTCAATCGGCGGATTTAATAAAAAAGGGTTAGCGGACCCAAAATCTATATATGCTGCAGTTTATTATATTTCGGCTCCGCCCCGTCGGATCCTTCCCTTTTCGCTGTGCAACGCCCCCTTATGGACCCGAAATCTTTTATACGCCACGCCTTAATAAATTTTCGGCTCCGCCGGTCGGAGCCATATACATGGGGTGATCGCCGATTACATATGGGCCATTGATTTGGGGCCCAAAAATGGATGGCTGTGATTAATTCGGCAATTCGCTGTCGGCGGGGTCATGGGGCTGCCACATAGAAACACCGAAATGTGGCGGACCCGATATGCTTTTACCAGTCCACTTTATATATTTTCGGGTCCGACCCATCGGCATTATGCCCCATGCCTTGAGATTTAGCCATTTCGCTTATATATGCCACTGCCCCCTCCCGATAGCGATATCACATCGGAGGGGGATCAAATATATCCTTTTCTCATCGGGGCATGCATTTTATTAAAATGCAAAGAAAACATGAATTCGGAGGAGTTATATATGGTGTTTGAACATATGATTGCCCCCTCCTGATAGCGATATCGCATCAGAGGGGGTCCAAATGAAACTTTATTATATCGGACCCATGTTTTTGTGAACTGCCAAGCCTTTTGGGAAATTGGAAGGGTTCCTTTATAATTTGGCATGGATTCTAAGGCATCGGAAGGGGTCCGATAGCCAAAAAGGGAGGATTTTATCATTTTTTGAAGGTTTTTCATGGTTTGCGTATTCTTATGCCTTGGAAGGAGTCCAAAGGCACTTAGGAGGAAAGTGATGTGGTTTTGAGAGGGGTTTAGTGGCCAAAGAGGGTTTCATGCCTTATAAAGGTAAACCAAGGTCAAAGGGGTGATTTTTAAACATGTGAAGGGGAATTATGCAAAGAAATGAGTCCTTATGCACTTGGAAGATAGTTAGGGGGGATGAAGGGTTCTATGCATTGAAAAGTGTCCAAAATGCATGAGAAGATGGTTTGAGGGGGCAATGAGGGTTCTTGCTGAGTTTCATATAAACTTAGCAATTCCCAAGGATGTATATGGTTATTTTTCAACCAGGGGGAGGGATAAATATATAGGGGAATTATATACATAGTTTTAGTAGGGGAAGGGGAAATAGATGGGGAACTACATAGTAAAGTTAATAGTTAACATGACAAATGATCAGAGAGCGCTAAGTATGCAGATCTTAGGCTATTAAGGGGGAAAATGATTCATAGAAGCAGTGTGATCATTCCTTGAGTGAAGCAGATCTTCACCAAGGTAAATGATATGGAGAATAATGAAACTAAGAGATACCAAGCAGATCTTGACCTCTTTTAGGGAAGTTAGTGAGTGATTTGGGGAAAGAGGAAGAAGGGGGAAGTTAGACATGCATTTCTTGAAGTCCTTCAACTGAAAAACCGCCTTCAACTTGTGATATGATAGATATAACACTTGACAATATGAAATGGATCACAAGCCATGATTCTGCAGCCACAAAGCTACCTACCCGACCTACTCACCTAGCATTTTCTCTTCTTTTTGGTTTGGGTGCACTTGAACTAGCATACCCAGCTTTTCACTCTTTTCTTCTTGCTGTGCTCCTATCTACTTCTACACTTATTTCAGCCAGGGGCTCAGATTAAACTGTTGAGCACCCTTGTTTCTCTACCTATCTACAAATCTGCCAAGATTAAGCTGTTTGGACAAATATTTATTCTCTATATTCTACAACAAGAAATTGAAACCTAGGGAAACCAAGCTTAAGCTGTTTGGCCTCCCCATACATGAAAAATGATCAAAAAATAGATTACTCATCAAGACTGGAACAAAGCAGTGGCATTTATATTAGCTTACTTTCACAGATACTTCTCTGGCCATCTGTAGCAAATATGGAGCATTGCAGCGAGCAAAGTATGACATATTTGGCATGTAAAAATGTCGATCATGAAAGATGACTAACCTGCTGCAGCAGGAGGCTAACACATAGTAACCATTGGCTCCATGTGACTTAGTCATCTCTCCAAGGCTATAAATACATAGAGCATCAAACATTTAAGGCATGTGTTTCTTTAGGAGTGATTGATCTCTTTTCTTCTAGCCTACGCATTGGTAGTGGGCCAGTGTATGAAGTAAAATAATAATTTTAATATTAATAAGAAGAAGACAACGACAACAACATCAATTTCTTTTCCCATTTTCCTTTTCCACCTAATATTCAATGTCTATGTGTGCTTCATGGTGTTTAGATCTGTTTGTTGATGTTCACTTGTTGTGTTTCTAGTCATGGCTCATGATTAATAATGTTCATGCATTTATGGCTTCTCTTATACATATATATATATATATATATATATATATATGTATATTCTCATGATTTGTGTATTCTATTGATTAATAACTGAGAGTATTAATGGTTTGTAAAGAATGTTGGCCTCATGGTGTCGACATTGATATCAACCTAGGATGTCTACCTAAGGAGTCAGTCGTGGAGTTAATTGTGTTGGAATTGACCTCAAAATGCTTGGAGGATTTGTCATGATGATCAGAGTCTTGATGACATGTTACTGAGGTGTTCCTAACGTTTTCAAAGGTTTTACAAATTCTAGAGATGCTTGCATAGGAATATGGACAAGTTCTCAAAGCGTTGAATAAATTTGACAAAGGTTTGAGTAGAGGATCTTGGTAACATAGCTTAATAGGTATACAAATAGTGTTATAACGCGCCCCAAAGAGCCTATTACTTGCATTATAACACATTTCTCATGAATGAGGGTGTGTTACAACCTATAGGTGGATTTCCTGAATTGTATGCGCACTCATATTAATTCCATGGGATTTTCTATGGTTTTTGCACTTGGTATTTGGTCAAAAAGTTCGAGGAGATTTGGTATTCATTCTAGAAGGTGATTAAGTCAAGGATAAGTCCCTCATTAAATGAATAAGTTCGAGGATCAAGTCAAGGAGAAAAATACCAGAGTATGAACACGAGTGTTTATCTTTCCATATCTATGAGCTATTGTTGTTTAATCACTTCAGATCATCTATTTACAGGAGGTAGCTTCATGTTGAAGAGGTTGGTTCTGTTGTGAGAGAGAGGTATTTTAGATCATTGAGAGGCAATGGTGAGATGAGTGATATAATGTTGTAGCAAATATTTGATACTCCTATAGTAGAGTGCACTTGGATCATTTGTAGAGATAGAGCCTATATTGTGTGCATAACTCACGTCATAATATAGATTGTACGCAGAGTTAGAGCAATGTCATTATTATAGATTTGATAACATGTTTGTGATTACTGGGGTTACATATTATTCAGTAACTATTATATCTTGTATGGCTACCAATTTATATATTGTTGTAGCTTATATGTGAGAGGATTATAATGAATTGTAGTAGTAGTTTGAGTTAGTGTATATGCTACTTAATTAGTATATCTATGGTCGAGTAAGATTGTTAGATTGTTATATGTATGTCATTGAGGTGATGAGAGTGTTTGTATGTTGGTTTGTTAAGTGTGTTTCTGAGTTGATTTGAGGGAAAATTGGTTTTTATGTTGAAAATTGTATTAAGTTGTATGAATATAGCAGATACTATAAGTCCAGTATGAAAATGGATGAAATGTGGCTTAGAAATGTTTGATTGTAGAGAGCAGTGGTCCAATGTGAAACATTATGAATGAGGTCTACAAGACAGCTTGAAGGCTGGGGCCTTTAGTGAGGCAAGTAGTGGCTTGTTGTGACAGGGTGTAGTGACATCCTTTGGGTAGAGGCCTGTGAACATGGGAGTGGTGGCTGGATATATTATTGGATGTTGGGGTATCCAATAAGTGGTGGCCTGCAAATTTATGAGAGTGGTGGCATACAAAATTAATATAGGTAGTGGCTTGGAGTGATTAACATCTCACATGATTGGCAAGTTGTGGCTTGCACATTGGTGATGGCCAGTGATCACCCGTAAAAGAAGATTTGAAGATCAATAAGAAAGAAAAAGAAAAATACTATCAACCGACGATGGTTTTTACCCTTTGTGTATTCACCTTATATCCCATGCTCTCTATGTGTGATGACATGATTTGATGTGTTGTTTCTCATGATTATTTTCTAATGTTATAGCTTCTCATGTGTTTTACTTGTTTATGTTTAGATTTACTCATATACTATGCTACTAATGAATGAATGAATCAAATTTTGTGATAATAAAAGTAAAAAAAAGTGGTAAAATTGAACATAAGGCACAATATTTATTCACCCCCTCCTCTCAGTATTGTTCAATGCTTCCAACAAGTGGTATCAAAGTTGGGCTCTTGGTTGCAGCTTAATCATTGGAGAGTAGATATGGGGAGTGTTGGTGATTTTTTTCTTTCCCAAAATGAATTCTCTAGGAGTATCTGTCCTCACTGCTGCAAATTTCAAGGTATGTCATGAAAATGTTAAATGTCTATTATTAGCTTGTGGATCTAACATTTGGAAGTTGTTATGCGAAGGATGTGGTGAGGATCCACTTTCACCTAAAGTGATGAAGAATAATGCTTAAGAAAGATGCATTATTTATGAGAATCTCCATAATGAAGATTTGGAGAAAATAAGAAATCTAAAATATGCAAAGGACATTTGGGACATATTGCAAGTGTTGTTTAGAGGTGATAGCAACAGTAATGGAGAAAAAAAGGTTGAAAAGTAGAGTAAGAATAAGAAAAATAATAAGGACACTTAGAAGCAAGAATCTCAACCATAAGAGTTTCATCCCCTAATGTAAGTTCAATAGATCGAGAGAATAAATCATAAAATCAAGAACAAAAGGTATTGCAGTAAAATGGATCTAAATGTATAAATACTAATGAATTTATGATAAGTTATGATTTAGATAGATATGATGATAATCTTGTTGATTCAGACAATCATGTTGATGAATGTGATAAACTAATGTTTCTTCAAGAATAATATGAGTCAGCATTATATGTTATTGAAAGATTACCCATTGAAGTTAGTAAACTAACAACTACATGCAAAGATCAAGGAAATCTCTTGCATATCTGCAATGGCAAGGAGGCTAAGCTAAATGAAGAAGTCATTAGCCTCAAGACACAGTTAGATGAGGTTTTTATCTTGAAGATCCAAGCTCAAGAAGCTAAAATGATTGAGGTTGTTATGGCCAATTAGCTAAAAGAAAAGGAGGGCCAAGTTGGAAATCTTGAAGTTGAAGTTATCATGTTGTGAAAGTAGCTGAAGTTGGAGAAGAGCACCGTCACCTTGGAAAATTTTCTTGAGAACCAAATATCTCCATGTTAATTTTTCATAGGGATATATTGTTCTTTGCTTTGATACTTGCATTTCATCATTAACACATTAAGCTCACCCCATAACATCATAACATTATTCAGATTTACATCATTATTCAACAATAGATGCAACTATGTAGAAAGAACAATATCATAATCATCAATGCAACGAAACATAAGGAACAATAAAAGAAAAACATTCACACATATAGACACTAGGATTGGTCAGAAACTAGGGGAAAGCCCACTATGGGGAAAACCCTTGAAAATTATTCTACTTAGATTTTCATCAAATGTTTCAACAAAAGAGAGTACAATGATCCATATCTTCATCTATGAAACTATCCAACAAAACAACTACAACATCCATGAATTGAACCCAATAATTCTTATACTCAAAAATCTGATTATGAAGTCTGTAATGAACTGTCACTATCTGCAGTCAATAGCCAAACCCTGTAGTCATTGAGAGAAATCTTCAGAAGACTGATATTTCATTGTTTAGGTCTTGGTTGCATGGAGGAGTTATGCGAGTGACTATGGCTGCCTAGTCAATTCCTTAAGCCTGACAAGCGAGCAACTGGGGTCAGATATGGACTTCGAAAACCCTAACTCCCAATCACATGCATAGTGAGTTTTCCGTGTGATTGGAAGGTTCTAGTCGCATGCATGAACCTCTGTGGGAGTGAATGTGGTCGAATCCTTCCTTTGTTATGCCTATGATTGAGGCCCAAAACCTTAAATCAGATATGCGAGCTTCAGACCCTAAAATTTCACCTTAGAACGAATCTAATCCTCTGCGGATGAGCCTCAAACCCGTGTGAGCAAAAAACCAAGATAGAAGAGTATGATCACATATAAATGAGGTAGATTTCACTTGTATTTATAGCTTTCCAAGGGTGTCCACATTTCTTTAGGGCCAACCTTGTTAAATGTGCACATGTGGGATTTTCTTCATAAATACACTTTCCCTTATCCGTTTTAAGTGATCTTTAGGTCAATTTTTGTCCTCCCAAGAAAAGGAATTCAATGAAATCATTATCTCCATCAGGTGAGCTGTCCAAAGTGGAATTTGATCGCAGTTGCATATTTTAACAATCCCTCTAAAATATGGAGAATTCCACTTGCATCTTGTCATGCGTATCCTATCAACAAATCATATCCAATAATTTTGTATCATCACTAATAATATCAATTCATCTCTTGATCATTCCTCATTATCTCTTGATTGTCCTTGCTCATATGCTGAGTATTATCGAATCTAAAAGAAGAAGAATTTTCCATCAAAGTGGAGCCTAAGCTACCACTCTCTATTCATCAGGATATTACCTAGAATCTCTGTCAGCAGGCTACTACTTGGAATCTCTGTCAATGGGTTGCTGCCCAGAATCTCTGCTAGTGGGCTACTACCTGGGGATATCAGCGGGGAGCTAAATCTGAGATCTGTATTATCATTAGAGAGCATACCATTAGGAAGCATATCTCAACTTGGAACCACATTAGGGAGAACATATCAACTTGTAAAATCATGGGGGAGCTACTACTATGACCCCTTATCGAGCAATAGGTGATATAGGGGAGCTACTACTCAACCCATCCTATTTCCTATTGATATTACCAACAATGACCCTCAAGAGTCATGTGGTAGAATACCTACACCAAGAGGTAAGGATCACACGCCTCCAAGCCTCTTCAAGTCATTGGCCATATGGGGAGGGCCAATCCCAACAAGCCTTGCCTGTGGGTATGATGTAAACTTGGGTATACTATGCAAATACCAAGATAGGGTGAGCTACTACTCCAACCCTATGGGTAAAATATAGGGGTGATACCCTATTATCTAGAGTTCCCTCAACCCTAGGAGCCATCCATCTAATTTCCTCACCCTGGGAGCTCAAACTAGGGGGAAGAGCTAGCTCAGTGTCATCGATTAGTGATGCTATCATCATACTCATATCTGGTATCAACTTGATGATCATGTAACAATATAAATTATATCCTGTTCATGTAGGTCATCAAACCAAATGTAATATTAGAACAAATAATCATATAAATCACAAAAGGATACCATATTCATCCTCCCTCTCAAGGAGGTGTCAATCACAATTCTATGCTTGTTTCGTACAACAACACTGTCTCAATATATGAATGTATCTCAGTCCCAGCTATATGTGGGATTCTTTGCCAATTGGTTCCCACTCTTTGTCATCATAATGTATCCATGTCATATCCAAATCCTGCTCAGACGACTCTCCAAGGAGCTTCTTCATCCTGCCACAAAGCTAGCCATGCAAGCAACATCATAGTCAACCTCGGTCGTGCTATGGACCTGTCATCCAAGATATCATGGTGGAGCTCATAATAAGGCAACATCCAAATATGCTCATCTCTTCAATAATGATCATAATCATCATTAATGCATCCAAGTAGTCACATATCATAGGAAGATCGTCCCATGCAATTAATTTTAAGGATGCTAGGCAACAACTCAATGTGAATGGAGCGACTCAATCATGAATCGACTCAGGTTCTATGCGCATCATGTATATATACGGATGGATGTTCAAAACAAAACATTAATGCTTCAGTCAACTGTCGGTTGCCAAGTTAAGTTCAACAATATATCTTCACAATTTCTAGAAATTCAATCAGAGTGTCTAAGGATTTTCATTTCCACTTTCCATGTAGCCAGGCATGAAATATTTTGCAACATTGATCTAGTATATTTCCTTGTACAACCCTATGTCATCATAATTGTAAGCCAAGGCAGGTATGTTTGATTGTCATTCACTTGTAAGATTTAAATTTAATGGATGATATGACTTTTTTTGTTACACATGCCAAGGAAAAAATTTGTAATTAAGTTGGGGGAGGGGTGTTTGTATCTATCATATGATACAATATGAATGCACCCAAATTTAGTAATTACTATTTGGATGATGCACAATACACTTATCCTAATTCAATAATTACCCATTGCCATTGTTACTCCTACCATCATTTCTAAAAATCAGTGTGACTACATGGAAATCATTCTTGGTAGTTGTCATTTATGATTAAGAGCCCAAATTTAATGAAAGGTTAACCTTAATTATTCCCTACCCATTGCAAATTTTCATTCGAATGATATTCTCTACATTAGCAAGTGTTTGTATTCACCAAGTGCGGCCCTGTAATAGTCTCTGAGCAATTTTGAGTAGTAGCAGTCTATGAAATAACCATGAGATGAGTGACAATCTGTCATGAACCATACTACATTGATGCGTTGCTACACCATCTAGAAGCCTTAGAAATATATAGGAATGCAGGGTGGTTAGTCTACTTTGAGAAGCTATAGGGTTTTAATAAACAAATTTCTATAGAATTCACATAGTCTCTGCAGGAGCAACATTCAGAAGTTGAAGGATTCAAAATTGTTGTACAAAGGACATAATTGCTAGGGTGATAATTTTACCTTAGAAAGGGGCTCGCTATTTTTATAGGAAAATAATAGTTCCAACAACAAGGGAAATGTTTTTAACACCAAGAGAGGAAGTAAGGAGTAAGGGGAGAGGTATTGATAGAATATTTGTTCCTCACCCTTGGGATTGTAGAATACCTAGGGGGATAATATGGGGTACAGAGGGAGGTACTCAAGGGAATTAGAGGGACGTACCCAAGGGAATAATATGATGTAATAATGTAAGGATGATAAATAAATGGGCCATAGTTGATAAATAAACTATGTAACAACCATGGCGAAAATTCTATGTAATAAAAGTTAATAAAGGAAAAATAATAACCACGATTGAAGGGACACTTATTCCAAGCTGAATATTGGGCAAGACATCCTAGTGTGGGTGTTCATTTAGTTATTAATGGCTAAGGAAATTGGCAAAGGAAATGACTAAGGATTTGGAAAGGCAAAATGGCATTTTTGGCACATTTATTTATAATGGGAATTAAGATAAAAGGGAGGTGAAAGGTCACAGGTTGCATGTGAGGAGGAAAATGAAGGAAAATAATGGAAAATGAAGAAAATTGAAGCCTCATTCATAAAAAGGCTTCTAAGGATCAGTACATAGACTTTTTTCAGTTCAGTTTTGGAGCTTTCTCATTATTCTCTCTCTCTCTCTCTTATACTCTTGGATACTTAGAGTTTTCTTGGAGCACTCTTGGAGGGTGTGGAAGACTTGGAATTTTGGAGTAAGAAGGAAAAGGAAGAGAAAGAAAGTGCAAGAGGACATCAGGATCAACAACTACAATATGTTTTTCTTGTAGGTACCGAGTTGCATGCATGTTTTGCTCACTAGTTTTGGCATGCATGGCATATGCATGTGGTTTATTGGTCATGATCTATCATTAGCATGGAGGATGGCCAAGATTGACAATGGATTTGCCTAGACTTTCCATTTCTTGGATAACCATGGTGATTTTGGATTTATTTCCTTGTTTTGTTTTGGTTGGTTCTAATTTTTCCTTAGCTTGGGTTGAGTTACTAGTTCTGCAAGCCTTAGTGGGACAAATTCTCTAGAAGCCTAGAATAAGCTGTGGGTTGACTTACTAGTCCTGGAAGCCTTGGTTGGACAAACACTCTTGAGCCCTGGAAGCCTTGGATAGAGACCAATCTGATGATGGTTTTGTGATGTTTGATTGTGAGGTGGAATCACTGTTTCATGGGTTGAGATGGATGGTCTCTGGAAGCACTAGATGGTTTTGGATTGATATATTCTATGCGATCCCACATTCATTCTTGGAATATGGAATGAGGGTTAATGGTTGAAGAGAGGTTTTGCTCATCAATTCTATGGTCAGGTGGAACATGGAAGTCACATCCTGAGTTTGGATTTTTCATCATCAATATGAGGTTATTTCTCCTTGTATTTGTATGAGTATTATACTGGTTTATGTGTGGATCATATGGTTGTGATTTCCTTGGTATTTTTGTTGCTATCATACTGTTTATGTATATGTTTTATTACAATATCTATGTATGGATCTCATCATGTTTCTACTTGTAAATGAATGAATAATGTATCTATGACCTAATGGATGAAATGTCAGCTAATGTGTTGAGGCACCAATTCTTCTTAGCGATTCTTAGCTAAGCATGAGACCCCTATGCTTAGATCTATTATTTACACACGTAGATTACATATTTGTGATATGTTTGAAGAAATGCTTCTCATGGGTAGTAAGGGTCTAGTCAAGGTCTTGTTCAAGTAATTGTATTTGTACTATCATTTCCCTATTATCTTACTGCTCTGAAGTTTTCATTCAATTCTGGGCAGTGACCTAGGCACTGGGCATGAAAAAGTGCTCAAATCCTAGTAATGCTCGCACAAGACTGAGAAAAATAGTTCCTAGATGTTGGCATGCCTTGTCATGAGAGCATCTAGAGCCTCCTAGATGCTGGAAGGCCTATCATATGGGAGTGTCTGGGGGTCTAGTGGTCCAAAATCTCAGTGGGACCCAGGGGATGGTTGGAAGAAAGGTTGGGATGGTTCATGAGGGTCTTAATGTTGATAGTGAAGGTCTCTATGGTGTGTCTCCATCGGTTCCATTTCCTTAACGTAACTTAGGAGGTCAAATCATATCATAGTGGCCTCTTGTTGCATGTTTACCCCGGTTGGCCGATTACTTGGGTAAATATGAGAGGAGGGTGTTACAGAGTGGTATCAGAGCATGGTTCACCCCTCGAACTGGATGGGATGTGTGTTGGAAATGCATGCATGTCGGTTGCATGTGTGTGTCTTATGTTGTGAGACCATGTGCTTGTTGCATTTTCATGGTGTTGATCATGGTTGTAGTGATGTTTCCATGTAGAAGTTGACATTGTTGTTGTGGAGTGCATTGTCATGAGTGTATGACTGGTTACATGTTGTTAAATGTTGCTTACATGAATGATTCTTGTATGCTTGGTTACATGTTGGTACCTGTTGTTACACGTATTGTTCATTTATGCTTGATTATATGTGTTTATGCTTGTGTTTCATTCGCATGTATGCTGGTGTATCATCTACATTTATGGTTTTTCATTCTCCATGTACATTGGTACAGTTGATGTCATCATGTATGAGGTCACAGTATGTGTGTTTGACATGGTCATGCATCAATGACTAAAATCTAGCTAGTATGATGGTTGCATGGTTATATGCTTATGTGTTATGTTTCTATATGATGTCATGATTACGACTATACATGTATCACACTGATTTGTTGATCTTGCAGACACCAATATCCTCCTAGAACTATACTAAGGTACGTTGGTTTATTGTGATTTGGTTTAGCTGACATAATATACCTTGCAGGAAGAAATATCAAAATGGCTAGCAAGATGGTAGACTACAAAGACTCTCCCTATGGATCAAATGAGTAGTATGGTGTTGGGAACTTTTCTTATTTAACATATACACTGAGAAGCTTAAAGGAAGAAATAAGGAGTTGTGAGGAAGATAATGACATAATCATACAGGCACATGAGAAGCTAGCAGAGGTAAATGCAATGATACTTCAGAGTTTTTTAGATTTGCAATGACAAGGACAACTTTGGATCAACCATGAGCAGGAGGAAAAAACTAATGGGGCATATGGTAGTAGGTTGCATGGTGGTCATAAGTTAGATAGAGATGACACAGTCAGAGATGGAAAATTGTTGGATACCCCAAATAGGAGAGGGGGTAGATACAGATACCATTCTAGTTCTAGTTCTGACATGCATGCTGATTGATATCATTATCATCCTTATAGGAGGAGCGATAAAGGGGTATTTTCCGAATGAGTTTAATAAATCAAAGCCACCTACATTTGATGGAGAGGTGAAGATATCGCAGGATGTAGAGGCATGATGGCTTGGTATGAGGAAGTTCTTCAGGTTGCATTATTATTCAAAGAACATGAAAGACATAGTAGCTACATTCAGTCTCAAAGGTAAAGCAAAAATTTGGTGGGAAGATGTGAAAAATGTCAGAGGTATACATGAGGAAGACTTGAATTGGAATGAGTTCGAATGACTATTCAATAAGAAGTACCTATCAGAGAGATCTTTGATGATAGAGAAAAGGAATTCTATGAGCTAAAGATGGGATCTGTGATAGATGATGAGTACACTCGCAACTTCTTGGAGCTACTAAGGTATGTGACTTACCTCAAGGAGGAGAAGGCCAAGATTTAGAGATTCACTTGTGGGTTACCGATGGATTTGAAGACATAATTGAGTTTGATGAGCCTACATCATTGGAGGAGGACATCCAAAAGCTAAAGCATTGTTATGAACAATTGAAGCACAGATCCGAGACTAAACCAGATTGGAAAGGTAATGCAAAGAAAAAAGGAAAGTGGGACAAGAAACGAGTAAGAACTCAGGGCACAGGTAATAAAGAGAATGTAATGACATCAAAGAAGTTCAATGCATTGGATAGAGGATAGGGATTTAGATCAGAAGAATAGAATAAGGATATAGGTTGGAAGCTTATAGAGCTTTGGACTTGTGGCAAAGATTATCGCAGGAGAGATTGTCTACAAAATTAGGGTGGTAGGCCTCAGATATATAGTGCACAAGAGGCACAGACTATTGGGGATGTTGTTTAGAGAGTTCCTCGTATTTATGAAGTATTGGATATAAAAAAGGTAGACCATAAAGCATCTATCATTGAGATGGACTGTAAGCTTTGTGATCAAGTTATTTCTATCTTGATTGACCCTAGATCTAACTATAGCTATTTTATTCCTGACTTGGTGGATAAGTGTGGTTTGAGTAAGGAATTACATGTAGAACCTTGGTTAGTGTAGTTGGCTACATATACAAAGAAGCGAGTTCACCATTGGGTAAGAGCTTCTGCGTTTGATTTGAATGGTATGCCTACTGTAGCACATTTGAATGTATTACATTGGGATCATATGATATGTTGTTGGGCATGGATTGGTTGTACTTTCATATAACCAAAGTGGATTGTTATGACAAGGTGATTGAGTGCTTGGATGAAAATGGAGAACCAAGAGTCTTACACGGAAAAAATAAATCCACATAAGTTAGGATGGTAATAGCTATGCAGGCAAAGTGTAGCCGTAGGAAAGGGTGTATGCTATTCACAATGCACATTTCTAGTGATAAAGGTAAGGAATTCGAGGATGCAGATGTTTTGAGCAGGTACCCAGTTCAACAACAATTTTAGGATGTATTTCTTGAGGACATTTCAGAGTTTCCACCTCACAGGGAGGTAGACTTTTCTATTGAGTTAGTGCCAGGGGAAACTCCAGCATCAAAGGCACCTTACAAGGTGACTACACCTAAGTTGGTATAGTTGAAGTTGTAGTTAAAGGAAATGTTGGACAAGGGATACATTAGGCCAAGTGTATCACCTTGGGGCACATCGTTCTTGTTTGTGAAGAAGAAATATGATACTCTCATATTATGCATTAACTATAGGAAGTTGAACAAAGTGACCATCAAGAACAAGTATCCATTGCCGAGGATTGATGAATTGTTCGATCAGTTGAAGGGATAAACATTGTTCTCAAAGATTGATTTGAGATCTAGATATCACCAGGTACGCATCAATGAGGATGACATTTACAAGATGAATTTCCGAACTGGCTATGGGCCTGATGAGTTTGTTGTAGTTCAATTCGGTTTGACTAATGCTCTAGCTACATTTATGTGCTTGATGAATAGTGTGTTGCGTCTGTATATGGATAAGTTTATTATTGTGTTCATTGATGACATATTCGTATATCCTAAAAATGAGGAAGAGCATGTCGAGCATTTAGCAGCAGTGTTGAGGTTATTTAGAGAGCATCAGTTTTATGATAAACTTAGCAAGTGAAGTTTCTTTCAGAATAAGGTACATTACTTGGGGCATGTTGTCTCTAAGGAGGGTATTATAGTAGATCCATAAAAGATAAGGGCCATCATGGAGTGGGTAGCTCCTAGGAATGTAGACGAGGTCAAGTATTTCATTGGGTTGGCAAGTTATTCCAGGAGGTTCATCAGGAACTTCTCATAGATCACTTATCCTATTACATCATTGTAGAAGAAAGGTAAGAAGTTCGAATGGACAGAGGAGTGTGAGGCCAATTTTGAGAAGCTTAAGAAGTTGTTGACACATGCACCAATGTTAAAGTTTGCAGATCCGGACAAAGAGTTTGTAGTATGCACATATCCTTACAATAAAAGACTTGGTGGAGTCCTTATGCAAGATGGACATGTGGTATGCTATGCATCATGAAAATTGAATGAGCATGAGAAGAAATACCCCACACATCATCTTGAGTTGGAAACAACTAAAAATGCATTGAAGATGTGGAGACATTACCTTTTGGGCAGGATATTTGTGTTGATGAGTGATCACAGTGGGTTACGGTATCTATTTGACCAACTGAACCTGAATGGTAGGTAGGCTTGGTGGTTGGCCATGATTAATGAGTTCAATTTTGAGATCAAATATATTAAAGGTAAAGAGAACATGGTGGAAGTTTCTCTTAGCAGGTGGATATAGGTAAATCACTTAGCATCTATGAGCTCCTATGGGACAAACTTACAGGATAGGATCTTGCAGGCAGGTCAGCAGGATGTCAGGTATATGGAGATTATGCATATGTTGTAACAGAGCACATGTACATGTGGTGGTACAAGTACATGTACATATAGATTTAGTATTACAAGTGTAGGTACATGTACTTGTAGTAGTATAGGTATAGGTAGTGTTACAAGTACATGTACAGGTGCAGGTGCACAGGATGTGGACTATGGCCTTATAATAGGCATATTGGTTAGATTCAGAGACATGATATATGTGCCAGATAACAATGAGCTAAATAAGGTGATGTTGAGAGGGTTTCATGCAAAACCATATTCAAGTCACCAAGGTTATCAAATGAAACTAACAGCAGTGAAGAAATTTTATTATTGGCCGAATATGAAGAAGGATGTAGCGGAGTATGTGGCTAGGTGTTTTGATTGTCAGTGTGTGAAGGCATAATGTAAGCATCCAGGTGGACTACTACAACTGTTTGTGATTTCAGAATGGAAATGGGAATTCATTTCTATGGACTTCAACACAGGTTTTTTGAGGATAGAGAGACAACATGATTCCATCATGGTTATTGTGGACAGGTTGAAAAAGATTGCGCACTTCATTCTAGTGAAGTCTACATTCTCAACTAGCGATGTAGCATAGGTACTCATCAAAGATGTGGGAAGAATGCATGGTGTTTTGAAGAATATTGTGTCATAAATGGATGTAAAATTTACTTCCAAGTTTTGGAAGGAGTTGTTTGTAGGTTTTGGCGCAGAGTTGGCCTTCATTACAGCCTATCATCCGTAGACATATGGACAGACAAAGAGGGTCAACAAGATATTGGAGGAAAAGTTGAGGATGTATGTGATGCATCAACAATGAAAGTGGGAAGAGTATCTTCCATTGGTAGAGTTTTCTTACAACAATGGGTATCAGGAATATTTGAGGATGAGTCCTTTTGAGGCATTATGTGGGCGAAGTTGCAATACTCATATCAATTAGAGTGATCCAGTTAACAGGGTGTTGATTGGACTGAACATGTTGGCAAACATGGAACAGGAAATGAAGGTAATATAGAAAAATCTAAAGGCAACAGAAGATAGGCATAAGATCTATGCAGATTAGAATAGGTTGTTGAAGGAGTTCTAGGTTGGGGAACATGTGTACTTCTACATCAAACTGAAGAAGAGCTCCTTATGGATTGGATCATGTGCCAAGTTGGCACCACAGTTTTGTGGATCCTTTTGTATTATTGAGAGGATTGGGCTAGTAGCCTATTGACTTGCACTGCCTCTGACAATGAAATTCCACGGCGTTTTCCATGTGTCATTGCTTAAGAAGTATGTTAAATATGTTGATCATGTGATTGAATAGTCTTTATTGTAGGTGGAACCAAATGGATAATTTCTGTCAAAGCCTCAGTTTATATTGAAAAAAAAGGTGCTCATGCTCCAAGAACCAAGAAATTGAGCATGTTAAGGTGTAATGGAAGAAATTTGGGCCTGATAAAGCTACATGGAATATGGAAGATCAGATGCAGGCTATGTATCCTTCATTGTTTTCCGGTTAAGGCAAAGCAATTTTGGTATGGTGTTTTGGTATATGTTTAAGTACATGTTTTGATGATGTTTTGGTATATTTACATATGTATATGGATGTAAATACCACCATGAGCTATGTTATAAAGCTCCAATAAGAGGTATGGGCATCATGTCATTATGATGTTATGTTTGTTATGTTTTCATGTTGGTTTTCTTCTCAGCAGGTTGATCATTGTAAATACTACATCGAGCTAAGTTATAAAGCTTCATCGACAATATATTTTTCTTACAATAGTCTTGTGGTTATAGGTGTTGTTGAACGATGAGGATGGTGTCCCCCCAAGGGGGAGGGTTTTGTAATAGCCATGGTGAAAATTATATGTAATAAAAATTAATAAAGGAAAAATAATAACCACAATTGATGGGACACTTATTCCAAGATGAATGTTGGTCAAGATATCCTAGTGTGGGTGTTCATTTGGTTATTAATGGCTAAGGAAATTGACAAAGGAAATAACTAAGGCTTTGGAAAGGTAAAATGACATTTTTGGCACATTTATTTATGAAAATAATGGAAATTAGGAGAAAAGGAAGGTGAAAGGTCACAAGTTTCATGTGAGGAGAAACATGAAGGAACTAATGGAAAATGAAGAAAATAGAGGCCTCATTCATAAAAAGGATTCTGAGGTTCAGTACACAGACTTTTGTCAGTTCAGTTTTGGAGCTCTCTCATTATTCTCTCTTGCTCATACTCTTGGATACTTAGAGTTTTCTTGGAGAACTCTTGGAGGGTGTGGTACACATGGATTTTTGGAGCAAGAAGTCAAAGGAAGAGAAGGAAATCAAAAGAGGACATCGGGGTCAACAACTACATCAGGTTTTACTTTTAGGTACCGAGTTGCATGTATGTTTTCCTCACTATTTTTGGCATGCATGGAATATGCATGTGGTTTATTGGTCATGATCTATCATTGGCATGGAGGATGTTCAATATTGATAGTGGATTTGCCTAGCCTTTCCATTTCTTAGATAACCATGGTGATTGTGGATTTATTTCCTTGTTTTGTTTTGGTTGGTTCTCATGTTTCCTTAGCTTGGGTTGAGTTACTAGTCCTAGAAGCCCTGATTGGATAAACACTCTGGAAGCTAGGAATAAGCTGTGGGTTGAGTTACTAGTCTTGGAAGCCTTGGTTGGAAAAATAGTTTGGAGCCCTAGAAGTCTTGGATAGAGGCCAATCTAATGATGGTTTTGTGATGTTTGACTGTGAGGTGGAATCACTATTTCATGGGTTGAGGTGGATGGTCTCTGGAAGCCTTGGATGGTTTTGGATTGATGTGTTCTATGAGATCCCACATTGATGCTTGGAATATGGCATAGGGGTGAATGGATGAAGAGATATTTGGCTCAACAATTATATTGTTAGGTGGAATATGGAAGTCCCATTCTGGGTTTGGAATTTTCATCATCAATATGAGGTTATTTCTCCTTGTATTTCTATGAGGATTATATTGATTTATGTGTGGATTATATGGCTGTGATTTCCTTGGTATTTCTGTTGCTATCATGCTAGTTATGTATATATTTTATGACAATAGATATGTATGGATCTCATCATGTTTCTACTTGTAAATGAATGAACAATGTATCTATGACCTAATGGATGAAATGGAAGCTAATGTGTTGAGGCATCAATGCTTCTTAGTGATTCTCAGCTAAGTATGAGACCGCTATGCTTAGATCTGTTATTTGTACATGTAGATTACATATTTGTGATGTGTTTGAAAAAATTCCTATCATGGCTAGTAGGGGTCCCGTCAAGGTCTTGTTCAAGTAATTGTATTTGTACTATCATTTCCCTCTTATCTTACTGTTATGAAGGTGTCATTAAATTCTGAGAAATGACTCGGGATTTGGGCCTTAAAAAGTGGCTCAAATCTCAAGGATGCTGACACAACACTAAGCAAAATAGCTGGCATGCCTTGTCATGAGAGCATCCAGAGCCTCCTTGACACTAACATGCCTATAACATGGGTGCATTTGGGGGTCAAGTGGTCTAAAATCTCAGTGGGACCTAGGGGATGATTATGCAATATACTAAAACACAATACATGATCTACTTCTATAACACTTTGCAGAAGCTTAATCGATTTGAGCAAGATCAAGAGAACACATATAACTGAGAATGAGAAATCAATCACACATAACACAGAAGAATAACCTGGGGAAAGCCTCAACCTAAAACCCAAATCTCTGTATTATCATACAAGTGGAAATATGTCTGGATTACACAAAGCTTTAGCTCACAAGCTATCCAGCTCTTAGTACAATCCCTTTGCTGCTCATAGACAGTCAAAGGCTTCTCACAAACCTTCTCCTCTGCCCTCCAAGCCTCCTATTTCCTTGCGCAGTTTCTCCTGGGTCCTCAAGCTACTACCTGTGTGTAATAATCCCTTACACACTTCTCTAACCTCTGAAATAACTGCACAAACCTGAAGGAGATAATTCCTTCTATATGGACGAGTTTCCTTTATAGGAAAAATTCCTCCAACTGATAGTACACTATCCCTTCCTCTGATCTCAACTGGGTCTTTGACTGAACTGACATGCATGAGTTATCTATGAGAGAATATTCAGTTATTTGGAGAGCAGCAGTTACATGCATGCAAGCATTAACTAACTGAACTCACAATTAATTCCACAAACTGTTGGAACTAATCTAACTGGGCTTAACTTAGTGAATTGAGCTAACTAATTACAACTCAAATTACAACTCATCCTTATCTCTTTAACTGAGGGATAAATTCCTCAATCAATGGAGAAACTATTGCATGTCTTCACATAGACTTCTTGTTTGGATTTCTACAACTAATTAACTCAAGATGAATTAATTAATTATTAATCAAACAACTGCTAAGAACAAATTCGAATTTTACTTCTCAATTTTAGTTCAGGGACTAACTAAAATTTGAATCCATCCCGAAATTCTATTTATAGCAATGCTATTTTTAGCACTTCCATTTTTCATTCCTTATTGCTATGTCCAACACTGGTACCCGAACTGCTATTTATAGTAGTGCTATTTTTAGCACTTCTATTTTTATCATTTCTTGTTGCTATTTTCAACACTCCCTCTCAACAAGAAAGGAATTCAACTTGAACCCGATCCTAAACCTTTGGAATGTTCTACATGCAACACTTCTCCCAAGTGTTGTTACTCCAACAACTCTAGAAACAAAAAAATCTCCCAACTGACCTCTCTGTTGGGCTAGAAACATCCTCTGATGCTGAAGCTCCATCTGCCACTAACAAGTGCTCCCTCTGTGACCTCTGAGCTGCTATAACACTCCATGCATCTCACACCATTGCACACCTCTCTGTGCCATCCAGCACTGGTGCAACACTCCTGTGCTTCTCACATTGTTGCAGCCTGCTAGCTCTGCACTGTCTTGGGATTCCTGCACTATAGCTCTCTCTGCCGCTCCATCCACATCTATCTCTACCTACTCAGCCAGTCTTGATACTCCTCATCGGGGCTCCCGTAGCAAGGTATAATCAAAGAGGTTGGGTACCTCAACGATCCTGCACCTATTCCAACCTTCTTGGGACTGTCACTCCACATTGCCCCACCTCCGACCTGGAGGTATGGATGCATGTGATCCCTCTGCCCACTTGGCCCAAAATTTCCCCCTACTGGAGGTCTTTGCATGAGTGGATGCCTCCACTCGGTCTCCTCTTAGATTCTCTAGTTGTGGCTACTCCACAACCTTTTGAAGCTACTTCACCAATTGTGGCTCCTCCACAATTGTCTGAGACTTCTTCTAGCACTGCATGCTGAGAGGTAATGTACTCTCCCTCTAAACCACCAAGTCTCCAACAGTTGCCTTGCTCCTCAAGGCTTTGCATGAATCTTGAACCTCAAGAGCATATAGGTTCTTAACTCGTGAACCAATCTACTTCACCTGTTTAGTGGTGATGTGTCGAAGGAAAACCTTTCCCTTACTGAAGACTACATATTAGCCTTTGTCTTCTCGCATTACGATCGACACCAAATTTTTCTTCAGTCCTGGTACATACTTGACATCGATTAAGGTAATGTGAGCTCCATGCTCCCTCTGAAAAAAAACCGTGCCTACACCTGAGACACTATACTTTTCATCATTAGCCATCGCTATGAGTATTTGGAGATCTTTCTCCTCCAAGGTACTGAACAAACTCTTGTCACCGGTCATGTGGAAAGAAGCTCCACTGTTAAGAAACCAAACATATCCCACCATGGATGAAACCATGCATGCGAAGAGGGTGAAACCCAACTCGAACTGTGAGGCCAATGCCTCACCTTCAGATCCTTCCTTGGATCCCATCTTGGATTTCTTCAGTGGACAATATGTAGCAAAATGGCCCACCTCATGACAATGAAAGCATCGCACTTTCGATTTGTCAAACTTCTTTCCACCATGGGAAGAACTTGATTTGGGATGAGAATCCTTCTCCTTCCCTTTCTTCACCTTACTCTCTAAGGTGATGAAGAACCATCTCGAGTGCTTCTTCTTATCTCCTCCTACATTAGATCCGACCAAAGTTGTTCCCAATCTAGCAGTTTTCCTCTTCCATTAACCAAGTCTTGGTAGCTATGCCAGCTCTTAGGAAGAATGAGGAGAGCAAGACTCACCATGTCATCATCGACTGTCATGATCCATACACTTCCAAGCTCATCCCTGCAGGTGGTGAGCTTGTTCAGATATGTAGAGATCGTGTCGCCCTTTTCACACTTGATTTTCTGAAGCTTGTCTTTCAGCGCCAGCTTCCTTTGATCGCTGCTGTTCTGATATAGATATTCCAATGTTTTCCACATTGAAAATGATGTCTCCTTCCCATGGAGACTCAAGACTAGGTGGTATCGAACTCCCTCCAGTAGGATTCTCCTTTCTCTAGCCACACATTTATTCCTTTCCACTAATTCTGTAGCATCAGTCGCCTTAGGGACTTCTTGGTCAATGAAGTCCTTTATACCATTATCCTCTAATAGTGCTTCCATGTGATCCTTCCAGGCTATATATTTCAAGGTGCCATCAAGGGCATACTCGAGTCTTAAACCATTGAACGCCATTGGTGAATTGAGATGTGATAAGAACTCGATTTCTATATTCAGGAACCTAAAACTTCGAACTTCTCCCTTCTTGTCTACTGTTCTCCACTTTGATCACCTTTGCTCCGATACCATGTAGAAATTCCCACTGTAGATCAACAGATTATGCAATATACTAAAACACAATACAAGATCTTCTTCTATAACACTTTTCAGAAGCTTAATCGAATTGAGCAAGATCTGGAGAACACATATAGCTGAGAATGAGAAATAAATCACACATAACACAGAAGAATAACCCGGGGAAAGCCTCAACCTAAAACCCCAATCTTTGTATTATCATACAAGTGGAAATATGCAAGGATTACACAAAGCTTTAGCTCACAAGCTATCCAGTTCTTAGTACAATCCCTTTGCTGCTCATAGACAGTGAAAGGCTTCTCACAAACCTTCTCCTCTACCATCCAAACCTCCTATTTCCTTGCACAGTTTCTCTTGGGTCCTCAAGCTACCACCTGTGTGTAATAATCCCTCACACACTGCTTTGACCTCTGAAATAACTACACAAACCCGAAGGAGATAATTCCTTCTATATGGATGAGTTTCCTTTATAGGAAAAATTCCTCCAACTGATAGTACATTGTCCCTTCCTCTGATCTCAACTGGGTCTTTGACTGAACTGACATGCATGAGTTATTTATGAGAGAATATTTAGTTATCTGGAGAGTAGCAGTTACATGCATGCAAGCATTAACTAACTGAACTCACAATTAATTCCACAAACTGTTGGAACTAATCTAACTGGACTTAACTCAGTTAACTGAGCTAACTAATTACAACTCAAATTACAACTCATCCTTATCTCTTTAACTGAGGGATAAATTCCTCAATCAATGGAGAAACTGTTGCATGTCTTCACATAGACTTCATGTTTGATTTTCTACAACTAATTAACTCAAGATGAATTAATTAATTATTAATCAAACAACTGCTAAGAACAAATTCGAATTTTACTTCTCAATTTTAGTTCAGGGACTAACTAAAATTGGAATCCATCTCGAAATTCTATTTATAGCAATGCTATTTTTAGCACTTCCATTTTTCATTCCTTGTTGCTATGTCCAACACTGGTACCTGAACTACTATTTATAACATTGCTATTTTTAGAACTTCTATTTTTAGCATTTCTTGTTGCTATTTTCAATAGGTTCCTAAGGGTCCTAATGCTAATGTTGAAGGTCTGTAAAGTGTGTTTCCATCGGTTCCACTTCGTTAACATAACTTAGGAGGTCTAATCATATCATAGTGACCTATTGTCACATGTTTACCCCTGGTTGGCCAGTTACTTGGGTAAATGTGGGAGGAGGGTGTTACAAACTGGTTAACCTACATTATGCAAGGGACCACAAGTAGTTAGGGAATAATCTGATAAGCCCATTGTAATGGATGTATGGTACTGAGAGACCCATGGTATTGTATGTATGAAGCCTATATAGAGGCTAGAGTCTCTCCATTGAGACATGTCAAGTATTGTTGTATTGTCGAACATATGGCTTAAGGAGTGATCTCATTCCTTAAGGAGTAGTTGTATGTTGTTTCCCTAACTCAAGGGTTTTGATATTAATAAATATCTAAAATATTTTATCATTTATTAATTATTATGTTATTCTTTTGCCATATTTGCAAGTTTATTATAATTGAATGTCAGCTAATACTAGTGGTATCAAAGCTCTTTCTTGGGCTAAGTGGGGAGATTTTTTTTTTTGATAAAATATTTCAGATCTTTATTAATATCAAACCCCTTGAGGTAGGGCAACACCATACAACTACTCCTTAAGGAAGGAGAACACTCCTCAAGCCATATGCTTGACAATACAACAATACTTGACATGTCTCAATGGAGAGTCTCTAGCCTCTATATAGGCTTCATACATACAATACCATGGGTCTCTCAATACCATACATCCATTACAATGGGCTTATCACATTATTCCCTAACTACTTGTGGTCCCTTGCATAATGTGGGTTAACCACTTTATTTATTAACTATGACCCATTTATTTATCATCCTTACATTATTACATCATATTATTCCCTTGGGTACCTCCCTTTGTACCCCATATTATCCCCCCTAGGTATACTACATCACATGCACACAATCTGCCTAAATTAATCGAGCTAACACGCACTCTGCCTTCGACATCCGTGCGACCATCACATAATATATATCCTGCATGAAAAAATAGATCGTTCATATTATAAATTCAAAATCATAGGATGTCCTTGGCATTCCCATGCGACCAACATATACACACAACTTGTATAAAATAGTTAGGCCAAAACATGTGATGCCCTTGGCATCCCCGCGCATCCATCACATACACACAACCTACAATTAAAACACATATATATTCATTCACAATGGCCAATATACATTTGTGAGAGTGATACATACCTAGATTATTATGCTCATGAGAGCGATCAAGAGGAAGAGCCAAATGGCTCACATCAAGACCCAGGGGGGGCAGAGGAGCCTATTCTTTTTTCCTGGTTTGAGCCTATCAACAGTGAAAAAAATTCTCAGAGGAGAAAGAAAGAGTCTATTTTTTTTAGTTCAATAGTTGGTGGGTATTTAATATTGAAGTTTTGCCTTGTAGGCATTTTTAAATTTCTACTCGCTGATTGCCGACTTTAGCACCAAATCAAGTCTCATAATGTGATCTAGTTGAGGCAGAAAAGTCGACACAAACAACGCCTAGTCTAGCACCATCAAGTTATTTTTTTACAAAATGTTCTTTCTTTACAATTTTAACACTATTAACTATTTTAATATTCATCATCATATTTGCTTTCATTGAAATAAATAATCTTTGATAGGCGATGAAATATCTTGCAATGTAGGAATATAGTTGGAATTATCATGTAGAAAGTGTAGATGAAATTAAAGAGACAATATTTTGATTGTGGCATCATGGTTGATTTTAAGCAATCTAGTCGATCAAGCTCAAAAAATAAGAATATTATTGAAAGGAATCTACAATACACTGGGAAAATCCATGAAATTATTGAGTTGGATTACTGCTCTTTTAAATGTTTTATTTTTAAGTGTAGATGGTATGAAGGATTTGAGAGGACACTAAGACTTGATACCCATAGTGGATTGTTTTCTATAGATTCCTCAAATTTCCTACCATAGGATAAGGAGCCTTATGTTCTACCAATTCATTGTGAGCAAGTATTTCTTTAACTCAAACAATAAGTGGTAGTGGTAATTAATCTATTAATTCATAGTTTATTGTGAATATATGTGTGTGTGTGTGTGTGTGTTTATTAAACAATAAAAATGTTATAGCACAGGTCTAATATTTGTCTGTCATTCATGTGCAGGTATTTTTTATGAAGATATTTTGGACCCAAAATGGATATTTTTCATATATTATGATCGAAGATTAAGGCATGCATTTGACAATGCATTAGTGGATACTGAGGAGAATAATGATGGCCAACAAAATGAGAGATAGGAATTAGAGAACGTTGAAGAAATTGAAATCCATGATGATGTTGAAGATGGTTATGTTTAGGAACAAGAAGACATTAATCTAGAATTAGATGATGTTATAGAAGACAAGAATATGGATGGTATAGAAAACGATGATCAAAATACATCTGGTAACAATATAAATGGTCAATACTCAAATTTCAATGATGATGAAGATGAAGCAGGTCAAGATGAAGATGATCATAATATTAAATACTTGAAAGAACTTATGAACATTGACAATGATACACTAGATGACATTGTTGGAGACAATAACATTAATAAGCAAGACTTCCAAATTTTCACAATTATTTGTAATCCATGTTTAAAAAATGATAATTTTATGGCCCAAAATTTGATTTCTTTTAGAATAGTGAGTATGATATGTTGTAGAAAATGTTTTTATCTTTAGGATGGAATGATCATTATTACACTGCCGATTAATTGCAGGTCTTGGTGTGCATTTATTTGAGGCACACAATCCCGACCTTTTACCCTATAAAATCAATCCAATTTGGAGTATTCATGCACAACAAAAATTTAATGAGGATGATGTTTTTCCAGCCAAATTTAATGAGGATATACTTCATGTTATGTGGGGATGCATGTTCCCCACACATTTTAAAGGTCTCTTAGGTCACATATAAATAGGAAGAGACTTCAAATTTGTAAATCGTAACACATTGGTGACAAGAGGAAGGAGTTCACTATCTTTTACCCTTTTCTTTTTCTTGTTTGGAATTCTACTAATATTGAGGAAGAGTACCATTGTTGTGGAATTGATGCTCATGATGATGAAATTTTCTAGTTTATGAGGTACTATGTGTTTTTATAAGATTGGTTTTAAGTTTTTATTTTTTACTATTTATTTAATTGAAATTCTATGTATTTTCTTGAGGTATTATCATGGCATGTTAGCACCTAGGTGGATCTTAGATACTAAATTCTAGTAGAACGAATCTAGTTGATAGTGAATCCCATAAGTTCCTTCATTCTCTTAAACCCTATAATTCTAGTCATGTGTTGGGAATTCCTTTCCAAGAATTTTCCAATCGATTAGTGACATTGAAACCCTAGATATACTTAGACTTCATTGTCAAACAACAAATACTAACTAATATGTTTGTCTCCATTCTCCTTACTTATTTATCGTAAACCCTAATTAGGTCACTTGACCTAATCTTAAACTTAAAAACCTAAAAAATATGTACAATATAAAAAATCCTAAAATAGACCATGCAAACCATAGGTGCTATCTCTTTTTCTTTCCCTTGGCAACATTTAAGCCTAATTACTACTAAAATAATGTCATCCAATGATACTTATATGATTTTAACCAAGAAACTACAAGTTTCAACTATTAAAATTCAAATTTGATTTTTCCTAGTCTATCCCCTTGTTCCTGAACATTCCTAGTGTGCATTGATTTGAGCCACATAAACCTTTCCTTTTACCTTATGAAATCGATGAAATTTGGAGTATTCTTGAACAACAAAAATATATATGTGAAAAATTAAAAATATTTAGTTGTATTAATGTTACCTATGAATAAAAAATACTCTCCAAGTTGAATCATTCAATTTGGCCTTGAAATGAAGGATGGATGTGCATTTTTGTGAAGCGGGCCAAAAGTGACTTCTATTGTTCACAAACTATTGACACTTTTGTGGGGATACCGTGAACAACAATTGCTCCAACACTTTCATTTACATTAACTTTAACCTTCAAATAACTAAATTAGAAAAAATTAATTGTATTAATGTTACTTATGAGTTAAAAAATACTCTCCAAGTTGAATCATTCAATTTGGCCTTGAAACAAAGGCTAGACATGCATTTTTGTGAAGTAGGCCAAAATTTCCTTGCTTCACTAAAATGCTTGCCCATACTTCATTTATTGGAAAATCTGATTGATTCAAATTGAAAATTGTTTATTTAATTATTTTATACACTTTTACATTGTTATATATTTACTTTAAGCTTAAATATTTATACTTCAGATTTTATACAACATTCTAAGTTTTGTTTCAACTTGCCTTATGTGAAAGTTGTGTAGAAGGGGGAAACAAATTTATGTAGGATATTTGTGAGACATGATGCAAGGTTATATCCTAAGGTTAGAAATTTTCCAATCATGTCCCATTTCAAATTTCATCACCAATAGTGTAGTTGGTTTGGCCTGTGAGTGCATATTTGTTATCACTGTGATCATTAGCAGATATGATCAATTGTTATTCCAACATACTTGGATTTTAGTGTATAACATTTCCTATATGACAATGGCTATGATATGTTGCATAACATGGTTTTATATTTAGGTTTCAATGGATATTATCACATAGTCAATTAAGTACATGTCCTAGTGTGCATTTATTTGAGGCACTCAAACCTTGATTTTAACCTTACGGAATCAATCCAATTTGGCATATTCTTGCACACCAAAAATTTCTATGTGCAAAATTAATATTAATTATGAGTAAAAAATTACT
Organism: Pinus tabuliformis; assembly: GCA_031772625.1. Taxonomy (NCBI): domain Eukaryota; kingdom Viridiplantae; phylum Streptophyta; class Pinopsida; order Pinales; family Pinaceae; genus Pinus; species Pinus tabuliformis. Next base: position 392,218,757 of record CM062806.1, on the reverse strand, counting down.
CTCCAATTTGAATCATTCAATTTTTCCTTGTAGTGAAGGTTGGGTGTGCATTTTTGTGAAGTAGGCCAAAATTGCCTTGCTTCACTAAAATGCACACCAAGGCTTCATTTATTGGCCAATTTGATTGATTGAAATTGTATATTTTTTATTTAATTACTTTACACACTTTTGAATTATTATATGTTTATTTTGATCCTTAAATAATTGTGTTTCAGATTTCATAGAACATTCCAAGTTTTCCTTCAACTTGCATTATGTGAAAATTGTGCTTAGGTTTTGCTTCAGCTTGTTGTTGTGCAAAAAAATTGTCCTTTTCGTTCAGAGCAATAGTTCCAACTCTTCACACTAATTGCAAATTCGGGTGGGTTTTGTTATTACGAGGATATTATGTAAAATATATTCAAGGGAAAATGATGGCTAGTGCTAATTAATCTCAAACTCAATAATTGTTATCACACTCTCAGCAATTCAACACTATGGTTGTTACACTCTCAAACCTTGTTCACACTCTCAAGAAATAAACACAATGCAAAATAAAACCATTTTGTCATAATGTCACTCTTATTAAAAAAATAACAACACTCCTAGAAACCATTCTCTCGAAAAATGTTGAAACACACATTCAAATGAACTGATCACACCATCAAACTATAACATCGATTAAATAATTGTCACACCAACAAAGGGACCAGTCCAAGACCTATGTTGTTAACCAATACAAAGGTTAGAATTATGCAATCATTAAAACATGAACACAACTAACAATAATAGTAACAAAAATCACACATGAATTATAACCGAGAGGAAATAAATCAAACAACTACAATACCTTCCTAACCAATGATCCTTACTAAGAAGGAGGGCCCTTCCTTCCCAGTAGAGGTTGGTACACTACGCACCACACAATCTAGTAAACATAAAGGTATGGCACCACTAATGATTGAGATTGCATTAATGAAACATACAAGATCACAACGTAGGTGCTCTCCCCCTCTAGCATTGTCTATTTGTTTCTATATGTTTATCTTGTGTGGGTAGAAAGTGCACACCTCTTTATAAATTCATATTACAATGACATGATCATCATTAGAATCTATCGTTTCTCATGTGATCTAATTCAAGAATACATATTAACAATTTGATAACAATTTCCAAGTTTAGGACAAAGTTGTAACAACTTTTCCAAATTACAATAAATATTAATATAAAATCCTAATTGTTTCAGTTGCGTTGTCTACAAACTTCTCCTTTCACAGTCGAACTATCTTTTGACTAAATGATTTCCAAATTGATCTTCATAACTAATTGAAGGAAGTTAGTTTATCCAAAATAGGTCTTCATGTGTTATGACAATGCTCAATGAGTCCTTGTCTTGTCCTTGGTGATGCAAATCTAGAACATGTAATCCTGCAACATCTCAACAAACCACAAACCCTGTAACAACCCAGTTGTCAATTTTACTAGAAAGATAACCTAAAACTGTAGTTCTTATTCCAAATTACAAGTATAATTGGATCATAAGGATGACATATAAAAAGAGACATACTTAGGTTGATAATGATTGTTACAGTGGCATAGTATGGCCTTGAGAATAAAAAAGGGTAAAGAAAAGGTAGGAAAATGAGTGCAAAATATGCCAATTTCATGTCCCAACATCTCCCCCCAACTTAAGTATCTGCATGTCCTCATGCATACCCTTGTAATTGGTTCTTGATGTGCTAAGAGTGAAATTATAAAAATTTGTAGGCTCCTATAGTATCCTTTATATATTCTCTGTAGCCTCGGGAAAGTACCAATTCCATTTCCCATAATTTATCAATAAGATGATATGGATGTTGATACTGATAGGTAGGGAGCCAAATAAGAGGAAATATGAACCTAAGTCCAAGCCAACTAGTCCCACATCTCCTAATGCACTCCACATACTGAAAAGCACTAGAGGGTGCCTAGATAAAATTATGAAAACATGGGTCCTAATCTCTTAACTCTCTGTAAGTGTCCCATCTAAGTTTTCTCCCATCCAATGCATCATGTCTTATCCCTTTGATGCTTTTAATACAATGTTCCAAAAAATTGGTTCTAAACTCCATTATCATCTTCTTGGTGTCTGGATACTGCCATATCTTGCTATACAACCTCAAGACTCTTTCAGAAGACCTTAGTTCATTTCGAATAAGAAATTTCACCCTTTCTTCATTAGTTGTTACAATATCATAGGAAGCCTTCCAACTAACATGATTTTGCACAAAATACACAAAGGCTCTCAACTGAACATCTCTAATGTATGGTGTGAGGTTAAGATATATTTCAACAAAACAAACATAGTCATGCATATATAGTTCACACAATATATGTTATGGAAAAGTGGCCTTCTGGAGAGTTTCTAGAAAGTCTTGAGCCTTCCTTATCTCATATGGTCATTTCTCCTTGAGGGTTTGCAATCGAAAATGGAAGAACGTTTCTTGCAAAAACAAGGGATAGGATGGAGAATGAGGTCTCCAAATTAATATATTATGAACAAGTTCATACATAGACTCCTTTTCTTGCTATGACAATTATACTTCCTTTTGTAATTCTTCCACTTGCAATAATGCATGCTTCCTTTCTTTCTAAATCCTCACCAAGTCTTGAATGTTCAATTTTTTAGCCCATGTCCTCTTCAGATTATCAAAAAATTCCTTATGTTGTTTTAGAGGAATAACTTAAGCCTTCAACAAGATTGCTAATTTTCTCCACTTCTCCAATTCCTTAATAAAAAAAGTTGAATTCAATGGCTCCTTAGGTTTTAACTGAGTTGTTTATGTTACTATTACAACAACAATTTCAACAGTTTCCTAAAGCATCTCTTCATTCCCTTTCTCCACCAACTGCACTATCTCAACTGTTGGTTCTTGTGTGACAACAACATCATCGATAGGTTCTTGTGGAGCAGTGACCAATTTTATTTCAGTTTTCTCTGTTTCAGCTACTAGTTCTTATGTAATAGTATCATCATAAACATGTTCTTGTGGAATAGCACATTGCTTTTCTCCATCCTGATCTACTTCAATTGTTGGTTCTTATGTAACAACAACATCCTCAACAGATTCTTATGGAAAAAAATTTGGAATTATTGATCTTTCTCTCCATCTTGAATTCCAACCAGAATAGTGCTTGGCCTTTCACAATCTACTTCCTCTAGCATTTTCTTACATCCACACATAATCTAAGTGAAATTACTTCTACTAGGGTTTCTAATCCATTTTGTTTTCTAGACAGAAGATGCCATTCAACCATGGTAAGTTGTTTCTGTTAGCCTTGCTAGAAAAATGCCTACAAATGGATCCATATAGGCTCTTAGAGTCTCCAAAGTTGCTTAAAAACATGCCAATGAGTCCATTAATGCCCTTGAAATCTTCAATTTTTGCTCACAGATCATCTAACAATTAAAATCAGCGCAAGAGGAAAGCCCTTGGAAGGGCAAAAATGCACTATCGGGAGGCTAAAATGCTTAAAAAACTATGAAAAACCCACAAACGCAGGCTTAAACAGAGGGATGAACAGCCACCGTTAGATCTGGCCAATCAACAACCCAGATCTAGGTGGCTAATCACAATTGGCCGAGCAGAGGGGACAGTCTAAAGGCGGGCACATGACACTGCTAATCAGCGATCACCGATGATCGGATCGGTGGATCGCGACGGTGGAGAACATATGTTATGTTATATAAAGGCCTAGGCGTTGAGCGATTATCGATTGTGATTTGTCGCATCGCTATGTCACATCGGTGATATACCATGGGCAGGGCCTATGCACATACATACGGGGGCCCGATGGGCCGGACTAGATGGCATCATAGTTGGGAATTCATAAATTTTGAGATCAGCGTCGAAGCAGTTTTCAACGTTTTTTGAGTATTTTCGTTGTTTCAACAAAATACAAACGGAAGCAGGGACAGTGCTAATGTGATAAAACCCGAACCCGAAAGGGTTTTGAGAAGAAAAATGGATATATTTTCAAGTCTGCAGAAGGCCCATTTTTAATGTATTTCATGTATTTTCGTTGTATAACGAAAATACGAAGGGAGCATTGGCCAGTGTGATTGTGATGAGCCTCGGACCCAAAAGGGTCCGGGAAGTGGAATATATGATATTTGAAGTCCGCCAAAGCATTTTTCATGCATTTTTCAGTGTTTTCGCATATTTCATTATATAAGGGAAATACACAGGCTAGGCCAAATGCGACTTGCGATGGCGACGAGGGCGTACCTGATGGATAATTAAACTATATTTTACAACTTTTGAAGTCCAAAATACATAGTGATGAGCAGGATTTATCAGTATTGTAGTGTTTTCGTTGTTTATGACCAAAGTAGTCACTGTTTGCAGTTTAAAGGGAAACACAAAGGCCTAAAGACCTATTTCATATAACAGCACCCAGGAGACAGTTTGCCGGGAAACAGAGCCCAGAAAGGGAAAGAGAAGGGCCACAACACACTACACCCCGAAACAGAAAGTTCAGGGAGCTCAGAGAGTGTAACAGCCACACCAACAAACGTTATGGAGCATCTCTAGCACAGAAAATCTCCTAGACAGCACAACAAGGCACCAAATATATCTAAAATCAGTTACTCTACTGTCAGAAGCAGAAAAATCCAAACCCATGCTTGCCTAGAGGGCATCAAATAAGTTAACAATGCATATAAGGCAGATTAAGACTCCGAGCCTCTTAGAGCTCAGGAGCATTGTAAATAGGCTATAAATAGTTTAAAGTAAGATGTAATAGGGGTTCAAATTTTGGAGATTAGTCCTCCTATGTTCATTCAATCTTCTCATCTTCATTCTAGCAATATAAGATTCTTTTGCCATTATATGTTCAATGTCCATTCTCTTTGCTGTTCTATGCTTGCACTTGAACAATTTGTTCATGTTTTCTTTGTGTCTAAGGCTAGATAATTGTCATCTTATCTCTTCTTTGGTATATTAGATTTGCAGGCTTCTTTGCTGCCTATAGCTAGCCATCCATATGTGGTCATATATGCATCTACCAGTACAATCAGTATTCTCTTTTGCTGCTTGTAGCTAGCCATTGATGTATGTTTATGTATGCAATCTACTGGTATAGTCAATATTCTCCATCTATCCATTGAATTTATAACTTATTGAGCATTAGTGGTCTAAAGCCTTATATTGGTGAGAACGTTCATGCATACATTGAGTGAAAACAGAGCTGAAATGGTTATCTATCTTGATCCAAACCATCATTTATTCCAATAGTTCAGAGAACGATATTGAAGATTATATGTTACCAGGCATCTCTGAGCTACAACCTAGGACCGTTTCTTGGAGTGATAACATAATTGGTGTCGTTGTCGGGGAGAGGAAACTAAAGCTCAGCTTCCCTGGGAAACGACACGGATCCAACTTTGATGATAGACAAAGTGTGGACATATTTTGGTTGTAATCATCTATCTAGTGACTCTACTGGAGGCCAAACCTCTTGGCGACTCCACTTCATAGTTCTGGCTCAATTTGTGAGGCATACTCGGAGAAATCCTCAAAATCTACAAGCTGACCCATTGCCTGAAAAATCTTCTATATCTCTTGAATCATTGACCGGAGAATCCACAGTATAAACATTTTTGTACCAACGTTTCAAATCCCAAGTGGGATCCATCATCAGGGTTGAAGAATGATGATAAAAGAAGAGCAATAAGGCTTGTAATAGAACAAATACATGTTGAGAGTATAGCATCTAATACTAGCAGTGAAGAAAAACTCTCAGAGATTCATAAATCTCCTTATTCTTTAGGTTCTCCTTTTGCTTTAAGCCCAAAGGAAACCTCACCTCCTATCCATCATACTCCTTTAGTCCTGTCAGTCACTCCTCAACCCTCTATCATTCAGACTGCCAATACTCTTTTAGCCACCACAACTATGGTAGGTCCACAAGCACCTACCAAAATGGAAAGAATCATAGCTGCTAGGTATGGACCTCTAATACTGCCCACTCCTTTGAATGCCATGCATACTGGAGAATATCATAAATATAGGCTTAAGTTCACTGGAACTGAAGGTGTTACTGCTGAAGAACATGTTGAGTCATTTTATAGCTATGTTGATAATCTGGACATTAGTGAAGATGATGTGTGGATGAGAGTCTTTGTCCAAAGCCTAGACGAAGACGCTAGAAAATGGTTCAGAGAACTAACCCCAACATCTATAGCAGATATTGAAGCTTTAGATGATGCATTCCTAAAGAATTGGGGGGATAAGAAGGATATCCTCTACTACCACACTGAGCTTGGGAACTTAAAGAGGGAAAATGGTGAGTTGTTGTCTGATTTTAATAAGAGGTTTAACTGTATGTACAACAAGATACCAGTTGAAGTAAAACCCACTACTACCTCTTCTAAACTCACCTATGCTAGTGCTTTTGATTCTAACTTCTGCCTACTGTTGAGAGAGAGGCGATGTGCTGCTTTGGCTGACATGTAGGATGCAGCCTTGGAAGTGTAATCAAACATCATGGCTGCAGAGAAGCTCAAGGTAAATGTTGATAGAAAAAGACAAAGGTGTGAGTCTTCATCATTCTCTGATCCTAAGTTAGATAAAATGACCAAAATGATCGAGTCATTAGCCTCTGAAATCTCTAAATTGAAGGTTGAGCAGCACCCGAGGAAAGGAAGAGTGCCTAATACCTTTGCTCCTAGAAATCCAAATCCAAATCCACATAGAAGACCAAATGAGTAGTTGAAGATTTTGCAAAAAATCAAAGATGCTAATGAAGACCAAAGGGTGAAGGCTCCTTTTCAAAATGCAGTCATGGAAGAAGAGTAGTTTGAAGAAGATGATGAGATCCATTGTCTGGAAGACAAAGGCAATGCTTCCTTTTTGACCTCGGCTGCCTATGAAAAGTCATTATGCAATGACCAGATCAGCCAAGAATGGGATGGTGAGCTATTCTACAAATTGTAGATCAGCAAAGATACAATTTGAGGTCAAAGATAAATAATGCCAAGGAAACTCCTGTTCAAAGAGTTGCTGTCCTTGCAATATAGCAAGCTAATAAGCAAAACAAACTGGCAGTTGATCCCATTATCCTCAAAGCTCTAGCTCATGAGGTAAGAGGCCTTGACAAGTCTCCTTCTCCTTTCATTTTTCAATTCGAAATTCAGAAGCTAAGAATACATATGCCTCTGATTGAACTAGTGAAGAATGAGTCCTTCAAAAGATCCATCCTCGAGGCCCTTGAGCCTAAAGCCATCCAAGCCTCCACTGACTATGTAAATCTGCAAGATGACAAACCAACTGTTATTCTCAGCCCAATGATTGAAAATTGTGAAGATAGCTCCCCATCCTTCTATGTTCTCTGACTATTCATGAAAAAATCCTTCACAACTACCTTTTGGACACTGGAGCCAACCATAATCTAATGCCCGAGGCTATTATGGATGAGTTGGGTCTTGACATCACTAAGCCTTATCATGACTTGTTTTCTTTTGACTCTAGAAAAGTGAAATGTCTAGGATTAATCAAGGACCTAGCCATCACTTTGTCTCAGCTGCCTATGAAAAGCATGATCATGGATATTGTGGTATCTGATGTACCCCCAAGTTTGGCATGTTACTTTCCAGAGGTTGGATCGAGAGATTAGATGGATCATTACAAAATGATCTGTCATATGCTACTATCCCAGTTTTCAGAGGTGAGAGCAAGAGATTATACAGAGAGGCATAGTTGGCTTATATCATCAACGATGAGAAGAACCCTACTAATCATCCCATCTATGCTGTTGACACTGATTTTGGAGCATGTATTCTTCATATTGAAGAATCCCAGTTGGCCTCCATGCAGCTTAAAAAACTAGTTTTCCAAATCACTGAAGAAGAAGGCCCACAGATTTGGGACATGTTCTTTGATGGAGCTTGCTCTAAAGAAGCTGCAGGGGCAGGTGTAGTCCTTGTGTCCCCAACATAGGAATACATTCATTTATCTTTCAAATTAACCTTTCAGGTCACAAACAACATAGCAGAGTACGAAGCTTTGATTCTGGGCTTAAACGCCGCTAAAGAAATGGGTATCAAAGGCCTGAAGGTGTTTGGAGATGCAAACCTCATCATTCAATAGGTAAATAAAGCGTTCCAAGCAAATAATCCAAAGTTGAAAGCATACAGAGATGAGGTATGGAGGCTCAAGGACTCTTTTAATGATTTCAGTATTTCTTATATTCCAAGAATGAAGAACTAGCTTGCCAACTCCCTTGTGGTCTCAGCGAGCATGTTTATTCCTCCTTTGGCTCCTAAATTGACATATGAAGTTCAGGTAAAATATATACATCTCTGCCTGACAATGTCAGATATTGGAGAGTTTTTGAAGATGATGAGGATATTAACAGGTTTTTACAAGTCGTTGAGGAATTTGCTGAAACACACATCGACCAGGAAAATGAAACCATGGGAGAATGCGGCCAGTCCAAGCTAAAAAGCGAGATCGATCGAGGAAACATCGTCCAGTTGCCTAGTAACCATATACCCAAGGGATTAGTTCCTTTAGAGAAGCTGTTTGACCAAAACGATGTGCCATATAGGCCTACTGAAATAGAAAATGAGACTGTTGTTCGTAAAGACAATATAGGGAGCCTAACCCATCTGAAATACATAAATATGTCCACTCAATTGTCCTTTGCCCAGAATTCCAACTATTACACCCTCATGAACCAATTCGCTGATATTTTTTCTTGGCAATACAATGATCTCAAAAATTATGATACAAAGATCATTCAACATAAGATCCCACTGGAAAAGAACACCACCCCTTTTAAGTAGAAATTAAGACCTATCAACCCTCTCTTATTGCCTTTGATTGAGAAAGAAATCAAGAAGCTGTTGGATGCCAAAATCATAGTTCCCCTAAGGTATTCAAAGTGGATAGCTAACATTGTGGTAGTAATAAATAAAAATGGAGAAATCAGGCTTTGTGTCGACTTCAGAAATCTGAACAAGTGCTCTAAAAAAGATAACTATCCCCTGCCTAAGATGGAACACTTGCTGTAAAGAGTTTCAGGGGCTAGAGTCATGTCTTTCTTAGATGGATATTTAGGTTACAATCAGATTGCTGTACATCTTGAAGATTAGGAAAACACCGCCTTCACTACTCCTTGGGGCACTTTCATGTACTCCAAGATGCCTTTCGACCTGATGAATGCTGGGCTACTTTTCAGAGGGCCATGGACATAGCCTTTTTAGGGGATAAGGACAAGTTTGTCCTTATTTATCTTGATGACATAACAGTCTACTCCAGCAGCCATGAAGACCATTTACAACATTTGAAGAAGGTCTTCCTAAAGTGCAGACAGTTTGGAATTTCAGTAAACCCAAAGAAGCCACAGTTTACTCTAGAAGAAGGAAAACTTCTGGGACATATTGTTTCTGCTGAAGGTGTGAAGATTGATCTAGCAAGGGTTCAAGCCATTCAGACATTGTCCATCCCAAGGTCAAAAAGGGACATTCAATCCTTCCTCGGTAAGATTAACTTCGTAAGGAGGTTCATTCCAAACTTTTCAAAACTTGTAATGAACATCACTTCCATGCTAAAGAAAGGATAAAAAATAAAATGGACCGATGCTTCAAGAAGCTCTTTTGAAGTCATCAAGAAAACTATCATGGAAGCTCCCACTCTAATCAGCCTAGATTACAATAAGGAGTTTTGTATCTTCTCTTTTGCCTCTTATGATACACTTGCAACAATTCTGTTGCAGAAAAATGATGAAGGCATAGAGCACCCCATGGCCTTTTTCAGCAAAACGTTAAGGGATGCTGAACTAAGTTATGACCTTATTGAAAAACAAGCTTATGCTCTCATAAAGTCATTAAAGGCATTCAGAATTTATGTTCTGCATTCCAAAGTATTCACATATGTACCTTCAGCTTCAGTAAAAGATGTCTTAACTCAGCCAGATATTGATGGGAAGAGAGCTAAATGGATTGCAAAATTCATAGAGTTTAACATAGAGGTGAATCCCAATAAGCTTGTCAAAGGTCAGGGCTTGGCTAAACTTATGGCTGAAAAAAATTGCAGCTTGTTAGATATAAATTCCATGGGTCTAAATTCAGAGGATGGGCAGATAGAGGGGGCAGCAGAAGAGCAAAAGCAAAATCAGTCTTTGGCTGAAAATCTAGCCACATGCGAATGGTATTACAACATAGTTCATTTTTTGCAAAAGATAGAAGTCCCTCCAGGACTTAGCTCAAGTCAAGCTTGTGCCATTAAACTCAGATCAACCAAATTATACATTAATAAAAATCTGCTTTATTAGAAAGACCCATCAGGAATCCTCTTGAGGTGTCTAGATAAATAACAATCCGTGGAAGTCATACCCTAGTTCCATTCTAGCATTTGTGGAGGGCATCATTATTGGAAAACCATAGCTCACAAAATCTTGAGGGCTGGATATTATTGGCCTACTCTGTTTTCTGATGTGTTTTCTTTTGTAAAATCTTGTGACAAGTGCTAGAGGTTTGCAGGAAGACATCAGCTAAAATCTTTGCCCTTAAAGCCAATACATGTCAATGGTCCCATCCAATAATGGGGCTTGGACTTTATAGGTGAGATCAACCCACATTCCAGTGGCCAACACAAATGGATCTTAGTATCTACTGATTATTTCACCAAGTGGATTGAGGCTATACCCACTAAGAATGACAATCATCAAGTTGTCATAAAGTTCTTAAATGATAATATTTTCACTAGATTTGGTTGCCCAACCAAACTAGTCACTAATAATGTAGCATCTTTCAAGGCAAAAGAATTGGTGGACATGATTGAATCCATGGGCATTCAAGTGGTGCATTCTACCACATATTATCCTCAAGGAAATGGCTTGGCAGAATCATCTAACAAGAGTCTGGTAAGGGTAATCAAAAAACTATTAGAGGACAACAAAAAGAGCTGGTATTCCAAATTGAAGTTTCCACTATGGGCTGACAGAGTTACCATCAAAAAGTCCATAGGGAATTCTCCATTCAAATTGGTTTATGGCGCTAATGCTATTTTCCCCATCCAACTAATTCTCCCCGTGGCTAAGTTCTTGCAAGAAGAACAAGATGAAGAGAATGATATGGTAAGAAGAATGAATAACCTGGTTGAACTACAGTAGATCAGAGAGCAGCTGGTTGAGAAGTCAAAAGCTCATCAGAAGAAAATCAAAGAAACCTTTGACAGGAAGGCAAAGGTGGACAATTTCCAAGTTGGTGATTGGGTGCTTAAATGGGATGAATTTAAGGAAAAGAAAGGTAATCATGGCAAGTTTGAATCCTTATGGACAGGTCCATTTTCCATCACTCAATTCAGTAGAACAATACATTCATTCTGCACATTCTAGAAGGAGAAGATACTTTTGGTAGCCCAATAAATGGGCAGTTCTTGAAACTTTATTTCATTTAAGGCTTTAAAGCCTTGTCATTGTAAATATGTTTTTCCAGTTTTTATTTCATTACAAAATAGACTCCATGCCCAATGGAACACTAGAAGGAAGATTTGACTTTGTTCCTTTAGGAAAGGCATTGATCTGTGATCCTTGAAACCTCATAAGGAGGATTTCATCCCCAAAAGAAGCCAGTGTTAGCCATGCTAGCAAAAGGCCTACAAATGGATCCATATAGGCTCTTAGAGTCTCCAAAGTTGCTTAAAAACATGCCAATGAGTCCATTAATGCCCTTGAAATCTTCAATTTTTGCTCATAGATCATCTAATGATCAAAATCAGCGCGAGAGGAAAGCCCTTGGAAGGGCAGAAATGCACCATCAGGAGGCTAAAATGCTTAAAAAAACTGTGAAAAACCCACAAACACAGGCTTAAACAGAGGGATGAACAGTCACCATTGGATCTGGCCGATCAATGGCCCAGATCTAGGCGGCTAATCACAATTAGCCGAGCAGAGGGGATAGTCTAAAGGCGGGAGCATGACACTGCCAATCAGCGATATCCGATGATCAGATCGGTGGGTCGCGACAGTGGAGAACATATGTTATGTTATATAAAGGTTTGGGCGTTGATTGATTAGTGATTGTGATTTTTTGTATCACTATGTCGCATTGGCGATATACCATGGGTGGGGCCTGCACATACATACGGGTGGCCCAATGGGCCAGACCCGATGGCATCATAGTTGGGAATACATAAATTTTGAGATCTGCACCCAAGTAGTTTTCAACGTTTTTTGTGTATTTTCATTGTTTCAATAAAATACAAAGGGAAATAGGGACAGTGCCGATGCGATAAAACCCAAACCCGAAAGGGTTTCGAGAAGAAAAATGGATATATTTTCAAGTCCGCGGAAGGCCCATTTTTAATGTATTTCATGTATTTTCATTGTATAACGAAGGAAGCATTGGCTAGTGTGATTGTGATGAGCCTCGGACCCAAAAGGCTCCGGGAAGTGGAATCTACGATATTTGAAGTCCGCCAAAGCATTTTTCACGCATTTTTCAGTGTTTTCGCATATTTCATTTTATAAGGGAAATACACAGGCCAGGCCAAATGCGACTTGCGATGGCGACGAGGGCGTACCTAATGGAAAATTAAACTATATTTTAGGACTTTTGAAGTCCAAAATACACAGTGATGGGCAGGATTTATCAGTGTTGCAGTGTTTTCGCTGTTTATGACCAAAGTAGTCACTGTTTGTAGTTTAAAGGGAAAAACAAAGGCCCCAAAACCTATTTCATATAACATCACCCAGGAGATAGAATGCCAAGAAACAAAGATCGGAAAGGGAAAGAGAAGGGCCACAACATGCTACAACCTGAAACACAAAGTTCAGGGAGCTCAGACAGTGCAACAGCCACACCAACAAATGTTATGGAGCATCTCTGACACAGAAAAACTCCTAGACAGCGCAACAAGCCACCAAAAATATCTAAAAAAGGTTACTCTGCTATTAGAAGCAGAAAAATCCGATCCCATGCTTGCCTAGAGGGCATCAAATCAGTTAACAATGAATATCAGGCAGATTAAGACTCTGAGCCTCTTAGAGCTCAAGAGCATTGTAAACAGGCTATAAATAGTTTAAAGTAAGATGTAATAGGGGTTCAACTTTTGGAGATTATTCCTCCTCTGTTCATTCAAGCTTCTCATCTTCATTCTAGCAATATAAGCTTCTTTTGCCATTATATGTTCAATGTCCATTCTCTTTGCTGTTCTATGCTTGCACTTGAACAATTTGTTCATGTTTTCTTTGTGTCTAAGGCCATATAACTGTCATCTTATCTCTACTTTGATATATTAGATTTGCAAGCTTCTTTGCTGCCTGTAGCTAGCCATCCATATGTGGTCATATATGCATCTGCCAGTACAATCAATATTCTCTTTTGCTGCCTGTAGCTAGACATTGATGTATGTTTATGTATGCAATTTGCTGGTATAGTTAGTATTCTCCATCTATCCATTGAATTTATAACTTATTGAGTACTAGTGGTCTAAAGCCTTATATTGGTGAGAGCATTCATGCATGCATTGAGTGAAAATAGAGCTAAAATGGTTATCTAACTTGATCCAAACCATTATTTATTCCAATAGTTCAGAGAACGATATTGAAGATTATATGTTACCAGGCATCTCCGAGCTACAACCTAGGAGAGTTTCTTGGAGTGGTAACAGTTTCCTTAAATTCTCATTTTCTTCCTTCAATCTATTAATTTATTGAATAAGGAGGTCAGTTTTAGACTTACCTAGTAAATAGACATCTTCTTGTTCCTTTTTGAGCTCCTCCTCTTTCTGTTGTTCCTCAGGTTCCTTTGATTCAGGTGGAAAAACATGAATTTTAGGTGTCTGGGTATGTTATTTTACCAATTCTTCTTCTTTCTCTTCATTCTAATATCCCTCAAACTCCTTTGGTTATGTTGTATCAACACATTCCTCCGATATTGGGGTAGCTGATGGTGTAACAATTACCCGCACTCTCTTCTTGAGATTCTTTCCACCCAATGGCTTCTTCAATTTCCTCTTTTTCGCCGTAGTTTGTACAAGACTAGGTTTGTCAAATACTTCCTTAGATTCCTTGAGCATTTTTGTTTCAGGAAACCCTGCTTCAACTGACATTGTTCAAGGTGCCCTTGTTTTAGTAGTCTCTAACTTGGGCCCTTCTTCCAATAGGGCCTCCATAATAACTATCCTCATATTATCCACTAGATATATCCATAGGTTCTTTAGTGCATGCTCTTTTTCATTCAATGGATGTACTAGTAAACATTCTTATCGAACTCCAACTCTTAGGGTTTCTATGATGGGGTCGAGGAGGTGTAACCACTCTTCTTTGTATAGGAAGTATAACTACTCTATTTGTCTGGGAGGTGTAACTACTCTATCTTTTGGTGTTGTTTCAATACATACCTCTTGTTCTTCACGTTATCTTTCCTCTATTTTAGTGGGAGGTTCCTATGACTTTGCCAATAAACTAATGCATGTGATTCTCTATTGTTGAAATGAATGAATTATGATTAACTTGATGATCACATGGTTTGTTAAGCAGGTCTTTAGATGTTTTTCCATACACACCACCTCTACCATATGTTGTAAATATTTTAGCAAATAATAGGGAAAATTTATCAGTTTTCCATTACGAAGATGTGCCAATAAATGTAAATGATAATTGAATATTGTTCAAAAATGTCCCTCACAAGTAATGAACTTTTGAATAAAGAAAACCACATCATCCATGTAGTAGATCTGACTTGCAATTATAATAAACTTGTGAATATGTCAGAAGAATAACATAATAAATGATAAAATATTTCATATCTTTATTAATATCAAAATACTTGAGGTAGGGCAACACCATGCAACTACTCCTTAAGGAAGGATAACACTCCTCAAGCCATATGTTTGAAAATACAACAATACTTGACATGTCTCAATGGAGAGTCTCTAGTCTCTATATAGTCTTCATATGTACAATACCATGGGTAATTATCGTGGGTCTCTTAATACCATACGTCCATTACAATGGATTTATCACATTATTCCCTAACTACTTATGGTCCCTTGCATAATGTGGTATAACCACTTTATTTATTAACTATAGCCCATTTATTTATCATCCTTACATTATTACGTCATATTATTCCCTTGGGGACCTCCCTATAATTCCCTCCAGTACCTCCCTCTGTATCCCATATTATCCCCCTTAGGTATACTACATTCCACCCCCCTTAAGTGTGTTTCATCCTTGAAACATGAAAATAACACAAATAATAAGATCTACTCAAAAAATTAGTCCACTGGTACCACGCACATGTATCTAGACATCCAAGAGAAAGATGAACACTCGATCTAGCCATTTCCTTCCTCGCTTGAGATGGAAACTAGTTCTTGTGGTGCCCATGTGGAGATGTGTTGCGGGTAGCTTGTCCTGCCCCTCCATGTGCCTTCTAGTTGCCCTTGTCCTAGTTTCTAATCTTGTGCTAGCCTATGAGTTGTTGTCTTGCTAGGTGCTTCGAGTGGTGATATGTTGAAACCTTGATTGTTGGTGTTGTTGTCTTTAATTCCTAACCTAATGGAGCCTGAGTGGTATCAGGTTCCTTTTGTGGTACCTGCTTTGGTTTATTTTCTTCTATTATTACTTCCACCACAGACTCCTCATTTGAGGTGTCAGTACCTTTAGAATTTTTTGCTTGGGCCTCCTTAGACTCTACTTATTTACTAATAGAAATATCCTATAATGTAATATATATATATATATATATATATATTTTAATATACCAGAGCTTCAAGAATTTCTTCTGCACATTGATATTGACAGTACCAACTGATTCCATCCAAGGGTATCCCAAAACAACATCTAGATCATCAACAACGTAAACTTTGAAATGAGAATTATAAATTCAAAACAAGAACTCTAGCCAAAAAACCCAAAAAAATAGCCTAACAATGAAAAATGTTGATGTTGGAACATTGAAATGCTAGAAAATCTTACAATTTTGACAATTTTTCAATCATGACATTATGGAAAACTTTTATGACTAAAAAAACTTTAAAAATGAATACCTGAATGAAAGAGTCATTATACCAAGAGTAGTTTCTTTTCTAAATATTAAAAATATTACGACTTTAAAATCTTAGCCTAAGACAACTTAACACATTGCAAAAAAAGTTTTAAAATTGAACCATCAAATTGACACAGTGTAAGCAAACTTGACCCACTGTAATGAAAAATTCAATATCGACCATGAAATTGTGAGGGCCTCTGATTTTTATTTGTGAGGTCCTCTGAGGGTTAACTACTTTATTTATTAACTAGAGCTTATTTATTTATCATATTTACGTTATTACATCATATTATCCCCTTGGGTACCTCCCTTTGTACCCCATATTATCCCCCCTAGGCATACTACATCTGACGGTCAAATTGCTCACCTCGACTTGAATTTCTGCCCTTTGTGGAATGTGATCTCCTTCCTTGCATGCTATTTTCCTTGACTCACCTCCACAGATAAGATTTTCTAGCCCAACCTCAAAATTTTGTGCAGGGGGAAGGGAGTAGAGAGTGGAAAAATTGAGGTAAGTCATTATGAAATTATAGATATGTAATTGTTTAAAATTTTTATTTGACTCTTTTTTATATATCTAGGGACATGAAACTGACTAGGAGAAAGAAACCTTTGCTTCAATATTGGGGATGGAGGCATTTAACAAACTTATTATTCTATAAATAATTCTATAGATACATGCATTACAAAAATGTGCACCAATTCTAATTGCGCATTCACATTCTTAGAATGTGCACACACTATTATTAGAAAACCATTCATACTAACAATTCTTATGACTCTTTATGTAGAATAACATGCCATGACTTCCATATCTAATTTTAAATATGAATATCCCTTAGAGAGTATCTATGTTGTTGTTTGAGAGGTCACTTCATGCTCCTTAAACTCTAGAACCTTTATTTAGGGCCCAAGGCCCTCTGTTCTCCTCCCCTTGGGATAATACATTCCCCAAGACCCATTCTTATCATGTAAACCATACCAATGGTGAAAATATCCCCCATAGAGGGCAAATATACCATTGATATGTCCTGTGTGGTAATTCAAATTCTTTCTCAAGAAGATTGATCATGGGAAGATTCAAATATAACCCAAGCACCTTATGATCCTTCCTTAACAATGGTTAAGGCCACAAGTGCTACGCATCGTGCAAAAAACCTCCTAATGATATTGAGGCCAAACTTAGAGGTCCCAAGACCCAACTATGGTACACAAACCTTCAAATAACACCCATAGTACACTTGAAGGCTAGATATATCTTAGATAGGATATGTGTGGTGGTTTGGGGCCTTATTCATGTCTATTGAACTAGAGAAGTTTTGTTTAGGGACTAAGGATATTTTTTTCCTTCCCTATCCATCGTAGAGGCCATAAAACCCATTCTTATTATGCAAAACATACTAATTGTGCCCATATTCCCATTCTAATATATTTTTCATGGACATTAAACATGAGAAAGACTTGTTTTAGGCCTAAGGCCCTTTTTCATTCCTTGGCCAAGATATAAGTCCTAACTCACATATATAATTTGGAAAACCTCATAATGAAACCCTTTTCCTACATGGAGGCCTAAAATCCTTCAAAGAGGATTTATATTGTTCTTTATGGTTTTTTCATGTAGTGTAAGATAAAGAAGTTTCATTTTGGGGTTAAGGCCATTGTTTTCATCCCTTTTCCATGGTACAAGCCTAAGACCCATTCTTACTATGTAAAACATACCAATGACACTAAATATCCCCCATAGAGGTCTAAGATCCCCTATAGAGGTCACGTGTGCTTCATTGAGAACTACTTCACAAAGATTAATAATCAAATATTCAAACAAGGCCTAAGCCCCTTATGTTCCTAATTTTACCAATCCTACACTTGTAAGCATCACATTTGATTTGAAAGCCTCCTAATTTCATTAAGGTCCAATGATGAGGCTCGAAGACCCAATCATGGTGTGAAAAACCTTTTAATGGTAGACACATCATTCCTAGAGGCCAAAGAATAGCCCTTAGAAAATATAATTAATGTGGTGGTTTGAAACCTTTTCAATGGCCACTGATTATTTAGGACTTAAGTCCCTTTTTTAAAATTTCCCTCCTTGGCCATAGTAAAGGCCATGAGATCCATTCTTATCATGCAAAACATACTAAATGCCCATATTCCCAGTTATATGTCTTATTCATGGAAATTGAGCATGAGAAAGATTAATCTAGGGATGAAAGCCCTTGTTTTCCTCTGCTAACCATAATATAGACACCAACTTCCATATGTGGTGAGAAATACCTCCTATGGTTACTATATCCCAACTTAAGACCAAAAACAAATTAAACATGATCCATGTGGTTTTTAAGTCTAGCTCATAGCCCCTGAGACTAAGAAGTTTCTTGTAAGGCCTAATTCCCTTGTTTACCTCCCCTACCTATGGTACATTCCTTGACACCTATACATGGTGTGAAAAAATTTGTAATGGAATTGATATCAGATACATCCCTAAGATTATTTAGAGAGGATTTGTGTGGTTTTTCAATGCCAAATTCATGGCCCTTGAGCATGAGAAGCTTCGTTTTAGAAGTAAAGGTCCTTTTCTCCTTCCTTCATACTAATTCTTATTATGCAAAGAATAGTAATGGTGCCACTTTGGGTCAACTCAAGGTTGTTGCCATTATCACTTTAGAAATGAATCCTCTCACATTGGATTACTTATTAAATCCCGGCGGTATCCCAAAGAGCACATTTATGGGGTCTTTTATGTGACTAGATCACTAACATTGAACACCATCTTTACATTGGATGGTTCAACATCTTGATGATCCCTATCCTATTGAACACTACTTTTGTATTCATTATTGCTTTCATTGCAGCACCTCCAATAGATATTGATGGTGTTCATGAACCTATTTTTGGTTCTCTTCTTTATGGAAACAATATTATCTCTCACGCCATTATTCCCACCTTTGCAACTATTAATTTTCACTTTTATCCCATTGGGGAAGTAACTTTCATCGATGAATGGCTGCACAATAGGGGCCCTATGAGCCAATCATTCATGTTGTCAATATAGTTCCCACATGACATGGACATTCGATGGTCTATCATATCCAAACACTCTGTGATGGGTTTCATAGATACCTAACCTATGACAATGATCTACATTCTATTGCCAAAGCTTGTAAGAAGTAGAAGAATTATATGCAAGCCTACTGTGACATGTTGCACTCAAATTCTTATCTGAGTGTTGAGAAACATACTTTCTTCACACTGTTGACACCTAATCTTTTGGATTAGGTAAATCCTTGTAAAATATTGTAAATAGAAAAGGAGACTTGGAATATGAAGAGACATTGGGAGATGAAGCCCAAGAGTCTCTCACTCCATGTATATATCTATAATCAGTTTCAAGGCGAAAATACAATTCATTTTGAGGAGTTACCTCCTGACTTGTCATGTTATTATATCATAGGTCCTAGCCTCTATTTTTGGCTCCCTTCATGCCATTGTTACTCCCTCTTGCCTATGTTCTGCATATTTCTGCAGAATTGTTACCTCTATCCTGCAGTTCAAAAAAAATTCTCTCCCAAATCCATCTCATTCTCTCCAATCCATTTTTTTTGATATTTAAAAATTCAATGGAAGCCAAGTTCAATAACCAATTGATGGTTTTCTCAGATTCATGGCGTGATTGAACTTTCAGGGGTACCTTTGTGTTTGCTACCTCCTGCTTCATTTCCAATCATGCATTGGATTTTCTGGGGGTTGTCTTTGCTGTTTTGGGAGATTGGAGAGCAAGAGTTACTAGATGCTATGCCAACCTTTTTAGCCATCTTTTACTTTTTTGCAGAAGTGGATAAAGCTCGTCGGTGCGGTGAATAGTATGTCAATGTTTTTTTTTTTTTTTTGACTTTGTCTGTGTGCAATAGTGTTATGAAGTTTGTGGAGTGATATGCAAAAATTTATTTGAAAATTGTTGGAATGATTGTGTTGTTGGCATGACTTTGTTATTGGTGTGACTATGTATGAGTGTGTCTGCATGTAACAAACATGAGTTCTATGGTTCTGATCACACAGTGATTCATATATTGAAATTAGTGTATGGCGAATGTATTGGTGGTATCAATGTTAAACAATGTTTTTTGAACTGTCTTTGTCACGGAATCACACTACCTCCTCCCCATACCACCCATCGCGAATCTCAGTTGTGGCATCACACTACCTCCTCCCCATACCACCCATTGTGGCTCCCATATGCTCCTTCTACAACATCACCATACACTCCTTCTACGACATCACCATACACTACATACAACTCCCCTCATTATAAATTCTATCCACTTAATACCTCATCCTCCTGCCCAGTTAATACCCTCCTGATATACCCCCTCCCCCAGTAATAACTCTAATATATTATTCCTCACTATTTTTTTTTCTAAATTTAAACAAAGTTTTCCACCAGAAGTGCATTTGTTTGCCAACAGAAGTGATTTTTTTTTACACAGTACACATTTCTGAATGCATTCATTGATATCAATTGTTGGAGTAGTTATCTATGGAAAAGAGAACTATCATGAATTATCAAGGAAGATAAAACACACTCTCATTTTTAATGAGTTGTGGAGAGGAGTTTGTGAAGGAGAAGGAGATAATGCACTTGCAAAGCCCACTTTAGATAAGGAGATTTCCATTTGGGAAAATAAGAACAACAAGGCCTATGCCTTGATTGCAACATCTGTAAATGAAGAGGTGAGTTGCCATATTTCACAATTTTCAAATTATTTTAAAGCCCTAAATAAGTTGAAGGAATTGTATGACTCACACTCTAAACTTGAAGTTGTCCAATTGATGATTAAATTGTTCAGTCTTGAATTGAAAAATGATGACCCTCTTGCTTTAGCATCAAAAGTAAGATCCATTATGCATGATATAAAAACCACTAGTGTTGAAATAGACATTCCTCTCATAGCTTATGTCAAGGCACTATATCCCACTTATTCACATTATCTTGAGTCATTGCAAGCAAGTGGAAACCTCAAGGAGATTACCTTTGTCTCCCTTGAGGATAATTTTTCGAAGAGAGAGAAGGATTTTGGGAAGAAGACGACTTCTTAATCTTCTGAATAAGCTGTGTGTCTTGCACATAGAGAGAAGAATCATGCAAAAGATTCTTCTAGAGGAAGAGGTGGCTGAAGAGGAAGAGGAAGAAGGAATTTTAGAGGCAGGGGGCAGACAGTTCCAAGGAGAAAAGTCTAATCTTCATTGCATATGATGCAATAGAGATGGACACGATGCATCGACATGTATGTTACCTTGGGAAAAAATTGAGCAGGAAAGAAATGAAGGCAAAGGTAAAACCAATGACAAAGGGAAAGGTAAATCACTTGAATCCGCTCACTATGTTGTGGCACACTGCAACATTGGAGTAACTAAAGACTTATTCAATGCTTCAATTGCTTCATGGAAAGATGATTGGTTGCTTGATTCAGGAGCAACTTGCCACATGAATTTTAGGAGAGATTTTTTTGAATAATTCACTGAAAATGTTGATGGAGCAGTATATTTTGTAGATAATTCAAAACTCAAGCCATTAGGGCTTGGAACCATCAGGCTCAAATTGCCTGGTCTTCTAGACTTTCTTCTACATGATGTTCTATACCTCCTAGAGCTGAGGAGAAACTTGTTGTCTTTGGTCCACATCCTCTAGCAAGGACACTCCATTCATATATTTGATGGCAAGGTTGAGGTTAGAAAAGAATCATATCACTCACTTGTCATGATGGGGATAGAAGAAGACATAATTCTGAAGCTGCAAGGTACCTCTATTCGTACACAAAACTTTTCATATAGTTCTTACTATGATGAAGGTACATTTTCGTCGTCTTTTATGGCATGCTAGACTTGGACGCTTGAAATATGACAACCTTTGTTTATTGAAGAAAAGTGGTGTTACTGGTTTTCCTACAATTCCTAGGAAACTTAAGCAATGTGATGCTTGTATTCTAGGAAATCATAGGAAATAATATTTTCATGATTCTCATTCCAGAGCACATAGAAAAATTGAACTTATTCATTCAGATTTATGTGGCCCAATGCATGTTTCTTTTGCCAATGGTAATAATATATGATGACATTTATTGATGACTACACTAGAATGTGTTGGGTTTATTTATTGAAGAACAAATTTGATTCTTTTCAAACATTCAAGAACTTTCATGCATGGATTGAAATTGAGGCACAATATCATATTGGCTCTATTCACACTGATATTGGAAAATAATACACTTCAAATGAATTTGAAAACTATCTTCACCAGCATGGGATCAAACATCAAACAACTGCACCTTATAATCCCGAACATAACAAAATAGCTGAAACAATCAATAAGACAATATTAAATATGGTACCTTCCATGTTGTTTTTCAAGAATGTTAAACTGATGTTTTGGGTGGATGAAATTATATGTGTTGTATATATAAAGAATAGGTGTCCATCTAATGCTATAAAAAACAAGACTCCCCATGAAATGTGGTATGGCCACATTCCTTTGGTGAGGCATCTTAGGGTCTTTGGTTCCACCTGTTATTCCTTGATACCTAAGGAACATAGAATCAAAATCGGTTCAAGGAGGCATAACTATATCTTCTTAGGGTATTCAAATACCTCCAAAGCATACTGTCTCTATGATGAAGTTAATAAGAAGTTTGTAGTATCTAGAGATGTGATATTTCTCGAATCTTCCAAGAATGACAATGTTGTTGAGTGAAAACTTGGTCGCTTGGATAGATTTAGACATAAAAATTCTTTTCAAGAATTTGATAATGATATTTCACATCTTGAAGGGGGGATCCCTATATTGGATCAATATGCAGAATCTTCTTCTGAAGCACTCTCTTCCCCACAGGAAGCTCCAACTACTGTTGCCACTTTGAGCGATGTGATTGATAGAATTGGGAGACTAAATCTTGATTCAGCCCCAACTCAGTCAACTAAGTAGCCTGGGCCATCTCAGAAAGGTCCTCCAAAATGGATGACAAAGACAATTGAAAGTGTTCATCTTGATGAGATTGGAAAAACAGGAACAAGAAGCACAACTAGGAAAAATGGAGGTGATGTAGACCATTCTGATTCACCTGTTGATATGGATGTTTCTTATGATTTTGAACTGAATTTTTGTATAGATTTTGAACCAAATTCTTTTAAAGAAGCCGTTTCTCATGATGAATGGAAAGAAGTGACGTAGAAAGAATATGATTCCTTGATAAATAATGGCACCTGGAAGCTGATTGATCCTCCATTGGGAACCAAACCAATAGGATGCAAGTGGGTATATAAGAACAAGTATAAAGCAAATGGCTCACTTGACAAGAAAAAATTCAGGCTTGTGGCAAAAGGTTTTTCACAAAAGGAAGGGGTTGAATATGAGTAGAATTTTTCCTCCACAGTAAAATGGGCTACCATCTAGACACTCTTTACCTTGTCAAATCTGAACAATTGGAAAGTCCATCAAATGGATGTAAAAACTAAGTTTCTTGAATGGCGATCTAAAAGAGAATGTTTTTATGTCCCAACATAAGTATTTGTTGTGAAGGTTCAAGAACACAAAGTATGAAAGCTTGTAAAATCCTTGCATGACCTCAAGCAAGCACCGCGAGCCTGGTATGAGAAGTTAATTGAGCATATTCTAAAACTCAACTTCAGACATTATGATCTTGATGATGCAACTTTGTTTACCAAGAATGTTGGTAAAACAATTGTATATCTTGTGGTGTATGTAGATGATATTTTGATGACAAGAAACAATGAGAGCTATATTGCATCCATAAAGAAGGAATTGAGGAAATTTTTTGAAATGACTGACTTGGGATATGTTAAATACTATCTTGGTATTGAAGTAACTCAATGTCTGAAGTTTATATTCCTCTCTCAGAAGAAGTACATTGGAGATATTTTGAACATGTTTGGCATGCCTGAGTGCAATCCTTTGAATACTCCAATGGAACAGAACTTAAAAATCACATCCATTGAAGGAAAAGAATTTGAGGATGCAATAAAGTATAGTTAACTTGTAGGAAGTCTCAACTACCTAACTACTACTAGACTACACATTTCATTTGCTATTGGAATCCTCTCCAGGTTTATGAAAAAGTCCTGTGAGGGACATTGGTCTACTGCAAAAAGAGTTCTAAAGTACTTGAAGGGAGTTGAAGACTTTGGGCTTAAGTATACACAGGTGGGCGACTTTAGCTTGATTGGATACTTTGATTTAGACTTCGTTGGAGATAAAGAAACTGGGGTATCTACTTTAGGTTATGCTGTGAGTCTTGGATCAAGAGTTGTCTCCTAGAGGTCTCGCAAACAATCAGTTCTAGTAGATTCCACAACTGAGGTAGAATATGTGGTAGTAGCTGAAACAACAAAGGAAATTGTGGGTCTTAGGAAAATTTAGGAACATTTGCAAGAGAAGAAAGTGCATTCAACTCCTCTAATGATTGACAACACTTTTGCAATAAAGTTGGAAAAGAACCCAAATTTCCATGATTGAATGAATCATATCAATAAAAAATATCATTTGATTTGACATCATGTTGAGGCCAAGATAATCCATCTACACCATTGTTCCAAAAATGAGAAGATTGCAAACATCTTCATCAAAGCGCTTGGAAGATAAAAGTTTGAAAGATTCAGAATGATGCTTGGAATCACCAACATCCCTTCAGATTAAGTGGGGGAATGTTAACACCTAATATTTGGGATTAGGTAAATCCTTGTAAACTATTGTAAATAGAAAATAAGGAGAATTGGAATATGAAGAGACACCGGGAGATGAAGCCCAATAGTCTCTCCCCCCATGTATATATCTATGATAATTCTGAATGAAAAAACACAATTCATTTTGAGGAGTTACCTCCTGGCCCGACACACACTTTGTTTGATCCTCTCCTTAATTTATCACCTCAAAGGAAGGCTTCAATAGATGTTTGAAATGCGTGAGATTGATATCCTTCTACCAAAGACCAAAGACATATTTTATATCCTAGTTAGATTTATCTTTTCCCTCATTTTCCTCATTTCCTTTTGTTATATGTATATGTGGAGATGTAAATACCTTTGTTATATTTTATAGGAGGATCATGATATTGTAGGTGAGTAAGGAGGCCTAACTCCTTTTGATTTGTTTGCATATTATTTGATCTCTTTTCACATATTATAATAACATTGATAATTATAGATATCACATAATCATGGCCTCTTGTGCTCCTAGGAGGTCAATCATTCTTCATTCTACTACCTTAACTTGAACAATAAACACAATTGGAAATATCCTTCAAATTCTTGAACATTAAGAAAAACTGGAAATATACCCCATCCAAGGGCTGCTCTAATTTTCTCGATAAACAAAAAAATTATTTTAATTATTTTTTGTAAGATTGGTAAGACTACATCTTCATCATGTCCAATATATCACCCTTATCGAGGCGGGGAATTGAACTAGTGACTCCACATCAAGGAGTCTCTTAAGAGAGCACCCGATCATTGTCTCTCCAAGACCCTATGGACAAAAAAACTTTTAATTTGAAAACACAATCTAAAATGATTTTTAATTGATTGAATATTTTTATTTTTTAACATAAAAAATGGATTAACTATTGAAAATCCAAAGATATCTAAAAGAATGAAAATTGAATTACTTATAAATTACCACTAATATTTTTGGTTTGCTAAGTTGTGTGATTCTTGAGATGACTACACACTTAACCTTTAGCTTGAGTAATCATGACCCAGGGGCATCTAAACCTTTAAAATTGCTAGGGGATCACACCTGGCCTGGGCCACACCAACTCTTAACATGACTATATAGAACAATACACCCTGTCATCATCTATTCTATGCCCCATGGGCATAAATTACCACTAATCATTATAGATGATTTAATTCTATTTACATGAATTATGATTTTATATAAAAATAATTGGTTCAATACCATAATCTCCCCTCCCTACTTTAATCCATGGTGTATGAAAAGTCTTAATTTAAATTAATAACAATAGTTTGAAGTTCTTCTTTTACCCATTTCCCTCAACCCACCCTCCAACCCATTTTATGTGGAGAAAAAAATAAGACCCAAGCAAATTTTAGGGATTAAAAAATAAACCCAAAAAAACCAAACCCAAAACAAAGAAAAAGAAAATTAGAGTTGTTAGGCTAAAAAGTTAACGAGATCTAGGGGGGCACTTAACAGAGATTTAAGCTTGCAAGAGGGGTTTATAAAAACCCTCTTATTTGATGTTGAACCTTGATAATGTGCTTCATGAGTGCCAAAAATGAGCATAGAGGCCAAGCGTAGGCGTTGTTCAACATCTAAAGGGAGAAGCACCTATATGCTCTGGCCCTGAAGCTCGTTCACATCCAACAATCACATGTGTAGGTGGAAATCCGGACCATGGCTATGATTCTTCCTATGAAGCATATCACATGAGACATGACATGCATATGGCCACAATTGGAACTTCCCACACATACCACCATCAAGGCCCACCTCCTCATTTGTGTTTAGAGGGAGGAGGCCAAGACAATCACAAAGAATCTTTGAGACGTCATTGTCGACCTTGCGACCTCCATCATGGAAGAGGGATTGTGTCCAGAGCAGTTTCCCTTCATGTTCCAATGTGTGAGCTCCAATTCACCTCATCTCAAGGAGAGTGCATTGATCATGTTCACGCAAATCTCGAAATTTATAATATTAAGGTTTATTTGTGGTTTTTCTAATCTACAAACAGGAGATGCTGAAGAACACTGAATAAGTTATCTCAATGGTTCTGAAGTCATTCCAAGATCCACATCCTCATGTACAATGGGAAACCATCAATTCCATTGGTCAATTTTCAACTAATTTAGGGCCATATTTACAATAACAATATCATCAACAAGTTTTTCCTGCACTTGCTGGAGCTATGGATGATTTTCAGAATCCTAGAGCGCAATTTAGAGTTCTTCCCACAACTATACACTACCACTTTGCACTAATACATAGTGGTCATATTTAATGTAGTTACAATTATTAGATTCCAATATATTATAAGAACCATAATATAGTATGATAGTCTCAATACAATAATAATAATTGCCTAACAACAGATCAAAGATTGAGAAATAACTTTAGATTAATATTGTGACATTCCTACCTCTTTTGTAGATATCTAGGTTTTGAGGCAGGTGAGTTTAGTCACTTGTTTCATTGATTTCTCAACCCCATAGCATCATTCTGTAGGTTTTAACCCCGTATAGAAATTACCTGCATACGAATTCTAAAACACAGAAAATAAACAATGCGAGAGCATAACACATAAAACACATATACACAGAGATTTTCCCCTGGATCCAAAAATCGGGACTACCAACTTGATTTTTAATTATGTTCCTTTTAATGTTACAATACATATTTATATAGGCTGAAGCATTGTTATCGGGAAATCTAGTGTCCACTCGAAGCTGCTAGTCCCACTAAGACTGGTAGCTATCTTAGAAACAAACAAACTAAAACTACTTTCATTTCCCTTTATGAGAAGTAGATAAGAGTGGAATGAAGGACACCAACATCAGTCTTGCACTTGGCTCCTTGCTCGATTCCTCTCCCTTCTGACAGATCCTTGCCGCTTCTACTTCGTCTACCCAGTCTCAAAGAACACCTATGGAATCAAAGCATCATAATACTATCGAAGAACAGAGATCTATAATCATAAACAATATAGGACCAGATGTATATTGACCACACAAATTCATATATCATCAAACATACAAGAATGTAGAGGAAAAGTTGAATAGCTTTATTAATATCAAGAATAAGCAAAGAGGATTACAACCAATAGTTCTGACCCAGCGTCACCCTCCAGCATGAAAGCCCTTCTTTCACCTCATGAAAAGCTTAGATCACCCAACAATATGATATTCCAACAAGAAACCAACAACACTTCCTTACAAGATACAAAATTCCAGCCTTTGGATCTCTGGGATGAGGGATCCATATATAGATGATTGCAGGGGGGTGAGTCAGCTTCTGGGATTTTTATTAGTGTCCTCTCTCTGATAGTTCTTGATTCCACTTGGAGATTGGTGATCTCTTACTCATCCCTGGGCGAATTCAGAGAGGCAAGTGTCACAGGAGAAGTTTCTGGAAGATTCCATGATCATCCACCTCGCAAACTGTCTCTTCCATTTGTCAACTCTTGGTCCTTTTCCATTTTAGAGAGTATAAAAGGGATGTAAAGGAAACTCCAATAATCCTTTTTTGTCATATAATCCCTTAAGTCCAAAAAAGTATAAAATAATACGAAACGGATGAATTTTCGGTAATTTTAACGAGCTAAACAAGACAAGCGCTTGATCTTTTTGTGTAATAATCCCTCATGTCCAAAAAGATTAAAATCTAGAGAAGGGATAGCACTTCCGGTCACTTTAATGAGCTGGAGAGGCCAATCGCTCGACAATATTTTCATATTTTACGAGTTAGGTGAAAAGAGCTTAAAGGAGACTCGTTTTTGAGGAGCGAGTGATAATTTCAGGTAGCAGCTGATTCCAGGTGAGGCTTGGAATTTTCCAGTCATGGCAGTGTCACAAGGATGGCTAACAAGACCACTCTTTGCAGCTATTCCTCAAAAGGGGTAAAAAATAAAATGGAGATGAATGATCAGCTAAAATAGAGTGGAGGTGATGATGAGAACACGACCAGGGCTCAAAATCTGATGATAATGCATTCACAATGGTTATTTACTGGAAATTGGTTCATTTTTTAATGAGCCTAAACTCTGGGGGAACGTTTGCTCATTGCTAAGGTTTAATTTTAATGAGCTTGAACTTTGCATAGAAATTGCTCAGGGCGAGTTTATTTTTTAACGAGCTTAAACCTTGTGGTAACACTGCTCGTGGTGAGTTTATTTTTTAATGAGCTTGAACCCTGCGGTAACACTGCTCGTGGCTAGGTTTATTTTTTAATGAGCTTGAACTTTGCAGAAACATTGCTCATGGCGGGTTTATTTTTTAATGAGCTTTAACCCTACGGTAACACTGCTCGTGATAATTTTGCATGCCCCCAGCATAATAACACAAATCGAGGTGAATGCCCCCCAAGTTTCATTGCATTCATTGCGGTGGTTGGAATGAAGGTTTACCTTCAAGATCTTTGAAAGACTCGACTTGGATTTTAGGAGATCATAGTCAAAGACTCGATTTGGAAAGGGAGTTGTTTCATTTTTTAATGAGGTTGATACAAGATAGGAACTGTCCTCAGAATCCACCATATTTACAGTATTTGATAGAAAATAAAAAACTGAAGGATGATTAAGGTTGCTGGAATAATCTTTGTGGTAATTCGGAATACGGGAACAATGGTGGTAATATTCCCATGGTGCCTCTCCTATCATCTTTGACTGAATGATTCCTTTGTCTGTAGAATGTACATGTGACCAAGGATCTGAAGAGGTGCCATATTCCTTAGACCTATCTATCCAAACGCTCGATGAGCGTTGATTTGGGCTTGTCGCTAAGGCTAAGAAAATTGATTGCTACAATATTTCTAAAATGGCCATGATCCATGCTGACAAAATGTTCAGGAATATTCTAAATCTAGAAGATATCATATTCTAGGTTCCCACCATGGCCACTTCCGCGAGATTGTTTGGAGGTGGTAGGGAAAAAGTACCCATCAATGTAGGGTATTTTAGTAGGCCTACTCTGACATTTTGAAGAGAATGAGGGCTTCCATGGATCATCAGAATGCTTCCTGTAACTTGTGAACTGTTGGGGAGAAATGTTTGCTGGTCGACGATTGTAATACTTCCTTGGAAGGGAAATGCAATCTTCCTGAAGTAGGTCGACACAACGGCTACCATAGCATATATCCAAGGCCTTCCCAATAGGATGTTGTAATCGAGGTTTCCGCTAATTACTTCAACATCTATTTCTACTGTTTTGCCCCCCAGTTCGACTTGCAAGTTACTTAAAATCCCATATGGGGTGTATGTTTGTCCATCAAATGCTTTTAACATTGTCGAAGATCACGACAAGGGTGGAGATCCTAAAGTTTTCCAGCAACTCATCGACATAATACATGTAGATCCCCCCTCAACAATAATTGTTCGATGAACAGTTTTGTTGAGGGCTTTCACTTGAATGAGGAAAGATAGTTGAGATGGTAACTGAGGGTCATATCCTTTGTGATTAAAGGACACAAGATTGGAATCTGTTGGGTCAATCCCACCTATTGCTGATAATAAAGCCTGCTTTTGGGAGGGGCAATTTTGTAGTACCTCAAGTGTCGACATAGCGGATGGTGATTGGGCCAGATCCTACACTATATTATAATGTTGTGCTGCTCTGGCATGAGGATTAAATGTCGATTTGTGTACTACTCCCTTTGGCGGCTTTATCGTTAGTTCAGGAATGATGGGTGGCACAACTTCGGTCGAAGTTGTTGTCGAACTACTGGGTTGATCATTGGCCTTGTTGTCCGACATCTGTGGATTCTCGTAATCTTTATTCCTTGTTGATATCAAAGCATCATTTTGCTGTTTCAAAACCGACAACATTAGCAGTTGGGATGGGAAGCATTGTCACTAGCAACCAGATTTGTTCCTGGATTTGGAAACGGATCAGTCAATACTGCCGAGGTTTTTGAATTCTTGAAGAATTTTCTAAGCTCAGCTTTATACGGACACTCTCTTGTCCAATGATCCTCATCACATATAAGGCATGGAAAATTTGGTTTCCTATCTCTAGAAGGGTTTGTAGAAGATTTTTCAGGGGACGACTCTTCTTGTTTCTTCTTCTTCCCTTTCTTTTTCTTCTTGCCTCCTGGTTGCTTGGTTTCTTTGCCTTTGTTAGTCGATACGACATTTACTTTCGAGGCGAGAAGTTCTTCATTTGCATTTTGACCTGAAACCGTACAGGCCTTTTTCGACTTAGCCTTTACGGTTTTTGTGCTGGTTGTTCCTATCACACCGTCCCCGGCATGAGAGTCTTTGTTTGATTTAGGAGAGGGAGGAATGGAAAATTCCAGTCTAGGAGCATCAGGGATTTTATCGTAGAGCATGCCAGACTGAGTATAGATCAAGTCTAGATATTGCGCACGAGCAATTACTTGCTCTTCAGTGATGACTCCTCCCTTTGCCACATCTTCCATAATAGAAGGTAACAACGACTTAATAAACCATTCAGCCAATAGCTGATTAGGAACATATGTTTTTACCATTCTACGACGACGTCGCCACTCATGAATATGATCGGATATGTGAGTGGTCATCATTTGCTTGAAATTAGTAAGAAGCTCTGTTCCCATTTCGTACCTTATGGGTAACTGAAAATGGGTTAAAACTGTTGTGGCTAGGGTGCTGAAGTTATCAAACGAAGCTCTAGGAAATTCGATATACCATTTTGCTGCTGGACCAGTTAACGTTCGGTGAAAAAGGCGAAGCCTGATCAAATCATCATTTAGAGTGTTAGATGAACACCACAGGTGGAAGGTCATCACATGATTCGATGGGTCTTCACCCGGATTTCCATTAAATTTAGGAATATCTAACGGAAATTTATGAGGAATTGCTGGCGACCAAGGGGCGTAAGCAATTGGATTGTTTGTTAGCTGGTTTAGATCTGGTAACTCTAAAGTTGCCACGAAGGGCAACTGTTGATTCAGGTTTGGTGAAGCGTACCCAAGATAAGATGGGATTGCCTGAGTAGTGGGTCTTTGCATTCCAGCATAGTGCATTTGATGCTGATAACTCTGATAAGGTTGATGGGCATAACCATTATGAAACGGTTGATGTTGTTCGCTTTGAATATACGGCTGCCCATTACTTGCAAAGACTTGGTGTTCAGATCGTTGGTAAACTTGTTGGAATTGTGGTTGTTGATATTGCACCAGCTATGGTTGTGAGACCATGTGTTATTGCCCAATACTGGCTGTTTGACCGAGATGAGGGGTAATGGTACCCGTTTGAGCCTGGGTCACTCCAGTTAAGGAGTCACTAACCGATGATTATGGTGGTGTCACAGGGACAAGGGGCTGTTGGATTGCGACCTGAGAGACTTGAGGTTGGAATACAACAGGTAACGCTTGTACTTGCGACACTATCACAATAGCCGGTGTAGTGGGAATATTTGACATAGGCATACTTTGTTGCATTGAGTATACAACTCTTGGTTGTTGAGGCAGTATTGGTATCCAACCACTGGATGTAATTCCAGCATAACCTGAATTCTGTTGCGAAATCTCGTATGTTTGACCTCCCAGAGGGGACAATGAAAGGGCGTATTGCCCTCCATACGACGGTAATTTGGTGCTTAAGGGAATTATTTTCCTTTGAGGACCGGATTGCCCAAATTGACATTGCAAAGGATCAATTTGCTAAGACTCAACATAAGAGATTCCAGATATTATTCTGGATGAACAAACGGGAATAGACCATACCGTTGAAACAGCCCCTGTATGGATCCCATCCAGTGATTGAGAGTTAGTTGCGACAGATGGTACACCGACGAACATTATTGGAGTAGCAGCAGGAAGTTCTGTCGCTGCTGTGTCAGATGACACAGTCTTAGATGTTGATGGTTTTTCAGACATATCTAGTCTATCCAAAAGGTTTCCTAGCGATTCTACAGGAAATTCCGATAACGGTAGACTAATTTCTGACGAAGAAGGATATAGAGTGACCCCTACTCCAAATTTTGATGGAGTAATAGATGGTGGATCCTACACAATCTCTTCTATAGCAATCAAACCGGGTGGAAGAGGTAGACCGTCAGGGCTGTAAAATATTTCTGGTGCCGAAGAAGGTATAGATTCTGCAGGAACTGATGTTTGGGGAACAACACCTTCCGAATCAGCTATGGATGGAGCCGGTTTGATATAGAAGTGTTTATCCTCACACTAGGATCAGTTCTACTGTCCTCTTGTGGCTGCGGAACTTCTTCTGTAAAGGCAGGGGAACCATAAATGTTTGGAGTAACTGGAGCCTCCGAGGGTGTCGAAACACTTGTTCCAACCCGACCAGGGGACTTTGAGCTGGTTAAACGAGTTCGCTTTGTCCGGAATAGTTTTGATTCTGGGGACAAAGACAGTTGACTCATAAGTCTCCGCAAACGATGGGGTTTCAATTGAATTTTTTCCATGATTGCAAATTACTCGATCAACTAAAAATAAAGGGGAAAATGTTTTCGAATTAAATGAATTTTAGATGCTTTGACACAACTTGTTTTCTCAATTTTTAAGAGTCGAGAAAAAACAAAAGATGACTTTAGTCGCCTTCGATTTTTAATGAGCCTGAAGTGACAAGTGCTCAAATGGACCTTTTCCTTTAAGGAGTCTAAAAAGGAACGAAAGAAACTACTCTGGAAATCTAGACAGAGGGATTACAAAACCAATCGCAAAACTGCAGAATACTTTTTACGGTACGACAGTCAATCTTCCCGAATGCTGTGTTCAGTGCATTGCGATCGATAGGGCGGTAGACACAGCTTCCTATGGATAAAGGATATAGCCTATTGTGGTCTCCCAATATATACTCAACAGTAGGTGGGAGCACAAGTCCTTACTGGCACTTGTCGTCTCAAAGAGGAGGAATCACCCAACCAACAGTAAAAGCGACAGTTACCAGGCTTTATGACGCTAGAATACGTCTCTAGCCTAGACTTCTAGATGTTGTGCATTAGGTTCCAAAGTGTTTTTAGGTTCATTAAATTTATTTTACAGTTGATCTTTCTTAAGAAATTTTCCTTTTAGGTTCACCGCGTGATGTAGATGTACAATTCCTAAAATGCAATCTAAGATGATAAACAATTTTTTAATCTTCTTTTTGCAATGAAAATCCTAGCTACTAAAGAAAGAGAGATGATATTCTTTCAACATAGAGCAGAAAGCACACACTAGATGCACTGTCCTAAATCAAACCAACAAGCAGCCTAAATGCAAATGCACATGCATGTATTTGTTTTCAGCTTTCTTAATGTGTGAATGGCAAGAAGAATGCTAAGTACAAATCTGAATAATCTTTTCAAAGCGACAGTACTAACAAATTTCTCTTCAAAAACGAAAGGAAGATAATGACGACACTTTACTATTTTGAATTGAAAACTGCTTTCGACACTTGAAAAACTACTAATTCAAATCAAATACAAGAGTAACTGTATAATCAACCATCAAGAATAATAGAATTCTTTTCTTTGACTGAAAACGACACTTACGACACTTTCAAATCAAAATATGACAGTTCGACTATGCTACTACTTTGTAAAAGAGAACTGAAAATGGCGGAAAATACATAAAAAAATTCACAGTTATTTGGACAATGAAGGCGGAATGATGGAAAGGAAGGGGGTTTCCACAGTGGCATACTAATCACAGACAGCAAAACTCCTAAATAGAGCTGAAGAGAGTGAACACAGAAACCAAAATCTAAGAGTAGAAGAGGTCTTGTCTGATCAGCACACCTGTAACATAGGGAAAGTGCGATCCAGCGCACCTACAACACACGAGAAGTGCGATGCATCCAGATTCCCAAGAGTAAAAGGTGCGATTGTCCAGGGACGAGACTTCAACTGGGTTCTGGGTGACAGTTTGCAGCTCAGTTCAGGGATTTAGGCCGGGTAAGTGATGCACAGTAAATAGAAATCACAGGGGCTGATGTAATGAGGTTACTAGCGACTCCACTGGGTAGCGAATAGATTGTTTGTTTGTATATATTTGTTTCTTTTATAAACTTACATACAGAGCCTGAAGTCAAGCCAGCTAGCCTTCGAACTGCATTTTCTATGCAAGTGCAAAGTAGATCAATGCTGCTTCAGTCTATCTTCGGGTTTTGTTTATAAACTGAACAATCGATTTGCAAACCTTCTAATTGCCCTAGTGGTGGCTCTAGTAACCTCATTAGATCAGCCCTTGTGATTTCTATTTACTGTACATCATTTGCTCGGCTTAAATCCCTGAATTGAGCTGCAAACTGTGACCAAGAGCCAAGTAAAGTCTCGTCCTGGTACCATCACACCCTCTCTTCAAGGAAACCAGTATGCATCGCACCTCCCATGTGCAGTAGGTGGGATGCATCCCTGTTTCCCTGTGTTACAGGTGCGATGATCAGAAAAGGCTAATTTTGCCTCCAGGTTTTGGTTTTTCTTCACTCTTTTCAGCTCTATTCAGGAGTTTTGCTGTCTGTGATTAGTATACCACTATGGAAACCCCCTTCCTTTCCATCATTCCGCCTCCATTGTGCAAAGAACTGTGAATGTTTTTATGTATTTTCTGCCATTTTCAGTTCTCTTTTACAAAGTAGTAGCATAGTCGAACTGTCGTCTTTTGATTTGAAAGTGTCGCAAGTGTCATTTTCAGTCAAAGAAAAGAATTCTATTGTTCTTGATGGTCGATTATACAGTTACTCTTGTATTTGATTTGAATTAGTAGTTTTTCAAGTGTCGAAAGCAGTTTTCAATTCAAAATAGTAAAGTGTCGTCATTATCTTCCTTTCGTTTTTGAAGAGAAATTTGTTAGTACTGTCGCTTTGAAAAGATAATTCAGATTTGTACTTAGCATTCTTCTTGTCATTTTCACATTAAGAAAGATGAAAAAAAATACATGCATGTGCATTTTCATTTAGACTGCTTGTTGGCTTGATTTAGGACAGTGCATCTAGTGTGTGCTCTCTGCTCTATGTTGAAAGAATACCGTCTCTCTTTCTTTAGTAGCTAGGATTTTCATTGCAAAAAGAAGATTAAATGATTGTTTATCATCTTAGATTGCATTTTAGGAATTGTACATCTACATCATGCGGTGAACCTGAAAGGAAAATTTCTTAAGAAAGATCAACTGTAAAATAAATTTAATGAACCTAAAAACGCTTTGGAACCTAATGCACAACATCTAGAAGTCTAGGCTAGAGACGTATTCTGGCATTGTAAAGCCCGGTAACTGTCGCTTTCACTGTTGGTTGGGTGATTCCTCCTCTTTGAGATGACAAGTGCTAGTATAGACTTGTGCTCCCACGTACCGTTGAGTATATATTGGGAGACCACAATAGGCTATATCCTTTATCCATAGGAATCCGTGTCTACCGCCCTATTAATCGCAATGAATTGAACACAACATTCGGGAAGATTGATTTCCGTACCGTAAAAAGTATTCTGCAGTTTTGCGATTGGTTTGGTAATCCCTCTGTCTAGATTTCGAGAGTAGTCTCTTTCATTCCTTTTCAGACTTCTTAAAAGAAAAGGTCCATCTGAGCACTTGTCACTTCAGGCTCATTAAAAATCGAAGGCGACTAGAGTCATCTTTTGTTTTTTCTCAACTCTTAAAAATTGAAAAAACAAGTTGTGTCAAAGCGTCTAAAATTCATTTAATTCAGAAACATTTTCCCCTTTATTTTTAGTTGATCGAGTAATCTGCAATCGTGGAAGAAAGTCAATTGAAACCCTGTCATTCGTGGAGGCTTATGAGTCAACCGTCTTTGTCCCCATAATCAAAACTATACTAGACAAAGCAAACTCGTTTAACTGGCTCAAAGTCCCCTGGTCGGGTTGGAACAAGTGTTTCGACACCCTCAGACACTCCGGTTACTCCAAACATTTCTGGTACCCCTGCCTTTACAGAAGAAGTTTCACAGCCACAAGAGGACAGTAGAATTGATCCTAGTGTGAAGGTAAACACTTTTATTCCTGAACCGGCTCCATCCATAGCTGATTCGGAAGGTGTTGTTCCACAAACATCAATCGCTACAGAATCTATACCTTCTTCGGCACCGGAAATATTTTACGGACCTGATGGTCTACCTCTTCCAACCGGTTTGATTGCTATAGAAGAGATTGTGGAGGATCCACCATCTAGTACTCCATCGCAATTTGGAGTAGGGTCATTCTATATCCTTCTTCGTTAGAAATTAGTCTACCATTATCGAAAGTTCCTATAGAATCGTTAGGAAACCTTTTGGATAGACTAGATATGTCTGAACAACTGTTGACATCTAGGACTGTGTCATCTGACACAGTAGCGGCAAAACTTCCTGCTGCTACTCCGACAATGTTCGCCGGCGTACCATCTGCCGCAACTATCTCTCAATCACTGGATGGGATCCATCCAGGGGCTGTTTCGATGGTATGATTTGTTCCCGTTTGTTCATCCGGAATAATATCTAGAATCTCTTATGTTGAGTCTCAGCAAATTGATCCTTCGCAATGTCAATTTGGGCAGTCCGGTCCTCAAAGGCAAATAATTCCCTTAAGCACCAGATTACCGCCATATGGAGGGCAATATGCCCTTTCATTGTCTCCTCCGGGAGGTCAAACATACGAGAGTTCGCAACAGAATTCAGGTTATGCTGGAATTACATCCAGTGGTTGGATACCAATACTGCCTCAACAACCAAGAGTTGTATACTCAATGCAACAAAGTATGCCTATGTCAAATATCCCCACTACATCGGCTATTGTGACGGTGTCGCAAGTACAAGCGTTACCTGTTGTATGTCAACCTCAAGTCTCTCAGGTCGCAATCCAACAGCCCCATGTCCCTACAATGCCACCACAATCATCGGTTAGTGGCTCCTTAACTGGAGTGACCCAGGCTCAAACGGGTATTGTTACCCCTCATCTCGGTCAAACAGCCAGTATTGGGCAACAACACATGGTCTCACAACCATGGCTGGTGCAATATCAACAACCACGATTCCAACAAGTTTACCAAGGATCTGAACACCAAGTCTTTGCAAGTAATGGGCAGCTGTATATTCAAAGCGGACAACATCAACCATTTCATAATGGTTATGCCCATCAACCTTATCAAAGTTATCAGCATCAAATGCACTATTCTGGTATGCAAAGACCCACTGCTCAGGCAATCCCATCTTATCCTGGGTACGCTTCGTCGAACCTGAATCAACAGTTGCCCTTCGTGGCAACTTTAGAGTTACCAGATCTAAACTAGCTAACAAACGATCCAATCACTTACTCCCCTTGGTGGCCAATGATTCTTCATAAACTTCTGCCAGATATTCCTAAATTTAATGGAAATCCAGGTGAAGACCCATCGAATCATGTGATGAACTTTCACCTGTGGTGTTCATCTAACACTCTAAATGATGATTCGATCAGGCTTCGCCTTTTTCAGCAAATGTTAACTGGTCCGATAGTAAAATTGTATATCGAATTGCCTAGAGCTTCATTTGATAACTTCAGCACCCTAGCCACAACCTTTTTAACCCATTTTCAGTTACCCATAAGGTACGAAACAGGAACAAAGCTTCCTACCAATTTCAAGCAAACGACGGCCACTCACATATCCGATCATATTCATGAGTGGTGACGTCGTCATAAAATGGTAAAAACATATGTTCCTGATCAACTGTTGGCTGAATTGTTTATTAAGTCGTTATTACCTTCTATTACGGAAGATGTGGAAAAGGGAGGAGTCGTCATTGAAGAGCAAGTAATTGCTCGTGCGCAATATCTAGACTTGATCTATACTCAGTCTGGCATGCTCTACGATAAAATCCCTGAAGCTCCTAGACTGGAATTTTCTGTTCCTCCCTCTCCTAAATCAAACAAAGACTCTCATGCCAGGGACAGCGTGATAGGAATGACCAGAAAAAAACTGTAAAGGATAAGTCAAAAAAGGCCCGTATGGTTTTAGGTCAAAATGCAATTGAAGAACTTATCACCTCGGAAGTAAATTCCTTATCGACTAACAAAGGCAAATAAACCAAGAAACTAGGAGGCAAGAAGAAAAAGAAAGGGAAAAAAAGAAACAGGGGGAGTCGTCCCCTGGAAAATCTTCTGCAAACCCCTTTGGAGATAGGAAAACAAATCGTCCATGCCTTACATGTGATGAGGATCATTGGACAAGAGAATGTCCATATAAATTCGAGCCTAGGAAATTCTTCAAGAATTCAAAAACCTCGACGGTATTGACTAATCTGTTTCCAAATCCAGGAACGAATCTGGTTGCTAGTGACAATGCTTCCCCGTCCCAAGTGCTATTGTTGTCGGTTTCGAAGAAGCAAAATGATGCTTTGATATCAACAAGGAATAAAGATTACGGGAATCCACAGCTGTCGGACAACAAGGCTAATGATCAACCTAGTAGTTCGACAACAACTTCGACCGAAGTTGTGCCACCCATCATTCCTGAACTAACAATAAAGCCGCCAAAGGGAGTAGTACACAAATCAACATTTAATCCTCGTGCCAGAGCAGCACAGCATTATAATATAGTGGAGGATCTGGCCCAATCGCCATCTGCTATGTCGACACTTGAGGTACTGCAAAATTGCCCCTCCCAAAAGCAGGCTTTATTATCAGCAATAGGTGGGATTGACCCAACGGATTCCAATCTTGTGTCCTTTAATCACAAAGGATATGACCCTCAGTTACCAGCTCAACTAGCTTTCCTCATTCAAGTGAAAGCCCTCAACAAAACTGTTCATTGAACAATTATTGATGAGGGGCATCTACATGTATTATGTCGATGAGTTGCTAGAAAACTTTAGGATCTCCACCGTTGTCGCGATCTTTGACAACGTTAAAAGCATTTGATGGACAAACATACACCCCATACGGGATTTTAAGTAACTTTCAAGTCGAATTGGGGGGCAAAAAGTAGAAATAGATGTTGAAGTAATTGACAAAAACCTTGATTACAACATCCTACTGGGAAGGCCCTGGATATATGCTATGGCTGCAGTTGTGTTGACATACTTCAGAAAGATTGCATTTCCCTTCCAAGGAGGGATTAAGATCGTTGACCAACAAAAATTTCTCCCCAACAGTTCATAAGTTACGGGAAGCATTCTGATGATCCATGGAAGCCCTCATTCGCTTCAAAATATCGGAGTAGGCCTACTAAAAGACCCTACATTGATGGGGAATTTTTCACTACCGCCTCCAAACAATTTGGCAGAAGTGGCCACGGTGGGAACCTGCAATATGATATCTTCTAGATTCAGAATATTCCTGAACATTTTGTCAGCATGGATCATCGCCCTAATAGAAATATTGTAGCAATCAATTTTCTTGGCCTGGGAGGCAAACTCAAGTCAACACTCATCGAGTGTTTGGATAAATAGGTCTAAGGAATATGGCACCTCTTGAATTCCTTGGTCGCATGTACACTCTATAGACAAAGGAATCATTCAGTCAATGATGATAGAAGAGGAACCATGGGAAGATTACCACCATTGTTCCCATCTTCCAGATTACCACGAAGATTATTCCGGCAACCTTAATCATCCTTCAGTTTTTGATTTTCTATCAAAACTGTAAATATAGTGGATTCTAAGGATAGTTCTTTTCCTGTGTCAACCTCATTAGAAAATGAAACAACTCCCTTTCCAAATCGAGTCTTTGTTTACGATCTCGTAAAATCCAAATTGAGTCTTTCAAAGATCTCAAAGGTAAACCTTCATTCCAACCACCGTGTTGAATGCAATGAAGCTTGGGGGGCATGCACCTCGATTTGCGTTATTATGTTGGGGGCATGCAAACTTATCACAAGCAGTGTTACCGCAGGGTTCAAGCTCGTTAAAAAATAAACCCACCATGAGCATTGTTACCGCAGGGTTCAATCTCATTAAAAAATAAACCGGCCACGAGCAGTGTTACCGCAGGGTTCAAGCTCGTTAAAAAATAAACCTGCCATGAGCAGTTTTTATGTGGAGTTCAAGCTCGTTAAAAATTAAACATAAGTAATGAGCAAATGTTCCCCCAGAGTTTAAGCTCATTAAAAAAATGAACCAATTTTCGGTAAATAACCATTGTGAGTGCAGTATCATCAGGTTTTGAGCCCTGGTCGTGTTCTCATCATCACCTCCACTCTATTTTAGCCGATCATTCACCTCCATTTGATTGTTTACCCCTTTTGAGGAACAGTTGCGAAGAGTGATCCTATTACCCATCCTTGTGACACTGCCATGATTGGAAAATTCCAAACCGTACCTGGAATCAGCTGCTACCCGAAATTATCACTCGTTCCTCAAAAACGAGTCTCCTTTAAGCTATTTTCACCTAACTCATAAAACATGAAAATATTGCCAAGCGATTGGCCTCTCCAGCTCGTTAAAGCGACCGGAAGCGCTATCCCTCTTCTAGATTTTAATCTTTTTGGACCTTGTTATAGACATTTTTGGGCACTGCAACCCCATGCATAAAATGTCCATAAACCAAGGGCTCCTAAGTCCCTAAAAGTGTTGTTCTAACCCCTAAAGGAAGAAGGTCAACTGATTACAGCTTCTCCCAAAAGTTCTCCATGAAAAACTGCTCAGAACTGGTCAAAACAGGATCATTTCACCTGCTCCATAGGCAAAGTGCGTTGCATCTCACCTAAATACACTCTTTGGGTGCTTTGCATTTCAAAAATCCCTTCTATGGGGTGCGATGGGCGAGAAGTGACAAATGGCAGTGTCAATCCGCGAGGTGGAGAGGCATGGAATCTTCCAGAAACTTCTCCTGTGACACTTGCCTCTCTGAATTCGACCAAGGATGAGTAAGAGATCATAAATCTCCAAGTGGAAGCAAGAACTATCAGAGGGAAGAGACTAATCAAATCACAAGTTGACTCATCTCCCTTACAGATATTTATATATGGATCCCCAATCCCAGAGATCCAGAGGCTGGAATTTTGCATCTTGTAAGGAATTGCTGTTGGTTTCTTGAGACAACATCATAGTGTTGGGTGATCTAAGCTTTGTATGAGGTGAAGAAGGGCTTACTTGTTGAGAGGATGATGCTGGGTCAGAACAACTGGTTGTAACTCTCTTGGCTCTTTCTTGATTATCAATAAAAGCTATTGAAGTTTTCCTCCCTACTCTTGTGTCGTTTATGTTTTATGCATTTGTATGGTCAATTTACATCTGATCCTAGATTGTTTATGATAATAGATCCATGTTCTTGTATAGTGTTATGCTACTTTGATTCTACAGGTACTCTGTGAAGCTGGGTGTACAAGGAAGCAAGTAGCAAAGGACTATTAGAAGAGAGAGGAATCGAACTAGGAGCCAAGCGCAAGACAGAGGTTGGTCTCCTTTATTCTTCTCTCATCTATCTTTCATAAAGGAAAAACGAAAGTAGCTTTACTTTGTTTGTTTCTAAGGTAGCTACCACACCTTAGTGGGATTAGCAGTTCTGCATAGACACTTTTCCCTGTAACAAAATGGCGACTCCACTGGGGAGCGACTAGGTTGTTTGTTTATCTACCTTGTTGTTTACTTTATAAACTTACAGACGGAGCCTGAAGTCGAGCCAGGTAGCTTTCGAACTGCATTTGCTATGCAAATGCAAAGTAGATAAATGTCGCTTTAGTCAATCTCTGGGTTTTGTTTATGAATTAAACAACTGATTTACAAACTCTCTAATTGCCCTTGTGGTGGCTCTAGTAACCTCCTTAGATCTACCCCTATTGTTGATTTAATGATTACCACTTGCTCGGCCAAAATCCCTGAACTGAACTGCAAACTGTGACCCAGAACCCAAGCAAAGTCTCGTCTCTGGCCCAGCGCAGTATTTGTTCTGTGAATCTGAAATTCAGCGCACTTCCCGAGTGTAGTAGGTGCGATGCATTTCAAGTTCACTGTGTTACAGGTGCGCTGATCAGACTAGGCATTGTTCCTCAGTTTTGGTTTCTGTGATTCATTCTTTTCAGTTCTATTCATGAGTTTTGCTGCCTATAATTAGTATACCTCTATTTGAAACCCCTTTCCTTGCTGATATTCCGCCTCCATTGTGCAAAGAACTGTAAATGTTTTTGTGTATTTGTTGAGTCATTTTCAGTTCTCCTTTGCAAAAAGTAACGTAATTGTACTGTCGTTTCTTGATTTGAAAGTGTCACAAGTGTCGTTTTCAGTCATAGGAGAGAGTCTGGTTGCTCTTGATAGTCGATTACCCTGTTACTATTGTATTTGATCTGAATTTGTAGTTTTTCTAGTGTCGAAAGCAAGTATTCATTTCCAAATCGCAAAGTGTTGTGATTGTCTTCATTTTTTATTTTGAAAAGAAACTTGTTAGTAATTGTCGCTTGAAAAGTAATTCAGATTTGCGCATTAGCTTTCTTTTTATCATTCACATATTAAGAAGGCTGAAAACAAATACATGCATGTGCATTTGCATTTAGACTATTTGATTGGTTTGATTTAGGACAATGCATATAGTGTGTGCTCTTTGCTCTTTGTTGAAAGAATTTTGTCTTTCTTTCCTTAGTAGCTAGGATTTTCATTGCACAAACAAGATAAAAGACTAATAGAGTTTAGGCTTCTGTGATCCATATTAAGTTAGAGAAAGATTTCGGCGAAAATCACATGGAATGTCATTTGTCATTCCATGTGATTTTCGCCGAAATCTTTCTCTAAGATAAAAGATTGTTTATCATCTTAGATTGCATTTTAGGAATTGTACATCTACATCACGCGGTGAACCTGAAAGGAAAATTTCTTAAGCAAGATCGACTATAAAATAAATTTAATGAATCTAACAACGCTTTGGAACCTAACGCACAACATCTAGAAGTCTAGGCTAGAGACGTATTCCGGCGTCATAAAGCTTGGTAACTGTTGTTCTCACTGATGGTTGGGTGATTCCTCCACTTTGAGACGATAAGTGCCAGTACAGACTTGTGCTCCCATGTACCGTCGGGTATATTTTGGGAGACCACAATATGCTTAATCCTTTATCCATAGAAAGCCGTGTCTGCCGCCCTATCGATCGCAATGCACTGAACATAGCATTCGGGAAGATTGACTGCCGTACCGTAAAAAGTATTCTGCAGTTTTGCGAATGGTTTGGTAATCCCTCTACCTAGATTTCCAGAGCAGTCCCTTTCGTTCCTTTTCAGACTCCTTAACGGAAAAGGTCCATCTGAGCACTTGTCACTTTAGGCTCATTAAAAATCGAAGGCGACTAGAGTCATCTTTTGTTTTTTCTCGACTCTTTAAAATTGAAAAAACAAGTTGTGTCAAAGCGTCTAAAATTTATTTTAAACGAAATAATCATCACCCTTTCCTACGTTGATCTTAGGTTGAGAAAATGGAATCCACCAACCAAGGAATTCCCCTTGGAGGAAATCCTAGTCCCTTCTCCTCTTGGGGAGATGTTGGTGCACCCCATATGGCCACATTGTCGCTTCCAGGATTGACAATCGGCTTGCCCGTATGGCTCTTCTCAACCTCTGTCATTCAGAACACCGCAATTCCTGAACAATCGAGTCAGCAACTAGACGATTCCAGAGTTACCCACTAACCTTCTACTTCCTCCAATTCTTCCTCTCCTCCTTCCTCTTCACTTGATGGGACTGGTAAAGCCGAAAATCAAGTACCTGAGAAGAAGAAGGAAAAGAAGAAGAAAGAGAAGAAGAAGAAGGAGCCAAAAGCGAAAGGGGGCAACCAAGCGTCGTCTAGCAAAAATCCACACA
The DNA here is from genome assembly GCA_031772625.1 of Pinus tabuliformis. Taxonomy (NCBI): domain Eukaryota; kingdom Viridiplantae; phylum Streptophyta; class Pinopsida; order Pinales; family Pinaceae; genus Pinus; species Pinus tabuliformis. Next base: position 392,174,325 of record CM062806.1, on the reverse strand, counting down.
CTGCACCGACCAGGCCTAAATCACCATGTGTCATTTACAAAGGGGACCACTATCATCGAGATTGTCCTTGCATCCCTCGGATCTTAAGGGACTGGTCTCCTCATTTGCACAACCCAGTGTCGTCAACCTCTGATGATCATGTTGAAAACACACCGTCAACTAGTGAAAGTGAAGCCCCAAGACAAAAAGGAAAATATAGATTTCCTTGTAAACTGTGCGAAGGCAATCATGCCATCCACCGTTATCCCTTCTTAGACGAGGCTAAAATAGTTTTGGACGATCGTCCGGTTTCACTGTTACGACTTCCTCCTGGATATAAAAAACTCTTGCCGAGTCCGTCGCTAGTTGAAAATCCGGCTGACCCACCCAGGTGGTCGGCCGAAGCATCTATCATTGAAGACAAACCATCTGAAACCATACCAGACGAAAGTCAAAAGGTCGAGGCGGCAGTTGACCCGGTCTTGCCTTCAGAGGTTCCATCTTCGGATGATACAGTCACAGAAGAGAATAAGGATGACACCGTCCAAATTCTTTTCGTAAGCACAGACTCCGATGAACATGGGGGCAGTTTACCCATTCCTTTACCACAGGAAGGAAGTTCGTCAGAGTCGTACCCGGCCGTCTATTCGGTCTCGCCTCCAAGCAACCTAGTTGTTTCCTTCGACTGGAATCAACTAGGCAGACCCCGTTTACCAGCTAGTGTACCATTCCGAATTATTACTCAAATATATAGAATGGTTATGGCTGGTATCATCATAGATGAAGGGGCTTCTGTGAGTATCCTTTCCTCGACTACTTGGAAAGCGCTTGGTTCGCCATCGCTTTTGCCTGAGATGAGAAATCTAACAGGCTTTGATAAAGGAACCAGTCGACCGTTAGGGATCCTTCCCAATGTGCCCATAACATTGAGAGGGAAAACCGTTCACATGAATGTAATGGTGGTCCAAGGACCCCTGGATTATAATCTACTCCTTGGATGAGACTATATTTATTGCATGGGAGCCATTGTCTCATCACTCTTTAGAGTAATGTGTTTTCCGAAAGAAGGAAGAGTGGTCAAGCTCGTAGACCAGCTTTCATTTCCCGGATCACACATAGAAAATATTCATATACCATCCTTGAATGGTCTTTTCACACAAGGAATGTCTTATCAATCCCCAGTCCGTCCACCTGATGAGCGCGAGTGATTCGGGGGACATGACTGAAACCCAGGGGGCATGCACCCTGGTCTGCTTCGGCAGGAAAACTTCGGGTATAGGGTAGGTTTCCGCGAGAGATATATGACTAGTCTGTACTCCCATCCGTGATTGGAAAAGGGGGTTAGACTGGAACAAGATTCCCTCGTCAAAGTTATGTGAGTGGATTGTCTCACCTTTTTCTACTTCGGTAGACATCGCCGAAGAAATGTTTTGTTTGCACTGTGAATAGAACAATCTTTGGTAACCTGAAAGAGGTAGACCTTTCCTGATAAAACAAATGTTTTGTCGGTAGAACAAAAGGTGACCTTGAAGCTTTATTTTATACCTGGGGGCATGCAAACCTTTTGGCATGCAAGCGAAGAGCGACTATTTATTTTTTAAATTTGTAGGTCCTCTAACCCTTTAAACTCGTAGGATTGGTCGTTTCCTAACTTGCATAAAGAAAGGATGTGGGGCAAAACTCTAAAAATTGCCATTTTCATATATGATACATTCTTATTATACGACTGGATTAATCGAGCAGTTTTAGCACATAGTTCAAGCTCGTTAAAAAATAAACATAAGTCATGAGCAAATTTTTCTCCCCACGTTTAAGCTCATTAAAAAATGAACTATTTCTTGGTAAATAACCATCGTGAATGTAGTACTTCAACCTTTAAAGCCTTGGTCGTGTTCTCATCATCACCTCCACTCTGTATTGGCCGATCATTCACCTCCATTTGATTGTTTACCCCTTTTGAGGAATAGCTGCGAAGAGTGATCCTGCTAGCCATCCTTGTAACACTGTCGTGATTGGAAAATTCCAAACCTTACCTGGAATTAGCTGCTACCCAATTTTATCACTCGTTCCTCAAAAGACGAGTCTCCTTTAAGCTCTTTTCAACTGACTCGTAAAATATGAAAAGATTGTCGAGCCATTGGCCTCTCCAGCTCGTTGAAGGGATCGGAAGTGTTATCCCTCCTTTAGATTTTAATCTTTCTGGACCCGAGGGATTCTTACACAAAAAGATCGAGCGCTTGTTTTTTTTAGCTCGTTAAAAGTATCGAAAATTCATCCCTTCTGTATTGTTTTATACTTTTTCGGACTTAAGGGATTATATGACGAAAAAGGAATTTTGGAGTTTCCTTTACGTCCCTTTTCAGACTCTCTAAAATTGAAAAGTACCGAGTTATCTTTGTCATTAAACTCGTTAAAACCTAATAGCGACAAACTTGTCCATAGCAGACAAGAATGAGTTTCACTATCGCTAGGCTCATTAAAACATAGCGATGGGTTTGCCCGAAGGGAAAATTATAGAACAAGCATATGTTATCCTCCTCAAGCTTGACAAAAATAAAGAGGTACTGGTCAGCAATGACTGGGGAAAAATTGGGAAGAAAACTTGAAGAAACTTTGTTGGTAGCAAGTCGCTCTTGAACATGACACTTTCACTCTGCATCCAAGTCGGATTGGGTTGTTTCATTCACCGGTCACATCACCATGGTCCCATCACACCATCCACATTTGGGGTTAATGCTACCAATCCATCACGTCAGTGTCGCCGATATGTTCAAGAGAAGTCACTCAGAGAATTCACCTGTGTCTCACCCGCTGCAATACATTTACGCTCCATTCTTTCATGACCGCCACCCTAAACCTTATATCACCAGATCGTTTTCACCTCCATTAAAATCATTTGCTCCATTCCATCTCATTGATGTGGGATTCATTAAGGCCCTTCTATGACGGATCGCTTCTTGTCTACATCAACTCATTATCCAAGAAGTCGATCTAGGAACACCCCTTCCAGTACTTTGAAGCTTGCATGCCTTAATGGCAAGTTTCTCACTTCCGGCGACAGGTTTACATCAATGGCCTTCGACCGAAAGATTTTGCGTGGTGTTCGATGCCAAGTCCTTTATTCACACCACGTGAATTGTACTACAGTACCTTGAGGGTCATTATCATTATCGGTGATTCCTCTCGTGCTTGTTAACAACTTACATCATTGGCTGGTAATCAGGTGATGTCTTTCCATGTTCGACTCCAAAACATCTCTCACATGGATCGACTTGTACTTCGAGTGAAGATCGAATGAGATTGAAGACCCCAGATCTAGTTTCATCCATTCGGGCTGCGATATATATTCAGGGAAATAAATACATCAAATGTACATCATTGCTGCACAGATAATCATCCAATCAAAGGGATGATGACTCTACCAGAATCATCAGTCTACATTTAGATGATTGTCTCTCCTATGTACATGAAAATGAATTTATAAAGCTGAGCATGGGAATGCCCGCCTCAGCTAGATCATGAAAATATTATGAAGATAATGTATTGTATTGTATCTTATTACAGGTCTCCTCCCAGCTTGAAAGAACTTCAGATCCTCATGATAAAGCATTTCACTCGACATCAAAAAGATTAACGACCTCATGCTTTAGGGGCAACTGTTATAGAAATTTTTGGGCACTGCAACCCCAAGCATAAAATGTCCATAAACCAAGGGCTCCTAAGTCCCTAAAAGTGTTGTTCTAATCCCTAAAGGAAGAAGGTCAACTGATTTCAACTTCTCCTAGAAGTTCTCCATGAAAAACTGCTCAGAACTGGTCAAAACAGGATCATTTCACCTGCTCCATAGGCAAAGTGCGTTGCATCTCACCTAAATACACTCTTTGGGTGCATTTCATTTCAAAAAGCCCTTCTATGGGGTGTGATGGGCGAGAAGTGACAAATGGCAGTGTCAATCCGCGAGGTGGAGAGGCATGGAATCTTCTAGAAACTTCTCCTGTGACACTTTCCTCTCTGAATTCGACCAAGGATGAGCAAGAGATCATAAATCTCCAAGTGGAAGCAAGAACTATCAGAGGGAAGACACTAATCAAATCAAAAGCTGACTCATCTCCCTTACATATATCTATATATGGATCCCTCATCCCAGAGATCCAGAGGCTGGAATTTTGCATCTTGTAAGGAATTGATGTTGGTTTCTTGAGACAACATCATAGTGTTGGGTGATCTAAGCTTTGTATGAGGTGAAGAAGGGCTTACTTGCTGAGAGGATGATGCTGGATCAGAACAACTGGTTGTAACTCTCTTGGCTCTTTCTTGATTATCAATAAAAGCTATTCAAGTTTTCCTCCATACTCTTGTGTCGTTTATGTTTTATGCATTTGTATGGTCAATTTACATCTGATCCTAGATTGTTTATGATAATAGATCCATGTTCTTGTATAGTGTTATGCTACTTTGATTCTACAGGTACTCTGTGAAGCTGGGTGTACAAGGAAGCAAGTAGCAAAGGACTATCAGAAGAGAGAGGAATCGAACTAGGAGCCAAGCGCAAGATAGAGGTTGGTCTCCTTTATTCTTCTCTCATCTATCTTTCATAGAGGAAAAACGAAAGTAGCTTTACTTTATTTGTTTCTAAGGTAGCTACCACACCTTAGTGGGATTAGCAGTTCTGCATAGACACTTTTCCCTGTAACAGACCTGAGGGATTATTACACAAAAAGATCGAGCGCTTGTTTTGTTCGGCTCATTAAAATTATCGAAAATTCATCCCTTTTGTATTATTTTATACTTTTTCAGACTTAAGGGATTATATGATGAAAAAGGATTATTGGAGTTTCCTTTACGTCCCTTTTAGACTCTCTAAAATTGAAAAGGACCGAGATATCTTTGTCGTTAAACTCGTTAAAACCGAATAGCGACAAACTTGTCCATACAGACAAGAACGAGTTTCACTGTCGCTAGGCTCGTTAAAATATAGCGACGGGTTTTCCCGAAGGAAAATTATAGAACACGCATATGTTATCCTCCTCAAGCTTGACAAAAATAAAGAGGTACTGGTCAGTAATGACTGAGGAAAAACTGGGAAGGAAACTTGAAGAAACTTTATTGGTAGCAAGTCGCTCTTGAACATGACACTTTCACTCCGCATCTGAGTCGGGTTGGGTTGTTCCGTTCACTGGTCATATCACCATTGGTCCATCACACCATCCATATTTGGGGTTAACGCTACCAATCCATGTCAGTGTCACCGATATGTTCAAGAGAAGTCACTCAGAGAATTCACCTGTGTCTCATCCGCTGCAATACATTCACGCTCCATTCTTTCATGACCGCCACCCTGAACCCTGTATCATCAGATCGTTTTCACCTCCAAAATCATTTACTTCGTTCCGTGTCGTAGATGTGGGATTCATTAAGGCCCTCCTACGGTGGGTCGCTTCTTGTCGACATCAGCTCATTATCCAATAAGTCGACTTAGGAACAACCCTTTCAATACTTTGAAGCTTGCATGCCTCAATGGCAAGTTTCTCTCTTCTAGTGACAGGTTTACATCAATAGCCTTCGATCGAAATATTTTGCGCGGTGTTCGACGCCAAATCCCTTATTCACACCACGCGAATTGTACTGTAGTACCTTGAGGGTCATCATCATTATCGGTGATTCCTCTCGCGCCTGTTAACAGCTTACATCATTGGCTGGTAATCAGGAAATGTCTTTCCATGTTCGACTACAGAATATCTTTCACATGGATCGACTTGTACTCCGAGTGAAGATTGAACGAGTTTGAAGACCCCGGATCTAGTTTCATCCATCCGGGCTATGATATATTCAGGAAAACAAAGACATCAAATGTACATTGTTGCTGCACAGATGATCATCCGAATCAAAGGATGATGACTTTATTAGAATCATCAGTCTCCCGCATAGACAGTTGTCTGTCTTATGTACATGAAAATGAATTTATAAAGATGAGCATGGGAATTCCTGCCTCAGCTACATCATGAAAAATATTATGAAGATAATGTATTGTATCTTATTACAGGTCATCTTCCAGCTCAAAAAAACTTTAGATCCTCATGATAAAGCATTTCACCCGACATCAAAAGATTAATGACCTCATGCTTTAGGGGGCAACTGTTATAGACATTTTTGGGCACTGCAACCCCAATCAAACATGTCCATAAACCAAGGGCTCCTAAGTCCCTAAAAGTGTTGTTCCATACCCTAAAAGAACAAGGTCAGCTGATTACATCATCTCCTAGAAGTTCTCCATGAAAAACTGCTCAGAACTGGTCAAAACTGGACCATCTCACCTACTCCATGGTCAAAGTGTGATGCATCCCACCTAATGCACACGGGAGGTGTGATGCATACTAAAAATCCCTTCTATGGGGTGCGATGGCGAGAGTGGACAAATGGCAGAGACAGTTTGCGAGGTGGATGATCGTGGAATCTTCCAGAAACTTCTCCTGTGACACTTGCCTCTCTGAATTCGCCCAGGGATGAGTAAGAGATCATCAATCTCCAAGTGGAATCAAGAAATATCAGAGAGAGGAAACTAATCAAAATCCTAGAATCTGACTCACCCCCCTGCAATCATCTATATATGGATCCCTCATTCCAGAGATCCAGAGGCTGGAATTTTGTATCTTGTAAGGAAGTGCTGTTGGTTTCTTGTTGGAATATCATAGTGTTGGGTGATCTAAGATTTTCATGAGGTGAAAGAAGGGCTTTCATGCTGGAGGGTTACGTTGGGTCAGAACAATTGGTTGTAATCCTCTTTGCTTATTCTTGATATTAATAAAGCTATTCAAGTTTTCCTTCACATTCTTGTATATATGCGTTTGTGTGGTCAATATATATCTGGTCCTATATTGTTTATGATTGTAGATCTATGTTCTTCGATAGTATTATGCTGCTTTGATTCCACTGAAGCTGGGTAGACGAAGGAGAAGAGGCAAGGATCTGTTAGAAGGGAGAGGAACCAAGCAAGGAACCAAGCGCAAGACTGAGGTTGGTGTCCTTCAATCCACTCTTATCTACTTCTCATAAAGGAAAATGAAAGTAGTTTTAGTTTTTTTGTTTCTAAGATAGCTACCAGTTTAGGGACTTAGGAGTCCTTGGTTTATGGACATGTTTGATTGGGGTTGCAGTGCCAAAAAATGTCTATAACAAGCATCCAATACCATGGACCGAAAACCATCGTGTCCAAAACCATGGTCCGAAAACCATCGCGTCCAAAACCATGTGCAAAAATCATGCACAAAACCATAGGTAGGTCTGCCCAACCTAATATAGGGTCCAAAAACAAAATTTTCCAGCTCTTTCCCCAGACCACATAGAGTGGGATTACTTGCACCCCACAAACCCCCTGTGAGCCCCCCCCGCTACGCAATCAACGCAACAAAGGGGGGGCTCCGCCCCCCTTCTAACCCCCTGGTTAACTACGTGGGCTAGTTGTGGAAAGAATATAACACAACCCAACATTCTCCCACTTGTTTTTTTCTTTCCACAGGGGTCCACAAGAGACCTTAGTCATTTATCTAGCCTTGCGATGCCCATTGTTTCTCTACACCAAGAGAACTTCTCAGAGCTCATAGATTTTGTCAATGCATCTGCATTATTCTTCAAAGTGTCCACCTTTACTAGAAACATCTTTTTGTCTTCTGTCATATCCCTCACAAAGTGATACTGAACATAAATGTGCTTTGTCTTTGAATGATATGTAGGGTTCTTTTCCAAGAAAATTGCACTTTGGCTATCACAGTCTATCCTTATACGTCCCTATACTAACCCCATACTTGAGCACAATCTCTGCAACCAAATTTCTTCCTTGCTTGCATGAGTGGCTGCCATGTATTCTGCCTCTGTAGTTGATAGTGCCACTACAGATTGTTTCTTACTCATCCAGCTGACTCCACCTCCAAATAGGTTAAACACATACCCACTTGTAGATCTTCTTCGATCTAGATCTCTAGCCCAGTCTACATCAACAAAGCCACGAATATCCAACACTCTATCCAATCCTGGTCTTCCTTGGTAGCACAAACCATAATCACTAGTGCCACGCAATACCTGAAAACCTACTTCCATGCTGTCTAGTGCTCCTTCCTTGGTTTTGACATAAACCTGCTCAATACTCCCACTGCATGTGCAATGTCTGGTCTAGTACAGACCATCACATACATCAGGCTACCGACTGCACTTGCATATGGAACACGAGACATGTCCTCTTTCTCTTCTTGTGTCTTGGAACACTGTTCACCAGACCTCTGTGTCTTGTGTCTTGCATATTAAACCTCTGCTGTATTGTCTCGACATACTTCCTCTGGTTTAACCAAAGCTTCCTCTTTTCCTAGTCTCTTTTAATTTCCATGCCCAAAATATAGTTTGCAACACCAAGATATTTCATGTCAAATTTTTAGGACAGTTGGGTCTACAAATCCTGGATAATTTCTTTGTCATTTCCAACTAGCAACATATCATCCACATAAAAGACCAGATAAATAACACGGTCACCAATTAATTTAAAATACACACAGTGATCTGCTTTTCTTCTGTTGAAGCCAAGTCCCCATATAAATGTATCAAATTTTTGATACCACATCCATGGTGACTATTTTAACCCATACATAGACATCTTTAACTTACATGCCATTTCTTTCTTACCCTTCACCGCAAAACCTTCAGGTTGCTTCATGTAGATCTCCTCTTCTAGGTCCCCTTGAAGAAATGTTGTCTTCACATCCATCTGTTCTACCTCAAAATCAAAAGCAGTAGCAACATATAAAAGTAATCTAATAGAAGCCACCTTGGCAACAGGAGAAAAAATATCACCAAAAACAATTCCCGGCACCTGGGAATAACCTTTTTCTACCAACCAAGCTTTGTATTTATCCACCTTTCCTTCTGCATTTGTCTTCTTCTTGAACACCCATTTTCTACCAATGGGTTTCCTTCCAGCCGGCAACTCCACCAGATCCCATACCTCATTTTTGTGCAAAGATGCCATTTCATCAACCATGGCCTCTTTCTAGAGTTTTCCATCCTATGAATCTACTACTTCCTTCATAGTTTTGGAATCATCGTTATTAATAGATAAAGAAAAATTTGAACAGAAAGCAGATGGACTATACCTTTCTAGCTCCCTTCTTTCTCGAACTGATCTTCTCACATCGAGCGTTTGTGGCTCTTCATCTCTGATTCCTTCTCTACTGTAGAGTCTAAAGCTTCCTCCTTAAGCTCAAACTCTATATTCTCAGGTTCCTTTGGTTGGAATTGATGTTTAATAACATCTTTCACCTCTCTAAACACCACATATCAGACGTACACAACCTTCCTTGTTACTGGGTTCCAAAGCTTGTAACCCTTTAAACCATCCTTATACCCAATAAAGATGCACTTTTCTGTTAAGATTAGGTATGTTCTATGCTAGAGCAATTTATTTAAATTTTCATAGTTAGCAATCACATCAGTATTACGATAAACTGCAGATAGAACATAAATATAAAACGCAAAAGACAAGCCAAGACAAGAGGACACAAGATATGGCGCGAGCCAGGGACAAACCCCACAATGTGTGGGGAAACCCTTTGATCAAATCTTCTTTTATCTTCAAAGTTCAGCAGAGAAAGAGAGAGAGAGTACACTTACAACATATGTCAACACTTTGACTTGTCTAGATCTGAGTATAGATAATCTCCTATAATGATGAGATCAGTTGAAGACATTTTGCTTCAACTGATCCTTCAAGGTGACGACTTCACCTATCGTAGTGTTGCATCTAGGTCCTCTAGTTGCACCACTGCATACTGCATCATGCTGCTATCCATGTCCATGATCTTATCCATCAAAATGTTGCTCTGCTTTGATGAGAGGATTATACACCTTGACTAATCCTAGAGGCTGAGATGTTCTTAGTACCTTGAGATCATAACTACATCTCACTGTACTCTAAGATTATGATCCTGTCTCTTACCTTTGGTGAGAATGACATATTGGTGCATCATTTAATGTTCAGATTGTATGTCACTATGATCTATATACCAAGATCTTCTTTTCAACGTGACATAGCACATAAGACCAATCTTAGTTGTGCCCAGATTTCATATGATGTACAATGTATATAGTTTCCATGATCTACATATAAAGTCCTTTATGATCTGCGTATGTGTCATCATGTACAGTGTACATAAGCCTCCACGATCTGCATATAAATGTCATCAATGATATGTCTCTATAACTGCGTTTTACATATCAGCTTTGACTGCGTTTGAGTGTCACTATTGACTGCATATGAGTCTTCATGACCTGCGTAGAATCTTCATGATCATGAACCGCGTATAGTTTTTCATACATGACTGTAATTTAGGGTGCCTCCATTTACGGTCGATAGGGACCTTCATTTGCTGCGTATGGATACCTTCATGACCTGTGTACATTAACAGCGGATTTAGTAGAGACATTGCTAGAAACCCTCGTCACTGCTTCTCCTTGTACCCAGACTTTCAGTAATTCATTAATTCGAGTTCTCCTCACTGTGACTGCGTATGGAATGAGAGCACCGAGTTACATCTTTATATGCTGAGGCTGCTGTTCCTCAAGCACCTGAGCTGTGCAGTCAAACCCTTTACCATGCAGAGATGACTACGGCTCCTTTTCATGACTGCGTTCTCCTGCGGCTATATGTCTTGTCAGTGGTTCCTCGTTATACCTGCAGCTGGTGCGTATAAGAGTTGTCATGACAGTGAGTGAGAGTCTCTATTGACTACGTATAGACTGTGTCTTCATAACTGCGTGGAAAGTGTTTTCATGACAGCGAGTGAGGTGCTGTGCGTATATATATATTGCTGCGTATGATTACAGCGTATCCCATTACATCGTATGAATTCCTTCTCTTACTGTGGCTAGGTGTCTCCATTACAGCGTATAAGCTAGGGCATCTGCGTATAAGCTAGGGCATCATCCAACGTATCTTCTTGCGTGTCTCTCCTTCACCAAAAACCCAAGACGTGGTGAGGAGGAGACCACACATGAAGAGGATGTGTGTAAATGATATCAAATCCTCATCTATTTATACCACAACGAGGATGATGAATAGATACGTCGGCTGGGCTTCTAGAGCCTACATAAGAGCTGGTCGGCTTGACTATAATTACATAAACAAAATAAATTCATATCTCCATAAATACTTATCGGAATCGGATGATCTTTGGATCAATCCTACACCTCTCGACGAGAGGGATCCAATAAAAATATTAGCTACCATAAATAAGCCGACCCACGTGGAGTTTGGCCCTAGTTGCTAATTTAACACTCCCTCTCAACTAGGGAGAACTCCATCCGCTGATCCATATGTACAACTGTACTATCTCTGCCATTTGTGACTTGCACTACTCTGCCTAGCTCTGCTGGCTCTACTCAGCTCTGCTGGCTTTGCTCTGCTCTGCTTAGCTCTGCTAGCTCGGCTCTGCTCTGCTCAGCGCTGCTGGCTCTGCTGGCTCTGCTCTGCTCAGCTCTACTCGCTCTGCTCTGCTCAGCTCAACTCTGCTAGCTTTGCTCTGCTGGCTCTGCTCTGCTCTGCTCATCTCCGCTGAACTATGAAGAAGAAGAATTGATCGAGAATGAGTCATATCATTCTCCGCTGACCTGAAGTTAGTCTCAGAGTGCATACCACTAGTCCCAGACCAGTCTCAACTGACCTGAAGTTAGCTTCATAGTAAGTACCACTCCTACCACTGGTCCCAAACTAGTATCACAGTCTCAGAGAGTGTACCACTGGTCCCAGACCAGTCTCAACCGACCCGAAGTCAGTGTCATAGTATGTACCACTCTCACTGGTCCCAGACCAGTACTGCACTGACACGAAGTCAGTCTCGGAGTATGTACCACTGGTCCTAGACCAGTCTCAGCCGACCCAAAGTCAGCGTCATAGCATCTACAACTCCTACCACTGGTCCTAGACCAGTATCATTGATCCCAGATCAATGGAGGACATCCTAGCGTAGGGAGTACAGTAGATACAATGATGCGTCCATCGGTATTACTATGGTCCCTAACTTCATTTCCCTGCTCATTGATCAGATGAGAGGTACTTCCCATGAGTCCCAGACTGCATGGGTAGGAAGCCTTGACAGGAGAACTTAATCAATCCTGTCCTCACAGGAGAACACATCAATCCTGCTACAATCGCCATGGAGAACACATCAATCCAGGCTGCCATGGAGAACACATCAATCCAGGCCTCACAGGAGAACACATCAATCTTGCTACAATCGCCATGGAGAACACATCAATCCAGACCTCACAGGAGAACACATCAATCCTGCTACAATCGCCATGGAGAACACATCAATCCAGGCCTCATAGGAGAACACATCAATCCTGCTACAATCGCCATGGAGAACACATCAATCCAGGCCTCACAGGAGAACTAATCATCTTGCTACATAAGAGAGCGAATCATCTTGTCCCACAAGAGAGCGAATCATCTTGTTTCAGTGCGCACCACCAGGGGAGGGTGAGTCACCCTGTGGTCGTATGTTGCTCCAATAGAACTGCAAGCCCCCCAAAGCTCCTAGAGCTCAATGTATGCAGCATGCAGGACCCTTTTACAAAGGTCTCTCGACGACTCCAAGTCATTCGGGAAAATCACAAATTTGATCTTTCCTCAGGGCTCTGTCCTGTACATCATCTCAGTGTGATGGAGCCTCCTTGATCATCGACTTACCATATCCCAGATAAGGCAGTAATTGATGTCTATCTGCTGGAGCAATTGTCAAATACGGGATTCCTCAATAATCGAATCCCATCTCTGGTTGTCACAGAGATTCACAGTGGTATTCATCATGTGTACAAACAGCTCACTGAAGAGCTTCAGCAACCAGACTGCCTCACAGAAGGCCATACTATCAGCAATGTATTCTTCCTTGGTGGTGCTCAGAGTCACCAACTTCTGCTTCCTGCTCATCCAGGATATCAAGGCAGATTCCAAACAGCACTGAGAGGTGCTCTAGTGATCCTCCATACTTCCTACCCACTCATCATTCGAATAATCATGTGGTTTCATATTTCCGGCAGTGTATCTCAATTCATGAGAGATTTCTCCCTGAAGATATCTTAGAAGATTCTTGGCACCAATCTAGTGAGGCTCAACCAAATATGAGCTCACCATGCTAAATGCAACACAGATGTCTGGATGGAGGTTCTCCAAGAACATCAACGCGAATGAGTTTATGAAACTCAGAGGCATTTCCCAAATCTGGTTCGACATCATTACCATATAACTTCTGAAAGTTAAGATCCTCGAGGCAGTCACAAGCTTGCATCTTATCTTCCCACATTCAGAATCCAACTCCCTCTGTCTCCTATAAATGAGAGGGTTTGCACCTGTCAGACATAGGTGCCGGTATGAGAGGTTTATCATCCACAACCTTTGAGTAATGGTTTGGATCGGTTTCACTCCTAATGAATCTCAGTTGCATTAGACAGCTATCAATCCTCTCATACTACGCCCGAGGTGTTTTTCTTCAAGCCATAGAGGGCTTTCTTCCACCTGTATACATGAGATTCCCTGATCATGATTCTCAAACTCCTCAGGTTGTTCCAAACCTGTGAACCTGCTGCATGAGGGGAATGGTACCCTTATAATATTTTCCTTTGGTACATTTTAGACATGTACCTTCATGCTTCCTTTTGAATTCAGGCATCCTAGTCACCATTTTACTCACAGACCTCTAGAGCTGAGTCAATGGACATGGTCCCTAGTGGACTTCCTGCAACTTGATACAACCCTGAACTCAAAAACATCTTTAAAAGATCTATTTTCAAACACGTACCTTTCCATCGATAAGTGCCACCCTGTAACCTTTGACTTCCATTTCCGAGATGGACATCAGGTTCGATCAAGTGCATAAAAGAGATTTTGGGGTTCCTTGCTTTTGTGGAAGAGTCGACCATTTCCTTGATGACCTGCATTACCAGTCATTCTTTTGATCATTGAAGATGTCCCAGGAATGATTGTTATCTTCATCAAGAGATGTGTCTCTGCCATTCGGACACTCCTTCGCATAACGACCGAACGTATTTCAACAAGGCATCCGCCTTTCCTTCCACCCTTAGATCCGAACTTCCCAATGAAGTGATCTTAAGCTGGACCATCAAAATCTTCCGCTGCGCCATTCTGATAACATTCTTTGCTTTGAATTCACCCTCGGTGAATTATGAGGAACCCATTGATCCTTCTGTCTTGTCCCAATTGTCTTTGGTGATTTCTATTTCACTCTTGCTTGGGCATTGTCTTCACCTCAGCTCTGATACCATGTTAAGATTAGGTTTGTTCTATGCTAGAGAAATTTATTTAAATTTTCACAGTTAGCAATCACATTAGTATTACGATAAACTGCAGATAGAACATAAATATAAAACGCAGAAGACAAGCCAAGACAAGAGGACACAAGATATGGCGCGAGCCAGGGACAAACCCCACAATGTGTGGGGAAACCCTTTGATCAAATCTTCTTTTATCTTCAAAGTTCAGCAGAGAAAGAGAGAGAGAGTACATTTAAAACATATGTCAACACTTTGACTTGTCTAGATCTGAGTATAGATAATCTCCTATAATGATGAGATCAGTTGATGACATTCTGCTTCAACTGATCCTTCAAGGTGACGACTTCACCTATTGTAGTGCTGCATCTAGGTCCTCTAGTTGCACCACTGCATACTGCACCATGCCGCTGTCCATGTCCATGATCTTATCCATCAAAATGCTACTCTGCTTTGATGAGAGGATTGTACACCTTGACTAATCCTAGAGGCTGAGATGTTCTTAGTACCTTGAGATCATAACTGCATCTCATTGTACTCTAAGATTATGATCCTGTCTCTTACCTTTGGTGAGAACGACATATTGGTGCATCATTTAATGTTCAGATTGTATGTCACTATGATCTATATACCGAGATCTTCTTTTCAACGTGACATAGCACATAAGACCAATCTTAGTTGTGCCCAGATTGCATATGATGTACAACGTATATAGTTTCCATGATCTTCATATAAAGTCCTTTATGATCTGCATATGTGTCATCATGTACAGCGTACATAAGCCTTGCATATAAATGTCATCAATGATATGTCTCTATAACTGCGTTTTACATATCAGCTTTTACTGCGTTTGAGTGTCACTATTGACTGCATATGAGTCTTCATGACCTGCGTAGAATCTTCATGATCATGAACCGCGTATAGTTTTGCATACATGACTGTAATTTAGGGTGCCTCCATTTACGGTGGATAGGGACCTTCATTCGCTGCGTATGGATACCTTCATGACCTGTGTACATTAACAACGGATTTAGTAGAGACATTGCTAGAAACCCTCGTCACTGCTTCTCCTTGTACCCAGACTTTCAGTAATTCATTAATTTGAGTTCTCCTCACTGTGACTGCGTATGGAATGAGAGCACCGAGTTACATCTTTATATGCTGAGGCTGCTGTTCCTCAAGCACCTGAGTTGTGCAGTCAAACCCTTTACCATGCGGAGATGACTACGGCTCCTTTTCATGACTGCGTTCTCCTGCGGCTATATGTCTTGTCAGTGGTTCCTTGTTATACCTACAGCTGGTGCGTATAAGAGTCGTCATGACAGTGAGTGAGAGTCTCTATTGACTGCGTATAGACTGCGTCTTCATGACTGCGTGGAAAGTGTTTTCATGACAGCGAGTGAGGTGTTGTGCGTATATATATATATATATTGCTGCGTATGATTACAGCGTATCCCATTACATCGTATGAATTCCTTCTCTTACTGCGGCTAGGTGTCTCCATTACAACGTATAAGCTTGGGCATCTGCGTATAAGCTAGGGCATCTGCGTATAAGCTAGGGCATCATCCAACGTATCTTCTTGTGTGTCTCTCCTTCACCAAAAACCCAAGACGTGGTGAGGAGGAGACCACACATGAAGAGGATGTGTGTAAATGATATCTAATCCTCATCTATTTATACCACAACGAGGATGATGAATAGATACGTCGGCTGGGCTTCTAGAGCCTACATAAGAGCTGGTCGGCTTGACTATAATTACATAAACAAAATAAATTCATATCTCCATAAATACTTATCGGAATCGGATGATCTTTGGATCAATCCTACACCTCTCGACGAGAGGGATCCAATAAAAATATCAGCTGCCATAAATAAGCCGACCCACATGGAGTTTGGCCCTAGTTTCCAATTTAACATTTTCTGATTTACTATCCAACTTGGTTTTTTTCTTCTTTGGAACATGCACATATGCATCACATCCAAATACCCTCAGATGTGAAAGATAGGGTTTCTTACCAGTCCATACCTCTTGTGGAGTCTTATCCTCCAACGTTGATGAAGGTGACCTGTTGACCAGGTAACATGCTGTCTTCACTACCTCTGCCTAGAATTCATGTCCTAAATCGGCACCACTGAGCATGCTTCTTGCCCTTTACATCAACGTCTTGTTAATTCTTTCTGCAACTCCAGTTTTCTGAGGTGTATATGGAGTAGTCTTCTACCGTGTTATACCAAACTTCTTACAGAATTCTTAAAATTCCTTACTGCAAAACTCTCCACCGTTATCTGTCCTCAGCACCTTTATCTTCTTCTCTGTCTAGTATTCCACCAGAGCCTTAAATTCTTTAAACCTGTCAAAGACTTCAGATTTCCTCTTAAGGAAATATATCCATGTATTCCTTGAGAAGTCATCTATAAATGATACATAGTACACAGGCTTACCCAGTGATGGAACCTTCATAGGTCCAAACACATCACTATGCACATGCTCTAATTTCTATTTCGCCCTCTTACCACCAGAGGGGAAGCTCACTCGATTCTATTTCCTATATACACAATTTTCATAGAAATCAAAATCTAGAGAGCTATTACTCATACCTTTACCATGAAGTATTCAAAGGCCCTTCTCTCCAATATGTCCAAGCCTTTGATGCCACAACATGGTATTCTCTCCAGAGACCACTAGATTTTCTACTCCACTTTCAGGAACCACAGAACTCTTGCACCCATCAACAACAGTGCTACCTTGCAGCTTGTACAGAGTTCCAATTTGAACTCCCCACATCAATACCAGTGCCCCCAGAACCATCTTGCAGGTATCCTTCTCAAACACTGTTTTTACACCTGCATCATCCAACTTGCTTACATAAATCAGATTTCTAGCTAATGCAGGAATATGCAGAACACACAGAAGTGTTCTAACCCTTCCACCTTGCAACTTCAACTTTACTTTTCCATGACCAACAATTATATCTTTCCTGTCATCTCCCAAGAAGACATCACCATCATATTTCTCATACCCGCAGAACCACTCTATATGGGAAGTGAAGTGAAAGGATGCACCTAAGTCAATCAACCATGCCTCATGATCTACATGTGTACTTGAAGAAGCCAAGTACACATCCCCACCTTCATCTGAGGTGGTTTT
Source organism: Pinus tabuliformis (assembly GCA_031772625.1). Classification (NCBI taxonomy): domain Eukaryota; kingdom Viridiplantae; phylum Streptophyta; class Pinopsida; order Pinales; family Pinaceae; genus Pinus; species Pinus tabuliformis. The sequence goes on along the minus strand of CM062806.1, from coordinate 392,156,867 downwards.
GCCTCTGCAGAAGGAGCATCATCAGATCCCCTTCCTTTATCAGGAGCTTTAGATTTACAGTCCCTTTTGTACTGCCCTTCCTTTCCACATTTCCAACACACCACCTTTACAAGTTTTCCTGGAGATTTAGATCTCCCACTTGATGACTTATTTTCGTTTTTGTTCTGGGACCGTCTTCGTAAAAACAAGGCATCAACATTCTGGATCTCCATATTTTTCCATATCATTTCCTTCGTCAGTAAGGATGAGACTATTTCATCAAACTACAAGGCAGTTGTATTACTACCTATTGCAATAACTAGACTATCCCACGAATATGGTAGAGAACACAACAAACTGATGCACTTATCTTCATCTAAAATTTTAATATCAACATATAATAACTGACTTACCACAATATTAAATGCATTCGGATGCTCTGTCACCAAGTCTCCATCTTTCATCCTTAGGTTTTATAGCTTTTTCCGCAGGAACAGTTTATTCACCAGAGACTTAGATTGGTACAAAGTCCCTAACTTGTCCCACAAAGCCTTCACCATAGCTTCCCCTGATACATTCAACAATACTGAATCTGAGACACACAATCATATTGTGCTCTTTGCCTTCCAATCCAACTTCTTCCATTCTTCATCGGACACTCCCGTTGGTTTAGTACCCAGATCTAATGCGATCCATTGATATTTATCCACCAACAGATCCTCCATCTTGAGTTTCCACAACTCAAAACTATGACCATTAAATTTCTCGATCTCTATCTTTCCACTGATCGCCATCTTGTTTCACCACCAGAATTGATCTCGCAGATCTCCCACTGAATAGGGTCTACCACAGGCTCGAGCAAAACGCCTTAGCAACAAAGGCGTCCCCTTGAAGCCAAAACAACTCTGATACCAAATGTAGGTTTTAACCTCGTACAAAAATTACCTGCATACGAATTTTAAAACACAGAAAATAAACAATGCAAGAGCATAACACATAAAACACATATACACAGAGATTTTCCCCTAGATCCCAAAACTGGGACTACCAGCTTGATTTTTCATTATGTTCCTTTCAATGTTACAATACATATTTATACATGCCGAAGCATCCAATACCATGGACCAAAAACCGTCGTGTCTAAGACCATGGACCGAAAACCATTGCATCCAAAACCATGTGCAAAAATCATGCACAAAACCATAGGTAGGTCCGCCCAACCTAATATAGGGTCCAAAAACAAAATTTTCCAGCGTGCTACCCCAGACCCCATAGAGTGGGGTTATTTGCACCCCTCAAACCCCCTGTGACTTGCCCTGCTACGTAATCAGTGCAACGAAGGGGGGGCTCCGCCCCCGTTCTAACCCGCCGGTGAACTACATGGGCTAGTCGTGGAAAGAATATAAAACAACCTAACACAATCCACCATTTTGTTGCTGTAAATTTTCTTTTTTCTCTCTCATAATCTTACACCTTGGACATAAGACTCAATCGGGAGGAATAGATAATGGCAATTTTGCTATTGTAACCAATGTTTTAAAACTTGGGCTCTAACATGGAATTGTTGCAGGTTTCACTTGGACTTAGACTTTGAATAATCTGATATCAATGATTTAGTTACTAAAATAATAAATTTTAATAACAAATTTATATTTTTAGGATTCCAAGCCATGATTCCAGAAAATTATTGAAATTTTGAAAGAAAGCATTATGAATAGCTGAGCAAGAACATTTAAATGACAAGCATAATTGAAAAACAATGTTCTACCATTGCTTATATTGGGATCCTCATCATCAATATCACCCTTTGACTTGTTTAGCCTTTTCCTCTACCTCAATCCTTTATGGATGCCAATTAACACCACCCTATTTTGATGAAACTATCTAATCCAGGCCTTATAGTATGGTAGAAAAAACTTAACATGCCTAAACGATGATTTTAGTTTCAGTGAAGGGTACATTTTTGCTAATTCCATGACAAAGGAGTTCAACAATCATACTACCACCATAAATGTACATAAAGAGCTTAGTGCTCTTGATTAAATTCCAATCCCATATCCTCATACATGATAGAATCCAATGAAATTTTGCAATCTTAAAAATCCTCAAATCCTAAATTTTTTTAAATTTACGAAATTTTGAATGGGATATGAAATTTTTCTTTTCCTATGAATTCCGATGAGGTTGGAACCACTCTCCAACATCTTGAAACAATTAATGGCAATGCTAAAAAAATCAAGTAAAATTTGATATTTCCTTTAATAATTTAACATTACCATTGATTACCAACAATGATAGGTCTTAGGAGTTAGGTTTTCATTTTTCAATTTTTTTTTGCTATAAAAAAAATAAATTTTGCTTTATGAGTCAACCATTATGGGGTTCAATAGTTATTTGGCCAAGAGGGGCTAGTTATTAAACTACCTAAATTAAATTTCAACTTGGTTGGTTCGATCAATACGAGCAATGGTCAACTCTTCCAACTTCACTGAGTCTAAGTCAACTTAATTTGAGTTTGAAGACAATAATTCTATCTTCATTCTGTGTTCTGTCTTCCAACACATATGATGTACCATTTACAATTATGTTGTTTGTTTGTAACATGAGTATGTTAAATGAATAGAAAACATATTACTACTATTGTAATTGCCTTTTATTGTTTATCCAGATAATACACAATGAATTACTGCTTGTAATTGTTTGTCCTATTTTATGTTGTTCAACATCAACATCGTAACATTCACAATTATGCTGTTAGTAGTGATGTAAATATCGAGGTGATTCATTGTTGAAACCTCTAATATTGTAATATTTTTCGTGGATGGACGTAAATAATTTTACATTTTATCAATGTCAAAAATATCATGCATTTCATCATCTGTTCCATTTTATCATTCCTTCTGTCTGTCATTTTCCACACTATGCAATAATTTTAATGTATTCTTGTAACCATGCAGGCACATGCAACATTAGCAGTGCTCAACTTTAGTGAATATTGTATGCCTGATATTTTGATGCCGTACTTGGATGGTATAGTGAGCAAGTTACTTGTTCTTTTGCAGGTATTAACTTGTTTCTTTGCTTGTATTTGTGACATTTTTGACAAGTCAATATATGATTTATTTATTTTTTAGTTTCTTCTTCTTGTTTAGAATGGAAGGCAGATGGTGTAGAAGGGAATTTTAACAACTTTAGCATCTATTGTTGATTCCTCTCAGGTACTTCTAGAAGCTTCATAATGACACTTTAAGATATCTTCCATTGTGACAAATTTGTTATCAACCCATCAGAAACCCGAGGTTATTATTTTCTGGTCCACATGAGCACTTTAAGAAGTATTATGATGCAATAATTCCTTATCTGAAGTCCATATTAATGAATGCCATTGACAAATCCAACCGTATGCTGCGTGCCAAATCTATGGAATGCATTAGCCTAGTTGGAATGGTTGTGGGAAAAGAGAAATTCATAAATGATGCTAAAGAGGTAATATTAATGCAAGGCAGTTAGCTCACTGATTTCATGTATATATCTCTTCTAGATAGATTGGGGTGTGTATTTATAGAACAGGGCATAATAGGCAAGTGTGTTGTGGTAGGGAACTCAGGAATGAAAATGAGAATAATAGAAAGAATGACCTGCTACTTGTTATTTTTGTTGTCTCGGTGCAATCTAAATCCTACTATGGGTGAGATGTATCTTGTGTATCACATTTACAAATGAAAATGAAAAAAATGTTGGTACACAATGTAAAAATGGCATAAAAAAAAAGAAAAGACAAGTGGATCATTACCCCAATGTAAAAGAATACAATACTAAAGCATACCATCATAGATCCATCTTAACCTCAGATTTTTTAAGCATTGAGAGGGTTGGGTTTCATTTTTTTTAACTCACTTTGTGTTTAATAAATCTAGGGGTATGATGGATTTATGCTTGTTTAAAGTTTCAAAGCAATATGTCCTTATGTGTTTGACTGCTTTATTTATTTGTTATAAGATATTTGTTCGGTGGATTTAATTTTTGTTACTCTTATTTTTACCTGAAGAAAAAGACAACAAATTGATGGAAATGAAACATTTGAAATAAGTATTAATGTAAACCAAACTTTGGTTTCTCTTGCTGAATTGTTAGTTCAGTCCCCACTTAAACCTTGTTGAAAATGTAGCAAGGAATGGTTTCATTAACTTGTGCCTTAGTCAAAGATGCCAATTCAAATTCAATCTCATAGATGCTTGAGTTAGTTGTTAGTTAAAATATGTGATGTGGCCTATCATTGAGTTATTGTAAGTTAATTAGAGTTAGATGGTTTTCAGTGAGTTGTGGACTAGTTGATCACTAAAATCAGCTATTTAGTGGAGTTAATTCTAGTGTTTGTTAGTTAACTGATCTCTAGTTCTAGAATAGAGATAGATTTGAGTTTAGTTGAGTATTTGACATTCTGTTAACTTAACTTACTCTCAATTAATTAGTTGCAAATGCTAAAATTAGACCTAGTAGGTCATGCGATTCAAGTTGCCTATTGAGATTGAATGAAGGCACAAATTATATTGATTATGGTACACAAGATTTGGTGTGTAGATCTTAAGAAGAAAGCATAACAATTTATCTTGGGATTTGTGCAAGGAAATAAGAGAAATTCCTATTTTTTAGGGGCAAGATTGCACTAGGAGATAAAAGCTTCCTAGTAGGCCTTATTTTCCTAAGTGTTGGGAAAGTCTTGTGGAGAGTTGATCAATATTGCAGGGAGCTTCAAGCTTGAAGCATATTTTATGTAATAGATTTGATTGCTCAGTTGATTTAATACAAGCAAGAGGGGTTTTTCCCAATTGGGTTCCCCAGATAATTTTTTTGTTCTATGTGTGATTGTGTTTCTATTCATTGTTTTATTTTCGCAAATTTTTGGTAGGGAAATCTTGTTTATTTTGTTATTAGTTTGATGTCATTAGTAGTTGCAAGGTTTCAAGGATTTTCTACAAATCCCTAGAACATAACTTCTAGAGGTGATCAATGTCTCTTATGTGAATGGTTTGATGTCAATTGGTTTGTTTCAGGTGATGGACATGCTGATGAGCATGCAAGGATCTCAGATGGAGGCTGATGACCCAACCATAAGCTACATGTTACAAGTATGTTACATTATTACTATAGTCCTTTTTGAAAAGATATACAATAAAGTTGCTTTCAATTTATTTGGACTAATTTGTGTGTTCATTGATTCCAGGTAGTAAAATAGTAGGTTTTTTAGGATAGAAAGAGTAAATGATCTATATGACTTTTTAATTCAAATTCTATTGAGATCTATGTTGCTGTATCCATTGGTCTTGCCTTCAGGATTCATGGGTTGTTGTTTTGGATTTTGATCCTTCTAGGATATGGCCATGATATAAATTTCACATTGCATCCTATGGAAATGGTGAATTTAAAAAACATCCCCTGAAACCCTAACTTAAAAAGAAACACCTTTGTTACAATACTTGATCAGGTTTCCTAGCAGTCCTAATTTAAACTTTCCAAGACATTGAAAATGAACCAATCTAATCCAGTGACAAGTCAAAGTTACAAATATCAAGATTGACTCACCGAGAGAAAATGTAACTTAAAAAGAAACACCTTTGTCACACTACTTGATTGGGTTTCCTAGAAGTGCTAAGTTAAACTTGTCAAGACACCGAAAATGAGCCAAACTGATTTGGTGACAAGTCAAAGTTACAAAGATCAATATTGACTTACCTAAATAAAGTTTGTCTCAAGAGTACTTGAAGGCTCAAATTCTAAGTGGCAAGCATAGTTTTAGAACTTGGAGCCAATCTTCAAATTGGTCACCTATCATAATTTCTTTTGAACTAGACTTAGATAAAATTGGATTCAATGAACCATTTTTTAAAAAATACATAAAATAATTAATTTTTAATGAAAATAATTATTTTTAAGATTCCAAACCATTAGAGACAAATATGCAAATTTTTCTCATCTCTATAGTATATATAATGTGAGGGTTTACATGCTTATGGTGCCAAGGCAAGTGCTCAACCAAGGATGTAATTCAAATGATGATGTGTTAAAAATAACCAATTCCCTCTTTGTGTTCAAGTGTGCAATCACAATACTTCATTCAACCATTTCTTTGTCCATTCAAATCACATATACATATGTTCAAGAAAAATAACAATTACTGATTGACTTCTCATAGATATCATTGTAAGCAAGGTGGAATTTGTCAAGCATAAATATATCAGGCTAGCTAAGTGTCTCCATGCGTTTGGGGTGTGAGGTTGTAGTTAATCAACAAAGCACAAAAGAAAAATTTGTATGCATTTATAAACATAATTTTAGATGGTTGTATGAAGTTGTTTTCCTTCTAGTCAAATTTTCGTAGTTGCAAGGGCATTATAAAACATTTACATCCACTTGTGGTGGCTATAATGTATTCCAAACTGTACCAGCTTGGGACTATATGGCCGTTTCATGTTATTACATAACATTCAAACCAATATAACAAACCTAAGAAGTCATACATGAATAATTAATGCTCTAGATCGACCAATTGTGTGTTTAGGGAGAGATTGAGTTGTAGTAGTTTATATGACAATCAATAACCCAACAAACATATTAAAGTGTAATCTACTTTAGTGGGTTGTAAGTAGCCGAGTCAAAAATGCACACAACACTTCAACAAAGCACCAACAATATTTTTAACTAGATATCTAGCAACTGCATCACTTGGTCATTGGAAATGCGGTTATTTCTAGAATTCAAGCTAGGGATTTAATTAGTACAACCACACAACAATTAAAAAACCAGTGAACAACTGAGATTACCCTAGCAACCCAAATGGGAAAACCAACAAAGATGGCTTCTACTTATGCTTATGGATTGTTACAAATAAGAGATACACACTTTTTGTTGAAGATTGTGTATTCTTACCCCATAGGGGTGTTTTACACATCGTTTCATTACACTGTATCATTATGTCAATTAAAAAAAGAAGAAGAAGCATGGCTTGTATTTGCTAGTTTTTGCAATTGCAACAAAAGTTATAGTATTTTCCCAATGGGTTGCTTCCAAATCTGTTTTTCATGTTGTCTATCAATTCTATGGATAATAACATCCAATGAATCCTTAATTTTATATTCCACTTTCAATAACTTTCACAACACTTGTCTTCATTCCAAGAAAATAAAATGATCTCATTTAGAACTAGTTGCAACTGCTATTCAAATTCAGATGATTTTGGTTACAAAATTGTGACTGATGTCCATCATTACACTGCCTTTTGTTGAGTGTCTTTTCTAGACAAGAAGTATGGTCAAGGCCTACTTCAAGCAATTGAATTTCTCTATCTTTTATGTTGAATGGAGATAACCCATTGACATCATCTGAGAATATCGATGAGCGCAAAACTGTCCTAATATATTTTTGCTAGAGTTCGTTAAGTATTGATTCTTATAGCAGGTCATACTACAGTTTAAATTCTATATAATTAAGTCAATGCCAAGAAAAATTTCAAATGAAAAAGCCCAAATAGAATTTGGGTTGGAGTGATTTCAAACTATCTTAATAATTTTTTTTGTAGGAAGTGGTCCTTAGTCTAAAAGAGGGTTTTTCTCCTTGCGTTGTTTAGATAAATATGCCTCTATAACTACCATATAATATGATTAAAATATGAACATGCGTTGTGTAATCACTTAAAATTTCTCCTTGGTTGTGTTAGGAAAAACTTCAAGGCAACCTTGAACCAAACTTTAGGCTGGAAACTGAACTTTCCATTCTAGAGGGGGATCTCTCTATGACTCAACTATCCAATGTCACTACAACAATTGATCATGCAATGAATGTAGTGGAAAAATATTCAATAAGATAGGGTTTTGGGTAGGTAGGGCAGAGGAGAAAACCATTGGGCATGGAGTCAAATTAAATGAATATCAATTTAATTTGCAAGGTTCTAGTCGGTGAACACATAAACTTGCAAAAGTAGGGTAGCCAAAATTCCCTTGGACAATTAAATCATCAAAGTTGAAGGTTGAAAGAGGAGATAGTCTATCAAATTAGGGCATATAACTGGAATGAATCCTAAAATGACTTTAGAAAGAATTGGTGAAAATATTTGAATGTGATGAAATAAAATCAACTATCTTGGATGAATTATGAATCATTTACATTCATTGAAATACTAAAGAACAAACATTCAAATGAAATACATAGGAAATAACAAATCACATGGAGACAAAACAGACTGTAGAATACTAGTGCATGAATTTCTTGGTTTGAAATGCTCAAAGACTTCTGTCTTGACAATCTTTGATTAAAACTAGGAATATTTTTTACATACACACAATTATTTCTCTCTCCAAAACTAAATGCCTATGCCATTACAAGCATATAATATATAGGAAGTTACAATTCTCAACTATCACTATCATGGAGGAGTCAATCCTTATCCACAAACTAAAATAAAACAAATCTAGAAATTGGCTACAAAAGAATTTTAAGATGCTGGAGCTGCACAAGTGAAATCCCTTTAAATCTAAAATTAGCCTCTGTTGTAGATTCTCTGCCTTAGAAGACTCTGCTACCTATTGACTAACTGCTGCCTCATCTTTAACTTCCTAGAGATATGGGATCCGACCCTTGAATCCTGATTTTACCAATGATTTTATGCCTTAGGATGTTGGGTTAATGCATCAAATATTTGGATGATGTAGATAAGACTGATAATGTCATTTATTCATTCAAATATGCCATATGTTGACAAGTACCTTACTCTCCAATTTTACTATGCCCTTTGACTAATGATTCATCTTGGAAATTCTCTTGAAAAGCTAGATTTAATTGTTGATTTTATCATTCAAATTGCGTTATCCCCTTACTGCACATTTTCCACTTTGGATTGAGAAATGAATTCGCAGTTGTAACCATACACAATGAGCATGTGTAAAATAACACATGCTTTTCTCAAGCATTATATGCTCCTCCACCTTAGTGCTTATGTGAACTCCTCTTTGGTATACCATCCAACCATAAATCTCAGATGTTTGTGCATTCAACGAGTTTCTGTGTGCTTTTGTTTTATGTTGGGGTATTTATCCCACCTGCAATGAGAGAAAGGCATATAATACCCTTATATATGCAAGTTCCCACAACCTATCTTGACATGTAGTGCACCTTTTTGGACACCTTCATGGGCTCCTCCTCCTAAATATCTTAATGCTAGACATATTGAGCTTTGTCTTGGCTTGTTACTTACGATGCTTGGTAGTTGATGGACTTTAGTGGCATGAAATGGTTGATTTGGAGATTGGGATTTGAGCCTGATACTTTAAAAAAAAACCAATGACCTTGTTATGAACCTGAGAGCATGAATATCCTTAAAGAACCATAAAAACCATAAAAAATATTGTATGTGCTAACATTTGACTCCAATGGGGATGCTATAAAAAAATAACCAATGACCTTGTTATGAACCTGAGAGCATGAATATCCTTAAAGAACCATAAAAATATTGTAAGTGCTAACATCTGACTCCAATGGGGATGCTATCCTGCCAGTGAGGTAGTAAAGAACCTGCAAACTCAATGCCTAATCCATGCCATTCCAAACTCCATAATGACCCGTGACCTGTTCCAATTCCTCATTTGAAACCAATCCACACTGAAAATGCCGATGTAAACTAAAAACCAAAAACAAACAACCAACGACCCCGTTATGAACCCAACAACATGAATAGCCTTAAAAAACCATTTTTTTTTGTCTTATAGAATTCATTTTTTTACATAAAATCATAAAATCTTGTATGTGCTAACAAGCTGCAACAATTTATTGGGAAGTTGAGTACTCAATTTTAAAACTAATATATCATATTTTTTTGAAATATGCTTAAAATATTGCATTCAATACAAACATTAAAGTACACTAAACATGTTACAAAAAAAATAGATAGTAGAAAGGTTGTCAACAAGTCATGGGTCAAGGGATAAACACAAGGCCCCTAATCAAAATTCTAATCTAAAATAGATCCCCTTGAAGCAAAAAAAACAGAAATATTGACAAAGACACAATGAAATCCAACTATGATCGATATGAAGATAAACAAAGAAAAACAAATTCCTTTTACGCTCAATCAACATGAAAGGGAGAAGCTTGTTCCTGGTTAGTATAAAACCATATGAGACATGAAGAAACAAAACAAAACACCTCTATTTATCAGGGTAGATGAGGAGGGGTTTGTTACATAAAAGGCCCACTTGAAAAAGTTGGATCTAGGCTTTTGCAGGATTTTCATGATTTGAGTCGAAACAATCTTACAGGCTCGATGCCCCCATTTCTAATTGACAAGGGATTTATGGAAGAGAAATTGTCCTATGGACTCTTCTTGAATAGTAATAAACTTTCTAAGAACATCTCAAGTGATCTGTTTGCCTCATGTCCAAGTTCACATTTTTTTTTCCTAAACTAATTTCTAATCAATTATTAGGGGAAATAAAAACACTGAGACAACTAAATTGTAGTACTTTGAAGCAATTAGATGTAGCATTTAATCATATTAGAGGTCCAATACCAACAATGTTTGGGAGCTTGTGTCATTTTTATGTTGTAGATAGTCCAATACGTTTGTCTAACTTACTGTTGCAAAGTTACTACTAGTATGATTCCACACTCATCCTTGAGATAATACTAATTGTTATTTCATCTCCATCCTTGATGCTTACTGGTGCTTTAAAATATCACATTTCCATTCTGATATATTGGGGATTTACATTTGAAATTATGTTTGTTGGGTTTATCATTTTTTCCCTATTCATATTGATTGGCATTCTCCTATTTGCATTTGATTTTTATATTGGTAGAAAATTAATTTTTAGTGACAATAATTCAAGATTTACTCAATCTGCGTGAAGTCACCAAGGGAAAGGACAATAAAGTTGTAATTGCAAGTAATATCATGTATGTATAGTCTTATTATGGCAATGTTTTGATTATTTTTACCTGTGAAAGTATTGAGTATTTTTTGTAAACTAACAGAGTTTTTGTTAACTAAATAGGTATGTAGTGGGAAAATACCCAAGATTTTTGAGAGCACATTGGAAATTTCTAAAGACTGTTTTGAACAATTTTTTTAATTCATGCATGAGACCCATTCTCGAGTGCATGTGAACTCCTCTATATTACAAGCCAAATTTGTTATGGCAAGGGTCATTTTGATTTGGTATAATTGCATCATTTTTATTATGGAAAATTTATGGATATTTGGTGTAATTATTATGGAAACTTTATTTAGGGATACTATTTGCATTGGAAAGAATACTTACTATATCAAAATAACTCACCTAAAGGAATTTATAAAAATCAAAGAATAAATACGTGAATTGGGGTTGAATAGCACCGATAAGCAGTTCATAAATGCATGAATAGCCTTGCCAAAATTTAGAGGGTTTTGTATGTAACCTTATTTTGTTAGCACTATCAGGGTGGTACTTCTGTTGTCCATTGGGTGACTACTCTTTGCAACCTTTCCTTACTAATCTCTTTCTTATTACCAATAACTCCTACACAATCAAGAGCAATACGTGAAGTGATTAAAGGTAAACATTATTTCCCTAGCACATTGTGTTCCATGAAGCCACAATAATTTGATGATATCTTAGTTTTTATGCATAAAATGGCATCACATATAAGTTCGTCTTTATCTGTACGGTACAACATTACATATAGGTTTTATTTATTCAACAACAAATTTAATAGTTTCCCAAAAATGATCATCCAAAATCATACATTTTACCTCAAACATTGTGTTGGAGGTATATCGTTTCTAGGTTTCCCACATATTATTGATAATCATGGAAGATGAAACCTTTGTCACCTCCAATAGCAGTTGATGAAGATTGTAATAACATATGAGTGATAATTCTTGTATCAATTGGTTTAAGCAACTCCACTTTGAGAAAATTGCAGTTTATATCTCGTGAATTGTGATGGTTACTTATGAAAGTTTATTTTCACTAGTGTATGGTCTGACCATGCATACAATAAGAGCTTTCATTTCTCATCTATGATTCCAATGAACATTTCAAGAATCATTCATTTCTTTAGAATTACTTATAACAGGGACATTGCCACCTTGTGGCTCTTGTTAATTCATGTAATTGTATATCGATGTTAATATTATATATTGTATATTAGGATCGGAAAATATATACATAATTTTTTCTTTTTTTCTTTTGCGGTTGTGCTAGTCTAGTAGAAGATTCACCAAGACTTTACAAATTTCATAATTTATAATTTATAAAGTTTCAAGTCTAATTCTTTGAAGGGTGTTAGCTTAATGGAAGAGAACCTACTTTACAAGTAGGTGGTTGGTGGTTTGATTCCATTATGCCCTAATTGAAATAAAAAATATTAAATTAACAAATGGAATCTATAAAGGAAACAACATGAGTTGTTAAAATGGAAGTAGAATGTGGCTCTAAAATGGAAGTAAAATTCGACATTAAATTGGAAGCCATACTTGGCTCTATTACTAGCTCTAAATAGGAAACTAAATTGGCTGCTTAACATGAAGCAAAATTGGAGGCTAATTAAGAAGAAAATCCCAACAGTAAAAGGAAGAAAACCATGGACCTAAAAAACAAGAAAACCTAGACACTAAAATAAAACAAACCTTGCAACTAAAAGGAAGCAAACCATGAGGCTCACAAGGAAGAAATTATAGAAGCAAAAAAGGAAGCAATAATGGAAGCCAAACTAGAAGCACACCAAAATCAATCTTGTAACCAAAACTTGGCCTTCCCTAAGAAGAAAAAAGAAGAAGCAATTTAGGTACCAAAACAAAAGTAATAATGGAAGCAATACTAGCAACCAAACTTGGTGTTACATGAGAAGCAAAAACCAAAGAAATTAAGGTACCAAACAAAGAAGTAATAATGGAAGCAATATTAGAATCCAAACTTGGCATTCCCTAAGAAGCAAACAAAGAAGCCATTCAGGTAGCAAACCAAGAAGTAATAATGGAAGAAATATTAGAAGCAACAAAATACACTATAATGGAAGCCATATTAGAAGCTAAAGAATATGCCATAATGGAAGCAAAGTTAGATGCAACAAGTGATTCTATATTGGAAGCAAAAATTAAAGCAACAAACGACGTTATAATGGAAGCATAACTTGGTGTAAATTAGGAAGCCAAAAAATAAGCTATTTTTGATGCCATACTAGAAGAAAAACATGAAGCACAAATGGGAGAAAACTAGAAGTACAAATGGATGCAACAATGGAAGCAAGAATGGAAGAAACTATCCTTAGAGCTAAAATCGACATTATTTCTGTCGCTATTATTGACACTTTTTCCAGCACTATTTCTAGAGCCCAAGTGAAATGCATTGTAGCATTGCATTTTTCACCACCAATTGAACCCAATTCATAGGCTCAAATACAATGATTTTTGATGCTATTTCTGAGCTAATGGCCCGTTTTGTTGTAGTGAGATTAGAGGGTGTCTTACAACCTATAGGTGGATTTCCTAAATTGTATGAGAACTCAAATTAATTCCATGGGAATTTTCTATGGTTTTTTCACTTGATATTTGGTCAAAAAGTTCAAGGAGAGTTGGTATTCATTCTAGAAGGTGGTTAAATCAAGGATATGTCTCTCATTGAATGAAGAAAATGGAGGATCAAGTCAAGGAGAAAAATACCAGAGTATGAATAGGAGTGTTTGTCTCTCCATATCTCTGAGCTATTATTGTTTAATCACTTCAGATAATCTATTTATAAGAGGTAGCTTCATGTTGGAGAGGTTGGTTCTATTATGAAAGAAAGGTTTTGTAGAGCATTGAGAGATAATGGTGAAAGGAGTTATATTGCTGTAGTAGATGTTTGATACTCATGTAGCATAGTGTGCATGGATCAATTGCAAATATAGAGCTTGTGTTGTGTGTAGAACCCATGGAAGAATATATATTGTATGAAGAGTTATAGTAATGACATTATTATAGAGTTTCCAACTTGTTTGCGATTGCAAGGGTTATATATTCTTCAGTTACTGTTATATATTTTATGGCTGCCAAGTTACTATATTGTTGTAGCTTCTCTGTGAAAGGATTGTAATGAATTTCTGTAGTAGTTTGAGTCAATATATATGTTACTTATTCAATATATCTATGGCTGAGTGACATTGTTACATTTATGTATGCATGTTGTTGAGGTGAGGAGTGTTTGTATGTTGATTTGTTGAGTGTGTTGATAAATTGGTTTGAGGGAAAATTGTTTGCTATGCTGCAGATTGTATTAAATTGTATGAGCATAGAGGATATTATGAGTCCAGTATGAAAATGGATGAAATGTGGCTCACAAATGTTCGATTGCAGAGAGAAATGGATCCAATTTGAAACATTATGTAACGAGATCCATATGAGAGATTGAAGGTTGGGGTCTTTAGTGAAGCAAGTAAAGGTTTGTTGTGAAAGGGTATGGTGGAATCTTTAGGTAGAGGCATGAGAACTTAAGAGTGGTGTCTTCCATTGAGTGGTGGCTAGATAGACTATTGGGTGTTGGGGCATGCAATAGGTTATGGCTGAAAAATCCATGGGAGTGGTGGCTTCTAATAGGTGGTGGCCTGCAAAGTCAAGGGAGTGGTGGTTTCCGGAATTGGTGGCCTAAAAAGTTCATACAGGTAGTGGTTGTTATGAATATAAGTCATATAAAATAAAATAAATAAAAAATAAATGTAAATAATAAATAATAAAAGTAGTGATTATTTTAATAGTCATTATTTAAATGAAAAGGTGCTAAAAAGACGTGCCCAGTCATGAAGGGGCACCTGCTTAGGTATATAAGTGAGCCCTCATTGTAACATTCAATCATCCTTGTATAATTCATCTTATTAATAAAAATATTACTTACAAATTATTGTGTATTTTAAATTGTAAAGTACAACAAGCTCTAAGTTTTGTTACTTTAGTGGTATCAGAGCCATTCAAACCTTTGGAAATTATCGTTGCAATATCTACCATTAACTTTAAGTCCCGAAATCATGGAATTAAGAGAATCTCATAAATCTACAATTAAGCTGTTGAGTGAAATTCAAAAATAATTACAAAAAATAAAAAGATCATCCACAAAATCATTAAAGGATTTAAAAATACCAAATTCAACACCTATAATAGATGTTGGCATTAATGTCAAAGAAGATGAGATTCCTAGCGAAAAAATTGTTGAAGAAGATGATAAAGATGAGTCTACTAATTGGGAAATTGTTGAAGACGATAAAAATGACACTGCAAACCAGGAAATGATGGAGTTAGATACTTCTCCAAATACAAAGCATCAAATAGAAAATGAGTCTAATAAAAAATCATATGGAAGGTGCAAATTCCATTTGTTGTCGAACCATCCACTAACACCTTAAATCACACAAGTCATCTGTTGCCTATTAATACTAAGGTAGTTGATTGTAATTTTGGACCTAAGAGTCATGAGTTGTGGGTAATGTCTGAAGAAAGTTATTGTGTACAAAAGTATCAATCCTTATCAGTAGGAGCTAAGATAAAACTATTTCCCTCAAGTGGTGAAATGAATCAAGATAAAAAAGGAGGATAGCTTATCTATTGTTGATAAGCCAAAAAGTAATGAAATTGATGAAAATGGTCTAGTTAAGAAGGGACAAATTTGGCATTAGTTGTCTCTAAGATCTGGAGTTGCCATTAAATATGAAGAGCAGCAAGGTGATCCCAAAAACATGGTAAAAGAGATAAACAAGGGACCGAACTATGATTTCTATGATGCAGTTAATTCTTCTTCCATAGGTCGATTCTTCCACCAATGTCCCAAGGTGATTTGTAGCGAAACAACCATGACAACTACCGAGGATATACCTACTACATCTCCTCTACAAGAAGAAGCACAACACACAACTTCTCCTAGAGCCTTTTTTCCTACATAGTTCCCTCCAAACTTAAACAACAAGGAACTGATCATCTAGAAGCAAACTGTAATTGCCTATGAACTAAAGGGAAACCATCAGTTGACCAAGTTTGACATTAATGAGCATTCTGTGATAATAACATTAAAGTGATTGAGTGAGCATGAGCTAAAGAGAAGTATCTCAAGGAGAAGTCTTGGCCTAGGTGTTGTTCATCCACCTCGTCTCTCAATCACTCCGACTCCTGGAAAGACACAGGATTGCAAATTTGCATTGCTGTCTGATTCCTTGCATGACTCCCTCTCGTTGCTTTTCCTAATTTCCCCATTCCCATTGACCTTAGATATCCATTCTCCACTTCCCTGACCAGATTTGTCAAGTTTTTGTTGCTTGACCATCCACCATTCTTTTCTATTCTATTGATTTATTTCCCGATCCTCGCGCTTCCGACCAATTGTCAACAATCATTTCCAACCAATGAACTTGACGCTACAGTGATTATGATGACACCATTCAAATCTTGTGGTAAAACCCATTTGATTCATGTGGTTGGGCATGATCATTCATATCTCCACTCTTCCAGCCACCCTCCTTCCACTGATCACTTGTCTAGTCAAACCATCATGTGGTTCTTTTGCTGTTCTTTGAGTGGTGACTTTATGTTATGAAAATTAACATAATTCATAAAGTTTTATATATTGAATTTATTTTAATTATATAGCTCTCTCTCTCTCTCTCTCTCTCTCTCTCTCTCTCTCTCTCTCTATATATATATATATATATATATATAAACTAATTAATTTATAATTAAAAAAAAATCATTTAGTTAAAAAAAATTCGAAGAGGAAAAGAAAAAAACTTGATTCCAAGAGAATACTACCAATGACTTACACATGCTGAAATGACATGGGTAAGTAAAGAATTTTTCCATGATTAAGCTTTGAGGACAAAGCTTCTAAAGAGAGGGGCAATTTTATGAATATAATTCGTATAAAATAAAATAAATAAAAAATAAATGTAAATAATAAATAATCAAAGTAGTGATTATTTTAATAGTCATTAGTTAAATGAAAAGGCATGTCTAAAAAAACATGCTTAGTCATTAAGGGGCACCTGCCTAGTTATACAAGTGGGCCCTCATTGTAACATTCAATCATCCTTGTACAATTCATCTTATTAATAAAAATATTACTTACAATACATTGTGTATTTTACATTTTAAAGTATAACAAGCTCTAGGTTTTGTTGCTTCAGTGGCCTAGAGTGAGTAGTGACTCGCATGATTGGAAAGTTGTGGCTTGCACACTCGTGGTGGCCAGTGATCATATGTAAAAGAAGATTTGAATATTAATAAGAAATATGAAGATGAATTCTATCAACCACTGATGGTTTTTACCCTTTAGTTTTCCACCTTATATCCCATGTTCTCTATGTATGATGATGTGCCTTGATGTGTTGCTTCCCATGTCATATTTTCTAATGTTATAACTGGTCATGTGGTTTACCTGTTTATGTTTATATCAACTCATATACTATGATTCTAATGAATGAGCGAATCAAATATTGTGATAAGAAAAGGAAAAAAGTGGTAAAAATTAAACATAAGGCACAATATTGATTTCCCCCCCCCCCCCCCCCCCCCCCCAATATTGTTCAACGCTTCCTACAAAGAACAATAAAATTGGGATAAAATTTGATTCATTTCGAAATATTAATTGACCCCCCAGTATTTCTAACAAGTGGTATTAAATCTGGGTTCTTCCAGAATCATTTTAACAACTAGAAGGAGATCTAAGGTATTATAACAATGAAGCATTAGAAGAAGACAAATTAGAATAAAAAGCAAATTCAGGAGAACTATGATGAGCGTGGTCATGGATTAATATCCATCATATTAGTTTGAGTTACAAATTATGAAGAAGAAAGGTTAGATAACGAATTGTATCTTAGAAGAAAACTTGCCCCTACCTTGAAAAAGATTGAAAGCCTTGAGGAGAAGTTGCAGGTATATGAAAACAGGGATTATGATGTGGATGAATTAGAGAAGACTACAATATTTCTACAAGCACAACTCACATAAGTTAAAAGAACCAATGAAGTAGTAACTAAAAAACTTAACAAAGGGAAATATTGTGAAGGACTTGATGTTGAGATCATCTCTTTGAAGATTGATCTAGAAAAGTCAAATGAATAAAATAAGAAGCTACTTTAGATATTTGAAGAACAAGAAAATGGGCTTAAAGAGGAAATTATCAAGTAATTGAGAACCCAACTAGAAGAGGCAAGAAAACTTGAAGTAATAATAAATCAACCATAAGAAAATTGACTGACTTTGAGAAATTAGAAATAGAGGTAGTCTCGTTAATAAATAAATTAGAAGAAAAGGACAAACAATTGAAATTTAAAGACAATACCAAGATGTTGGATAATCACTTTAGGAGTCAAAGGCCTCCCTCCATTAAATCATGCCTCGAATTTGATGAAACAACTAAGGGAGAATCCAACTCATAGGTATGTGTAGGATGTCTCAAATATAATAAAGCAAACTCTGAAAACACTGGTAAATAATCAAGAAAGCAATAGAACTCATGGACGGTTTTGGATCCCATCAACATACAGGGGATCTCCCCGATATGAAGTCCTTATTAGACTTGACACCATTTGGTGTAGGAGTCCCATCCAAAAGTATGACTTGACTGCCATTTATGTAAATATTTTCCTTAGCTGCAGCTATTAGTACAAGAGAGCAATGCACATGTACTTTTGAATGAGCAAGTAATATGTCTTCTGTATCAAGGTTCTTTTACTGGAAGGGAAAGAAAGTAGGGCTTTAAAAAAGAAGTATTAGTACTAATCTGATAAATACACACACACACACATACATCATATGGAAGAATCTTTAGTTATCAAGAGAAATAATTCACATATATGCATTGATCATGAAAATAAATACAATACATATTCAATGAGACGAGCACCAAAGCCACCAAAATACTTCAATTTATTTAGTACATGTGAATACCAAAATATACCGCAAACATCCAAAGAATAGTCCGAAAACATTCATGATATATGCATGAAAATGTGTTGGCTCAATAGAGCCTCAAATAATAGGCGACAGTTCCAAGATAAATTAATACAATGAACACCACTAGCTCCAATAGTGGAGCGTTAAGCCACTTATTGCTCTCCAAAATAACTATCTTACTCTCTAATGCTTTGCTTTTCCCATTCCCATGACTCTTGAAATTCCTCATGACTCTTAGACTTATAATTTTACCTCTAGACTTCTTTAGGGATTTTGGACTTCTACATGAATTTTAGACTTCATCATGTGGCTCCTTTGTGCATACATGACTCTCGAACTTCCACATATTTACATTTACAATAATTTCCATAATTACATCCTCATTTACACATCATGATGTGACGATAACATGACAAGTCAACAACATTGATGACTTGGACTCATGGAGAGTTGTACATGAGGCTTTTTGATAAGTGATGATATTGCCACTATGTCTTCAATACTCATGACATATCTTGCATTGTTTTTTCCATCTACCCTCTAAAGGGTTGAGAGAAATCTCAAAGTCTTTATTAGCCACTTTGATCATCATGATCCATAGTTCTTTAAATTGTCACAACAAGGTTCGTTCGACTTCATAATTATTCCTTTGGAAACAATTCTAATCAGATCTCCTCACAGATCTTTTCCATGCCACCTGGAGATGTAAATAACTCATGGAAAGAAAATATTAGCCCAAAAATATATTATTCTATCATGCTTCATGCAAAATTGTTGCTTGTGGATCCACGATGCGCCAAATGGGAGAGTGAGAGAAGGTCCTGGGTGCAAGGCACATTTGCGAGAGACAAGAAGGGGAATCACTGACCATTGATGATGCACTATGTATTCAACTAGAAGAGGAGGCTTGATGTAAGGCATATACGTAAGAATGAGGGAAAAGTAGCATGAATTTTCATTAATGATTCACTGTGCGATGGGAAGGAAGAGTTAAGATCTCAAGCAGGGCATAAGGCGCAACAATAAGGCAAGAGAGAAGGCCTCACTACCCAATGAGAGTGCAGAGTGTGCTGAACTAGAGATAAGAGGCTTGACTGGGTGGAGGGCACAAAGACAAGCAAGAAGGAGGTGTTTTAATGACTGGCAATGCACTGTGCATTGGACGAAGGCCTTTGGGAACAAGGCTTAGTCACAACTGAAAAGGGGGCTCCACTAAGCCTTGAGAGTGTGCAATGCACTCTCCTAGCCTAGAGGGTAGGCTAGAAAAGTTAAGAATTTGTCTAAGTCTGGGAGGGTGAAACCTTGAAACACACAATGTGTTAGGAGAAAAATTAAGTGCGAAATACATCAACTCATCAATAAAACTTAGACAGGACCTAAGGCTAATAAGTATACATCAAAATTCCTGTTTACTAATATTTTCCAAGTAGAATGAACAAAGTATGTGCAAATGTGACAAAAAGTGTCATTTTGTGACCATAAAGTGTATTATGACCCTAAAGTACACTATTGATACTCTTGATGATGCAACGACACTTAGAAAGGAGCATGGAAACTTAACATACATAAAGAAACATGAAACAACACTTGATGATGAAAAATGATACTTCACATGATAAAGGGTAGGCTCCAAAATTTGAATATAGAAAAATTTGGAGAGTGTTATAGCAATAACAACAAAACCAACAACCAAGGAATGTGACTTTTCAATGTTGAGCTAAAATTTGATCCCTTAAGCGAGTTTTACCATAAAAAATTCTAGCTAATATAGTACATAGATGAGTCTACCTACAAGATTCTATAGCGATTTAGGAGGTCATGATCTTGTTTTATGTTTTCCCCCTTTAACAAACATATGCGTAAGTTTGCAGAACACATGTCTATATGGGTTCAATTGAATAAATACACAAATGAATGTCAGATCCATTTCAATGGAAGAGATGTCAAGCTATTTTGATTTTAAGCAGTGTGGGTCTAACTCTATTGATTAATTTGCATGCAACACCATGGATGAGGTCTAAATAATTGCTTGAACATTACAACTCGTTTGCATCTGGCCACAAAACTTGTCATCATGCTAACACCTATTATATCCCACCGCCTTTACATTAAGGTCAAAGGGATACTTTGGACACATATAATATACATAAGGCACAATGGATTGCTATGTTGTGATAGGACAGATATAATATATCTAAGCTATATTGAATTTGATTGTGGAATATGAGGATGCATACAATATATGTGAACACTCAAGTTTGAGGGCTCCACTGGTAAGGTCAAATTCTTATTTTACATTTTTGTTCAAAAGTTTATTTTTCTCACAAGATTATCAATTAATGGTGGCTAGTGTCAAAATCTGACAAAACGTCAGATGTAGATCTTTTGTAGAATATTTAATGCATAATTTGGTTTAGTGATGTTTCTGAAGCCAATAATGATACAAATTGAAGACTAGAGGAAGAATCGAGATCCAAATTCAGAGAAATATTTTTGAAGTGATTACAATGATTGTGTTTGGTGGTGTCAACAAACCTAAGGTTTCTACTAGAGTTTTCACCCATTAGGGTTTGATGTATATATTGGGAACATAGGTTGTTTTATATTTGGAGAATCAGGGTTTAATGCTTTTAATGAGATAAGTGTGTTGACGACAATGAATTTGTAGGACTATTTGTGGAGTGGTCAGTTTACATGCATATTGTTGATATGAGCTGCTAGGTTTTGAGATAGAATAATGACATATATACCTAATTTGTTATGTTTCTAGGGTTTGAGAATTGATGACATGTTTTGATGTTAGGGTTTACATGTTGACTAGGGTTTATTCCACTGAGATTGGACTAGTTATTGAATATTAATATCATAGATATTTTATTATTTATGAACCTAGATTTGACATTTGTAATCAAAACCTTTGTGAGTGATGTATGATGTTGTTATTTTGATAGATACATATATATGATGTGTCATTTTTTTTGGAAAAATTATTTATGCAGGGTTTTCTAGAGTGAGAGTATGTTTTTGAGCTAGGGTTTAATCCCTTAAGAAAGGTTCACCATAAAATTCCTAGCCAATCTTGTATACTCATAGATGATTCTACTTATGAGATTCTAGAGAAAATTGTGAGGCCATGATATCGTTTTATGTGTGCCCCTTTTAACGACCCTGTGTGCAAGTTTGTAGAGCACATGTCTGTTTGGGTTTAAATGGATAAACACACAAATAAATGTTCGATTCATTTCAGTGGAAGAGATGTCAAGTTGTTTTGATTTTTAGCAGTGTAGGTCTAACTCTATTCATCGATTTATATGCAACACCGTGGATGAGGTTTTAATGATCACTTGAACATTACAACTTTTTTGCACCTGGCCATGAAACTTGTCATCGTGCTGACACCTTTTATAGCCCTCCACCTTTGCGTTGAAGTTAAAAGGGATACTTTGGACACATATAATATACGTAAGACACATTGGATCCCTATCTTGTGATAGGATACATATAATATATCTAAGCTATATTGAATTTGATTTTTAAATATGAGGATGCATACAATATACATGAATACTCAAGTTTTAGGGCCCCAATGGTAAGGTCAAATTCTTATTTTACATTTTGGTTCAAAAACTTATTTTGTCAGAAGATTAGTAATTAATGATAGCTGGTGTCAGATTACGACAGAATGCCTAGATAAAGATATTTTGTAGAATATTTTATGTATAATTTTGTTTAGTCATCTTTCTGAAGCCAATAATGATCCAAATTAAATACCGAAAGAAGCATTTAGATCCAAATTCAGAGACTAATCTTGTTGAAGTGATTACAATGATTGTGTTTGGTGGTGTCGAGAGACCTAGGTTTTCTACTAGAGTTTGAACCCATTACGGTTTGATGTATATGTTGGGAACAAAGGTTGTTTTGTAGTTGGAGAATTAGGTTTTGATTCTTTTAATGAGCTAAGTGTGTTGATGATAATGAATTTTCAAGACTATTTGTTGAGTTGTCAATTTACTTACATATGGTTGATTTGAGTAGCTAGGGTTTGAGATAGTAGAATCACATATATACCTGATTTGTTGTACTACTAGGGTTTGAGAAATGATGACATGTTTTTCTGCTCTGGTTTGCATGTTGAGCATGGTTTATGTCACTGAGATTCGACTAGTTACTGACTATTAGTGTCATCGAGATTATATTATCTATGAACCTAGATTTGACATTTGTATTTAGATGGTTTGTCAATGATATATGGTGTTTCTTTTTGACAAAGACATATATATGATGAGAAAATGTTTATGGAAAAATCATTTATGTAATATTTTCCAAAGAGATAATATGTTGTTGAGATAGGGTTTGATCCCTTCAGCAAGAAAATCTTATATTGTTGATGATGACCTTGTATTGCAGATTTGACATTGCTTGGAATATTTGAATAGTGCTAGGGTTTCAGAGTGAGAAGGATTATATTGGTTATGAATTGCTGGGTAGAAGCAGAGGAAGTTGTTATTGTTGTTGACAACCCTGTGCTAGTATTGTAGATTGATAAAATCAACATATTTCTTTAATATTTTTTATGACTGATATTGAAGCATAGGTGGATCCAGTATGAAAATTGTGAAACATGGTTCATCATGGTGAGATGAAGGTTGGAGCCTTCAGATAAAGTGGCAACTTGCTAAGTAGGGTGGCAAGGTGGTGCAAGGTAGGAGAATGGAGTCTCCTTCAAGTTGGATCTTGAGAAAAATTTAGAGCAACAAGGTAGTGCTAGGGAAGGTTGGAGCTTTCACAAGGAATTAGAGCGTTCTTCTAGTTGAAGCTGGTAAATGACGAGTTGGAGCATCCATCATGCTAGAGCTTGTAAAGTAGGTCATTGGAGAATCCTTCCAGTTGGAGCTAGTAAACTAGGGTGTTGGAGTGTCCTTAAAGTTAGATCTTGTAAACCAAGGGGTTGGAGTGTTGGCTTGTTGGGTCTTGACCCAGGTTCAACATTAATCAGCCAAACAAATCGATACACTACTGGCCTTTTCAACATCAGCCCATGGAGTGTAGACCAAAGTCTCACTCGAAGTAGTATGGGGGGATGCTGGAACCAAGTTTTCGCACCCTGAGATGGTTGTGGTGTCAGTTTATTCCTTTTATTCTTGCCTTTGCGTAGGTCACTTCGCTCTAGGGTTTGCTAGATGAGCCCTCTATTCCGTCCTTCAAGACCTCCATGAAAAGGTACGATTGACCTTCGCACAAACCTAACCTATGGCTCAGGCACTTTCGCGTTGCTAAGGGAGCATACCGTGTAGATTCCCAAACTAGTATAAGTGTCTTACTTGTCTTATTAAACAAATATAGTTAGCACCGCATAAATAGATATCCTTAATTGCGTTCAACTTTCCGAAGTAATTGCATTCATTCGTGCATCATATAAGCATTATAAAGGAAATTCATACATAAAATGACAAGATGCGTTAATCAGAACAAAGACTCAGAAATTGTAGAATACTTCTCTTTATTGATATCTTTAAGCAATTACAGACTATATCCACCCTGCACACATAGCTGCAGGGGTCCACGCACTCAGCTACAGACTTCTACCCTAGACCTATATGCACTCAACTGCAGAGCCTTTACCTACACTAAGACCCAAACTTAGACTTCTTACTTCAGAGCTATGACTATCTTCTTCATTACATTATGTCTCAAACTACTTAGAGCTTAGCTCTTTTTATACAATCCCATGGTCCGCAGACCATGGGTGGATATTTTACTGCTGACTTTACTTTACAAAACTAATGGCAGACTACCCTCTATGAAAAATGACACCTTCATGCTTTGCGATCGCAAACTGTGGAGTCTTTACAAGTTTATTACAAAATTTTACCAAACATGGGCTTTTGGCCCCAAAACTATCCTTGGAGGATCCCGCTCCCAACAGGTCCCCAATGCAAACATCATGGTTTGCCCTCAAGTCACCCAGTAGGCGTGAAGATCTTTGCACGAATCCCTTCCAGCTCAACTCGTATGACTGCAACCTCAGCTGTGCACTGTGTGGTCACCTGCTTCGCGTCTTCCACTGTCTACTTGGTCACTATTCCTGCGTTGTCGGCCTAAAACTTTTGTTGCGTTGCTTGCAGAGTCGCAAGCTTGCCTTTGATATATCCTGTCACTATGTAAGCTTCATCCAGCTAGGGCTTCAGTCTTGCCTTCAACACTACTTCCTTGTGCAACACTGCATCCACCTATTCCTTCAACTGCTTGGCCTCCTGCAACTTGGCTAGTTTGTGTCAGCGCGATGGACTACATTATGCCCTTAACCTTATCATAGCACTGTTGTGCGCTTCCGTCTTTAGCCACTGTACATTGTGGTCCTCCTACAAGATGGTCAGGACCTCAAATGATTGCTCAAACAATTGCATGTAGCCTACTACTGCACTATCCACCGCTGCTAATGCTTCTATGACAGCGGTCGCTCGCTGTTCCTTCACTTCTGGAGGAGTTGAAGGCCAGGCCCCCAATTGTAACTTTATGATTTGTAGGTTTAACTCCAACTGAACCCGCACCATCTCAGTATGAGTGTCAGGCACCCCTGTTGCCAGCTTACGGATGCGTACCTCGATTGGCTCCTCCTCCAGAATGGCTAATTCTGGGACCATTTGGCATGCATCCTCGAAAACCTGCATAATGCGCTTGCTTTGATTGGTCACCTTGGTCTCAGTGGCAATGGAAACATTTCTCTGTAGGGCCATCTTCTCATTGTTGATCTGCTGTTCACTAACCACCTAGAGGGTGCAGAGCTCATGGGCCCTCTGCTCTGCAATCACTCCATCTTGCAAGAGGTGGAGTGCTTCATGCGGGAGCGCTGCTAGGTTCAACCCTACTCCCTTTAGGGTACTGATAGTGGGCCTGTCAGCCTCATTTTCTATGATCAGTGCTCCATCGGGTAGCACTATCACACTGGAGGCCTTCACACGTAGCATATCGGCAACCTCTGAA
Source organism: Pinus tabuliformis (assembly GCA_031772625.1). Lineage (NCBI taxonomy): Eukaryota > Viridiplantae > Streptophyta > Pinopsida > Pinales > Pinaceae > Pinus > Pinus tabuliformis. The sequence goes on along the minus strand of CM062806.1, from coordinate 392,130,961 downwards.
GTGCTGATAGCTAGGCTGGTAGATACCATGCCATCTTGCAACGAGTGGGTTTGTAGCTCCTACAACCCTGTCTGGATAGTCCCCAAGATGATCTGCTGCTACTGCTCAAATTGTTGCAGGGCCTCCGTGGTGACATCCCTCACTGTGTCACCAATATCATGCAAGTCACCCTCTATTAGTGTGATAGGGTCCAGTGATGTCTTGGTCACCTTTGATTTCTTCCTGGACCCTCCTTTCTCTAGCTCCCTTAGGCACTTGATGCAGGTAGATGTTTGCTGAGGGTCCGCGCCGTGCTGTTCTATCACCTCCTCTGTCTCAAGTGAAGGCGACCTCACGCCTTTGTCAGAGCCCTGCTCTGTCCCACCTGTCTGCTTCCCTGTCTGTTGTGCGGCCTTGTGCTCTGCCTGGGCCTTATCAGTAGCCTCCTTTTTCCTCTTTTCAGCCAACTGTGCCATCTTAAGCTTGGCCTCCTCCTTCTTCTTCTGCGCGGCAGACTTTCTCCCACCCACTGTTGTGGGGAAAAGTATCCGATGCGGATGACCCTATCCCTACTCTAAAGGTGACAGTCTTTAGCAACAACTGAAAGTAAAGTTTTGATGATTTCCTTTATGAAAGTACAGAGAGAATGAAGAAAGATTAACCAACCTGGTGTCTTTCGCTTAGTCGATCCTTGTCCTCTCTCTTTGTCTCTTGTTCCCAGCTCCTTGCTCTCTTTGCCGGTCCAGCTACACACAGATCCTGCACAAAACAAGAGAGCAAACTACAAGATACATGTACTCATAACTGAAGCATGGATTAGGATGAATCAAATATACATGTAAATACAATACATCAATGCAATACAAGTATATAGGAGAACATGCAAAACTTTATTGATAGAAGTAACAGGGTTCTGAGAAGGTTACAACCAATGATGGCTCCAATCCAGCAGCACCTCCCCAGCAGCAAGAACTCTCCTCTTCACCTCTAGTAAAACAATCACCCAATAGCTCTAACTGTAAACCAACAACACCTCCTTGCTTTACACAAAATTCCAGCCTCCTTAGACCTCATAGAAGAGCTCTATATATAGGAGAGAAGAAGAGAGGATGAGTCAGCTTGAGGCTGGCATAGAGCTGACTAGTGTCCTCTCCCTCTTCAGTTAATCTTCAGTTCTTGAGTCCACTTGGAGATCCTTGCTTACACATGGTGATCAAGTACCTCTTACTCATCACAGGGTGAATCTCATGAACCAAGTGTCAGTTTGGAAGCTTCCTGGGCAGTTGACACCTTGCAGAATGACTGTGCCACTTGGCCAATCTCGCCCAGCGCAGGTAGCCTTCATTAGATTTGACTTCCAGCGCAGGTACAAGGAAGAGCAGTTGCATTCCAGCGCAGATGCTCAGTGGAGCAGCTGACATGATCCAAAATTAGCCTGTTTTGAAGTGTTTTCAGGTGGAGAACTGATTGGAAGTGCTGTTGTTTGATGACCTTGTTCTTTTAGGGGTAAGAACAACATGTTTAGGGACTGAGGATCCCTGTAATTATTGACATTTCATGCTCCATGATGCGAGGCACAAAAATGTCTATAACAGTTGCCCCCTAAAGTATGAGGCCGTTTATCGGGTGAAATGCTTTATCTAGAGGGTCCGAAGTTCATTCAAGTGCTGAGAGGTGCCCTGTAACACGATACAATAAAATACATTATTTTTCATTCTGTTTTCATGATCTAGCTGAGGCGGGCATTCCCATGCTCAGCTTTATAAATACATTTTGGTACATAGAACAGACGATCGTCTGATGGTAGACTGATAATTCTCTGCTGAAATTATCATCCTTTGAATAGGATGATCATCTGCTGCAATGATGTACATGACAAATGTTTTTATATTTCCTGAATATATTTCGCAGCCCGGATGGATGAAACTAGATCCGGGGTCTTCAAACTCGCTCGATCTTCACTCTAAGTACAAGTCGATCCATGTGAGAATTGCACTGAAGTCGAACATGGAAAGACATCGCTTGATTACCGGTTAATGATGAAAACCGTTAACAAGCGCGAGAGGAATCACCGATAATGATAATGACCCTCAAGGTACTGCAGTACAATTCACGTGGCGTGAATAAAGGACTTGGCGTCGAACGCCACGCAAAATCTTCTGGTCGAAGGTCGTTGATGTATACCTGTCACCGGAAGTGAGAAACTTGCCATTGAGGCATGCAAGCTTCAAAGTACTGATGGGGTTGTTCCTAGATCAACTTCTTGGATAATGAGCTGAAGTCAACAAGAAGTGATCTGTCAAAGGAGGGCCTTAATGAATCCCACATCAATGACACGGAACAGAGCTAATGATTTTAGTGGAGGTGAAAACAAACTGTGACATATGATTCAGGGTGGCGATCATGAATGGATGAAGGATAATGTATGGCAGTGGATGGGACACGGTTGACACTTTCAGAATGACCTCTCTTGAACATATAACGACACTGATGCGATGGATTGGTAGCATTACCCCAAAATGTGGATGGTTTGGCGAAGACCATGGCGATGAGACCGGTGAATGAAACAACCCAACCCGATGTGGTACGGAGGAAAAGTGTCATGTTCAAGAGCGACTTGCTACCATTAAGCTTTGATGTTCTCCCAATTTTTCCCCAGTCATTTCTGACCAGTACCTCTTTATTTTTGTCAAGCTTGAGGAGGATAACATATGCTTGTTCTATAACCTGCCCTTCGGGCAAGCCCATCGCTATGTTTTAACGAGCCTAGCGATAGGGAAACTCGTTCTCGTCTAAAGACAAGTTTGTCGCTATTTAATCATTTTAACGAGTCTAACGACAAGGAAAACTTGGTCCTTTTCATTTTTAGAGAGTCTGAAAAGGTACAGAAAGTTAACTCCATAATTCCTTTTTCGTCATCTAATCCCTTAAGTCCGAAAAAGTTTAAAACAATACAGAAGGGATGAATTTTCGGTTGCTTTAACGAGCCGAACAAACAAGCGCTCGATCTTTTTGTGCAATAATCCCTCAGGTCCAAAAAGATTAAAATCTAGAGGAGGGATAGCTTTCCGGTCGCTTTAACGAGCTGGAAGGCCAAAACTCGGCAAACTTTTCATATTTTACGAGTCAGTGAAAAGAGCTCAAAGAAGACTCGTCTTTTGAGGAACGAGTGATGAACAGGGATAGCAGCAGATTCCAGGTACAGGTTGGAATTCTCCAATCACGGCAGTGTCACAAGGATGGCTAAGTGAAATCACTCTTCGCAGCTATTCCTCAAAATGGGTAAACAAACATATGGAGGTGAACGATTGGCCAAATGAACAGATGGAGGTGATGGCATATAAACACGACCAAGGGCTTTTAATATGGCTTTCAAAGGTTACATTTCTCGAGGTTGTTTACCGGTTCATTTTTCTGGATGAGCTTGAACTGCTAGGGAAAGATTGCTCACAATTTACGTTTATTTTTTAACGAGCATGAACTTCTGCACAAAAAACTGCTCGATGATTGCTTTTATTTTTTAACGAGCATGAACATTGCTAAAACTGCTCGATTATTTGCATGCCCCCAGCATCATAATGACGCATGTCAAAGGAGGGTGCCCCCCAAGCTTCATTGCATTCAACTTGGTGGTTGGAATGAAGGTTTACCTTTGAATTTTAAAAAGGGGATTTGTTTCATTTTTTAATGAGGTTGACATAGGTAAGAACCGTCCTCGGGGCCCACTGTATTTACAGTATTTCCATTAGGGCGACGATCCATGCTGACAAAATATTTAGGAACCTTCTGAATCCATTGGATATGGAAGATTTCATATTGTAGGTTTCCACTGTGGCTACTTCCGCTAGATTACCTGCCGGCGGTAGGGCAAAAGTACCCATTAAGGCAGGGTCTTTTAGGAGACCTACTCCGATATTTTGGAGTGATTGATTACTTTCATGGATCATTGTGCTGCTTCCCGTAACTTGAGAACTGTTGGGGAGAAATGTTTGTTGGTCGACGATTGTAATTTTTCCTTGAAAAGGAAATACAATCCTCCTGAAGTAGGTCGACACAACTGCGGCCATGGCATATATCCAAGGCCTTCCCAGTAGGATGTTGTAATCGAGGCTTCCGTCGATTACTTCCACATCAACTTCTACTGTTTTGCCCCCCAGTTCAACTTGCAAGTTACTTAAAATCCCGTATGGAGTGTATGATCGTCCATCAAATGCTTTTAACGTCGTTGACGATTTCGACAAGGGTGGTGAGCCTAAATTTTTCCAGCAATTCATCGACATAAGACATGTAGATGCCCCCTCATCAATAATTGTTCGATGAACAGTTTTGTTGAGGGCTTTCACTTTAATAAGGAAAGCTTGTTGAGCTGGTAACTTAGGGTCATATCCTTTATGGTCAAAGGCCACAAGATTGGAATCCATTGGGCCAATCCCACTTATAGCTGATAATAAAGCTTGCTCTTGGGAGGTGCAATTTTGTGCTACCTCAAGTGTCGACATAGCGGACGACGATTGGGTCAGGTCCTCTATTATATTATAATCCTGTGTTATTTTTTCACGAGGATTAAATGTCGATTTTGGCGAGTTTATTATTGGCTTAGGAACGATGGGTGGCAAAACTTCATTCAAAGTTGTTGTCGAACTACTAGGTTGTTTATCAGCCTTGTTGTTCGACCGCTGTGGATTCCGGTAATCTTTATTCCTTGTCAAGGCATTATTCTGCTGCTTTGAGGTAGACAACATAAGCACTTGGGATCGGGAAGCATTTTGATTAGCAACCAGATTTTGACCAGGATTAGGAAACGGATCAGTCAACACAGCTGAGGTTTTCGGACTCTTAAAGAATCTTTTAAGCTCAGCTTTGCATGGACAATTTGCTGTCCAATGATCCTCATCACATATATGACACCCCGAAGGGGGTTTCCCTTTTCTCCCTTTCTTTTTCTTCTTGTCTCCTGGTTGCTTGGAGTTTTTGCCTTTATCCGTAGATACAGCATTTACCTCCGAAGCAAGAATCTCTTGATTTGCTTTTTGATTCGAAGTCTTACAGGCTTTCTTATCTGAATCCCTTGTCGACTTAGCGTTTGCAGTTCCAATCACGCCATCACCGGCATGAGAGTCACTATTTGATCCGGGAGGAGGAGGGATTGAAAATTCCGGTCTGGGGGCGTCAGGTATCTTATCATAGAGCGTGCCCGACTGAGTATATACTAAGTCCAAATATTGAGCACGAGCAATAACTTGCTCCTCTGTTACGACGCCTCCCTTGGCCACATCTTCTGTTATAGCAGGCAGAAGCGACTTTATAAACCACTCAGCTAATAGCTGATCTGGAACATAGGTTTTTACCATTCTGCGCCGACGACGCCACTCATGTATATGATCTGATATATGTGTGGCCGTTGTCTGCTTAAAATTGGTCAAGATCTTTGTTCCAGTTTCGTACCTTATAGGTAACTGAAAATGTGTTAAGAAAGTCGTGGCTAGGGAACTAAAATTGTCGAACGAGGCTCTAGGTAATTCAATATACCATTTGGCCGCCGGACCAGTCAATGTCCTCTGGAAAAGACGAAGCCTTATCGAATCATCATTCAAGGTATTCGATGAACACCACAGATGGAATGTCATCACATGATTCGACGGGTCTTCGCCCGGATTTCCATTGAATTTAGGAATGTCCAAAGGAAGTTTGTGAGGAATCGCTGGCCACCAATGGGCATAGGCGATTGGATCGTTCGTTAATCGATGTAAATCTGGTAATTCTAGGGTTGCCACGAATGGCAACTGCTGATTCAGGTTTGGCGAGGCGTACCCAGGATACGATGGAATCGCCTGAGTAGTAGGTCTTTGCATACCAGCATAATGCAACTGATGTTGATATGACTGATACGGCTGGTGTGCTTGGCCACTGTAAAGTGGTTGGTTTAACCCGTTCTGAATATAGGGTTGCCCACTATTTGCAAAGATCTGTTGCTCAGACCCTTGGTACACCTGTTGAAACTGAGGTTGTTGGTATTGCACCATCCATGGTTGTGAAGCCATGTTTTGCTGTGCGACACTAACCGACGAACCAAGATGCGGGGTTATGGTTCCCGTTTGTATCTGTGTCGTCCCGGCAGTTGGCGATTGTGGCTGTGTTGCAGGGTCAATAGGCTGTTGCATTACAACTTGGGGTTGACATACAACAGGCATCGATTAAACTTACGACACGGTTACAATTGCTGGCGTCGTCGGGATACTGGACATAGGTACACATTGTTGCATGGAATATACAACTCTTGGTTGTTGGGGTAACATAGGTACCCAACCACTCGTCGTTACCTCAGTTAAACTTGAATGCGGTTGAAAACTGCCGTATGGGTATCCCCCCGGAAGGGGAAGTGAAAGGGCATATTGCCCCCCATACGGTAACAATCCGGAGCTCAAGGGTATAGATGGCCTTTGAGGACTGGATGGCCCAAACTGATTCCCAAAGGGATCAATTTGTCTAGTTTCAACATAAGAATTACCGGGTATTATACCGGAAGAACAAACTGGAACAGACCAAGTTGTCATAATAGTCCCTGGGTGGACTCCTTCTAGTTGATGAGAACTAGTTGGGACAGATGGTATGCCGGCAAACATCGTTGGAGTGGCAGCAGGAGCTTCTGCTGTCGCTGTGTCGTTTGGCACAGTCCTAGATGTCGACGGTTGTTCAGACATTTTAAGTCTATCCAATAAACTTCCTAACGATTCTTCAGGAACTTCTGGTGGCGATAGACAAACTTCTGATGCAGAAGGAAAAAGAGGGGTACCTACTCCAAAATGAATTGGAGTATTTGCTTGCTGGTCCTCTACGATTTCCTCTATTGCAATCAGACCAGGAGGAAGAGGAAGACCGCCAGGTCCGTAAAAGATTTCTGGTGCCGAAGAAGGGGTTGCTTCGACAGCGACAGTCGTTTGAACAACAAGACTTTGTGGACCGGTTTCAGATGGAACTGGTTCAGTTATGCAAGTACTTGTCTTCAGACTAGGATCAGTACCACTGTCCTTCTGTTGCTGTTGAACTTCTTCAATAGAGGCAGGGATTCCAGAAATATTGGGAGTGACCAGAATCTCAGATGTTGTTGGAACTTCCGTTCTAACCTTAAAAGGAGATTTTGACCTGGTCAAGCGAGTTCGCTTCGTCCGTACTACTCTCGGTTCCGGAGACAAAGGCGGTTGACTCGCAAGCCTCCCTGAACGATGGGGTTTTAATTGACTTTCCTCCACGGTTGCGGATTACTTGATCAACTAAAATACAAAAAGGGGAATTATGTTTCCGTATTGAATGAATTTTATTAGACGCTTTTAGACACAACTTTGCTTTTTCATGTTTTAAGAGTCGAGAAAAAGCTAAAGATGACTCTAGTCGCCTTCGATGTATTAACGAGCCCGAAGTGACAAATGCTCGGTTGGACCTTTTCAGTTATAGAGTTTGAAAAGGGCCAAAAGAAACTGCTCTGGAGATCTAGGCAGAGGGTGTGCCAAACCTTTCGCGAAACCACAGAATACGTTTTTCGGTACGGGTGGTCGATCTTCGTGAATGCTGTGTTCACTGCATCGCGATCAGTAGGGCGGTCGACACAGCTTCCTAAGGATAAAGGATAATTGCCTATAGGGTTCTCCCAATATACGCGACGGTACGCGGGAGCACAAGCCCGTATTAGTGCTATCGTCCCTCAGGAGGAATCACCCACCTTCGTAGAGATCGACAGTCACTACGTTTAACGACGCCGGAACACGTCTCTACCTAGACCTCTACTGTGAGCGTTATGTTACAATGCGTTTTTAGATTCATTCAATATATTTTAAGTTGATCTTGTTTATCAGTTTGCCTTTCAGGATCACCACGAGATGTATTGGTACAAATTCCTAAATGCAGCTAAAATGATAAGCAAGCTTTCACAATCTTTTTAGCTTTGAAAATCCTAACTACTGAGGGGAGAGAAAAACAATATCTTTCCACACAGAGCACAAAGCACAAACTAATGCACTTTCTCCTAGATCAGACACACAAACTTATCAAAAATGCAAATGCAAGATGCATGTATTTCTTTTCTTTTCCCTTAATGTTGATGTAAGACAGAAAGGAAACTGTTGTATAATTTTGAATCCGATTCGAAGCGTAAACAAACAAGTTTCGTCTAAAATGAAAAGACACCTTACAGGTACTTGTTTCAACACTAAAAATATATGAATTCAAACCATAATATGAAAAACAAACAAACTCAAACAGCCATGAACAGTAATAAAACTAGCTCTTAAGATCACACAAAAAAACTTTTACAGTTCAGGATCTAAGAGGCCACAGCTATACTGGTTTGCTTTTCACAATGGGGAACTGTAACTGAAACAAGAAATACTGAAAGAACATTCACAGTTTCATCACACAACTGAGGCGGAATAATGTCAAGGAAAGTTGGTTTACAACAAGTACAATGACAAGCAATCAGCAGCAAAATAACAGTGAAAACAGGGCTCAGACACAGTGGGAAACCTCAGGAAGACATAGCCTAACTGGATCAGCGCAGGCTCTGGTCTGTCAAATTGACTCTCAGCGTAGTTCCCGAAGGGAGTACCTGCGCTGGAATGCAGACTGCCTGTGGACAGCCTGCACTGAGACACGAGAGTTGCGTTTACAAGGATTTCCGGGTCATAAAAAGCTCAAAAATGCACTGTTTTTGCTGAAATAAAAAGCTATAGGTCAAGTACAAGCTAAGGGATGATCAAGAGGATGAAAAGCTATCACAAAGAGTACAAGAGTCTTTTGTAGATCAGCTCTTCAAATCATGAATCTGCTCAAAAATGAGCAAGAGTAGCAGCCCCTCTACTTCGCTTTTGATATAGTCAAAAGCTTTTCGATTTGGTACTCTTTGGTTCAGGAAATGAATAGCAAAGATACTACAAACACCAACAAGATACTAGGCTCCCCAGCGGAGTCGCCAGTTTGTTGTGGGGAAAAGTATCCGATGCGGATGACCCTATCCCTACTCTAAAGGTGACAATCTTTAGCAACAACTGAAAGTAAAGTTTTGATGATTTCCTTTATGAAAGTACAGAGAGAATGAAGAAAGATTAACCAACCTGGTGTCTTTCGCTTAGTCGATCCTTGTCCTCTCTCTTTGTCTCTTGTTCCCAGCTCCTTGCTCTCTTTGCCGGTCTAGCTACACACAGATCCTGCACAAAACAAGAGAGCAAACTACAAGATACATGTACTCATAACTGAAGCATGGATTAGGATGAATCAAATATACATGTAAATACAATACATCAATGCAATACAAGTATATAGGAGAACATGCAAAACTTTATTGATAGAAGTAACAGGGTTCTGAGAAGGTTACAACCAATGATGGCTCCAATCCAGCAGCACCTCCCCAGCAGCAAGAACTCTCCTCTTCACCTCTAGTAAAACAATCACCCAATAGCTCTAACTGTAAACCAACAGCACCTCCTTGCTTTACACAAAATTCCAGCCTCCTTAGACCTCATAGAAGAGCTCTATATATAGGAGAGAAGAAGAGAGGATGAGTCAGCTTGAGGCTGGCATAGAGCTGACTAGTGTCCTCTCCCTCTTCAGTTAATCTTCAGTTCTTGAGTCCACTTGGAGATCCTTGCTTACACATGGTGATCAAGTACCTCTTACTCATCACAGGGCGAATCTCATGAACCAAGTGTCAGTTTGGAAGCTTCCTGGGCAGTTGACACCTTGCAGAATGACTGTGCCACTTGGCCAATCTCGCCCAGCGCAGGTAGCCTTCATTAGATTTGACTTCCAGCGCAGGTACAAGGAAGAGCAGTTGCATTCCAGCGCAGATGCTCAGTGGAGCAGCTGACATGATCCAAAATTAGCCTGTTTTGAAGTGTTTTCAGGTGGAGAACTGATTGGAAGTGCTGTTGTTTGATGCCCTTGTTCTTTTAGGGGTAAGAACAACATGTTTAGGGACTGAGGATCCCTGTAATTATTGACATTTCATGCTCCATGATGCGAGGCACAAAAATGTCTATAACACCCACCGCCAAGTCTGTGGTAGTGCACCACTCTGTTGACCATTGATCAAGCACTGCATCAATGGTGTCATCCGTTGCCAAATAAGGCAAGTCATACCATTTCTGCGTAGGGTTCTTCCGCACCCTAATGGATACTTAACGAAAGTCTGCTTTAAATCCAGCGTAGCCCTGCAGGTTGGCGTACACTGTAGGTGACAATGGCGGTTTGCAGTTGATGGCCATTTGGATGTTCATCTCCATTAAGATTCAAAATATCTTTCTGTCCCTGACTTGCTGCACATCCTTGGTCGCCCACAACAAAGTGTACTTCGCTACTTCTAGGAGGTCTGGCACGACCGAAGGGAACTGGCTATCCTCTGGCAGCTCCCATGCTACCAGCACAATTGACAGGAAGAGCCACGTGTAGTGGAATGTCTTGCTGAGCTCTTATGCTTCGTGGCAGTTCACTAGGAACTCACCGCGAAGGTAGTTCGACCAGTTGAACTAGACTCCTTCAGCGCACTATGCTGCTAGTGTGACAACAGGTGATGGCACCTCATCAACACGACACTTCCTCATCACTTTCCCCGCGAGGATCTGTGTGGCTACCTTCACAGAAGGGTCGCAGATGCTAGATATAGTATACCCCTTCACCAGTTAAAATTTTTCTTTCATGGATTCTGTGAGAGCCTACTTGCCACCTTTTCTACCAAATATCATGGTCGGATTCTCTCTTATATATGGTAATCGTGTTATTCAGTGACTCAATCTATCTGTGATGGGTATCGACTCTTCCAGCCATAGACACCCATCATGCACTAATCACAACAACTTCTTGATGACCAAAATAGTCATTAGGGTGCGGTTGTAGTGCGTCACCTAGAGCAGGTTGAGAAACCCTACCTTTTCTACTCCCTTGAGCCACCTCCATGGCTCCAATGCAATCATTCCCATATTTGTATCAATGATGCGACACATCAACTACTTGGTCACCAGGTGTGGGAACCTCTTGTGATCTACCAAGTCCTAATCCTCAAGTTTCAGTAGTGGCACTTGTGCAAAGCGTGGTCCGTTGAAAACAATTTCGTTCGACAACAAAGGGGTTTGCAAGGGGGTCTTGCTCTCATCAATGTGCATTGGTACCTTGGTCTTAGGCTTGCATGGAGGGACATACTCCGACAACCGAGTAATAGGGTCCACACCTTGGGCTTCAACCTCCCCCACTGCAACTTCCATATCATCATCGTCCATCAAGATGTCTTCAATGTCTTCCTCCTTTGGCTCCAAATTTATGGCATTTCCTTTCTCTTGTGTGATGAGTTTTGGTGGGTTTCTCCTTGGCGATGTGCACATTGGTATGGCAAGATTCTTGTCCTTTTTATCCTTCACGGTCTCTTTGGTTGGGGTTGGCTTCAATCTCGGTGTTGTCGGTGATTTAAGGACTTCAGCGATCACCTCGACAACCTCTAGAGCAACTATTTCTGCCTCCATCTCAACTTCCAACACTAATTCTTCTACTTCGGTATCTCTAACTTTTATGGGTGCCAACATTATTTTGATGCAAGAACTCCTGTGTTTCCTTTAGCAATGTCTCAAATACTTTAGTAGCTATCAGAAGCTCACAGTGCTCGCGATTCATGTGCACCTAAGAGATCAACAAATTCTCAAATTTCCAAGTATTTTTTGCTGGACAACCACTTGTAATTTATAGGGCATTTTGAATTCAAATTCGACCTTTCCCCCCAAATTCGGTTCATTAAGTTGGATTATCGGTAGATTTTCAAGGATTTGAGCCATAATTTTCATCTTAAATGTTGGTCGCCCGCTCCATTTGGCCTCATTTCTACCATCAAATCATGAATAGTGACTTTAACGGTCACTTTTTGGCTGACCTTCATGATTTCTTCCTAGGTAGTGCAACTCCCTTCGCGCTGCCACAGACCCTCTGACACTTCCTTGCTTTGCATAGTCCTTAAATCGTGTAGCTCCCCAATCTGGGTAGTGTAGTTTATAGTCTCGCACCTCCTTTCAGCTATCTGGAGCACTAAGACTGTGCTACCTTCATCTAGTCACATGGCTAGACCGCCGGTGTATGGCTTCAAGCGAATACCATTCACCTTTCCTGGGAAGGGCTCTCCATTCAATTTGACCAACTATACTACTCCTCTGTCAATAATTTTCTTAATGAGATAGGGCCATGACCAGTGCATTCTGAATTTCCCTGGAAATTTATCAAACTATTAGATCCCTATAATACTAGTGATTACCCCATTACTATTGTAGTTGTATCCCTTATTAATATTTTTGTGCCCCTATTGTCCCCATATTGTGTTTATTGTGCCCCATAGAAACCCTCTATTGTTATTTTTGTGGCTTTATATTATTATTGTTAGGTCAGCTAGGTTATATTGTGACTCCTTACACTCCTATATATAGAAAGGAGGTTTTGTCATTTGTATCATCCAAGAATTGTTCATTTATGTAATGTAAAGGAGGTTTCCCCCTTGAAGAGGCTGAATTCTAAGGCGTTGATCTATCTTTTCTATCTTTTCTTGAGCTGGTTTCATAACATTTGGTATCAAAGCTTTGGATTCTAGGGTTTCACTGCTCCAAACAGGTCATCATGGAATTTTTGCTATAAATTCTTTTCTGCGATGTTTCAGAAGCTAAAAAAAAAACCCATTTGAGAAGACATCGTGCTAAATCTCGGGTCCGAATTGTAGAGCTTTTTGCACTATATTTACAGAGATATGATCTGAGGAATTTGGTCTTTTTGCAGACTCCTGAATTACATTCCAAACATGTGACCTGGGGAAAATCATCATAACTTTCTCTCTGAGAATCTAATTGAAATTTCATCAGAAGTTACAAAAATAGAACGTACTTTAGTTTTCTTGTATATATTTTTTAGATCCAGAGGTCGAAACAGTGACTCGTGGCATGTCGTACAAGTTCGCTCTACTGAACTAGTCTATAATCAGGTCATTGTGGGAGATTTGGCATAACTCTTCCCTGGAGAATCCAATTTGGATTAGACTAGTGGCATTGGAAAGAGGACACAGAGGGTTATCGCAGGTTGCAATTTCAGAACTAGATGATTCGAAATTACAGAGATACACCAAATTCAATATCAAGCTCCTACAAAGTGAAAAAAAGGTGTGTTGTTTTTTTAAAATTTTTTCATAAGCTTGGTCTGAAAAATTAGTTTGAAGGAATTCAAAGGGCATAGTAAAGCATTATTATCGGTAATTGATGCCCCGAGGGAAGAAAATGCAAACACCTAGTAGGCAACCTGAAAGCTCTAGCATGACTCATGAAGAAGAGGAAGAAATGCAACATGATATATCAAAATTACGAGACCAAGTGCAACAAGTGTCACTTGCACAAAAAGCAACAAAATCTAAGGTGGATGGTTTAAAGAAAGATGTAGAAGCTAATATGGATGGTTTAAATAAAGGTGTATAAGCTATGATGGATTGTTTAAAGACAAGCATGGAAGATTTGAAGACATACATGGAAGATTTGAAGATAGATTTGACAAAGTTTCTACAAGAAATGCTTACTAATGGTGAAAGGGTAGTAAAGGAAACTCATGATGAGAAAAAAAGAAATGTTAATCATGATTTCATAGACTCTAATGTTGGATCGAAGACCCACCATATTCCAAAAATCAATATGAGGAACTTTGATGGAAAGGATCCCGCAACATGGATATTACAGATGGAGCAATTTTCGATCTCAATAATGTGCAAAACACACAAAAGGTACGTATTGCAACTTTATATTTAGAACCAAATCAGTTTGTATGGTATCAATGGCTTTGCTCTCGTAAACAAATTATCACTTGGGCAATTTTTACGGAAGAATTGACAACACATTATGAGGATACAAAAAGCAACACTTTTTTTAGCCAATTGATAAGTCTCAAACAAAAGGGTTCAATAATGGAGCACATTGAGGAGTTCCAAAAATTGAACATAAGGGTAAAAAATATTCCAGAGGAGCATAGGATTGATGTGTTCATAGGGACTTTAAAGGATAATATCCAACATGATGTTCGCCTTTCGGAACCTGATTCATTAGAGAAGGCATTCAGGTTAGCAAGAAAAATGGAAAGAAAAATTATGGCAACCAGGAAGCATACCACTCACAACTATAAATATGGAAGTGTTGTTGCCCCTAGTCTTCCACAACCTATAAGGTTGACACCACAACAATTGGAAGAAAAAAGAGCAAAAGGGCTTTGTTGCAGTTGTGATAGCAAATACACTAAAGGTCATAAGTGTGCTGAGAAGAAATTATTCGACATAGATTGTGAAGAGGAAGAAGAAAAGGAGCAAGAAAGGTCAAAAGAAGAGGATATACTCCAGGAACAAAGACTAGATAAAGAAGAAATGAATCCGACCATATCTTGTAAGTCATTGGCGGGAATTACCACTCCTCAAACCATCAAGATAGAAGGACAAATCAAGAAGAAAAAGGTAATAGTGTTGATTGATTCAGGAAGTACCCACAATTTTATTCATTGTAAGGTAGCAAAAGAATTGAATTGCTTCTTATATCCAACACCAGAGTGTCAAGTGATGGTTGCAAAAGGAGGAACAATAAATTTCTCTGGAAAGTGCCATAATATCAAGCTATCCATGGGAGAATATTTATTGACTAGCCCAATGCTTTCCATTCCAATGGGAGGTGCTGATGTTGTACTAGGAGTCCAATGGCTACAATCCTTGGGTACAATATCTTTTAATTTTCAAGAACTTTTCATGAAATTTTATGCGGAAGGAAAGGAAGTTGAATTAAGGGGTATTGCAAGGAAACCGGGGAAGATAATCAGCTCTAACGGTATGACAAAGCTTCTAAAAAATGGACAAAGAGGTGTAATTGCACAATTATGTTCGCTAGATGTTTCCACATCAGAATCATATTCTTTTCCAGATCTCCAAAAATTCTTGGACAATCATTCCAAGGTATTTGATACTCCCAAAGGTCTCCCACCTATTCGTGATCATGATAATGCTATTCATCTGATTCTAGGAAGTGTTCCTCCAAACATCAGGCCGTAAAGATATCCCTATGCCCAAAAGAGTGAAATTGAACGTATGGTTGCAGAAATGCTAGAGGCTGGTATAATTCAACCTAGTCAAAGTTATTTCTCTGCTCCAGTAGTATTGGTGCACAAGAAGGATGGATCATGGCGCATGTATCCGGATTATAGGGAGCTCAACAAGTTCACTATTAAAGATAAGTTTCCCATTCCTGTCATTGATGAATTACTGGATGAATTGCATGGATCAATTTACTTCACCAAGTTGGATCTTCGTTCAGGATATCATCAAATCAGAATGAAGACTGAAGACATTCTGAAAATAGCATTTAGAACCCATGAGGGTCATTATGAATTTTTGGTCATGCCTTTTGGCCTTATCAATGCACCTTCTACATTTCAAGGTTTGATGAATTCCATTTTCAAACCCTTCCTTAGAAAATTTGTGTTAGTATTTTTTGATGATATACTAATCTACAGCAAGTCTTGGAAGGATCATGTTGAACATGTTGACAGGGTGCTACAACTATTGGAGGAGAAACAATTGTATGCAAAAGGATCCAAATGTTTCTTTGGAGTACAAGAGGTGGAATATCTAAGTCATATTGTATCTCATGAAGAAGTTAAGGTAGACCCTAGAAAAATTAAAGCCATTAAGGAATGGAAAATCCCCACATCCATAAAGCATCTGCGAGGATTTCTTAAGCTGACAGGGTATTATCGCAAGTTTGTTAAGAATTATGCGAGAATAGCAGCACCTCTAACAACATTATTGAAGAAAGATGCATTTTCATGGACTCCAGAAGCAACAAAGGCCTTCGAACATCTTAAAGAGGCAATGTGCCAAGCACCGATCTTAGCTACACCGGACTTCACAAAAACCCTTATTGTGGAATGTGATGCTTCAGGAAATGGAATTGGTGCTATTTTAATGCAGGATGAAAGACCCATTGCTTTTGAAAGTCATCCAATCAAGGGAAAGTTTTTACACAAAGCTATTTATGAGGAGGAAATGTTGGCAATACTACATGCACTTAAGAAATGGTGACCCTACCTAATGGGAAGACACTTCAAGGTAAAAACGGATCATGATAGCCTTAAATACTTTTTAGAACAAAGATTATCCTATGAAGAGCAACAAAAGTGGGTCACAAAGATGTTGGGTTACGACTTTGAAATCATCTACAAAAAGGGAAGCAAAATGTGGTGGCAGATGCACTCTCAAGAAAGGATGAGGATGTGGAAGCATTGTTGTGCGCCATTTCTATTATCCAACCTGATTGGATAAATGAAGCAAGGGAGGAATGGAAGAATGATGAAGAAGTGTGGGCACTTATTCGAAAGTTACAACAAGATTCTAGTACATCTGATACATTTAGCTGGAAAAATGATTCGTTATGGTACAAAGATCGCTTATACCTCTGTAAGAATTCCCAACTCAAGAAAAAGATTCTTATGGAATTGCACACTTCTCCCTTAGGAGAGCACTCAGGATTTTTAAAAACTTACCACAGGGTTAATAAGGAATTTTTTTGGGATGGCCTTAAATCGGATATTCAAAAGTTTGTGGCGGAATGTTTGGTTTGCCAACAAAATAAAGTTGCAACAATTAAGACCCCGAGTCTATTACAACTTTTATCCATTCCAAGCCAACATTGGGAGAAGGTTTCAATGGATTTTATCACAGGTTTACCCAAGTCTGAGGGAAAGAATGTCATCATGGTGGTAGTTGATAGACTAACCAAGTATGCACACTTTTGTGCATTATCACATCCATTTAAAGCGAGTACAGTTTCTACTGCATTTATGGAAACAATTCAAAAGCTACATGGAAATCCAAAGATTATTGTAAGTGACAGAGATCCCATCTTCATTGGAAATTTTTGGATAGAATTATTTTCTTATCTTGGTACTCAGTTAGCTCATAGCTCATCTTATTATCCTCAATCTGATGGGCAAACTGAGATAGTAAACAAATTTCTGGAAGGATATCTTCGTTGCTTTGTCTCTGATAAACAGACATAATGGGTCAAATGGTTGCCTCTAGTTGAATGGTGGTATAACACATCCTTCCATACAGCAACAAAAATGACCCCATTTATGGCACTTTATGGATATCAGCCACCATCCATCACATCATATTTAAGAGAAAATTCTAAGGTTCAAGCAGTGGAACATCACATCGAACATCAACAACAAGTCCTCCAACTCTTAAGGGATAACCTCGTGTTGGCACAGAATAGAATGAAACAACAGGCAGATCAACATCACAGCGAAAGAAGTTTTGATGTAGGTGATTGGGTATTCGTATGGCTACAACCATATAAACAAATGTCCCTGAAGCAAGCTAAGAAGGATAATAAATTATCACCAAAGTATTATCGTCCGTACAAGGTGTTGCAAAATATTGGTACTATGGCATACAAATTGGAGCTTCTTGCAGCTGCTCGAGTGAACCCAGTTTTCCATGTTTCATGTTTAAAGAAGGTTATAGGTGAGAAGCTCCCAGTTCAAATAATATCGCCAGAACTTGATGAGGAAGGAAAAATTATATTGGAACAGGAAGTAGTCATAGAGACAAGAACTAGACAGCTACGAAATCAATCAATTTCAGAGTATCTCATCAAGTGGAAGAACTTATCCGCTGAAGATTCCACATGGGAGGATGAGAATTTTATACAGAAGCATCCAGAACTACTCAAGCGTTGAGGACAACACTTTTTTGAAGGAGAGGGGCACGTTAGATCCCTATAATACCAGTGATTACCCCATTACTATTGTAGTTGTATCCATTATTAATATTGTTGTGCCCCTATTATCCCCGTATTGTTATTATTGTGCCCCATAGAAACCCTCTATTGTTATTTTTATGGCTTTATATTATTATTGTTAGGTTGGCTAGGTTATATTGTGACTCCTTAGACTCCTATATATATAAAGGAGGTTTTGTCATTTGTATCATCCAAGACTTGTTCATTTATGTAATGTAAAGGAGGTTTCCCCCTTGAAGAGGATGAATTCTAAGGTGTTGATCTATCTTTTCTATCTTTTCTTGAGCTAGTTTCATAACACAAACTTACTATCATATAACAAAACTAGGTCATTTACCTTAAAGGTGTTTAGCTTAATGTGTCGATCATGCCAGGCTTTTTCACGCTGCTTTTGGACCTATTGGTGAAATCCAGATAGAAATATCTCTTCCTCAAGTTCATCCAGCTGTGTGAGCCTTTCCTCCAGGGTTTCACGATCCGTCATACCCATGAGTGCCACTATGGGTAGACTAGGCACAATATATTCCATAGGTATTACCGCTTCAACCTCATAGCCAAGCCTAAAGGGGGTTTGTCTAGTCAACTTCTTTCATGTCATTTTGATAAGCCCATAGTACTATAGGTATGCGTAGGTCCCAATCACTTCGCTGAGCATTGCAAACCTTGGTTAGCGTGTTCTCCAACACTTTATTGAATGCTTCCACCGTCCTATTAGCATGTGGGTGATAAGGCATGCTCTTCTAGTGATGTACTTGAAATTCTTCCGTTAGTGCGTTGATTGTCTCATTCAGAAAGTGTGTACAGCAATCACTCATCAAGATCCTTGGACATCAAAATTGTGTTAATACATACTCAAAGAGGAAATTTTTAGCAGTCGTTCCTGTGAAATCCTTCACAGGTTGTGCCTCCACCCAACGAGTCAAATACTCCATCGCGGTGATAATGTACCTTGCTCTCGTCTTTCCTTGGGGTCGAATGGGTCCCACAAAATCTATAGCCCATCTCTCAGATGGTTGCAACGTCACTTTTGGATTCAAAGGCATCTCATCTCTCTGCGATGGCTTGCTAGTCCTTTGACACACATCACATGCCTTGTAATACGCTTTTGAGTCCTGATGGAGGGTTGGCCACCACAACCCTACACATAGAATCTTCTGTGCAGTTGCTCTTCCTGCATAATGTCCTCTTGCAGCACCCCCATGAGCATCCATGAGGATGCTACTTCTTTCAAACTCAGGTATATATCATTGCAATATCTCATTAGACCCCATTTTGTACAGATGCCCAGCAATGACAGAGAAATCTGTAGTGCGTACCACTAATTCCTTCTTCTGCTGGACAGTGTATCCTTCCGCAGAAGTTCTTGTCATTAGGAAGTGTATTATATCCTCAAAATGACCATCCGTGATGTGCAATGAAATCCATCCTCCAAATTAGTAGGCTCTTCCTCTATTTCAATGTGTGATAGATGGTTTGGTCCCACGTTCAGTCATCTAGGCTTAACAATAACTTCAAAATCATACTCCTGGAACAGTAAGAGCCACCTACAGATTCTCCCCCCCAACACAGGCTTATTGACTAGGTACTTTAGCGTGGAGTGATCCCTATACATCTTAAAATGGCCACCCAACAAGTAGTCCCTAAACTTTTGGAGTGCATACACCATGGCTAACCCTTCGCGTTTGGTGGTGGAATAGTTCTTCTTTGCTTTGGATAATCTTTGGCTTGCGAACGCGATAGGATGGTCCAAGTATCCTCTGCTAGCCTATGTCAGTACTGCTCCCAATGCTATACATGATGCGTCGACATGTACATGAAAATCCTTCTTCCAATCCGGGAAGATAGAATCGATTCTATTTTGGGAATTTTTAGTGTCTATGGATAAATGCCTAAACCCCTAGACTAGTAGCTAAGTCTAGAAGAATAGTGCAAAGCATTCTATGCTTTTTCTATAACCAATAGATTAAATAATACAGTAAAGAAGCCTACCTGAATCTTTCGCTTACTCCTTATCTCCCTTGACCAATTTTGTCACTCCTTTCCATACTTAGTCCGCTTGAAAAGTAATTGCACATAGACAGAAGACAAAAACCGATCAAAGCATATGATAATGATCTATTGATTAAACATAAAATGGAATCAAGTGCATAATACACATATGAAAGCATCAATAAATAATACAAACATATGGAAAAAGATTTGAACACTTTATTACTAAAAGGAAGAATTACAACCCAATTTGTTTGATTGAGTTCCACTCCTCCAGTTCAATCCCATCCTCTCCTCATAACAAGAAAGACATTTTGACATCGTTACAATACTTGAAACCAACTCAAGTCTCATACTAACAACATCTCCCTATAATTCAATGATTTCTAGCCCCTGATCACTTAGATGAGTGGTATTTTTATAAGTGAATGAAGGAAGTTCTGCCTAAATGGTGACAATGAATGCCCTCCCAAACTTAGGATTTAGTTCCATGGAGGAAGGGATAAAGGGATTGATGTTCCTTAACTTCTTCCCTCATCCAATTTCAAGCCCAAAGGAGTGGATAGCCTTGGGAAACTTCTAGAATCATCCTATGGATAAGAATATTCCAAACCCTAATGCATATTTCACTCAAATTCACCCAGCGTAGGTCAAAGAGGGCTCAAGTGCACTATAATGCACCCTGGTAGTGTACCGGGTTGCACTACAATGCACCCTGATAAAGGTCTGCCTACGCTAATCTTCTTAGAGGTAGTTTTTGGATGATTTCAATCATGGAATCTCTTAGGAAGGAGGCATTCTGATGGTTGACTTCATTAGGGCATGTAACAACTGAATTAGGGTTTGATGGGCCCTAATAGTACTGATCTGTAAGTCAGGGTTGATGTGCCCAAATGGATCTGTAACAGTTGCCCCCTAAAGCATGAAGTCGTAAATATGTATGTCAAGTGAAATACTTTACTATGTGGAGAGGAGGTTTCAAAGTGGAAGGTAACCTGCGTCAATTACAATACATATATCATGATAATTGGATTTTTTCTCATGAACTTGTTGAGGGAAGGCATACCCATGCTCAACTTATAAACTTTCATTACAAGTACAAATATAGTTGTCTACAAATATAGACCCATGAATGGATGACCATGAATGTAATGCCATTGTACATTTGATTCAGTACTCCTGAAATATCGCAGCCCGGATGGATGAAACTAGATCCGGGGTCTTCAATCTTGTTCAATCTTTCACTCAAGTACAAATCTAACCATGTGAATAGATGATCTGAAGTCAAACATGGGAAGACATCATCTGATTACCAGCCAATGATGTAAGCTGTTAACAGATGCAAGAGGAATCACCAATAATGATAATGACCCTCAAGGTACTATAGTACATTTCGCATGGTGTGAATAAATGATTTGATGTCGAACACCATACAAAGTCTTTCGGTCGAAGGCAAGTGATGTCAATCTATCGCCGGAAGCAAGAAACTTGCCATTGATGTATGCAAGCCTCAAGGTACTGAAGGGGTGTTTCTAAGTCAACTTATTGGATAATGTGCTGATGTCAACAAGAAGCGACTCATCGCAGGAGGGCCTTGATGTATCCCACATCAGAAACATGAAATAAGGTAAATGATTTTGGAGATGAAAATCGACTGATGACAGAAGGTTCAGGAATGGCAGTCATGAAAATGAAGGTTTACGATATTGCAAAGGATGAAGTTTGAATTGAATCACTTCTCTTGAACATGTCAGCGACACTAAAATGAATTGGTAGCTTTGACCCAAAACAAAGTAATGGATGGTATGATAGACCAATGGTGTGATAACCATCAAGCTGAATGACCCAACCCACATAGTCATGGTGATGAGGTGAAAGTGTCATGTTCAAGAGAGACTTGCTCCCATAAAGTGTTCTCCCCTTTTTCCCATTTTCCCCAGTCATTGCTGACCAATACCTTTTTATTTTTATCAATCTTGAGGAGGATAACATATGCTTTTTGTATAATTCCACCCTTTAGGTTAATCCATCACTATTTGTTGCTTTAACGAGTATAGCAAAGGTTAAACTCGGTCTTGTCTAGATGGACAAGTTTGTCGCTATTTGATGTTTTTAACAAGTTTAACGACAAAGATAACTCGGTCCTTTTCATGTTTAGAGAGTTTGAAAAGGGATGAAAAGGAAACTCCAAAAGTTCTTTTTCGTAGATTTGTCTCTTAAGTCTGAAAAAGCATAAAACAATACGAGAGAGATATCATTTCCAATCCGTTAACGAGCTGGAAAGGACAAGCACTTGACAATCTTTTCATATTTAGAGAGTCTGAAAGAAGCTTAAAGAGGACTCCACTTTGAGGAACGAGTGGTGTCTAGGATAGCAACTAGTTCGAGTGATGTTGGAACTTCTCAAAACATGTTGATTTATGTAAAGATGTTGACCAATAAGACCACTCATTGCAACTGTTCCTCAAAAAGGGTAAAACAACCAAGTGAAAGCATATGATTAGCCAAATGGATGGTGGTGATGGGATGAAAACAACCAAGGCTCATTTGAAGAAAAAGGCTGATAGAATGGAAATCATGAGGGTTAAAAATAGAAATGGGTTCATTTTTACACAAGCTTGAACCATAGGGAACTATGCTTGGATTCCGTTTCATGTTTACACAAGCTTGAAATGAACAACTAAGCTTGGATTCAATTTCATTTTTACACAAGCTTAAAATGAAAAACCATGCTTGAATTTAGTTTCATTTTGACACAAGCTTGAATCATGAAAAACTATGCTTGAAAATGGTTTACGTGCCCCCAGCATGATGAAAGGGAGAGTCTCCTGTAACCAGATGGAAATCGCTGCAGTGAAGGAGGATGGTTATCCAAAACCTTTTTGGCTTCGTCCAAATAGGGACAAAGGTGAATGGGGTGATTCCCTTCACATAACCTACAGGGAAACTTAACTTTACCATTAGGTGCATGTCCCCTAAGCTTCATTACATTCACCTAAGTAGAATACTTGTGGCTATCAGGTGGATGGAATGAAGGTTCATATACGAGATCAAGTGAAAGACTTGACTGGGATTTTACGAGATCTACTCAAAGAATCGACTTGGAACTTTTCTCCAAGGGTCCTTGTTTCAATTTTTAACGAGCTTGACACAAGAGAAGGAACTCTGCTCACACCCTCTGTTTCATTTTTTAACGAGGTTGACATAAAACTAGGAACTAACCTCATATCCTTGGTTTCATTTTTTAATGAGGTTGACAGAAGACAAGGAACTATCCTCATGGGAGTTGTTTGATTTTTTAATGAGGTTGACACAGTAAAAGAACTATCCTCATAGACCCTTGTTTCATTTTTTAACGAGGTTAACACAAGACAAGGAACTATCCTCATGGGCCTATTTCATTTTTTAACAAGGTTGAAACTGTAAAATAACTATCCTCATGTTCCTTGGATCAGAACTCATAAGAGGTCATGAAGGAGAGATCTGGTTCTAATGCCCCTAGTACATGATGTACAACATCACTGAATTGATCATTAGTTGTGTAGGTATGGAACATGTTGCCACATAATTAACCCATGGTGAGGATGATACCATTGGTACAAAAGGACTAATTAGGGAAGATGGTTGACTGGGAGCCATATTTGGACCGGGAAATGAAATCTGGTCAACGGTGACAATTCTGCCTTCATGCGGGAAACAAATCACTCGAAAGAGTGTTGAAACAATAGCTCCCATATCATAAACATAGTCACACCCAAGAAGTAAATTGTAATCTAAAGGGCCTGGGACTACCATCACATTCAGATAAACGATTTTTCCTCCCAAAGTAATAGGTAACTGAGGGAGGATCCCTAGAGGTTAACTGGTTCCTTTGTTAAAATCCAATAGATTCTGGGTAACTGGCACAAGCGGTAGTGAACCAAGCGCTTTCCAAGCAGTTGAGGAAAGGATACTCACTGATGCACCTTCATCTATAATAGTTCTATATATAATCATATTACAAACTTGTACTATGATCTGGAAAGGCACATAAGAAGGAAGGTGGAATCCTGCCAGTTGATTCCAATCAAAGGAAGCGACCAAACTACTTGGAGGGCATACCATAGAAATCGGAGAATTAACCCCTTGAGTTACGAGAGTGAGAGTATTTTACTCTTGTCTTGATGGAATAGGAGGACTGCCCCCAAGCTCATTAGAATCTGAAGAAACAAAAAGAAATTGAGTGGTATCATATTCACTCTCTTCGTGAAAGGTATGATTAACTGAAAGTGAAATTGGGTCAAATATTACCTTGACTTGTTGATTTGGGTCGAGTATAGACTCATAGGATTCACTTTTAGAGAGAGTGGGTTTGATCAACGGTTGATTTTGGTCAGTCAATTCATCAACTAGTGAAGGATTTAGGGAGAGTTTCCTGTAACTAGATGGAAGTTGCTGCGGTGAAGCAGGACGGTTATCCAACACCTTCATGGCTTCATCCAGATAGGGACAAAGGTGAATGGGGTGATTCCCTTCACATAACCTATAGGGAAACTTAACTTTACCCTTATTTCCATGAACTTTACTACCACTAGTTTATGGTGTGTCACCAACATGATCTCCAGAAGTTGATGACACAGGATGATGTGAACGAGAATAACATTCTTTTAAGATCTGAGGAATATCAGGACAATTTCAAAGAAGATGGTCTCCCACACAAAGTTTGCATGGCTATTGAACTTTGTGAGGCTTGATGGGTGGTTTCTCATCAGATGTTGCATTCAAAGCAATGGTTGCTTCATTGCTCCTCTGCTGAATTTTCTTCTTCTTCTTCTTCATAGCCACCTGGTTACTAGTACCGATACTTTCACCAGGTGAAGAGGAAGAAGGGGGGGAAGAGAAAACCGATGAAGAAGGCAAAGGGTCAACTTTAGGATCAACTGGAGGTTGATTTTGTCCAGTTGGAGGTGTACTCGATTGTGGAGAAATCATGACATTTTGAACCAAGGAGGTTGAAAAAAACCATACTGGCAAGCCAATGGTAAATCTCGAAAGGGACAATGTAGCCATATATGGAGCACCAATATTTACAAAAGGAGGAAAAGGACTAGGATTCCCATCAAAAGGAATTCCTTGATCGGTGGACTTTGGATTTGTCGCCATATGTTTCAACCTAAGATCAACTAAGGAGTGAGTGTGGAGGATGTTATCCATGGTCAATTAATTTTATTTTAATCAAAGTAACATAACAAAACGAAAAAGGGATAATATAGGCAAAAGGTTTACTAAGCAACTGTGAACTACAGAATACCTCCTGGCGAACCAAGAAGTACGGGCAGGCAATCTCCCCGAATGCTATGTTTGGTGTATCACAGTGTACAAGGTGGCCGACTCGGTTACCTAAGGATGGATAGAAACCTAGAGTTGTCCTCCCATATATACCCGAAGGTATGTGGAGGCCCAGTTCGTATAAGCACTGTCTAATGCAAAATCGCATAGTGAGAGCAATCCTATATACTTTATGTACTGTAACACCACCCTATATACCCGAAGGTACGTGGAAAAGCTACGATATACTCACATACGTGGAATGAGGTATCACACTCGGGATGTATTGCAGACAAGTTAGTGACAACTGCTTTGTTTTACAACGCCGGAACACGTCTCTAGGGTAGAACCGCTAAATGTTCTTGTTAATGACAGTGCTACATTAGGTAAATTGATGTTTATTTTAAGTTGACCTTGCTTAGGAATTTTCCTTCCAAGTTCACCACGTGATGTATTCTGAAATTCCTAGGAAAGAAACTATCATAATAAGCATTTCCCCATTCAATTTAATGATGAAAATCCTAGCTACATAGGGATAGAGCAATCAAATTCCTTTTGATAAAAGAGCAAAGAGCACAATCTAAATGCAATTTCCCTACACTATTCCTATCAACACACACAAAATTTTTCAATGCAACATGCATGTATTTCTTTTCGATTTCCCTTAATAATGAACAAAAAGGAAAACTAATGCACAATCGATCAATAAATTCTTTTCATAAAAATGACGATTTTGTGAGAATTTATTTTCAAGGAAAAGAAGACTTTACGAAACTTTCGTTTTCAAAGAAATGAGGAATTATGACACTTTCAACGAAAAGACTAATCAGATGCACACATCAATCAATCGATCTTTCGTGAATGAAGAATTTACGACAATTGAATTTTCGAAGGAAAAGACGATTTTATGACACTTTCTTTTGACGAAGATCAATTGAATAAAAAAACTGATAGATCAATCGACCAAAAAAACTAACTTTTGGCTATAAATTGAAAATGACAATGTAAATACATAAGAAACATTTATTAATCCTAGTCTAAGTAGGGCCAACTAAGGAGATGAAAAATTATTTTCAGAAAGAAGACATCATTGACATTCAGCAATTCATTCAAACATGAGAAAATTGGCAAAAAAATTCAGCTCCCTCAAGGGATCAACGCAGGCTGTAGTGAGAGACAGTGTGCTTCAATGCACTGGCTCTAAGCGGGAAGTGCATTACAATGCACTGTGTCCTTCACTAGGTTGCGCTGGTGACAGTAAGCCATTTTTGAAGGCAATTTGACACAATTTTGACTCAATTTTCAATGAAATAATACTGAAATTCAATCAATGACCACAAGTATAGTATGTAAAAATATCATAAGAGGCTGATAAGCTACTAACATGAATAATTGATCCTCAGTGGATTCGCCAATTTGTTTTGGGAAGTTTTAGTATCTATGGATAAACCCCTAAACCCCTAGACTAGTAGCTAAGTCTAGAACTACAGTGCAATGCATTATCTTCTTTTTCTATAACCATTATATTAAATAAGATAGTAAAGAATCCTAGCTGAAGCTTTTGCTTACTCCTTATCTCCCTTGACCAATTCTGTCACTCCTTTCCGTACTTAATCTGCTTGAAAAGTACCTGCACATAGACAGAAGACAAAAACCGATCAAAGCATATGATAATGATCTATTGATTAAACATAAAATGGAATCAAGTGCATAATACACATATGAAAGCATCAATAAACAATACAAACATATGGAAAAATCTTTGAACACTTTATTAGTAAAAGGAAGAGTTACAACCCAATTTGCTTGATTCAGTGCCACTCCTCTAGTTCAATCCCATCCTCTCCTCATAACAAGCAAGACATTTTGACATCATTACAATACTTGAAACCAACTCAAGTCTCATACTAACAACATCTCCCTATAATTCAATGATTTCTAGCCCCTTATCACTTAGATGAGTGGTCTTTTTATAAGTGAATGAAGGAAGTTATTCCATAAATTGTGACAATGAATGCCCTCCCAAACTTAGGATTTAGTTCCATGGAGGAAGGGATAAAGGGATTGGTGTTCCTTAACTTCCTCCCTCATCCAATTTTGAGCCCAAAGGAGTGGATAGCCTTGGGAAAATTCTAGAAGCATCCTATGGATAAGAATATTCCAAACCCCAATGCATATTTCACTCAAATTCGCCTAAGGTAGGCCAAAGAGGGCTCACGTGCACTGCA
The DNA here is from genome assembly GCA_031772625.1 of Pinus tabuliformis. Lineage (NCBI taxonomy): Eukaryota > Viridiplantae > Streptophyta > Pinopsida > Pinales > Pinaceae > Pinus > Pinus tabuliformis. The sequence continues at coordinate 392,103,630 of CM062806.1, read as the reverse complement.
ATGCACCCTAGCAGTGTATTGGGCTACACTGCAATGCACCCTGATAAAGGCCTGCCTACGCCGATCTTCTTAGAGGCAGTTTTTGGATGATTTCAATCATGGAATCTCTTGGGAAGGAGGCATTTTGATGGTTGACTTCATTAAGGCATGTAACAACTGAATTAGGGTTTAATGGGCCCTACTAGTACTGATCTATAAGTCGGGGTTGATGTGCTCAAATGGATCTGTAACAATGCAGTGACCATCTTTTCTTTCAATATATCCAAGCTCTTCTTATAGTCCTTGTTTTAGCAGAATGTGATGTCCTTCAACAATTTCTCCATATGTGCAATGATCTAGGCACAACCTTTGATAAACTTTCTATAATATCCCATGTGTCCAAAGGTAGCATGCAACTACTTCACACTCCTTGGTGCTTCCAAGTTTAGTATCACCGCAATCTTCACGAGATCTACCATCAGTCCCTGTTTGCAAACCGCATGACCCAACAACGTCACAAAAGGAACACAAAACAAACACTTCTTTAGATTGAGCATGATTTGGTATCTTTGACAGGTATCCAACATTAGGCGCAAGCTTGCTACATGGCATTTTACGACCCCAAACACAATCCAGTCATCAAAGTATGCCTCTAGGAACTTATGAATAAATTCCTTGAACGCCGTAATGACCACGCGTGAGAAGATCACATGCACATTCTTCAATCCAAATGACATTACAATGTACTGAAAACAACCCCACTCAGTCACGAAGGTTGTTTTGCTCCTATCCTTGGGTGTGAATTTGATCTGGTGGTACCTAGAGAACTGATCAGTGAAGGAATATGGTTCCTAGCCACCTACATTATCGAACACTTCATCAGTGAAAGAAGTCAGGAAATGATCATGTACGCAAGCATCGTTCAGCTTTTTGAGATCCACGCATATCCTTATTTCATCCTTCTGCTTCTTCTCCTATGCCACCATTGGGCTTACCCAGTCAGATTCTTCCACAGGTACAATGATGCCTGCCATGAGCATCTTGTCTAGCTCTAAGTAGACCTTATCCTTATACTTCAGATTGGGACGGTAAGGTCTTTGCTTAACTGACTTCGTATCAGGCTTCAATGTGATCTTCATAACACCGAGGTCCCCGATTATCCCTTTTAAATTTGTAAACATGGTAGGGAATAAATCCTGGTATTTGTGGAGTAATTCAGCGACCTTATCCACCACTACGTCATCCCAGTAATCCCCAATCTTTGTGAATTTGGGTTTTGTCTCCATACCTATGTTTATTCATTTTCAACAACGTGGTTATATCATGATTTTCAATTTGCGGTCCTTCAACCTTGCGGTGACCTTCTATTTCAAGAATGTTAATTTTTTGCGGCATCCTCTTCTTCAACGGTTACATTATAGCATTCCAGCGCATGATTCAGCTGAGTAGCCCACTTAGGCTGAATTAGGTCCAAAGGATCCTGCGGTATGCTAAAGATTGTCGCTTTCACCTCTTGTAGTGCCTCATCGATACAGTCAAGCCCATCTTCAAAACTAAATGTCATTATGAATCCCTCACGTAGAATATCCCATTCACATATACCATGGTGGAGCTCTATTTCTACATACCAGTTCATTGGGCTGACGTCCAAGGTGTGATAGAACAAGTGCACCCATTCAGGTTGTGGCTTATCTCCATAAGCCTATGCCCATTTGGCCAAGTGTGCACATGGATCATCATGCCTATCATACTTGTCTATCATTTGCATCTTCAGCTTCCCAAAGAATGTTCTCATCATCCTCCAACATTCACGCCAATCATCAAAGTTTCCCTTATGCGTACCCCACCATCTTGCGGGCGTAGCACACAGTGCCCAATCCAACGTCTGGAAGCGCTACTTTTCGGGTACCTCCCTTTCAAATGCATCCAAAAAGATATCTACCTCATTCAGGCCATCATAAGTAGGAAAATTTTTTACCTTTGAGGACACACAACGCAGAGATCGGGTTATCATGTTGTAGCTCAACGTAGTCATTTCATGTAACCAATTCTGCCAACACTCTAACTTTTCATTAGAGTCTGAGGCATAGGAACTCTCACGATCCCATGTAATTTTTCCATCCACTGTGGGATTCACCCAATCTTGGTGTTGCGCTGTTATCTTATAGGTACAGTCCAGATCATCATCACTCTCATAATCATAGACTGGTTCAGTATAGCGTGATCCTTCAACAGGATCTAGGGGTACTATTACACGTAGCGATTTCTTCTCAAATATCATCTTTCACTTCTTTAGGTTGATTACCCCATTCATATCAGTATCCAAATCAATTCCTAGGAGTGCAAGATAGGGGTTGCTATCATCCACTATCTCTATTACTTCAAAGTCAGTCAGTGTGCTCGCACCTTCAATATCTACAGTCATTCCCTGTAGCCACCCCATGGGGATGATCTTTTGCTGGTTTGCCATCCTTAGCTGAATCAGAGTCCATTGCAGTGTTGGTCTCCCCATCCGTTCTCAAGTCTGCTTTGGTAGGACATTTGCATCTGATCCCAGGTCCAAAATAACTTGATCCATTTCATACTCTCCTATCTGCGTGGTCAGTCTCATCTCCTGTCTCGTTCTTGTTTTATGCTTTCCAATCTTTCGTACAATGTGCAGATCACTCAGAGCATTTCTGACGCATCTATTTATGAGCTATTGTAACCCCTTCACAGCCTTACTATCACGCAGTAACTTCATACAGGTCTCCAAGAAGGTTGTGAGCATAGAAGGGTCCATCTCTTGATCAGGCTTATCCTTGCTCCCTGAGGTGGAAGCCTCAGCGAAGCTCTTCTTCGCTTCCATGAAGGTTTCATGTGCGCACTCCAAATTGAACTTAGCCTCCTTCGCTGGGGCTTTGCGAACCCATGTACTATCTTCAGGCTATTTCCCCTTATCATCTCATGTTGCGATTCCACTTCGGAGCACTATATTCATGTTTAGATCCTCTTCGCGTAGCTCAGACCTCATCATCTGCAGGTTCTAAGTCAGCGGAGGTGGTATCACCCCTTTGTCACGTATCCTTGCTATCAGTGTAGGGAAGTCTTCTATTTCATGATAAAAAAAAGTGCAGTAATTGCACGACGGATGTGTTGGGTTAGTGCAATTGCAGGCATAGTGTCTTGGTCCTCCACAAATATAGCATATCAAATGTCCCCGACCTCTACCAGGTCCTCCTCCGCCTCCTCCGCACCCCTGAAATCCTATCCACATCATCCCTGCACCTTGGTCAGGGGTTGCATTTCTAACTGAACCCTATAGGCAGGAATTCTATCCATCATCAATTCACAACTCCTGCAATTATGCTCATCATGCCCTACCAACCTACAAAAGTTGCAGAATAGTTGTTGCGGTGTCTGTACAAACTTCTACAGCAAATGACAGTTATCTGTGGCATGTTTTCCTACTACCTGACATATAGTGCACCACAATGCAGGCCCCACGCTCAGTCTTGCTTGAGCTTCTGGCCTTAAAGGAATCGGTCCACCTCCTTTAATATAGTTCGCAAATATCAGGCAATGGTCTTTGTCATGCCCCTGACCCTTGCATTTTAGGCACCATACCTCTTCGCGCGCCTCTGGACGAACTGTTCTATCCTGCTTCAAAATTTGCATCTCAAGGCAAATATTTGTCAACTGCGCATGGATCTGCTGAATCCCCAGATTTGGATCTTACATCAGTGTTTCATGCAACCTCATGGCAATTTCTAAGGCCTCTTCCTAAGTTGTTATCTTCTGTTGCGACAACGTAACCCTTAAGTGTGGCAGGAGCGAAGCCACAAACCATTCGCGATGTTGTTTGTCTGTTAAGTTCATGTTAGATTCATGGATCTTACACTTCAACCTCTAATCTAATTCCCAAGGTGTCTCGCCTGGTTGCATCACGATTTCCTTGAGTCCCACAATCGACTGTGCCTCAGATTTAGGCCTACTGAATTATTTATTCAGTGATGTTTGGATGTCTGCCACTCCAGCATTCAGGTTATCATTAGAGTACTTGATATACCAGGTTAGCAAATGATCTTGTAGAGCACTAATCAATGTCGCCTTCTTTATGTGATCATTTGTAACACCATGAGCTTCCCGTACGACTTTCATGATGAACCAGAACTGGCCTGGGTCCTCATTTCCCGAGCCTTTGAACAAAGGTAACGTCACTGAATTTTCCATACTGAATTGCGGTTGATCTGTTAATCACCCTATGAGTGACCTAAGTTGAACATTTATTAAACAAAAAGGTATTACAGACCCATGTGCTGGTGTGTGTGTTCTGTGTTATTGAAACAACGGATCGATCAGATTGCCAATACACAAAAAATAAATGGAAAGACAACAGAGAAATATAGTAAGCAACACAAAGACACAAGCAGTTTTTAATAAGGAGTTCACCCTATTCTCCAGGGCTATGTCTCCGGTCCAGCTTCAGTGGTGGCCTTGTTTTATTATGTCTTTGAGCAGAGAAATTACAATACAGGGACTCAATATGAGTTCTCATGAAGCAGATTTTTCTTGGCAGGGTGGTTCTTGGATTCCCCAAGCCACTTGGAGTACATAGACTCTTGCTCTTCCTACCAGCTCAGTGACCCTCGATCTACAGTGGAAAGAGCCAACTGTGATGCTCAATCCGGATAGATTCCTCTATGGGAAGGCTTGAATCTTCAAGCTCTCTGGTGCTCGATGCTGCCTGTGGTCAGCTCGACCCTCTATCTCCTCTGCTTGACTTTATTGCTCTCTGTGCTCAGTCCTCCTCTCAGGCTTCACTGTTCACTGTCTCTCTTGGTCTCTTGGACTCTTTGTTCTCCCTCTTCAAATCCTATTCACTATCTTTGTTTGTGGCTTTAACCATTTGGCCTCCATGCTTGTTTGTTTCCTCTCCTGCCTGCATCGATTTGCCTAACGCCTGTGTGCTTGGAATTCCTTTTTCGGCGTCAGAATGATTGCTCGAGGAGTAGCCACGTGTCCTCACGGGAACAACGCTAGCCTGATCATCGATTCATTTCTTCCTCCATCATGGCGGTCAACGGATCTCAAATCCCCTTAAATCGCGGCTTAATCCCTTGTCAATTCCGCTCTGTTTATCGGGCGCAATCTCAGCCGTCCGATCTGGGCTACTCCAGATCCAACGTCATTCACACGTCGAGTGTGGTTGACTTGCTCGACCGATAACGTGCTATCACGACGATTTTTCTCTCACCTCTGCTGCCACACGTCGATCGCTGAAGGTGCTCGCTCCGCTTTTTCCAAAACCTCTTACTGTTCAGGGGCACCCCGGGTAAAACCGTCGGTTTCTAGGTTGTGGGTCCCACTGTTGTATGATGACACCTTTTCGATTTTCTGCCCATGGTTCCCTGGCTCCCAATGTGACCAAGTTCTTAGCCCTATCATTTTAGCCCTATTTGCCCAGCGCTAACGTGCATCGAAAATCAGCTCCTTTTCCCATTCCGGGGCTCCCAGGGGCTTCATCGACCTCCTGCGCAATCTCCATGGGCCTCGGTTAGCAAGCTTTGACCGACATCCTCATCATCTCCACACCGGCTTCCATGGCCACTGGTTTAGGGTGTTTTCGATTGCTGTTTTGGATTTCATTCAAGATTTGTTTGACCTGTTTTAGTCACAGTTCTATGACAGTCGTTTATGGATCCGATTTGGATCACGACCTCCCAACTGAAAAGATTTTGGACCACAAAAATTTGGTTTTTCTTCAAGCATCGACTAAGTGAGGAAACTATTGTCTCACTTGTCCAATCTCAATCCACTTCACACTGCTCAGCTTCAAACCTTTAAGTCCAATTCTGGGGTATTCCACCTGTCCACTGCGCGTTGTCCTTACCTTCCTATCCAGCACTGTGTCTTCCTACAACTCATTAAGATATTCAGGTAGCAGGTCATCAACATAAGGAAATTGACTCTGCTCTTCAGGGTCCTCAATCATTGAAGGTTTAAACAACCTCAAGCAATCTGCGTTCACGACTGAGTAGATGTGCATGTAAGCTGGCAGATCAAGGTGAAAAGAATTTTCACCAGTCTTCTCAAGTATCCTGAAGGGTCCATACCTAATATGTTTTAGCTTCTTACCTTCACCTTGCATCCTGTCCTTGCTGATATACAACCAGACTTGGTCTCCAACTTGAAAACTATGCTCCATTTGATGCTTATCATGCCTAGCCTTGTACTTGGCCTAGCTCTTTTCCAGCTGTTCCTATACTGCCTGGTGGATCTCCTGGATCTGTTCAATGAACCTAGTTGCTTTGTCCACATCACTGTGTCCATCAACCATAGTATCTTTACCAAAGACAAAATCCAAGGGAGACCTTGGTATGAAACCAAAGCAGGTCTCAAAAGGAGGTCTCTGGGTAGAAGAGTGTTTGGCTCTATTGTAAGCATGCTGCACATAACATAAGTGTTCATCCCAAAGCTTAGGGTGTTTGCTGCAATATCCTCTCAGTAACTGGATCACTGTCATGTTAACTACTTCTGTCTAGCTATCTGTTTGTGGATGAAAAGCTGTGCTTTTCTTTAGTTTGGTGTCCATTAGTTCCCACAGATTGGACCAAAACTTTCCCACAAATCGGGTGTCTCGATCAGATATAATAGAAGTGGGTAATCCAAAATGAACCCATACATGTTCAAAGAATAATTTTGCAGTTTGTTCAGCTGAAATCTGTTACTACAGGGTATCAAAATACACATTTTGCTGAACCTATCCACAACAACATATAGATAATCATGACCTTTCCTAGATTTGGGCAGTCCTCCAACAAAATCCATGGAAATGCTTTCCCAAGGGTGAGAAGGAACTGGCAATGGAGTGTATAAGCCTAGTTTTCTGTTACTGGGCTTGCTTTTAGCACACATAGCACACCCATTTACATATCTAGAAACTATCTCATTCATTCTTGGCCAATAGAAGAACCTTTGCAGCTGTGCAGCTATTTTACTTACCCCAAAGTGACCTGATATCAGAGAAGTGTGTGCTTCCCTAATTATCTTTGCTCTCTCAGTTTGTGGAATGCAGAGTTTCCCACAATGATATAAGAGTCGGTCCTTTACATGATAGTCCAATTCTTCTACCCTTTTGCCTTGAATCAAAGTTGCATATACATCTTTAAAATCCACATCCTGAGCATATTGTTGTATATAGCTTTCATGAAGCATAGAATTATGCTTAAGTATGGTATATGCATTTATAATGGGTCTAGATAACATGTCTGCAACCTTGTTATGTATGCCTTTTTTATATCTGGTGACTAAATGAAACTGTTGTAGAAAACCCATCCATCTGTAATGTCTTGATTGTTGCAACTTAGATTGGGAGTGTAGGTATTGAAATCGCTGATGATCAATATGTATTACTGTTTCTTTGCCCATTAAGTAATGTTTCCACTTTTTCACACTCTGAACTAATGCATACAATTCCTTATCATATGTAGGATAGTTAACTACTACAGGATTAAAAGTCTCAAAATGATAACATATGGGTTTACTGTGCTGTGTCAACACTAATCCCATGGCATAGTCACTGGCATCAGTTTGGATCTCAAATGGTCTTTGTAGATCTGGCAGTGCTAGTACAGGTTCTGTACTAATTTTTTCTTTCAAGGTGTCGAAGGCTTTCTGTTGTTTGCCTCCCCACTGAAACACCTTGTTCAATCCTGTCAAAGCATGTAAGGGAGCTACAATTGAGGAGAAATTTGAAATGAACTTCCTCCAATATTGTGCTGCTCCTATGAAGCTTCTCACTTTTGTAGCAGACTTGGGTTTAGTCCAGTTTACAATGACTGCCACTTTAGAGGGACCTGTTACACAAAAATATCGTCACCATGATTATTTGCAGTCAGTATGGGTCTATCATCACTTGTACTTTCCTCCTAAGCAAGTCTCAGACCTCAGCTCTTGAAGTCAAGCTTTGAAAATGAGAGAAAGATATTGAAAATCAACAAAGCTCTGGTTCCGCACTTTCTCTCATTGTTGCCTGCGGTCCCGCACCTCCTGTTCACAAAAACTGCGGACCTGCCCGCTCTGTCCCTAAAGGAGTGGGTGCAGACCCCTCTGAAAGTCAAAAAGGCGCAAGTTTATTCTAAAAAACTCACTTTGGGTTACTTCTAGATGATTCTAGAAGGAATTTTGACGTGGATTGGTCGCTCTTAGGTGGTTCATGCATCCCAAAAGAGAAGGAGCTAATCCCTTGATGAGAGGAGCTATCCCTTTGAAGGAGGACTTTATCCCTTTGAAGGAGGACCTAGTAACTTCCCTCCATTGCACTATAAATTAAGGCATTGGGCTGGTTGCTAGGGAGGTTAGAAGCTGAACATTTTTTAGGGTAAATGCTGGTGGAATTGAGACTTCCTAGTTAAGCTTGAGAGGAGAGATCACATACCTTTTTGGCTTCATTGGGAAGAGAGTGAAACTTGTCAAAGTAGAGGAGACTTCTTGTTGGACCCTGAGAGGAGCTTGTACAACATCAAGGCAGAGGTTGTAAAGTTCTTCTTTAATTTTAATTAATACAATCAGATTCATTTTTCTCAACAAATTGTCTTATGTCATTTGTTTCATGAATTCCTTGATCATCATGTTAAGTATGCTTTATGATATTGGCTTTTCAGGTGCTATTTAATTTGTTTGCTTGTTTGTGTTTGCAGATTCACAACAAGGGAGCTCATTTGGATCAAAGGAGCGAGGCTTCCACAAACTTGCATTGGACCCAAGGTAGGCCTAAACACTTGTTTGCCTTTGTTTATAAATGCATATTTAGAGAAAGATAGTTTTTGATTGGCTTGCTTGTCACTAGATATCGTTAGATTCTAGGAAGGTCTATCTTGTCTACAAGATCGACTCATTCCATGTGACAAAATGGCGACTCCACCGGGGACTTGATTTTTTCCTTGTTTTTACTTTGACTTGAGAAACTGTGTTTTTGTTTCTGTTTTTGACTTGTTGTGTGTGGAATTGGGTAGATTTAGTAGATCTAGGATTATTTTTTGTTTTTCATAACTTTGTGAGAGGACCGCACCCTCGGCTTGGGACACAGTGCGGACCTATCCGCACTTTTGCTTTTAGCACAGAGAGGTACCGCACCTGTGTTAACTGTGGGCTTGCGGACCCTGTCAAAATTTTGGAAAACCTAAGATTTTCTTTGTTAGTTAGCTTAGTTTTTGTTTATATTTTATTATCCCCTGCCCAGACCTGCATATAACTTGTCAGAAGCTTTTGTTAGGTTAATTCCATTGGTGTTAGGGTTTTAGGTGAAATTCCTAGAAGTTTTGATTGTTGGGTTTGGTTTTCACTTTGGTCTTGTAGTAGCTCTGAGCTTAGAAGCTGTAGAAACCTCAGATCACCTTGGTTTTTACTAGCCTTCTTATGAGTCTGACCATTTGCAAAATCTACCTTTGTTGAGGAATCCACCTTGTGTTTTCTCTTTACGAAACTTCGAAAAAGCTTGTGTTAAAAGTTTGGATTTCATTTTTAGAAAAAAAAACAAAAATTGGTTGTTTTTTGACTGATTTGTGATTCTAGACAAATTAGTCCTTAGTTTGCTTGTAGCTAAGTAAAACATCCTTGAAAACGACATCTTGTAAGCTTTGACTTCAAATAGGTTTTTATAGTTTATAGATCTCAAGATTAGTCATTTCCATAGTTTTGAGTGTTTTATAAAAAAATAAAAATCTCTTTTGAAAAAAGTTTGTTTTTGTAGTGGTTGAATGTTTTGAAAGAAAAGGGAATTTTTTGTGAAAATAACTAGTTTTCTCGTTTTGAGTGCATTGGAAAAGACAAAAAGCTCTTCTTTTAATTTGTTTGTTAAGAAAGATTTGTGTTTACAAGTATTTGCATTCTCAAACTCTTTCCTAGCTAGAAGTTCATTGAAGGGAAAAGATTGCTTAATCATCTTAAGTGCATTTTTTAGTGATTTCGAGTCGAGTCTTCACATCACGAGTTTCATCTCTGCACCTCTTGACTGAAAAAAAAACCAATAAAAATAACGCTTAAAGCAAAATATATCTAGTAATATTTTTATTTCTAGGGCTCTGATACACCAACATAGCTTAGGCTAGTGTCTTGGAGTAGGGAGTAATTAACTCTCCAAGACAGTAAAACAAACAAGTAGTTGTATCTTGCGGTAGAAGAGAAATCCAATTGTTGCATTTATGCTCTGGGAAAGCTCCTCTTAAAGGAGAAGCACGAGATCATGTCCGAACCAGTGTGGGAATCAATCCTTCCTCATTAGGAACGATGCCAGATATTCACGTATTAAAAATGGTAAACCTTGGATTAACCATTGTCGAGGAGCCTGGGGTCACTTGTTGGTAAATCTTGGATTATGTCAAGGAGCCTTCAAGGGGATTGAGCTTGTTACTCTTCCCTTGCGTGCGTATCGGATCGTAGACTATTCCCCCAGGTATATTTGTTTCCGTTGGTAACCTTAGTGACCATATTCTATAGGATTCTTCCTAAGGTGACAGTGGTGGGAAGATCCCACTGTACCTGGAGCAGACGTCGGCTAGACTCACTTGGATTTTCTGGGGGGTTCTCTTCACTCGAGACGATTTAGTGGAGGAACTTGTGCCAATCTATTCATTAAGCAGGTTGCTGGGGTAACTGTTCCAACCGCCATTTCTGTATTGAACTCTGTGACGTTGGGCTTCATCACCAACTAGTGTTTTCAGTACAGAAAGTTACTGTTTGTGTGTGGTTTGATCTCCTAGATTCTTTAGGCGTGTGATTCAAATTTGTTTGGTTCTTTAGAGGTTTTAGGTGGTTTTCATTGAGATTTTACTTTGTTTGCGTGTGAAGCAGTTAAAAATTTTTAATCGTGGCTGAATTACCGAGGAAGTCTCGTAGACTTCGGGGCCAACCTCCTGAGTTTTCACCGAGCCAGCCTGAAGGGTTAAGAGCCCTCGTAAGTCCTAGAGACAGTAGAGTTGGGTCACCTGAAGAAGGAGAGTCTTCTTTGGTGGTACATCCTGATTTTCAAGCTTTAGTAGAAGATTATAATCCAAAATCAGTGTCTGTTTCCGAAATTACTGGTAGCTTTTCATCTACTAGTGATATAGGTGAGGAACCTGAAATATCTGAACTTGAAAGTGAATTTGCTTCTACTCCAACATCGGGGTTTACCTCTCCAACTTCTAGTGGTCCTGGTTCACCCAAGGTAGAAAGAATAATTATCCAAAATCTTCCTTCTGGACTTATAGCTATCGAAGAACTTGCTACTCCGGAAGAAGAAGTAGGAATCTCTATCCCTAAAAATCAACCTGTTATTGAACTTAGGGAGCGTGAATCAATTTTTTACAGTCCACCTAGGAGCAGTGCTTGGTATCTTTCATTGACTAATTTTTTGGAAAACCCAGGGCTAAGTTTTTCACCACCTCGTATTCCTTATCACCCAACACCTAGAGGTTATTATCCTTCGTTAAATATGTCAAGACAGTCGTCCATGTTTACTCAATCGCCAGAATCCTTTTTGTACGGTGGTCCTTCTGTTCCCTCTAGGTATCAGTCACTTTCTGGTACCTTTGCGGGAGCATCTCCTCAACCCATTTAACAAGGGTTATTAACTGGAAACAATGGTACTAAGCCGTTGAGTGTAGAAGATATTCTCATGATGTCAGGTATGATTCCTCATCCTCAACCTCAAGGTGGCCAGTTACCGCCTGGGGGGCAGCCACAAAATCCTCAATTATCACCTGGGGGGAAACCTGAAGGTACCCAATTTGCGCCTGGGGGGCACCCTCAAGGACAGTACATACCTACGGGACAGTACGTTCCTCAAGGTCAACCCCAGACTCAATATGTACCTCAAGGACAACCACAGTATCAATATGTACCTCAAGGTCAACCCCAGTATCAGTACGTGCCTCAAGGGTATCAACCCCAAGGTCAGTACTCGAACCAAGGTTTCCAACCACCCTCTGGTCAATCATATGTTCAAGGAACGGGAAATGTACCTTTGAATTATCAACCCTACCCTCAATCCGGTTATGGTCCTCAATATTCTTAACCTGTTGTGGGTCCGTACCCCGGAATGAACTTAGTGTGGGATCCATCGCAAACTCAACAGGTCTTGCAACCGAATGTACAGTTGTCATCTCAAACTGGACAACCCTTAGTTTCTGGTTCACCCCAGCAACCTATCCAGTCTACTATTCAAACTTCTGTACCTTCGGTAGTTTCTCACCCTGGGCCTGCCTCGTACTCCACCTCAAACGGTTGCTGCAACTGCTGCAACATCTGTTCAATCTAGCCCACCTACTTCTGGAGTATTGACAGCTCTGGTTTCTACTGTCCCTGTATCTACTCCTCAGACATATTTACCTTAGTCTAGATCCACAATTCAAACTTTGGTTCATATGCCTGTAGGACAACCCGGTTCAAGTACGGTTGTCACAAGTCAACCACAATTTACTTATCAATCGTACCAGGGATAGTACCAATTATGTCCTACTGTGCAGCAGCCAGTCTATCAGTATCAACCGTACCCTGGGTATACATATCAACAACCTCAACAATCCCAGTACGGTCCAGTTAATCCTAGTTTTCCAGGAGGATACAATATCCCAAATGCAATTCCTATTCCTAGTTATCCTGAATATCCTCCTCCTGGGGCTGGTCTGATGACCCAGAGTTTTAGGGACCCTAATCGTCAGTTACCATTTGTCGAAACTTTGGACTTGCCTGACTTGTTGCGCCTAACGAACGATCCCATTAACTATCTTCCGTTTTGGCCGCCAATGCCGAATAAGTTGCCTAGTGATATTCCTAAGTTTGAAGGCAAATCAGGAGAGGACCCGTCGAACCATGTGATGACTTATCACCTCTGGTGTGCATCTAACTCCATTTCAGATGATTCAATCTGTCTAAGTCTTTTCCAGCGCACTCTAATTGGTCTTGCGGCCAAGTGGTATATTGAGTTACCACGAGCCACTTTTTATAACTTTAGTTAGTTAGCTACCTCGTTTTTAACTCATTTTCAGTTGCCAGTCAGATATGACAATGGCACGGAATTACTAACTTCATTAAAGTAGTTGACGTCCACTTACATTTTAGATCACATTCATGAATGGAGACGTCGACGACGTTTAGTGAAGGTTTTTATTTCGGATCAGATCTTAGCTGAATGGTTTGTAAAATCTTTATTGCCAAAGATCACTGAGGATGTAGCTAAGGCCGGAGTCGTTACTGAGGAGCAAGTAATTGCTCAAGTGCAGTACCTTGACTTAGTTTATACTTAGTCAGGTACGTTACACGAGAAAATCTCCGATCTTCCTAAGCAAAATCAAATCGCTGCAGCTCCTTCAGGGTCTCATGCGCTGATGGTATGATTGGTACGGTTAACACCAAAAGTAAGAAGAAGTCTTCCAAGAATTCTTCTCCTATAATAACCTTGCCAGATTCCCCGACAGGAGATTCTTCCGCGGAGATTTCCACCGATATTCATGTTGTAGAGTCATCTACAGCCAAATCAAAATCCGGTGGTAAGAAGAAAGGGAAGAAGAAAAATAAAATAGATAAAAATTCAAAGGAGAACCAGAAAAAGCGGAATCAAATGATGAGAAACTCAAACCTCATTATCCTTGTCTCATTTGTGACAAAGAGCATTTTACAAGAGACTGCCCTCATCGTGCAGAGGTTGCAAAGATTGTCAAAGATTCCCAAACGCCTGCTGTTTTGAAGGATCCTTTTCCAAGTCAAGACAGTAAGATGATAGGTTCTTCCTCGAATGCCAATGAAGAACCCATATTTATGATGTCCCATGTTAGGATTGCGATTCGATCGCATGATTATGGTAGTAAAAGTCCTGTTGATGGTAAAGAAGTAGAATCTTCTCATTCTAACCCATCAACCTCAGCTCCTGGTTCCGATCCACTACAGATCGAGAAACCTAATCCAGACTTAGTAATCAAACCGCTCACCAAGGGTATACTTCAAAAGTCAGCTTTCAATCCACATTCGAGAGCGGATCAGAACTATAACATTGTTGAGGATTTAGCTGTTTCACCTTCAGCAATGTCGACTTCGGAAGTGCTGCAATCATGTCTAGCATAGCGTAGATTACTTTTGTCGGCTATAGGAGCTGTTGACGTTCAGGACTCGAACCTAATAATTTTCGATCTAGAAAATAGTACACCGCGGTTACCTCATCAAATGGCTTTCCAGATCCCAGTGATAGTAAAAAACAGGCCTATTCATAGGATTGTGATTGATGAGGGAGCCTCAACGTGTATTATGTCGATACAGTGTTGGAGATCCCTTGGTTCTCCTTCACTAAATCAATCCTCGATGATTCTAAAGGCCTTTGATGGCCGTGGGTTTCATCCTTTTGGAATTCTACAGGATTTACCTATAGGGGTTGAAGGAAAAACTGTTAATCTAGATGTGGAGGTGGTTGATGCCCCTCTAGATTACAACCTTCTCTTGGGTCGTAGTTGGTCTTACGCTATGACAGCTGTCGTTTCATCGGTCTTTCGGGTTATAAAGTTTCCTCTTAATGGAAAGATCGTAACAATAGACCAGCTGGCTTACTTTTTGTCCGACCCATCCTCTTCTGAAAGCATTCAGCATGTCGGTAAAACGACTATCCCGTATAAGGATGTTGGAGTAGGACTAGTTAAATATGCTGGTTTACTAGAAACTTTTCCTTTTCCTCTGATCAACGCATCGTCTTCTTTTGCAACCATTCATATGATTTCGTCAGACACCATTGTTTATGATGATCCTTGGATCATACCTTCTGAATCTGAGATAGACTCATTCGGTGATGTTATGCCTTTGAGTCCATATGAAATTGTGTATCAGGCCGTGCAGTCGTTTTCCAACCCATCTTCAACCAAAAATGACTTAATGAATGTGGTCCATGAGGAATCACTTTTCACATCAAACTCGGATTCAACAACGTTTTCCAAACTTCACTCTGATGAGCAAATTCGTGAAATCCTATGTGTAGATGATTTACCATGGGAAGATCTCCATCACAGATCTTCTTTCTTACCCGAGAATGATCATTTTGAAAATGATTTTTCATCAATTTTTACGACTGAATATGTCAAGGAACCTCAGAATCCAATGAAAAATCCTGATTCAGAATTAAATTTGGGAAACATTTCTCGAACTATTCCTATTGACATTTCGGTTAAGCCTGTAATTGTTGAAAACATTCGTATAGGTGCCTCGTGTACAGAAGATGAAATTAAAAAATATAAGGCCCTATTTCAAGAATTCCGCGACGTGTTTACCTGGTCATATGAGGAAATGCCAGGAATTGACCCTGCAATTGTTGTTCATGAAATCAAGACTTACCCGGACGCTAAACCCGTTCGACAACGTTTGCGTCAGATTCACCCAAGAAAAGCTGCTGCTATTAAAGCAGAATTTGAAAAATTACTCAAAGCAGGTTTCATTTATCCGATTCCGTTAATGGATTGGGTATCGAATATTGTTCCGGTTAACAAAAAGCAAGGGACAATAAGAATATGTATTGATTATAGGGACATTAATCGAGCCTGTCCAAAGGACAATTACCCAACTCCCTATATCGATCAAATCATTGATGATTGTGCCGGCAGTGAAATATTCTCCTTCATGGATGGTTTTTCTGGATACAATCAAATCAATATTCTACCTGCCGATCAACCAAAAACGGCTTTCATTTGTCCATGGGGGACATTCGCTTATTGCAAATTACCTTTTGGGCTCAAGAATGCTGGGGAAACTTTTCAAAGGGCCATGTCTTATGCGTTTCATGACATCAAGCACATTGTGCAACCTTATCTCGATGATTTTCCTGCTCATTCATTACATCGAGCTGATCATCTCATCCATTTATGAGCAATCTTTATGAGGTGTAGGCATTATCGGATTAGGTTGAATCCACACAAGTGCGTTTTCTGTATAGAAATGGGTCAATTTCTGGGGTTTGTTGTTTCGAAAGTTGACATTCGCGTCGATCCCTCGAAGGTTGAAGCTATTGTCAAATTTCCTCCTCCTTCGAGTCTTCGCCAACTCCAAAGTTTGCAAGGAAAGCAAACTTTTTACGATGATTCATTCCTAACTACGCCGAGGTTACAAAGGGTTTTACCTAGTTGCTGAAACAGAATACTCCATTCTATTGGGATGAGATAGCTCGGAAATCTTTTGATGCACTAAAACATGCGTTGACCCATGCACCATTATTGCATCCTCCCAACTACAACCAGGACTACTTCTTGTATCTCGCCGCCTCTCATTCCACCATTGGAATGATCTTAGTTCAGGAAGATGAATTCGGTACTAAACATGTGATATATTACCTTAGTCGAACTTTAAATCCAACTGAGCTAAAATACTCACATGTGGAGAAATTGGCATTGGCAGCTGTTCAAGCTGTCCAACGTTTTCGTCACTACATTTTACTACGTAAAACTACAGTAATTTCTGATTGCAACCCTATGATCTACATTTTGCCAAGCAATTGCTAGGGGGAAAGTACTCCAAATGGATTGTAATCCTGCAGGAGTTCGACTTGGAATTTGAAAAATATAAGTCTAAGAAATCTTTAGTTTTTGCGGAGTTAATGTGTGACTTCCCGCATGCTAACATAGAAACTGTGGCAAAGGACCCCATTGCAGATGAATCTTTGTTTCTAATCAGCACTTTAGATCTGTGGTATGGTGATATCATCATTTATCTCCAGACCCAATCCTTTCGGCTAGAAATTTCAAGGTCAGAACGTCGAAAAATACGATTCCAGTCCCAACAATTCTGAATTATTGGAGATACTCTTTATCATCATGGGGTGGACTTTGTTTTTCGACGTTGTTTAACTCACGAGGAAGCTGAAAGGGTTCTAAATGACTGTCAATCTGGAGCGTGTGGCGGTCATATGTCTGGGTATGCCACAGCCCAAAAGATATTGTGCGCTAGCTACTTTTGGCCATCTTTGTTTAAAGATTGTATTAACGCGGTCCGAAAAGGCCACAACTGCCAAATTTTTGATCGAAAGATGCACGCTCCACCTACTCCTCTCCACCCTATAATTGTTGTTGGTCCTTTTTCCAAATGGGGTATCGATTTTATTACATGTAACCCTCACTCGGCCGGGGGGCATGCGTATATCATCCTTGCGGTAGATTATTTTACCAAGTGGGCTGAGGCGATGACTACATTTGAGGCAGATGGCAAAATAGCTGCAATTTTCATGTTCAATCATATAATTGCTAGGTTTGGTGTTCCACAATTGATTATCACTGATCATGGGCGTCATTTTCGAAATGTTATGATGGCCGAACTTACAGGCCAGCTTGGCTTGCGTCACGATAGTTCAACGCCTTATTATCCGCAAGCTAATGGTCTAGTTGAATCCATCAACAAAGTTTTAGTCATCATGATCTGATGAATCATTGGGATTCATCGGTCGAATTGGCATAACATGCTATTTTCAGCGCTTTGGGCGTATCGAACCTCAGTAAAAACGTCAACAGGGTTCACTCCTTTCCAACTAGTTTATGGTCTGGAAGGTGTGTTACCCATTGAATGCGAAAGCCCGTCATTGCAAATGGCCATCGAGTTACTTCCAGCCACTTCCAAAGAGGAAAAACGTTTGTTATACTTGGCTCAATTAGATGAGAATCGACGTGATGCTGCATTGGCGATCGAAACTCACGCAAAACGTATTAAAGCTTAGTATGATCGAAATGTGACCCCTCGAAATTTTTTGGAAGGAGATCTAGTCTTATTGTACGATCAAGCTAATGATAAATTAGGCACTGGAAAATTCGTTCCTATGTGGCATGGTCCCTATGTTGTCAAGTGAAAGCTAGCAAAACGGGCCTATGAATTGGTAGACTTTGACGGGGACTCTTTAGGTAAACCTAGAAATGGTCTTTACCTGAAGAGGTATTATGCTTAAAGAATGGGTATGGAGATTTTTAGTTAGGATAGTTTTCTTTCTAGCTGGTGTGTTTTAGTTTAAAAAGTGTGCTTAGCTTAGAGAGTGTTTTTCGTCATTATTCCTGCTTATCTTGGTTTTACTCTTGATATTGCAGATGTCGATGCCTCTCCAAACATACATTGGTTTCGCTGATGGTGCTTGTCGTAATACGTGGAACATTTCTTCCACAGCTTGTGTTATCTATTCGCCCTCTGACGAGCTGGTATCTATGCATGGGGTAAGCCTCGGTCAAACAACGAACAACATTGCTGAGTATAGTGCAGTGATTGAGTTATTATCTGAATCTATTTCATTTGGGATTTGGAGTTTGATAGTGAGGTTAGATTCTTAACTCGTTGTATTACAGCTTAATAGATTGTATGGCATCAAAAATCTAGTGTTACTGAGATTATTTTTGAGAGTGCGTCTCTTGGAACGTGAATTTGATTATATTGAATATCAGCATATTCCAAGATCTTTAAATACATTAGCAGATGCAATTGCTTCTCGAATGTTAAGTAGACATTTGCAATAATCATACATGTAAATTTAAAAGCATTCCATAACATGATTTACAAAATAATCCGGTAATAGTGATATATATAGGAGTGTGTCAAAATATACATCGTCCTCGATCATAGGTTGAAAAACACCTTATGATCGGCAAAAATGATAAGTACAAAAAGCAAAAATGTCATATGTGTCTACAATGGGAGATCATCCTATCACTGGTGATGATCTCGATAAGAAACCACTGTACGGGCCACCTTACAAAGGAACCTCCTAAAAGGTCCTGGGACCCCAATCACATAGTGCTGTAGTTGACGAGGAATGTCATCTATGTCGGTCTCTGGAATGTCCCCTGTCAAGCACTCTAGATGACTCTCCAAATCGGCCAAGGTCTCTGCTGATTCGTCCTGTGGGGCTGGCGTCGCTGCAACTGGTTGTTTCCTCTCGTAAGGCCGGAGAGAGGCTGGTCGCTGTGGACCCACATCTGCATTGAATCTTTTACTATCAGTTTTGGGACAACATAAAAACAAAAAAAAAATTAAATAGGAAAATGTTGAAAATGATTTTACCCGAGTCATCCCATTGCTCTCCTGGTGGAAGAGCCATGTTTGGGTCACCGTGAAAATCTACCCCAGTGTAAGGGAAGTCCTGAATAGCAAAAACCTGGTTTTCCAACCAATGGAAATACTCAGGTTTGAATCAAACGACCTCTGTCCCCTCGTCAGGATGACGGGCCATCACTGCAACCCATCGCATCAGTTTGGGCTCTCGAGGAAGCCTAGCTCCAACAGTAAGGTGCTGTGGGACCAACATTGTGACCCTCTCCAGACCAATGCTCACAACCAAAGCCCCATAACCAAAGGTCTTCAGTTGTCCATTCTTGGCTCTGGTCAGTTGGCCTTTTACATTAGCCAACACAGCATCGCACCAGTTGAAGATGGTGCCTCGAAAGCAGTCAATTGCCATCCGCATCTGGGATCCGGTGGCAATATGTAGTGCGGCACTCCCGCAAAGTCTGGTAATAGTAAACGTGATCACCATGAGTTCAGGACGGGATATGGTTTTAATGTCTATCCCTTTGTCTCTAGCCTGGTTGTTGCAGAACTCTAGCCGGAGGCTATCGACAGACTGGCCACCTGGCCTAGTCCCGAATAGAGTCAAGTCTTCACCTCTCTTAGGCAAACTAGTCAAAAAGTATATGTCTGCTGGCTCAATTTCGAGTTGGTGGCCACCAATGAAGAAACACTGGTCCTGTATGCTCCACTTGTCTACCAGCCATTGCAAGAAGTCCACCTGGGCCCTCATGCCAGGTATGGCCCAGAATTTGTACAAGTCGCATGCCTTCAATGCATCGATCGAAGGTTGTTGATTTAACGCGGAAAGATCTACGTCCTCATGCTCCCGTTCTCACTAATCAAGCATGATGTACACTCTACATCCAACAAAAAGGCAAATTAGAATGCAAGAAATTAAATTGTTTGGGTCATTTTTGAGAATTTTTGGGTTAAAAACCCTTGCTGCGGGGACCGCACCCTCTCTATTAGAGACAGTGCGTGGGTCTGCACCTTGCCTTCATGGAAGGAGTGGACCCCTGACTTTTTCCCCATTGAGAAAAAGTCAGGGTCCTCGGGCTGCCAGTGTTATGCCTGCGGGCCCCCGCGCACGGGTTTCTAGCCTAAAAATCCTCTAAAAAATGAAATAAAACCCTAAAACAAAAATTGAACCAGTTGAAATTGAATAGTAGGATGATGTGGATTACCTGGAGAAGACGGCGTTCGATTCCGACGGATGGATTTTCATCAATCTTCACGGGAAGTTTCTGAACAAAAGCACTATTTTCTCACCCAAATCTTAAACGGTAAAAATGAATTGACGAAAGCCCTTTTTATAAGTTTTTTGAATAAATGAATTGTAAATTTGTTTATGTTTCACTTTAGAAAGGTAACTTTTGCAGCATTTTTATCCATCTCAAACAGGTATGAGTAATGTTTGCAATTTTTGTTCAGGATAACGGATTGTTCAGGCGAAATCGATCATTTTCGATGGAAATAACATTTAGAGTCACCTTTAAGCTCTTTCCTGACTCCTAAAACATGAAAATATCGCCAAGTTTTTCTTTTTAAACTCGTTTAAAACGGAGCTAAAAAGACGGTCCACTTATAGCTCTTTTCTGACCGTAAAAACATGAAAAGATTGCTGGATTTTTGTCGTTTCAAATTCGATATTGGTTATAAAACGACATGTCGTTGATCGCTTTTTTACTTTTTCGGATTAGGGGCACTAATTACGAAAAGTACTCCTTGGTCGTAAAGATCAATCGGTTCTATCAAGTATTATTTTATACTTTTTTCAGGCTTGGGAGACACAAATTTACGAAAAAGGTCAACCTTGGAGTCTTCTTAAGTTTTTTCAGACTCTCTAAAATTGAAAAATGCCGAGTTTCTCCTATACTGGACTTGTTAAAATTTAACAGTAAAGGACCTGTTCAATTACAAACAGGAGCGAACCACTCCTTCTTAGGGTTCAAATTTAAACTAAGTTGGACTCATCTGAAGGATGAGCTTATAATCAAGTAAATGTTATCCTCCTCAAGCTTGTCAAAAATAAAGAGGTACTTGCCAGAAATGGTGGGGGAAAAGAGAAAAAAATGATCCTGTTTGTCATACTTTGTAACCACTCTTGAACACGACACTTTTATTCACCTGGGTTGGGAAATCCTTTGCCTAACAGTTGATCAAACCACATTGAAAGTCTTCAGCTAGTTTTTGGGTATTAACTCTGGGTCAATTGTCATGAAACCATTTGTTGTGTCATTATGTGTTCAAGAGGTTAGTGCCAATAAGCCATTCATCTGCAAAATATCTGTCATCCATCTTGACCATCCCTGAGTCAGTCCTTGCAACTAAATTTCTTCAACTTGATCTATGATTTCATGTTGTGGGCTCGCCTACGACGGAACGCTTTCTATCGATTTCAGCTCATTATCTAGAAAGATGATCTAGAAATCGTCAGTACCTTGGGATCTGCATGCCTCAATGATAGGTTTCTCGCCTTTGATGACAGGTTGCATCATTGACCTTCAATCAAAGGATTCCGTGACATGTTCGACATCAACACATCTATTCACATCTCATGGATTGTACCGGGTACTTTGAGAGCCATTGACATCACTGGTGGTTTCTGTCACACTTGTTAACAGTTTACATCATTGATTGGTAATCAAGTGGTTTCTACCATGTTCGACTTCAACACATTCATTCGCATGGATAGAATCGTACTGCTTCGGGAAGTAGAAATGAAGACCCTGGATCTAGTTTCCACAATCCAGGTTGCGAGGAATTTTGTATTCATTATATGGTGGACTATTCATAAACAGATGGCTGCATCCATACTGTGTCTACATGAGTCTATACTTGTGATGTATTACAAGATCATTCCTATATCAGAGTAGTAGTTAGTTTTCTAAGTCAGTTTTTATCTGAGTATGGGAATGCCTACCTCAGCGATGATATGATCTCATATATATATCTTGCATTGAATGCTTTTATAGGTTCCGACCGGGCTCTCCACAAGATGATCCTCGAAATGATAAAGTACTTCACTCTTCCTAAATGATAAATGAAATCCTCATCTACTATAGACTTCGCACTTTAGGGGGCAATCTGTTAAACAAAAATATCGTCACCATGATTATTTGCATTCAGTATGGGTCTATCATCACTTGTATTGTCCTCCTAAGCAAGTCTCAGACCTCAGCTCTTCAAGTCAAGCTTTGAAAATGAGAGAAAGACATTGAAAATCAACAAAGCTCTGGTTCCACACTTTCTCTCACTATTGCCTGCGGTCCTGCACCTCTTGTTCACAAAAACTGCGGACCTGTCCGCTCTGTCCCTAAAGGAGTGGGTGCGGACCCCTATGAAAGTCAAAAAGGTGCAAGTTTATTCTAAAAAAATCACTTTGGGTTAATTCTAGATGATTCTAGAAGGAATTTTGACGTGGATTGGTCACTCTTAGGTGGTTCATGCATCCCAAAAGAGAAGGAGCTAATCCCTTGATGAGAGGAGCTATCCCTTTGAAGGAGGACTTTATCCCTTTGAAGGAGGACCTAGTAACTTCCCTCCATTGCACTATAAATTAAGGCATTGGGCTGGTTGCTAGGGAGGTTATAAGCTGAACATTTTTGAGGGTAAATGCTGGTGGAATTGAGACTTCCTAGTTAAGCTTGAGAGGAGAGATCACATACCTTTTTGGCTTCATTGGGAAGAGAGTGAAACTTGTCAAAGTAGAGGAGACTTCTTGTTGGACCCTGGGAGGAGCTTGTATAGCATCAAGGCACAGGTTGTAAAGTTCTTCTTTGATTTGAATTAATACAATCAAATTCATTTTTCTCAAAAAATTGTCTTATGTCATTTGTTTCATGAATTCCTTGATCATCATGTTAAGTATGCTTTATGATATTGGCTTTTCAGGTGCTATTTAATTTGTTTGCTTGTTTGTGTTTGCAGATTTGCAACAAGGGAGCTCATTTGGATCAAATGAGCGAGGCTTCCACAAACTTGCATTGGACCCAAGGTAGGCCTAAACACTTGTTTGCCTTTGTTTATAAATGCATATTTAGAGAAAGATAGTTTTTGATTGGCTTGCTTGTCACTAGATATCGTTAGATTCTAGGAAGGTCTATCTTGTCTGCAAGATTGACTCATTCTGTGTGACAGGATCTATTTTCAATTCACCTCCCCCTATTATATGACCCAAAAAATTTAGAGAGGTTTTGCCAAATTCACATTTGGAGAGTTTAACATAAAGTTTTTCTCTTTTCAAAACATCAATGTCTGCGTAACATGCTTTAAATGTTCTTCCCACGTTTTACTAAAAATCAGAATGTCATCCAGATACACAATAAAAAAATCATCAAGAAAAGGTCTGAGTACATCATTCATTAATCTCATGAAAGTAGCAGGGGCATTGGTCAAGCCAAAAGGCATAACCAACCATTCATACAATCCCTGCTTTGTTTTGAAAGCAGTCTTCCGTGCATCTTGCTCTGCAACTCTGACCTGATGGTATCCACTGTGAAAATCCAGCTTGGTGAAATAAACAACTTCCTTCAATTGATCTAAAAGATCATCTATGCGAGGAAGGGGATAACGATTTTTTATCGTTATCTTATTCAGTGCTCGGTAATCAATGCACATTCTCCACGAGCCATCTTTCTTTCTCACCAAAATGATTGGTGACCCACATGGTGATGTGCTAGGCCTGATGAACCCTTTCTTGAACAACTCCTGCACCTGCTTCTTGATTTCAGAATTCTCTAAATCAGATAACCTGTACATCCCAATGAGGTAAAGGAATATCTTGCTGCAAAATAATATCATGTTCTATTCCCTTTTTAGGTGGCAGACCTTGAGGTTCTTGAAACAAGACATCAGACTCTGAAATAATCTTTTCTACATCAGCTTGTTGATCAGAATTACAGCCCTCAAGTACATTGGTTTTATCAGTTTTCTTTTCTTTTACAACCATCAGTAAGAACTGTTCACATGAATTTATCATTCTTTTCATCTGTCTTGAGTTTATGAGAGTATAATTATTCTTCAGCTTATGAGATCTTACAAAGTATTCGATTCCATCTTTAACAAGTAGATACTTGTTCTCAGCTCTATAGAAAATAGCCTTTCTATCATACAAGTAAGGACTTCCTAAAACAATTCCACATATATCCAAAGGAATTATATTTAACTCAACCTCATCTACAAATGCTGACCCAAAAGAAAACTTGAGTTTGCACTGTCTAGTCACTTGTAGTTGTGCTTTATCATTCAACCATCCTAATGGGTATGTTTTCTTATGAGGTGTAGTTGCTAATCCCAATTTCTTTACAATTGCTTCAGAAATCAGATTTACTTGTGAGCCACTATCAAACAAAGTATCAATCTTTTGATATTTGGAAACAACTCGAATATGGAAAATCTCATGCCTTTTTCTCTCATGTTCTTCATCAATAACAGATTGAACAGAATTACTAGTAGATGCTTCAGATTTCTTACCTTTTATACCTGTGGCTGCAATGACTGTTTCATCTCCTGAGTCTGACCCCAAATCCTTCTGAATAGCTACAACAGTCTTCTTCTTCTTGCCCTCAGACTTCTTAGGCCTCAGCTCTGGATGCAGAATCCAACAGTGCTCATCATCATGCCCCTCATTTTTGCAGTGAGTGCATGAGGCTTTGCCTTTTTGTGCAGTGTTAGCCTTCCTTGCTTTCCACTTCTGCTTTCTTTTCTCCTTGCTCTTTCTTACAGTGGGTTGGGATGGTCCCCCAACTTTTGGATTTCCCTTCTTTCCTCTAGCTTCTAGATGAGTAGCTTGTACAGATACCTCATCTATACTAGTGGGATAAAACATGACGATGGTATGCCTCATGTAGCTGTGTAGACCCCCAATGTACTTCAAAAGAGTTTCTAGTGAGTCTAATGAAATGCCCAACATCAATGCTCTCTTTCTGAACTCTTGAGTATACCCTTGTACACTTTTCCCTTTCAACTGCCAAAGAGTTTTCCAACTCATCATGGCTTGTTGCATGTAGGCCAATGGATAGAACTGCTTTTTGATGGCAGAAACAAAGTCACTCCAGACAGAGATGGTCTTACCATTCTTCTTCATATCATCTTGGGTTCTGCCTTACCACCAAACCAAGGAAGTGCCTCCTAGGCGTAGGCTTGCCAGCTGAATCTTGCTTTTGTCTAAGTCTATGTTTTGTACTCTGCAATACACATCAATTTGTCTTATCCAATTGTCCAACTTTTCAGCATTTAGCTCTCCATCATATATAAGCAAATCAAATTAACATCTAACTTAAATAAAGATGCTTTCTTATTATGCACAGGGCTACTAGGAGGTGTAGGGAAGTTTTCCTCTTTCCCCTTTCCTTTGGAGTGGTCATGGGAACGAGATTCATCTTCTTCTTTATCTTTCTTAGAGCCTGATGAATCTTCACCCTTATGGTTTCTAAAGTCCCTATACATTTCTTCTACCATGGACTTTATAGCTAGGAAACTTTCTATGAATTGAGGGTCTGGCCCTATAGAACCTTCTTCTGACATTGTCTTCCGAGAATAGACTCTCCCATTTTCATGATTAGTTTCCACCAACTCTCCTTCTCCTAATTTGAGCTTTGATCTAGTGATCATTCACAGCTAAACCAACACAAGCTTGTCTAACCTTACAGCCTAGAGCTATGATACCACTTGATCTGTTAATCACCCTTTGAGTGACCTCAGTTGAAGATTTATTAAACAAAAAGGTATTACAAACCCATGTGCTGGTGTGCGTGTTTTGTGTTATTGAAACAATGGATCGATCAGATTGCCAATACACAGAAAATAAATGGAAAGACAATAGAGAAATACAGTAAGCAACATGAAGACACAAGCAGTTTTTAATAAGGAGTTCACCCTATTCTCCAGGGCTACGTCTCCGGTCCAGCTTCAGTGGTGGCCTTGTTTTATTATGTCTTTGAGTAGAGAAATTACAATACAGGGATTCAATATGAGTTCTCCTGAATCAGATTTTGCTTGTCAGGGTGGTTCTTGGATTCCCCAAGCCACTTAGAGCACACAGACTCTTGCTCTTCCTACCAGCTCTGTGACCCTCGGTCTACAGTGGAAAGAGCCAACTGTGATGCTCAATTTGGATAGATTCCTCTATGGGAAGGCTTGAATCTTCAAGCTCTCTGGTGCTCAATGTTGCCTGTGGTCAGCTCGGCCCTCTGTCTCCACTGCTTGGCTTTACTGCTCTCTATGCTCAGTCGTCCTCTCAGGGTTCACTATTCACTGTCTCTCTTGGTCTCTTGGACTCTTCGTTCTCCCTCTCCGAATCCTATTCACTATCTCTATTCGTGGCTTTAACCATTTGGCCTCCATGCCTGTTCATTTCCTCTCTCGCCTATGTCGATTCACCTGTCGCCTGTGTGCTTGGAATTCCCTGTTTGGCGTCAACATGATTTCTCGAGGGTAGCCACGTGTCCTCACAGGAATAGCGCCAGCTTGTTTGTCGATTCGTTTCTTCCTCCATCCTGGCGGTCAACGGATCTCAAATCCCCTTAAATTGCGGCTTAATCCCCTGTCAATTCCGCTCTGTTTATCTTGCGCAATCTCAGCCATCCAATCTGGGCTCCTCCAGATACAACGTCATTTGCACGTCGAGCGCAGTTGAATTTCTTGACCGATAACGCGTGATCATGGTGGTTTTTCTCTCACCTCCACTGCCACACGTCGATCGCTGAAGGTGCTCACTCTGCTTTTTCCAAAACGTCTTACTGTTTAAGGGCACCCCGGGTAAAACTGCTAGTTTCCAGGTTGTGGGTCCCACTATTGTACGATGGCGCCTTTTCGATTTTCTGCCCAAGGTTCCCTGGCTCCCAACGTGACCGAGTGCTTAGCCCTACCATTTCAGCCCTATTTGCCTAGCACTAACGCGCATCAAAAATCAACTCCTTTTCCCATTCCGGGGCTCGCAGGGGCTTCATTGACCTCCTGCGCAGTCTCCATGGGCCTCGGTCAGTGCGCTTTGACCGAGGTCCTCATTGTCTCCACACTGACTACCATGGCCACTGGCTCAGGGTGTTTTCGATTGCTGTTTTGGATTTCATTTGAGATTTGTTCGACCTGTTTTAGTCACGGTTCTATGACAGTCGTCTATGGATCCGATTTGGATTAGCGGTGGAGATGGAGGTGGTATGGGTGAAGTCGCAGGCAATGGTGGTGAAGTTTGAGATGGTGTGGGTGGAGGTGGTATTTACAGGAATCCTTGTCTTATTAACTGACTAGCACTTTGCAGAGAAGTCTACGCTATCCCTTCTTCATCACCCCGCGGAGGTGAAATTAATGGACTATATTCAGGACCCTTTTTTCCATCATTCTTGTAAGTTTTTCCACTTCATGTAGCTCCGAACATTAAGGTATCTGCATAACCTATTTTTTGCACAATAGCATTATAATCTAGGTATTCAAAGATTTCATGTACTTACCTCGCGGTCCATTGAAAAAGCGCCACTCCACCTTGCTGCAGTTGACTAAGGCGTCGACCGCGAATTTAGTCACAAATCCTCCTAGGATGCAATTGATCCAATGATCGATAGCATGGGTGATCTTGTCCTTAGATGCTTCCAATTTCTGTACTAGCTCCAGGGTCCAAATAATAGGACCGTCAAGTTTCCGCCTTCCTTGCCTATCTGCTAGCTTCACAATCCACTCATATAGCTCAACCAGAAAGGAGAAGAAAAATATTTCATGGATCTCTATATATAGGTATCTGTCTAACCATTGTTCCTTTTTCAATCACAGGTTTCTGTTCTCTTGTGCCGTGAATTCATGGATCTTCCTATCGAACCAATCTCTGATCTCTTTCTTAGTTGGATTCTAGTGATACGACATCACACATCTCTTATGCATATTTCGATCCCGACAATGGAACCATTTGTTGGCTTGTTGGGGTATGACCCAAGTTCAGCATTAATTATCCAAACAAATCCATACACTACTGGCCCTTTCGGCATCAGCCCGTGGAGTGCGAACTGAAGTCTTACTTGAAGCAGTATGGGGGGATGCTGGAACCAAGTTTTTGCACCTTGAGATGGTCGTGATGTCAGTTTATTCCTTTTATTCCTGCCTTCGCACAAGTCGCTTCGCTCTAGGGCTTTCTAGACGAGCCCTCTATTCCACCCTTCAATACCTCCGTGAAAAGGTACGATTGACCTTCGCCCAACCCTAACATGTGGCTTAGGAACTTTCGCACTACTAAGGCAGCATACGTGCAGATTCCCAAACTAGTATAAGTGTCTTACTTGTCTTATTAAACAATTATAGTTAGCACCACGTAAATAGATATCCTCAATTGCGTTCAACTTTCCAATGTAATTACATTCATTCACGCATCATATAAGCATTATAAAGGAAATTCATACATAAAATGACAAGATGCATTAATTGGAACAAAGACTTAGAAATTGCAGAATACTTCTCTTTATTGATTTCTTTAAGAGATTACAGACTCTATCCACCCCGCGCACACAGCTGCAGGGGTCTGCACACTCAGTTGCAGACTTCTACCCTAGGCGTTTGTGCACTTAGCTGCAGAGCCTCTACCTACACTAAAATGTGAACTTAGAATTCTTACTTCAGAGCTATGACTATCTTCTTCATTACATTGTGTCTCAAACTACTTAGAGCTTAGCTCTTTTTATACAATCCCACGGTCCGTGGACGATGGGTGGATCTTTTACATTCGACTTTACTTTACAAAACTAAGGGCGAACTACTCTTTATGAAAAATGACACCTTCACACTCTGCGATCACAAACTGTGGAGTATTTACAAGTTTAATACAAAATTTGACCAAAACATGGGCTTTTGGCCCCAAAACTGTCCTTGGGGGATCACGCTCCCAACAGGTCATTGGAGAATCCTTCCAGTTGAAGCTAGTAAACTAGGGTGTTGGAGCATCCTTCAAGTTAGATATTGTAAACCAGGGGGTTGGAGCCTCCTTTAGTTGGAGATGGAGGAGGCTTGAAACCCATTAGTTTACAAGCTACAACCTAAAGGACACTCCAATGCCCTGGTTTACAATCTCTAACTTGAGGGACACTCTAATGCCCTAGTTTTACAGGCTCCAACCCGAAGGATGCTTCAACACACTATTTACCAGCTGCAAGTGGAAGGACACTTCAATGCCCTGTGCAGGATCCATCCTGCCCTAGTACCACCTTGGCACCTTGAAGTGTTCTTAGGCTCCAAACCGAAGGAGACTCCACTATCCTGTTTTTCACCACCCTACCACCCTATCATAGAAAGCTACCAATTGCCCTAAATGATCCAACCTTCAACCCACCACGACAGACCACATTTCACAATTTTCAAACAGGATCCACCTGTGCTCAATATCAATCATAAACAATATCAAGGCAATCTGCTGACTTTATTGATCTACAATATGGGCACAATGTTTTCAACAACAATAACAACTTCCTATGCTTCTTCCCAACAATCCATAACCAATATAATCCTTCTCTCTCTAAAACCATAACACTATTCAACAATTCCAAACAATGTGAAATCTGCAATACAAGGTCATCAACAAGAATATCAACTTTTCTTGCTTCAGGGATAAAACCCTATCTTAACAACATACTCTCTATAGAAAACCCTACATAAATATTTTTTAGAAAAACCATTTCTCATCATATATATGTCTCTGTCAAAATAACAACATCATACATCACAGGCAAACCATCTGAATACAAATGTCAAATCTAGGTTCATAGATAATGTAATCTTTGTGGAACTAATAGTTAGTAACTAGTCCAATCTCAGTGACATAAACCTTGATCAACATTTAAACCCTAGCAAAAATATATGTCATAAATGCTCAAACCTTGGCAGCACAACAAATCAGGTATATATTCCATTATGTTATCTCAAATCCTGGCTACTTAGATAAACCATATGTAAGTAAACTGTCAACTCCACAAACAATCTTGAAAATTCACTGCTTTCAACACACATAGCTCATTAAAAGCATACAACCATAATTTTACAACTATAAAACAACCTTTGTTCTCGACATATACATCAAACCCTAATGGGTGCAATTTTTTTTCGAAACCGTGGGTCCATCGACACTGCCAAACACAATCACTATAATCACTTCAACAAAATGTGTCTCTGAATTTGGATCTCAATGCTTCTTTAGGTCTTCAGTTTGAACCATTATTGGCTTAAAAAACATGGCTAAACCAAACTATACATTAAATATTCTACAAAATATCTCTATCCGGGCGTTTTGCTAGATTTTGACACCAACCACCATTAATTACTATTCTTGTGACAAAATAAACTTTTGAACCAAAATGTAAAATAAGAATTTGACCTAACCACCTGGGCCCTCAAACTTGAGTATTCATGTATATTGTATGCATATTCATATTCAACAATCAAATTCGATATAGCTTAGATACATTATAGGAATATTATTGCAACATAGGGATCTAATGTGTCTTACGTCTATTATCTTTGTCCAAAGTATCCATTTGACTTCAACGCAAAGGTGGCGGGCTATAACAAGTGTCAACATGATGACAAGTTTCATGGCCAAATGCAAAAAAGTTGTTATGTTCAAGCGATCATTCATGCCTCGTCCCTGTTGTTGCATGCAAATTGATCAACATAGTTAGACCTATGCTGCTAAAAATCAAAACAACTTGACATCTCTTCCACTGAAACAGATCTGACATTAATTTGTGTTTTTATTCAGTTGAACCCATACGGATGTGTTCTCTAGAAAATTACACATAGGTTAGTTAAGAGGGGCGTATACAAAATGAGATCACAACCTCACAAATCGCTCCAAAATCTCATAGGTAGACTCATCTGCGAGCATACAAGATTGGGAATTTTTTTTTATTGTGAACCCTACTTAAGGGATCGAACCCTAACTTAGCAACATACTCTCTCTATGGAAAACCTTGCATAAATAATTAAATTTCCAAAAACCTTGTCTCATCATATATGTGTCTTTAACAAAGTAACAACATCATACATCACTGACAAACCATCCGAATACAAATGTCAAATGCAGGTTCATAGATAATATAATCTTTGTGATGCGAATAGTCAGTAACCAATCGAATCTCAGCCTCATAAACCCTGATAAACATGTAAAGCCTAGTAGCAAAGCATGCCATTAATGCTCAAATCATAGTAGCACAACAAATCACGTACATATGTCATTCTGCTATCTCAAACCCTAGTTTCTTAGATCAACCATAAGAAAGTAAATTGATAACTCCATAAATAGTCATGCAAAGTCACTGTTGTTAACACACTTAGCTCATTAAAAGCATCAAACCATAATTCTACAACTACAAAACAACCTATGTTCCCAACATATACATCAAACCCTTATGGGTGCGAAATTTGTTAGAAACCCTACGTTTGTCGACACTGCCAAACACAATCATTGTAATCACTTCAACAAGATTGTATATGAATTTGGATCTCAATTCTTCTTCCGATATTCAATTTGGATTATTATTGGCTTCAGAAAAATGACTAAACCAAATTATACATTAAATATTCTACAAAATATCTCTATTTCGGTGTTCTTCCGGATTTTGACACCAAGCACCATTAATTACTAATCTTGTAACAAAATAAACTTTTGAATCAAAATGTAAAATAAGAAATTGACCTTATGATTGACTTAAACTTGAGTATTCATGATTATTGTATGCATCCTCGTATTCAACAATCAAATTCAATATGGCTAAGATATATTATATACATCGTATCACAACATATGGATCCAATGTGTCTTACATATATTATATGTGTCAAAAGTATCCCTTTGACTGCAACGCAAAGGTGGTGGGTTATAACAAGTGTCAACAAAATGCATGTTTCGTGGCTAGATGTGAACAAGTTGTAATGTTCAAGTGATCATTCAGACCTCTTACACAATGTTGCATGAAAATTGATCAACAGAGTTAAAGCCACGATGCTAAAAATAAAAACAACTTGACATCTCTTCCAGTAAAATGGATCTCACTTTTATTTGTGTGTTTATTAAATTGAAACCATATAGAAGTGTGCTCTACAAACTTATGTAGAGGGTCTTTAAAATGGATTTGTCTTTAGTGCGACTTTTTGGAAGTTTATCCGTTGAGTTTTTCCAATCTAATTTTTATAAAATTCGGCAGGAATTTATTGAAATCACAAGCTTGATGGGTAATACTTGCACAATTGAAGTGCCCCAAGGGTTTTTCAGGGTGCTGAATCCATATATACACTGAAAAAACCATTTTAAATAACACAAATAAAGATTTTACATCAATTTTTTTTCCATCGGATTCCGGCACCGGAAAGTATAAAAAGTTGCACTAAAGACAACTCCCTTTAAAAGGGGCACACACAAATGAGATCACAACCTCACAAATCACTCCAGAATCTCATAGGTAGACTATTTGCGTGCATACAATATTGGCCAGAATTTTTGGCGGTGAACCATGTTATTTTCTTTTATATTGTTGTCTTGAAGAGTAGTGCATGTTGACTGCCTAGAGATTCTAATATTCAGAAAATAATTATTGAATTTATAGTTAATAGAGGGGCCAAATTGACCTCGATGAATGGTTCTGACTTACAATGTTTTGGAGGGGAAAACTTGAAATTTAAATTTTGTTTTTGGGGGAAAAAATCACATTTAATTTGATGTTGAATTGTATTTTAGAGGGAGTCTTTTCAACTTAATTTTGAATTTTCCTTTGACATGTTCCTCCAAAATTTTGACCATAATGAATTAAATTTTAACCCCTTCCTTCTTCTTATGAAATGTTCCACTAGTCTAGCCAATATAATGTCACCACATCATTACTCTTTTGGGGTTTATGACCACAAGGAACAAATATCATCTTTGATTAGGCATATTATCGAAACCTTAAGGAATCTCATGGCATGATATATACCATTGGAATCGATATAACGAGTAGTTTCAAATGATGGTGGTCTTGAGATCAAATAAACTGATCTTCTTTCCCAATTTCTTCATCGACTATGGGGTGTCAAGGTCTTCTTGACTAGTTGAGATTCAATCAATGCAATCCAAACAAACAATAAGAGTGTTCAAGACCCAACATTGGCATCAATGAAAACACCATCCAACAATTTTCTCCCAGAATTGAGTATGGAAAAAATACTGACATCTAAAGAAGGATTAACTATTCATTTTCTACTTTGATGGATGATATTGAGTGTTTTATTTGTCACAACTTCGGACATTGCAACTAATTTTAGAATCATATTATTTAGGCCTTAAGAAAACAAAGTCTCCACATGAAGATTATCAGTTCCTAGGGTTTGAAGTTTCTTTCAAGGCTATTGTTTTACATCCAATTTATTTGGTCATATGACTTGTTGATGGTGCTAGACCCGCCAACATGTAAGGGGATCTCCTCGGTAAGAAGTCCCAATTAGACCTCAGACCATTTGGTGTAGGGGTCCCAACAGTGGGTCGTATGGTAATGCCTTGACTGTGATTTTGCACAAAGGAAAGTAAGATGTCTATGTTGGTAGCAAGGGTGTGATAGTTGCAGTAAGACAAGGAAGGTGCATGAGAGGTTCTAACACACTGAGGGTGAGGTGAGTGTGCCCCTTGGAAAGCTGTGATAGCACTTGGCTTGGAAGGGAACACATGAACAAAGATACATCACAAAATGGAAGGCAAGTTAGTGATCAATACAAAGTGATGGTTAAACCAACAACACATTTAAGAAAGATTCGTACATACTTATACATAATATTCTATACATGCATGCGTAAGAAATAAAATACATATATCATTTAGAGTAAACCAGATAGAATAGAATACAATACAACATATGCATGAAACATGTTGGTTCTTGTTATATTAAGAAGTGTAAGTTCCACTCATACGATACATCCATCTCCAACCACTAGTTCCAATAGTGGAATGTTACAGCCACAACTGCTTGCTCCTCCAAAGATATGTACTAGCTCTGCGTAGTGGAGAAGCCAAGGCTTGTTACAATAATGTCCAAGCTTTCTCTAAGATGCTCCTGTCGAAGCTTGGCTGACCAAAAGCTATTACACTGAGTTATGAGGTTCTATTTATAGAAAAGGGTGGGTTGGCCCTTGACATTCCCCTTTGTGATAGTTCATTTACCCTCATGAATCTTCATCTACTCTATGACTATTACATCCAACTATTGACACTTAAACTTCCACTTGACATGACATTACATTACAATACACATGTGCTCATGTGAGACAAAATGGCTTGAGAAAGCCATGCAAGACATCACTGACACTCGGTTTGTTGTGGTGAGACCAACTCTTTGACATGCTTGTGATGGTGAAGGTGGTGAGCTGATGCCAAGCTTGGTTGTCCATGATGGTGTGCATGCACCCCATGGTGACATCTTGCTGAAGTGAACTCTTGCCTCTATTGCATCTGGGTGCATTGGTGTGGCTCCTTCATCCAACTCATCTTCTAGCATGGGCATGGTCTTCTTGGTGCAACCGAACCGGAAACAAACTGGTGCATAATGTCTGTGCTTATATTTTAGTGTGTGCTGGTGGTCCTATGCATCAACTGTCAACTACATGCTCAACTTCAGTCATACTTGCTTCTTGTCTTTGCCTTGGTGAGTGTGTTGAATGGGTTGGATCACATGCAAGCACACAATGAAATGCATGCTGTTGAATCCCTTGCACGCGATCAACAACACTTCTCACCATTTCTGCTCCATGCCAGCTATTGGGATGGGTCTATAACTTGTACTAGCATAGTTTCATTCGTGAGTGCATGTTGCACCCCCTATTGTACCTATTCCTGATGCAGCTCATTTGCTTGTCTATGCAGCTCATGTTCTTCCTTGAGTTGCTACTTCAGCACATGAAACTCCTTCTTTGTTCCATCCTCTGTCTTCACGCAGTCGTGCCATCACCTCATAGCCTGAGTCTCCAAATTTCTTTCATCATCAGTGGATCTTCTTTAGCTTGCAACTTTGCTCTGTGTCCATGTTGTCAACAACCTTCCTCTTGCATTCGTTGCATCCGGTATGCTACCTTCAACTGTTGTTCATGATGTTGCTTGCTGTGATGCTACTATCATCATATCTTAATGTCCTTGTCTATGAAAAACTTGATATTTTCATGAGTAGGCAAGCTCATAGACACTTGATCAACTACATCCCCAAGTGTACTTTGAATGGTGTCTTCGACTCTGCTCTCTTGGAAAACATTGTACCTGTGCCACTAAGAGGCAGATAAACACCTGTGATACCTAGAAACATGGAAACACTCATGGCAAGAAATTTGTTAGTCGAAAACCAAAATGAACTTGAGAACTGACTTGCAACATACTTGTGTGACTATTCATGAAGGTCGCGTAATTTCCATTGGGAGGTCAAGAGATTGACTACCAAGACTGTGCAAGGCATAATCTTGGCTACTGGAAGGTTGATTGATTACTGGAACTGTGCAATGCATAGTCCAGTTTGGCTATTGACTGTTGACTGCTGGAATTGTGTAATGCGCATTCTCAACTGGAAATGGTTGCAGCCTTAGTGACTGCATTGCCCAATTTTCTAGTCCAGTAGTTACTGTCCCTCAGAATTGCGCAATACAAGAGTGGAGGATAGTCACTGGGCAAAAATGCACATTTCCTGAGAGGAAGACAGAGCCTTCCATCTCAGAATTGGGGAATGCTATCTTGGTGAGGTGGAGTCTGGGCCAAGGCTACCCACACTCGCTGACGGGAAACTGAAAGTGAAAGTGAATGTAGATGCATGGTGATGCTGAGTGTAAGCATAAGTGAATGATCGTGAATGCAAACGGTGAATGAAAGATTTATAAAATGGAACAACATGCACATGGGTGAGGCAAGTCGCCGAATCAGCGACTGTTCTTGAAAAACAATTTCATGCATGTGACAACACTTAGATGTTAACGAAAGCTTAAATGGTGCTAGTACAAGCTAGTATGTATCAAAATGATAAAAAGTGCTCATTGAAATCAAGCAGACAACGTTCATACAAAGTGAAACACAAAAAGAGTTAGAAATGCAACACAAGACATGGAAAGCGGGCTTACCCCAGAACAACTGAGCTGAATGTGCCAACAACTCCTAGATGTGATGTGGGATGTTAGAGCTGCAAGGTTAATGTGAGGGATGAGCTCTGTAGCATCTGGTTGATGAGTTTTGATAAAATCAAGGTTGTGATGCGCATGCCACAAATCTAGGGAAAGTGACACTTGGTAGGACGTTTCTGAAAAGTTCCTTGGATGTAACCTCCATCTGCCAAAAATAGATCCCTGAAACAAGGGATACCTTTGCATGCTGCCTTGGGAGAAGCAACCCATGCATGCAAGTCTATTTAACTCAGTTCTGGAGGGAACCAGTCAACTCAGCTGCACATGTAAGAGGTTGCTCAACTACTGGGAGAAAATGCAGATTTTTGGTTGGGAGTTGGGCTGGCTGCTTAGAAGATTTGCGTAATTTCTAGGTAGAGATGCTGATTGTTTCCCGGATTTGTGCAAATTCTGGGCTGGGCAGCCCAGCTTGGAAGGATTTCACAATTCTAGGGCCTAGTAGGCTGCCAGTTAGGATTGTGTAATTTCTAGAGGGAAGGTTGGTTTCCCTCCAGATTTGTGAAAATTCTTGAAGGAGCTGCTCAACCTATTCCTTGACCAAGTCTAGATGAACATCCTGTGAGGGGAATGCGTTAAGGTTTGATCAACAGGCTATCTTTATGAAAGAAAATCACTAGAGCTTCTGTACTTGACAAAGTAAGACATGTTGTTGTGAAGGTTGGTAGGGAGGCTCCAAAACGAAGCTAAGAAAAAGTTTTGGAGGGTGGTTGTAGCCACTACAACACTTGGTGACACACTGGTAGAACTCCATCTATCTGAATGGAACTTGTTCGTGAAAAACAAGTCTAACACCTCCGGAGGTATTGTTCAGTTCTCAGCTCCTCTTAGTTTCCCACTAGCTTAATTGTAAGATGTAGCATCTGCCAAGCTCTTGGTTGATTGACACACATTCCAAGCTAAGGCAACATAGTTGTTTCGATTGTGGTTGAGGGGTATATTGGTGCACAAGCAGTATAGTTGTTAGAGTCTTAGTTTCATTTCTGGTGTTGCTATGTTGCTAGCAGGCCTGGACAATACCCCGATAGAGTCACATAGAAACACAAGCATGGCTCTGCTGCTAGTGAGCCTGGTCAGTACCCCGACGGAGTTACTTGCATCACCTATTTGTGCATGAAGCCTTTCTCTTCTTTTGCCTTATTCAATTTTCATTTTTTCAAACTTTTTTCACGTTTTCATTTTCTCATTTTTCATATTCATAATTGTGCATAACACTTATTCATTTCATAGGCGGAAGAGGGATCTCGACTTATTGAGATCAGAAGAGGTTGTTCCTGTAGATAAGTAGTTTATTATACCTCTGACGTGCCTATTAAGGTTTTCGCCATCACCTTACTCTACTTGACTGAGATGACAAGGATTAACCCAAAAACAACCGACTAGAGTAGGTGATACCAGTGAGCGTGCAAGCGTTGTATTTCCACCAAGGTTCACTTCGAACAATATGTATTTTACCTTGATGTATCATGGACTGAAGACGATAAGTTCTTATATAAGAGAGCAAACAACAGATAACCAAAAGTTGATAGTTGTACAACTCCTTTCATACTTTACCCAACTTGTTTCAAGAGTCATACATTGTTTCATGTGAAACTAACCTACAAGAAAAACAAGCAAACAAAAAACAAAGCAAAGCAGAAGAAAAAGTGAAAGAAAAGCAAGTAAGCAAACAAGCAAGCAAGTGAACAAACCAACAAAACAAGTAAGAAAACAAGCATGCAAGAAAACAGACTGAAAGAAAACACTATTCCTACTCCTACGCTAATGGTGCATGGGCCATCTGACGTGAAGTGATACTTCCAATGTAGCCACCAGTGCATTGGTTGACCCATGTTGGTGAAGGCATGGTTCGTGAACAAGACAACTATGTGAACTAGAAAACAAGAAAGATATAATAGCGAAGACAAACACACTCTGAGTTTACAAGTGACCACAGAACATGGATGAGTGAAAGCACATGACATGCACTTTGTGGAGCTGCCATGGTGCTATGCTACATTGCATGCAGATGTTGAGTGTATGCATTCTCTTGATTGTGACATGCAAGAAAACGTGAGAAAGGTAGACCACTTATGTTGTGCATGTGTGCTTGTTGTGTAGGATTCCTCCAATGCATAAGCGATGGGATCATGTAGTTCGAGTGGAGGAAGCAAAATCTGGGTGTTTGGTTGATCTTCAATGCAAATCATAGAGTGATGAGGAGCCTTGAGTGTTTCAAAAATTTCCTGACCAGAAGTGAAACCAACCTCAGGACAGTGAGGGCCTGACATAACCATCAGCTTGGGCTAAAGTGCCTTGATAGTTTGTAGGGTTTTGACTTCATTGACAGATAGATCATTGTAGACCAGTGTCTTAGATAGATTAACAATGATTGAATCAACATCATGATCAGATGAAAAAGTAGAGAGATCACAACAAACAAGATTAGAAAATTTAGGATGTTTATCGACATCCTCATGATTTGATGAATTAGGCAGAGGGGTAGATGAGAAGCAAAGATGTTCACCCTTTGTGTTTTTAGAAATGACATATGACATATTGGATGGATTTTCAGAGGAAGATGTGTCCTCTCTGTAATGTGATAATAGACTGACATTCGACATGTCTTATGAATGATCATAGGTATAAACATCTAGAAATGGGTTTTCACAAGGGAAATCAGTAGTGGTAGAATCAAAAGGGATGTCAGGATGAAGCGGATGAGGCGGGGTTGGAAGGGAGTCATCCTTCACCAAAAGTTCTTCTTTAGATTCTCGCACACACTCATCATGAATGATGGTGCAGGTTGGCTACATAACACCAACTCTATCGACAACTTAATCCTCATTCACAGCAAGTGAGGAGTTCGGAATGGGAAAACACAATATGGTACAATCAAGAGGATCAACAAAATGCGAGGATGGAGGTTGAGGGAATGAATCCATGTGACAACCAATAAGCTTCATAGCCAAAACTACGCAAATATCCAGAGTAGGTGGGGTGGGAGGATGTGATAGTTCAATAGAGGTGTGCATGATGTCCCACATCACTCTGCAGTGGTGGAGCTGTTTGATGAGGTGAGGGTGGACAGTCATTTGTGATAGTGATTGTGCTTGCCTGTAATTTCCCAGCTCCATCACTGAAGTGTGTTGAGCGGGGTTTAGATATGTGAAGAAGATACTCAAATATTCCATAAAGGAAATCCCAATCAATTTCATCTTTAGGAAATTGGTATGCAAGATTAAAAAAGCATGTGTGAAATTGATCAGTGGACTCATTAGGTGCTTTTCATAATTACAGAATTTCTTGATCAAGTGATTCATGGTCAAAGTGATTGAAAGCATGGTCTGTCTTTGTGACTAGATGAACAAGAGAATGAATATATATTTTCGGGTAGTGTGGCACACTAGTGCATCAGATGCCCTTGAAGCGTGTAGATGAAAAATGTGTAACTCATGTATTCCTCAAAGAATCCATGTATTTCGCATGAGCCTATAACGCCGACCATGAGCCTAACCAAGGATGCGTAGTGTCCACCATCATATGTTTTATGAGAAACGTTATCTGAGAGATTTTCTGAGATAGTGAAATCATTTCCATAAGACATGCACTCTGGAAGAGCAACTCGGTAGTTAGTCATGATAGATATGTAGAGATTCAAAATAGATGTGAGGACTTAACTTGTCATCTGGCCGTCCTTCTAGCACCAAAATTTTGATAGTGCTGGACCCACCAGCATGTAAGGATATCTCCTTAGTAAGAAGTCCCAATTATACCTCAGACCATTTTGTGTAGGAGTCCTAGCAGTGGGTCATACGGTAATGCCTTGACCGCGATTTCACACAGAGGCAAGTAAGATGTATCTGTTGGTAGCAAGGGTGTGATAGCTGCAGTAAGACAAGGAAGGTGCATGAGAGGTTCCAACACACTAAGGGTGAGGTGAGTGCGCCCCTTGGAAACCTGTGATAACACTTGGATTGGAAGGGAACACACAAGCAAAGATACATCACAACATGGAAGGCAAGTTAGTGAGCAATCCAAAGTTATGGGTAAACCAACAACACATTTCAGAAAGATTCGTACATACTTATACAGAATAGTATATACATGCATGCGTAAGAAAGAAAATACATATATCATTTAGAGTAAACTAGATAACATAGAATATAATACAACATATGCATGAAACATGCTGGCTCTTGTTATATTAAGAAGTGTAAGTTTGGGTCATACAATACATCCATGTCCAACCACTAGTTCCAATACTAGAACATTACAGCTAGAACCACCTGCTCCTCCAAAGATATGTACTAGCTCTGTGTAGTGGAGAAGCCAAGTGATGAGCCTCATCATTGAGAAATTATATGGGCCTTAATTGGCCTTAATTCACCTCCTAGCTTAGTCAAACCAACTATTCTCACAACTTATTGGATACTTTTGATTATATTTTGCTTATGAGGTGAGCTAGAGTTGGATATTTTGCTTTGTGGTCTAATGTGCATGTAATGCAGGAATAAAGGATAAAAGCAAGGGAAATGCACAGATAAAAGGTAAAAGCAAGGAACTATGGTAAAATACCTTGGTAAAAACTCGAATGTGACAAGGGAGAGGAATTATAGGAGGTAAATCCTCCTCATTTACCGCCCCTTCATTCAAATATCCCTCAGCTGAAAGTACAAACAACCCCCCTCCTAGAAGGCAGCCAAGCAAGTAAAAGTGCAAACAAGCCAAATCAAGAGTACTAGAAGGCAGCCCAGCAAGTAAAAGTACAAGCAACCTCCCTACTAAAAGGTAGCCGAGCTAGTGAAAGTGAAAGCATGAGTTTATCATTGAGTTGGGAGATGTGCCTCCCTAATTCTGAAGGAAGTCATTGGAGACTTCGGATGTACAAATAGAGGGGCTTAGGACCTTAGTTTTTCTAGTCAGTTAGCAAGCATTATATGTATTCAGACTTTTTACTCTACTTTGTGTCCAAGTGCAGACTTGTAAAAATTTTGATGTAATACAATGTCCTTTTATAATGAAGATGAGTTTTGTTTTGAGCCAGCACTAAGTTAACTCAGAGGGCTGAAGCTCTTGGGTTAGGGCCTGACCCTAGTACCCAAATCTCCTCTTTATTGTATTGTATTCTAGCATAGATTCTTGTTTTCTGTTCATTTACTTTAGTAGTTCATTTCCATTACAGAGGTCTATTGTTCAACTGTTCATTTGCTTAAATAGTTGCAGTCTCATTACAGTAGTGTAGAGTATATCATTTATGCTTTCATTTAGTTATTAGGTTAGCAAGGAAAAAATCCATAAGGTTGTCCACAGGTGTCTCGACCTCACCTCCTCCCTCTGGGACCATGACGTGAGGAAGAAACCCTGCAACAACCCCAAAAACAGAGAGTTTTATTTTTGCATGGAGTTTGTTGTTTAATGTAGTTACATGGTTCATTACATTGTTACTTGGTTCATTTCATGGTCATTCAGTCATTTCATGGTCACCTGTTCCTCCACCCTCTTTCCCATATCTCACTCATATGCCCATTCTCCTTCAGCATGAAATACTTAGGTGGAAGCTGTTAATTCACGGTTTAAACGATTTTTACCCATAGATTGCCTTTCACAAAAAAACCTGACCAATCACGGCCTGATTCACTTTTAACGTTGACTTTTTTCACTTTAAATCCCCACCGTCGATTTGCCTCATCAGATCTGACGGCTATCATGCACCTGCTCGCCAATTAGCTTGGTCAAGTCTCCACTGTTGATCTACCTAGCTGGATTCGAAGGCTATCCCACCATATCGTGCGGATTTCTGTCCAGTCATTATCCGCCTGAGGGCACGTGATAAGAGTGGTTTCCCCTGCTACGTGTCGCCTGGGGAGGCTAATCACGTAAAATTTTAGAAAACTGCTTACGGCTTTGAGGGCATGCAATATATAGCTTACCGCCCTCTAAACCCACTCTGTCATTTCCGCACGTTTTCTTCTCCTGCTTTAATCTCCACCGTCGATCTGTCCCTTGATCTGATGGCTATTGCTTCACCCAATTTCCAACTAGCTTGGATGATCTCCGTCGTTGATTAGCCCCGCCTGATCCAACGGCTATCAGGCCATATCGCATGGATTTCTGTCCGACCATTATCTGCCCGAGAGCATGCAAGAAAAGTGGTTTCTTCGTGCTACGTGTCACCCGGGGAGGATAATCACATGAAATCTCAAAATACGGCTGATGGTTTTGAGGGCACGTGAAATACAACTTATCACCTCCACAAACCCGCTACCATTTCTGCACCTTTCTTTTGCCCACAATCTAATCTCCACCGTCCATCTGCCGATTAATCCTGTTCGTCCATCTCCTGACTTATCCTTTGCGATATAATCTCAATCGTCCATCCTGTTAGTTAATGCTGTCTGCCCATCTACCTACGTACCATCCTGCGATCCAATCTCATCCGTTCGTTTGCTTTTCACCCAACTGATCCAATGGATCTTATGCACTGTTGCTCATTACGCCCTATTTTGACCAATTTTGATCTCCGACTGCTCTTCCCCTTAAACACAAACTTAGCTTAGTTTCTTTTGCTTACCCTTCATTATAGTTTTGATGCTCTTTACTTCTGCAACTTAGATAGCAGCATTAGATTAGTGTTTTTTTAGAAATTATTCTTCACATCGTTGTTTAGATGGCTAGTTAGGGTCTGGTGTGAGTTAGCATTACAAGTTGTTTCCTTCATTACTGCAGTAGAGTAGCTCTCCCTTAGAATATATTTTCTCTTCTTCCATAAAGATCAAGCTTCTTCTAACCCTATAGAAGTTTGGCTTGGAACCCCTGGGGTCTCTTTCCAGATGAGTAGTGACAACAGGGAGTACCATCACTTCTACTTGTGCATATAGCACTGTCACCTCCAAGTTTGTATGAACCCCAGGTTGATAAGTAAAGCTGGTAGCCTTGGGAGTTGCAACATTCTTGATGCAATACCTAGGCTCATCAATTTTTGGTGCCATTTCCAGGGAGGTGTCAGAGTAGGATGTGAATTACTGCTCTTTCTTCTATTTATAGTCTCTAACTTTCTTTTCTTCTACTTCTAGTCTTCAATTTTCTTCCATTTTTCTGCAAAAGTAATCTAGTTTCTTTCTTTCATTTGTCATTTATCTACTTTCCTTTCCATTCTGCAAGTTAATTTAGTTTCCTTTCCAGTCTGCAAGTAGGATTTCAATTCAACAAGCTGTTTTCTTTCTGTTAGTAGTCTTTCATTCAATAATTTCAATTCAGCAAGTAGTTTCCTTTATGTCAGTAGTTTTTCATTCAATCAAGCAATTTCATTCTGCAAGTAGTTTCCATTCTTTTATTTGTTTTTCATTTAATCAGAAATTTCCTTTCCGCAGAGTGCTTTCCAACTTTAAAGAAAATCTTACAAAAGCCAACCCAAAAACATTTCCTTTCATGCCTCATAGGATTAGGGATAATTCAAGGAAATTCTTGTCAAATACCCCCAATGAATCCAACAGTCAACCTTCTTTCTTCTTCAGTGACAGTGAATTGGAAGACCCTTTAGGTGAGCAGCCTTACATATTGAAGGAACCTATAGGGGAAGAAGAAGAAGAAGAAGAAGAAGAAGAACCCATTCCTACTGAACCAATGGCTGAACACCAAAATGACAGAGGATATAGAGAGAGAATTGAGGGTGCCTTCCCCATTAGGGAAACCAATGGGAACACTAAAATGAAGAATATAAGCCCCTCTGCTCTACCTCATTTCCATAGCTTGACCACAGAGGACCTTGACACCTTCCTATTTGAGTTTTCTATTA
Source organism: Pinus tabuliformis (assembly GCA_031772625.1). Classification (NCBI taxonomy): domain Eukaryota; kingdom Viridiplantae; phylum Streptophyta; class Pinopsida; order Pinales; family Pinaceae; genus Pinus; species Pinus tabuliformis. The sequence goes on along the minus strand of CM062806.1, from coordinate 392,059,700 downwards.
TATGCCGAACCTATGACTATACAGAGGATGAGCAAAAGTTAAAATTTTTTCCATCTACCCTTAAGGATGCAGCATTGTGCTGGTTCATGGGTTTACTTGGAGATAGCATCATAACTTGGGCTCAAATGCAGCAGGCCTTTAACAAAAAATATAGGGACTATTGTAGGTCAAAGGACACTAAAGAAGATATTTTTAGGATGACCATAGGCTAGGATGAATCCTTAGAAGACTATGAAGAAATATTCCAGCTCAATTACAAAAGGGCCAGGTGCATACTTGACCCTGAGTCACTGAAGCTGGTCCTGCTTAGAGGAGTAAGGGAGGATATCCTAGATACCTTGCATTTGTTAGTAGGAGGAGATATCTACCAACCACCCAATAAGGATATCAAGATTGTCTTTAGAAACCATTCTAGGGAAACCAGGAAAAAGGGTAGGAGTAGTTAACCTATGTCCAGTACATCATCTTCCAACTCATCCATCAAGGGTGAAATTGTAAATATGCTGGAGAACTTCAAAAGTGATATGTTGCAAACACTTGCCTTGCAATTGGATTCCATGAATATCAAAAGGAAGCAAGAGGAAGTAGCGAGAGCTTTGGCCATCTTTTGTCCTAGATGCACCAGAAGACATCCTAGGAATGGATGCCCATCGAACTGTATTGAGATTTTCTTAGCATGTGAAGAAAACCACTCCATAGATAAATGCCCTTCCTTACCCGAACTCAAAGCTGTATATCAAGGAGATGAAGGGGTCATTGAGCAACTTTGCTACATCAACCAAAGGAGACCTCTTGGGCCTAGACCATACCAGCAGGGTATGTAAGGATCATCCCATGCATATTACAGACCCAACCAAACCACATCTATACCTTCTTGGGGATCCCCTGCTCATCCTTCTTGGTCTACACCCCATCCTTGGTAATATGCACCTCAGTATCATTCCCAACTAGCCAACCAATCATTTCAACCTTACATTTAGCCACAACATTAGTGGAATACACCACCCCAGGGGTGGAGGCCCCAAGTCCAATGTTCCAGCCCTATTGCCTTCACCACCTACCCAACCAAAACTCCGGCACTCTGCTCCACCTAGGCAACCCCAGATGCCTACCCAGCCAAATCCAAACCCAAACAATAGGCAAGCTCAAGAAAAATACAGTGGAGAGACATCATACCCACCTTATGCTATTGAAATCTAGGAGATGATCAACCTAAGATCTGGGGGAATCCTCCCAGATAACCAACCTCCCTCTCCACATAAGGAGGTTGAGGAAGAAAGAGAGGAAAGCAACCTTAAAGTAAATCCACCCTTTCCTGAAATATTATCCCAACCACTCCAGCCTACCCCAGAAGAAATTGAACTTCTCAGAGAATTGAAAAACCTATGTGTAAAGATCCCCCTTCTCCAGGCAATCAAATATGTCCCTATTTACAATAAATTGATTAAGGAGAAGTGCTTTAAGCATCCAGGAAGAAGAAAAAGGGATGCCCCTACCATTAATGTCATTGGGCAGTTATCTGATTTAATGTTGGGGTAGGCAATATGTCCAAAATGCTTAGACCCTAGATGCCCTATAGTAGATGTGCACATCAATGGCACCATTGTCCCACACACTCTGATTGACCTTGGGGCTGCCATTAATGTGATGACCAAGGACACCATGCTTAAGATTAACCTCCAAGGGTAATTAACGAAGACCACAATAGTGGTGCAACTTGCAGACCGTTCTATAGTCACCCCTGAGGGAATTTTGGAGGATGTGATGGTCTCCATTGATTCCTAGGAGTACCCTGCAGATTTCCTAGTTCTCTAGCCTAAAGCTTACTGGTTACCCTCTCATCCTTGGGAGGCCATGGTTGGCCACAACTGATGCCTACATTAGTTGCAGAGCTGGGAATATGACCATCAAGAATGGGCGTATGTCCAAACAGTAAGTTTTATGCCCTATTGCTCAACCCTCCCTAGAACATTATTTACCTTTATGGTTGGAGGAGGAGGAAGAAGATGAGCTTTATTATGCCCAAATTTATGCTCTAGAAGCAATCATAGGAGGAGGAAAACAAGAGGAGGATGAATTAATTGAACACTTGCTCCAAAGTCCAACTCTTAGTTCATTACCGTTAGAAGAAAAAGTAAAGGAAACATTGAGCAGTCATGAAATTGACTTATGCTTGGCCAATTCCAACCCACTCCATGTCAAAACCATAGAATTTGGCCCAGAAAAAACTTTGAACATCAACCCATCTCTATTTTCTCTTGAAGAGGAAAAGCTATGCAATATGTTGAAAGAAAACCTAGAAGCCTTCACTTGGAGATACAAGGAAATGAAGGGAGTACACCCATTAGTGTGTACTCACCGCATATACATCAAGGAAGGTCGCAAGCCAGTCAGGCAACCACAAAGGAGAATGAATCCAACCCTTAAAGACATAGTCAAAGAAGAATTGAAAAAATTGTTAGATGCAGGGCTCATTTACCCTATCTCTGACAGTGAGTGGGTCTCTCCTTTAGTGTTAGTTCCCAAGAAGAATGGTAAGTGGAGGATTTGTGTTGATTATAGGAAGTTGAACAAAGCCACAAAGAAGGATCATTTTCCCCTACCCTTCATTGACCAAGTGCTAGATGGCCTGGAAGGTAATAAGTTCTTTTCTTTCCTAGATGGATTCAGTGGGTACAACCAGATCCAAATCTACCCAGAAGACTAGGATAAAAAGACATTCACCTATCCTTGGGGTACTTTTGCCTATAGGGTCCTTCCTTTTGGCTTATGCAATGCTTCTGGCATGTTCCAGAGAGCAGTCTTGAGTATTTTTTCCGGCTTAGTGCATGACACTGTGGAAATCTATATGGATGATTTTACACCTTATGGCGGTGATTTCCAAGAAGCCCTGACTAACCTAGGAAAAGTATTACGCAAATGTGTTAAAATGAGTCTATCTCTCAGTCCAAAAAAATGTGAATTCTTAATCATTGAAGGGACTGTGCTAGGTCATTCCATATCTCAGCAAGGACTGCAAGTGGACCCAAACAAAATAGCAATCATCCAAAGGGTCCCACCTCCACAAAAGTAGAGAGATGTCAGGAGTTTCTTGGGGTTAGCTGGATACTACAGAAGGTTCATAAAGGACTTCAGCAAGTTAGCCTCTCCTTTGTTTGGATTGTTGGCCAAAGATTCTGAATTTATATGGTCAAAGAGCTGTCAAGAGGCCTTAGACATTCTAAAGGGTAAGTTAACCACTGCACCAATCCTTAGAGGCCCAAACTGGGCCCTCCCTTTTCATATCCATGTTGATGCCTCACATAAAGCCATAGGAGTAGCCTTAGGTCAGGTAGAAGAGAAATTGCCTTATGCCATCTATTTTACTAGTAAAAACCTGTCAAAGGCTAAGCTAAACTATACTATGATAGAAAAGGAACTCCTAGCTATTGTGCATTCATTGAACAAGTTTAGGCATTACATTATAGGCTATTAAACATTTGTGCATACTGATCATGATGCAATTAAATATTTAATGAATAAACCAGATGTAAATGCTAGAATCATAAGATGGATACTTTTATTACAGTAGTTTGATCTAACTATTGTTGATAAGCTTGGTAAGGAAAATGTTGTTGCTGACTTTCTATCTAGAATGAATCTGCCTACAAGTGAAGAAGGAATGGTGGATGATCAGTTACCAGATGAGAATTTTTTTGCTATTTCAGTGCTCTCCCCATGGTTTGCCGATATAGCAAACTATTTGGCATCAACATAGTTCCCACCAAACCCGCCCTCTAGAGAAAAGAGTAAGATAATCAGGAAAAGTGCCCCTTCACCAGGATTGGGTGTAGTTTGTTCAAACCTTGCCAAGATCAAATCTTGAGAAGATGTGTAAGGGAAGAGGGATTCTTTGACATCCTTCTGACCTGTCATGATGGGCCTTGTGGAGGTTACTTTGCAGTAAAGAGGACAACATTCAAAGTGTTGAAAGAAGGCTATTATTGGCCTACTCTTCATCAGGAAGTGAAAAAGTACATTAGTTAGTGTGATCAATGAGAGAGGATGGGAAGCCTACCCCAAGAGATGAAATGCCCCTATAACCTCAAGTGACTTTCGAGCCATTTGACAAGTGGAGCATGGACTTCATTGGGCCTATCAACCCTCCTTCCAAGAAAAAACAACACATCATTGTGTGCATTGATTATTTGACTAAGTGGGCCAAAACTAAGGAAATTAAGGCAACAATAGAAGAAAAGGTAGCTGAGTTCCTAAGGGAGAATATATTCTACAAATTTGGATACCCTAGAGAACTAGTCACAAACCAAGGCAACGAGTTTACCTCCAGCATGATTGAAGAACTGCTCAAGCATCACAAAATCAATCATAGGACCTCCACTCCTTATCATCCACAAGCTAATGGGAAAGTGGAGGTGACCAACAGAGCACTGGAGAACATCCTAACCATGGTAGTGAACAATAGTCGAAAGGATTGCGTAGAGAGACTAGTTGAGGCTACCTGGGCCTATAATACAACATGGAATATCACCATTAGGTTTACACCCTATGAGCTGGTCTATGGGAAAAAGGCTCTGTTGTCCATTAAATTTGAATATAACACATTGAGGATGACAACCCAACTAGATTTGGATCTCAGTCATGTGCACAAAGAGAGACTGTTCCATTTGAATGGCTTGGATGAATTCACAATGCAGGCCCTCCTACATACAGAGATAGTTTAGCTTCAGAGGAAGATTTGGCATGACAAACATATTAAGGAGAAGCAATTTCAAGAAGGAGATTGGGCATTGTTATATGACTCCAGGTATAAATAATTCGAGGGCAAGCTAAGGACAAGATGGCTCGGACCTTATGTGGTGGAAAGATGCCATGACAATGGTTCAGTGCAAATCAAAACTGTAGATGAAGAAGCCATTCCATTACTAGTTAATGGACATAGACTGAAAATGTACAAGAGGCCTTTATCTAAACAAGAGTTCATTGATAGTATCAATAAGACAGTGATGATGGTAGAGCAAGTTTCAGCTCCTCCCTCATCAGGTCACTGAAAAAGAAAAAAATAGAATAAGGATTTAGGTCAAAACCTCCATGAGGTGCCTGAGTCCTATATTTGGGTTGAAAACCTCCATGAGGCGGCCGAAGGATGATAAAAATGAAAAGAAAAAGAAGATCCTTGGGTGAAAACCTTCGTTGAGGTGCCTAGGGCAAATATCTAGGGTGAAAACATCTCTGAGGTAGCCTAGGTGTTTTAAAAAAATAATAATAATAAAAGAAAAAGAAAAAAAAAACATAATTGTTATTTGTAGGTGGATGAGGAAGACAATCAAGGAGCAAAGAGAATATCAAAAGGCATCCCTACCTCACATATATTCATCTCCTCCACTCCTTAACATGCATCCACACACACTCCTACTCCCTCTGTCCATTCATCAGCATCTGATTTGCAGTCACAGACACCATCAACAGACAACAGGGGAGGAAGAAAGACGACCATACAACAGCAACAACATCAGATCTGCAATCAAGAAACCATCAGCATACAATAGAGGAGGAAGAAGAATGACCATCAACAACACCTCTGATCTTTGACAACTACAGTGTGGCATTATGGCCACAGGTAAGTATCCTACTCACTCACTCATATGCTTCATTTTATCAAAAGTTGTAAAGGTTAAGAGGTATTTGGTCTGAAAGGAAAAAGGCGGCTAGTCTCCTCTAAAAAGAAAAAAAAGGCTAGTGGATTACATACACAGGGAACTCCATTTTCTCAAGAATTTGCTCATTTCCTCTTCAAGCCTCACGAGCAATATGATCATCAAGTATATCTCATGTGAGGGTAAATACCATATTGTTTATGGCTACCATTTTCAAATGTTCAAAGAATTTAGATTTGGCGTAGAAACACCAACTCACTCAAGACTTAGTATACCCTATTTCTTGATGCAATCACTCATGGAATCCAATAACAAAGAAAAGAAAGGAAATTCCCAACAATTATTTCACCATGGATTGATCAGGATCCTCATTAAGGATGCCCTCCAAAACCTGAAGATCCCTATAACATCGTCAGTCTTCAGAGACTTACCAATAGAGGATGACGTCAAAACCTTCATCTATGATGTTAGTCCTTTTGTCAGTGAGGAGGAGGCAAAACAAGAAGAAGAAGATACAAAGCTAGATGGGGATGAAATGGATAAGGAAGAAACTAATACAGAGGGACATGATGAAGAAGACACTAATACAAAGGAACATGATGCTGAAATAGGAGGAAGAAGGCATTGAAACAAAAAAGAAAGAGAAACAAGAAACAAAAGAGCTAAGTGTCTTCAAGAATAGAGAAGCAACTGAAAAATTAGATCCCATGGCCTTAATCAACACCCATAATCTAATTACAAATGATCCTCAGCTGGCACTTAGATATCTTGCTACCCAAGAGAAAGCAATTTCACATTTTGAGGATATGTTTAGGCTGCTAAGAGATGATAATATACATGCCTGCATAAGGAGATGGAACACACTGCCACATAGCTTGAAGAAAAAAGAAGAAGAGAATATCAGTGGGAAGAAGTAGAAAGGAAAGCAGGCTTTTATGAACAAGGAGAAGAGACCACAACAGAAGCATAGGATGTCAGAGAGGCTACCAGAGCCACTAAGTTTCTCAAAGGATGAGCAACACTTTCAGTACGAGGGTGATGATGAGCCTCATCATTGAGTAATTATATGGGCCTTAATTGGCCTTAATTCACCTCCTAGCTTAGTAAAACCAACTATTTTCACAACTTATTGCATACTTTTGATTATATTTTGCTTATGAGGTGAGTTAGAGTTGGATATTTTGCTTTGTGGTCTAATGTGCATGTAATGCAAGAATAAAGGATAAAAGAAAGGAAAATGCAAGGATAAAAGCTAAAAGCAAGGAACTATGGTAAAAGACCTTGGTAAAAACTCGAATAGGACAAGGGATAGGAATTACGGGAGCTAAATCCTCCTCATTTACTGCCCCTCCATTATAATATTCCTCCATCAGCTGAAAGTACAAACAATCTCCCTCCTAGAAGGCAGCCAAGCAAGTGAAAGTGCAAACAAGCCAAATCGGGAGTACCAGAAGGTAGCCAAGCAAGTAAAAGTACAAGTAGCCTCCCTACTAGAAATCAACCGAGCTAGTGAAAGGGAAAGCACGAGTTTATCATTGAGTTGGGAGCTGTGCCTCCCTAATTCTGAGGGAAATCGTTGGAGATTTCAGATGTATAAATAGAGGGGCTTAGGACCTCAATTTTTTTAGTCAGTTAGCAAGCATTAGAAGTATTCAAACTTTTTACTCTACTTTGTGTCCAAGTGCAGACTTGTAATACTTTTGATGTAATGCAGTGTTCCTTTATAATGAATATGAGTTTTGTTTTGAGCCAGCATTGAGTTAACTCAATGGGCTGAAGCTCTTGGGTTAGGTCCCAACCCTAGCAGCCAAATATCCTCTTTATTGTATTATATCCTAACATAGATTCCTATTTTCTGTTCATTTACTTCAGTAGTTCATTTCCATTACAGAGGTTTATTGTTCAACTGTTCATTTGCTTAAATAGTTACAGTCTCATTACAATAGTGTAGAGTAGATCATTTATGGTTTCATTCAGTTAGTAAGGAAAAAATCCATAAGGTTGTCCATAGGTGTCTCAGCCTCACCTCCTCCCTCTGGGACCATGACATGAGGAGGAAACCTTGCAGCAACCCAAAACCCAGAGTTTCAAATTTGCATGGAGTAAGTTGTTTAATGCACTTACGTGGTTCATTACATTGTTACTTGGTTCATTTCATGGTCATTCAATCATTTCATGGTCACCTGTTCCTCCACCCTCATTCCTAGATCTCACTCATACCCCCATTCTCCTTTAGCATGAATACTTAGGCATAAGATGTTATTTCATGGTTTAAACAGTTTTTACCCGTAGATTGCCTTTCATAGAAAAAATTGACCAATCACCGCCCAATTCATTTTTAACATTGACTTTTTGCACTTTAAATCCCCACCATCGATCTGCCTCGTCAGATCTGATGGCTATCGCGCACCTGCTCGCCAACTAGCTTGGTCAAGTCTCCACCATTGATTTGCCTAGGCAGATTCAATGGCTATCACGCCATATCATGTGGATTTTTATCCGATCATTATCCGCTCGAGGGCATGCGATAAGAGTGGTTTACTCATGTCACGTGTCGCCTGGGGAGGCTAATCACGTAAAATTTTAGAAAACTGCTAATAGCTTGATGGCGTGCGATATACAACTTACTGCCCTCTAAACTCGCTCCATCATTTCCGCACGTTTTCTTCTCCTGCTTTAATCTCCACCGTCGATCTGTCCCTTGATCTGATGGCTATTGCTTCACCCAATCACCAACTAGCTTGGTCGGTCTCCACCATTGATCAACCCCATCTGATCCAATGGCTATCATGCCATATTGTGATGATTTCTGTCCTACCGTTATCCACCTGAGAGCATGCAAGAAAAGTGGTTTCTCCATGCTATGTGTCACTTGGGGAGGCTAATCGCGTGAAATCTCAAAATATAGCTTATGGTTTTGAGGGCACACGAAATACAACTTACCACCTCCCCAACCCACTACCACTTCCGCAAGTTTCTTTTTCTTGCGATCTAAACTCCGCTGTTCATCTGGCGATTAATCCTATCCATCCATCTCCTGACTTAGCCTCTGCGATATAGTCTCAGCCATCCATCCTATTAGTTAACCCTGTCCGCCCATCTACCTACTGATGAGCCCCAATTTTGGTACAATTTGGGCTCATTTTTGGCCTATTTTGCTTGCTCAAACCATTCATTTTTATAGTTTATGCATACACTTCTTAGTTTATTCATGTTGTTTGTAGGAGAAAGGATAGGCACTTTATCCACGTAGCTAATGCATTATGATTCCAGGTTTTGGCATTAAAAGGGAGCAAAAGACAACGAAAAGGTGGCAAGGAGACAACGAGTTGGCATTGCTGACATAAGGAGAGGTTGTCCACGGTTTTGGGGGACATTCCTCGTGATCCTCACCAAGAACTCCGAGCCCACTTCAGCCTCCCTCTGAGCTTAATACACGGCCAGCTGTTCTACAGGAACAGCAGTTCAAAACTGCTCTACAGGAAACAACATTTATGACCATCCTACAGTATCAGCAGTTAAACTATAGATTGAACAGCCGAGCTCCTAGAATCATGGATATCTGTTGGAGCATCGTTTTGTATAAGTATAGAAGCCTTAGCCTTGGTTAGGTTGTTGAAACTCTCGTATTACTATTGTAATTTTGGAGCACAGCTCAAGTTTCGTTCTCTTTTGTAAGCCAATTTGGCATGTTATCAGATTATGAATAAAGAAGGCCACTTTTGAGTTAGTTCTAAGTTTTCTCAAGGAGCTATAGCTCTCAGGTGAGGGCCCAACCTGAGAGCCATAGTCCTCCTCCGTGTTGTAATGCATTTACCATTAGTTCCAGCACTTGAGTTTGTTTAGTTTCCTATGCAATTCGGATTTCCAGCTTGTTGGTTTAGTTGTTTTCATTAGCATAGATAGGACTGGTATGATGCTTTGCTTTCAGTATTCGAGTTTGATAGGTTGGTAGAATAAATATCTTGGAGCTCCATCAAAAACAGGTTGCAAAAGGCTCACTGCCATCTCACCGTTGGGATTGGGGTGTAGACCATGATCAGCCACCAAAAAGAACAGCAGTCGTTTCATCTCCACGCAAGTTGCCACATGAACGTTTTTATTGAAAATCCATTCATATATTCTCGACATTGATCCATACTGCACTCTCACGCATTAGTTTCATTTCTTGTTTTCCATTTCGGATTTGTAGGTTTCATGGCATAATAGGTTAATGAATCTCTTGTTTTGATGCACAGGTCATTTGTTTCATTTACGCTGCTCTTTCTCAAGCCACTTCCTTCGTCGTTTTCTCCATCCACCTGCAAGTTCTATTCATCCTCTACCTCACTCACTTGCCCTCCAACTCTCTCATTCCACGTACCGCTCCATTTCCTTCACTCTCGTTGATTTCACCCTTCCAAAACATCAACCCATTGCATGCACCCTTCCTTCGTCTGACTTGCCATTTCCTAAGACATCATTAGGTCCATCTCCATCTCCCTTAGCCTCCCACACCACTCCAACACTCCATCCACTCCTAAAATCTCCACGACCAACCATCCTGTAGACGTGCACAGCCATCCTGTAGAAAACAGAGTATCCTGTAGAATTCCCAGCAGCCTTCCTGTAGGAGGCCATTCACTTCATTGCCGAGCTTCTGAACGTGAGGGACCTCTGTGGATGGGTGCTGAGGATCCTTAGGAACCTCTCCAAGCCTCCCCAACCTGTCCCACACTTTCCTTCCATCTCCATCCCACCTGCACAATCAAACCCTAGTTAGGCCAAGGTCACAATCACTCCACACACTTAAAGGAAAAACACAAAAACACATTTCTCATGATGCCAGTAGCTTAGACCCATGCATTCATACTTGTTAGAGGCAATGACAGCATTCATAAGAGTTGCACCCACATTCTTTGCATTATAGAGGATAGACTAGTTAAATTAGGGTTTCATAGATTTACATGCTTTAAGTTGCTTTTGATTCAGTTTGTCAAGTAGAGTAGCCTTTCTTTGAAGTTAACTTTCGTCCATCATTGATAAAGCTTCTTCTGTGAGCCTATAGAAGTTGGCTTAAGCCCTAGCGGACTTGTGCCAGCTGACCAAGTGACAGCTGCGACAAGGGCTAGTACTTGTGCATACAGCACCGTCGCTTCCAAGTTTGTACGAACTACCGGGTTGATAAAATTAAGAGACAGGAAGCCCCAGGAGTTGTAGCATTATTGCTACAATACTGGAGCTCACCATCTTTTTGGCGCCGTTGCCGGGGAAGCGTCAGAGTATTAGCACCTGTTGCTTTTCCTCTACTTTCCTACACTTACCTTCTGCTAAGTAGTTTGCTTCATTTCCATTCTGCAAAAGTAGCATAGACTTTCCTGCTTTCTTAGATTAGTATTTCCTGCTTTCCTAGATTAATATTTCCTGCTTTCCTAGATTAATATTTCCAATTCCGCAAATTTCATTTGAGCAATCTAGTTAGTTGTAGATCACTTTGTTTTAGTTTTGCAGGTACAAGAAAAAAGCAAAAGCACTAAAAATAGAGAAGAGTCCTTTCCCTTTCATGCCTCGTAGGAACCGAGATAGATCAGGCAAATTCCTACCAAACACCCCCACCACATCACTAAGTCACCCTTCTCTCTTCTTTGGTGACAGTGACCCAGAGGAACCTATAGGTGAACATCCCGAGATATACCAAGACCCTATAGACGAAGAAGAGTTAGAAACCACTCCATCTGAAGCCATGGATGATAATGGGAGAGAAGATGAGAGAATAGAAGGAGCTTTCCCCATCCGAGAAACCAATGGGGATATGAAAATGAAAAACATTAGCCCCTCTGCCTTGCCTCACTTCCATGGACTGACCACTGAGGATCCGGATACCTTCTTGTTTGAGTTTGCTGTCCTTTGTCGAACCTATGACTATACTGAGGATGAGCAAAAGTTGAAGCTTTTCCCTTCCACTCTCAAGGATGCAGCACTACGTTGGTTCATGGGATTACCTGGGAATAGCATCACCACTTGGGCTCAGATGCAGCAAGCCTTCAATACCAAGTATAGGGATTATTGTAGGTCCAAGGAAACCAAGGGAGAAATCTTTCGAATGACCATGGGGAATGATGAGTCTTTAGAGGACTATGAGGAGAGGTTCCAACTTAGCTATAAACGGGCCAGGTGCACACTTGACCCTGAATCCCTCAAGTTGGTTCTACTCCGAGGAGTCCCTGAAGATCTCCTAGACACCCTTCACATGTTAGCTGGGGGGGACATTTACCAACTGCCTTATGAGGACATCAAAACTGTGTTTCGAAATCATTCCAGGGCAGTTAGAAAACGAGGTAGAGGAAACCTCCTCTCCACTGGTGTCCCTTTCTCCAAACATGAGCTTACAAACCAATTAGAAGATCTTAAGAGCGAGGTGAGACATACCATTGCCATGCAGCTGGACACATTCAGGATCCAGCAAAAGAAAGAGGAAGCTGAGAGAGCCTTGGCTGTCTTCTGCCCTAGGTGCGCCAGAAGACACCCTAAGAACGAATGTCCATTGCATTCGGTTGAAGTGTGTTTCGTTTGTGAGGAGGACCACCCAACAAATCAGTGTCCAACCTTGCCTGGGTTTAAAGCCATGTACCAGGGAACTGAAGCCCCCACTGAACCTCTCTACTTCATCAACCAAAGGAGGCCTCAAGGATCTAGACCTTATCAGTAGGGGATGCAAGGGGCATCTCAAGCTTATTACAACCCCAACCACTTGACTCCCATGCTTTCCTGGGGTCCCCCTGCTCATCCTTCCTGGTCAATGCCTCCTCCATGGTCTTATCCACCTCAGTACCCTACTCAACCTACTTCTCATCCATATCACTCACATACCCAGTCGCAACCTCAATGGAGTGCTCCTCAGTCGGGGTGGAGGCCCCAATACAACACTCCTCCCGCCATTTTGCCTCCACCACCAGTTCAACCTCAGCCTTTACCTCCTGCTCCTCCAAGGCAACCTCAGATGCCTGCTCAACTGAACCCGAACCCCAACAATAGACAAGCTCAGCAGGTATATACTGGGGAGACCTCGTGCCCTACCTATGCTGTGGAGATCCAGGAAATCAATCTTAGATCTGGAAAGATTCTTCCAGATCGCCAACCTCCTCCCCCAGAGGATGAGGAAAACCATCAGGAGAGTGAACCAAAGCCTACTCCACCCTTTCCTGAGAGATTAACCGCCACCACACAACCGAACCCAGAAGAAGATGAGCTTTTGGGTGAGCTCAAACAGTTGTGTGTTAAAATCCCACTTCTCCAAGCCATCAAGGATGTGCCAATATATAACAAGTTGATTAAGGAGAAGTGTTTCAAACACCCAGGCAGACGGAAGAAAGATGCCTCAACTATCAACGTCATAGGACAACTATCTGACCTTATGCTAGGACAAGTCATCTGCCCAAAATACCTAGATCCTGGAAGTCCTGTAGTAGATGTACACATCAATGGCACCATTATCCCCCACACCTTGATTGATCTGGGGGCAGCCATCAATGTGATGACCAGGGATACCATGCTTAAACTCAATCTTTAGGGTTCCTTGAGAAAGACTTCGACAGTACTGCAGTTAGCAGATCGCTCCACCGTGACTCCCGAAGGGATTGTGGAGGATGTCTTGGTCTCAATTGATTCTTGGGAATACCCTGCAGATTTCCTGGTCCTGCAACCAAAGGCCAAGCTTACTGGATATCCTCTCATCTTGGGGAGGCCTTGGTTAGCTACTGCAGATGCTTACATAAGTTGTCGGGCAGGGAACATGACCATCAAAAATGGTCCCATGTCCAAGCAGCTAGTCCTATACCCTCCTGCCCAACCTTCTTTAGAGCATGCTTTACCACTCTGGTTGGAGGACGGAGAGGAAGACGAGGTGTACTCTGCACCTCTGTGCACCCTAGATACCGCTAGAAGAAATTCTCCTACCGAGGATGATTTAATTGAGACCTTGATCCAGAATCCACCTTCCAGTGCACTATCTTTAGAGAAGTTGGTGGAGGATGCCCAAGCTAGCCCCTTAGTGGACCTTTGTACAACCAGCCCTGTAACTCCCAGAGTCAAAAGTGTGGAGTTCGGCCCTGAGAGAGTGTTAAAGATCAACTCCTCTCTGTCTCCTCCCAGGAGAAGGAGTTGTGTAGCCTATTGGCCAGCCACTTAGATGCTTTTGCTTGGAGCTATAAGGAGATGAAAGGAGTCCACCCCTCGGTCTGTACCCATCATATATACATCAAAGAGGATTGTAAACCAGTTAGGCAACCCCAGAGGAGAATGAATCCATCCCTTAAGGACATTGTCAAGGAAGAATTGCAAAAACTGTTGGACGCCGGATTCATTTACCCCATCTCAGATAGTGAATGGGTGTCCCCTCTGGTGTTGGTTCCCAAGAAGAATGGGAAGTGGAGGATCTGTGTAGATTACCGGGAGCTGAACAAAGCTACCAAGAAGGACCATTTCCCTCTACCCTTCATAGATCAAGTGTTGGATGGACTGGCAGGAAAGAAGTTCTTCTCTTTCCTGGATGGGTTCAGCGGGTACAATCAAATCCAAATCAGCCCGGAAGACCAAGATAAGACCACCTTCACTTGTCCTTGGGGTACCTTTGCCTACCGAGTCCTTCCCTTTGGGCTATGCAATGCTCCTGCTACTTTTCAGAGAGCTGTCTTGAGCATCTTCTCGGAGTTGGTCCATGATGTAGTGGAAATCTACATGGATGACTTTACCCCTTATGGGGCCAACTTCCAGGAAGCATTGTCCAACTTGGGAAAGGTCCTAACCAAGTGCATCGAGATGAACTTGTCCCTTAGCCCTGAGAAATGTGAATTCCTAATGACTGAAGGGACAGTGCTAGGCCATACCATTTCTTCTCAAGGATTGCAGGTGGATCCTAACAAAATTGCTCTCATCAAGAGGGTTCCACCTCCTCAAAAAGTAAGGGATGTCCGGAGTTTCTTGGGATTAGCAGGATACTACCGGAGGTTCATTAAAGACTTCAGCAAGTTAGCCTCACCGTTGTTTGGTTTGTTGGCAAAAGATGTGGAGTTTAATTGGACTGACGATTGTCAGAAGAGTTTGAATGAATTAAAAGACAAGTTAGTGTCAGCTCCAATCCTAAGAGGTCCAAACTGGGCCCTACCTTTCCACATCCACACTGATGCCTCAAACAAAGCCATAGGTGCAGCCTTAGGACAAGTTGAGCAAAAACTTCCATATGCCATTTACTTCGTTAGCAAAAACTTGTCCAAAGCAGAGCTGAATTACACTGTAACCGAGAAGGAATTCTTAGCTGTGGTTCATGCACTGAACAAGTTCCGACATTACATTACTGGTTACCAGACTTTTGTACATACTGACCATGCTGCTATTAGATACTTGATGAATAAACCAGATGTGAATGCTCGTATTATTAGATGGTTACTTTTATTGCAGCAGTTTGATCTAACCATTGTTGATAAACCAGGAAAAGAAAATGTTGTTGCTGACTTCTTGTCTAGATTGGATTTGTCTGCAGATGAAGATGGGACGGTGGATGACCAGATGCCTGATGAGCATCTGTTTGCTATCTCAGTACTCTCTCCATGGTTTGCTGACATAGCAAACTACCTCGTTTCAGCTCAGTTTCCTCCGCACCTCTCTTCAAAAGAGAAGAGCAAAATCATCAGAAAGAGTGCCTCATTTACATGGATTGGGGGCAACCTGTTCAAGCTTGGCCCCGATCAGATCTTAAGGCGTTGTGTAAGGGGAAGTCTTTGACATTCTCCTCACCTGTCATGATGGGCCTTGTGGAGGACATTTTGCGGCAAAGAGAACTGCCTTCAAGATCCTGCAGGCAGGCTACTATTGGCCCACACTTCATCAAGATGTCAGAAGATATGTTAGCCAGTGTGACCAATGCCAAAGAATGGGGAAACCGACCCAAAGGGATGAGATGCCTCTCCAACCTCAAGTGACTCTCGAGCCATTTGAGAAGTGGGGCATGGACTTTGTGGGCCCAATCAATCCCTCTTCGAGGCAAAGATCCTACATCATAGTGTGTACTGACTACTTGACAAAGTGGGCAGAGACTAAAGCAATCAAAGCAGCAACTGAAGAAAAGGTGGTTGAGTTCTTAAGAGAGAACATCTTCTACAAGTTTGGCTACCCAAGAGAGCTGGTGACCGATCAAGGGAGCCAGTTCACCTCTAACTTGGTTGAAGATCTATTGGCTCATCACAAGATCAAGCATAGGACTTCCACCCCTTATCATCCTCAAGCCAATGGGCAGGTGGAAGTCACCAATAGAGCTCTAGAAGGGATCTTGACCAAAGTGGTAGACAGCAGCAGAAAAGACTGGGCAGATCGCCTAGTTGAAGCCACATGGGCTTACAACACCACTTGGAAGACCACCACCGGTTTCACACCTTATGAGCTGGTCTATGGGAAGAAAGCTTTGCTGTCCATTGAATTTGAGTATAACACTTTGAGGTTGGCAGCTCAGCTGGACCTAGATCTCAGCCATGCACAGAAAGAAAGGCTATTGCAGCTGAATGGACTAAATGAACACTGCATGCAGGCCCTCCTTCACTCAGAGGTGGTTCAACTTCAGAGGAAGGTGTGGCATGACCAACATCTCCATGACAAGCAATTTCAACCGGGAGATTGGGCTTTGTTGTATGATTCCAGATTCAAAGATTTCAAGGGGAAGTTGAGAACCAGATGGCTAGGACCATATGTGGTGGAACAGTGCCATGACAATGGATCTGTCCTCATTCGAACCATTGATGAGGAATCCATTCCCATGCTTGTAAATGGGCACCGATTGAAGATCTATAGAAGACCTCTCTCAAGACAAGAGTTTATCAGCACTATGGAGAAATCTGTTTTGGTCATAGAGAAGGGTTCTGCATCCACTTTGGGCATACCCTGAAGGATCTAAAACACAAAAAAAAAAAGAAAAAAAAAAAGGGGAAAAATAAAGATCCTTGGGTGAAAACCTCTTTGAGGCGCCCAAGGCAGGCAGTAGGGGTGAAAACCTCATTGAGGCGCTCCTATTGTCTTTCAAGAAAAAAGAGGAAAATAAAGATCCTTGGGTGAAAACCTCTCTGAGGCACCCAAGGCAGGCAGTGGGGGTGAAAACCGATGTTCTATGGAGGAGAAGAAGCCTCTCCACTCCAAGCCAGGGGCCTTCATCATGCTAGCAAAGGATGTCATCAGCACCTCCTCCAAGAACAGCAATGTTTTTAAGGTATGTGCAGTTATTATCATGCTTTGGATCTTCTACAGGAGGATACAGTTTTTCTACAGGAACAGACAGTCTTCCTACAGGAAGACGTGGATCTTCTACAGGAAAGTGCCAAATTTCTACAGGAAGCTCTGTGTTCTACAGGAAACTTCCTATAGAAGGTTACGATGGCCGAAATGTGTTTCAAATGAAGATCTAGCGACTGAGGAGTGGATTGAATGCATGCATGTCAATGATGGCACCCCTGAACATTGCCATTATCGTCCTCCACCACCCTCGTCGCCATGCAACCCAGATCCCTGCAGCAGCACACCAAAGTAATCAGTTCTCGTGAGAAAGCACCTGTCAAAGAGAAACTAAGCACCGAGAACCATACCACATCCATGTTGATACATCAGAAGCGCTGGGATCATGATCGAGAAGCCAGAACCGCCAGCATGCAGCGTACACCCGAGAAGAAAGAACGGTGACAAGACCCCTCGCGGGGATCCTGTAACCGTTCGACCTGCTCAAGTGAAGACCGTTCACAGCACCGCCATCTGAGATCAAACACGGGCGCATGAATGCAGATCCATCCACTCCATCGCCAGCATCCTGTAACCACGAGCCTACAGGAATGTGCAGCCACATGCGACAGGTGGATCCATCGCTAAAAAAAATCTGGAAATCATGTGCAGCCGCGCGCAGGTAAGTGTTCTAATCCTTCTCTCCATCAAACTGCATGATTATTACTTCGATTTGTTTTGCATGGCATAAAGGTGAATGGTTGAGCGGCCTAAAGGCCAGTGATGGGCCACGTCGGTTAGTAAAGGGATAGTCAGAGGACGAGGTGGCAGCCACGACGAGAGACACACGCAGCAAGCACGTGAAGATCAGTCTCGTCAACCGAGAAGTGAAGTTTAACCGAAAAGGGCGGCGGCAGATCTGTGGGAATGAATGCGGCAACAAACGAATGTGCAGGCGGATGAGGGGTGACGTCACCCAACGGTCCGGCGGGGACAGCTCACCCCCGCGCCACGAGCTGCGCCGATTCAAAATCTAATCGGCTCGATTAAGCGTGTATCTCCATCAACCTCACTTCAAAACTCGAGTAGATCCTCTGCTTACCTCTGCATGTTGACACGCCGAGCTCTCGGCTACCTGAACGCTAGTAAAGCACCTCTCGACCGCCAGCCAGCTAAAAGCTCTTCCCGAAGCCTGCACACTGCTCCTATAGGAACAATTTCTACAGGAACGCCGTCCTACAGGAAGCAGTTTCTACAGGCACGTGGCTCTACAGGAAGGTGAAGTCTTCACGTAAAAAAAGGTGGCAGAAAAGAGGTAACCCTGCAACTCCTTCCGCAATTGGTTTTTTTAAAAGGTGGCAAGGCAATTAGTCACAGTGTGGTCATAAAAAAATTTTGGTTTGCCGTGCCTATACTATCGCTCCTACAGGATAGCTGTATAATCACACTGTGGTCTGAAAATTCATTGCATGTTCTGTCTTTAAGACCGAATTTCCTGTGTATCCACCACCTCTGGTACAAACACTGTGTTCATCATGCCTGGCGGGTTTATCAGGCGAGAGCCCACTAATTCAAATGCATTAAGGAGAAACCCGGCAGTGGTTGAGCTCTTCACTAGAGCACAATGGATGCCTTTCTGTGATAAACTACATGGCTACGATGAGGAAGTAGCCGAGGAATTTTTGCAGGCTCTGCAGCCTAAATCACAGACGTTGGCCACGGTAACCTTCAGAGGTCTCAGCCTCAAACTCACCCCCGAGCATATCAGTCGGATTACAGAGTTGCCCATGGGTCTGCCGTGGGACAAAGAAGAGCGGAAGCAGAGCCAGCAAGCAAAGAAGGAGTTCTTCCCACCGGAAGAGTCATTCACCGAAGACAAAAATGGAGTCAAAAGGGCAAGCCTGTTGCCGCCATGGAACAAAGTCAGTCTACAAATTATGAAATATATCACCTGTGAGGGCCGATATAGCATTGTATATGCGTATCACTTCAGGCTGCTTAACGAACTAAGACACCAGATTGACCTCCCTGCAGCACAGAGGTTGAGCATTCCTTACTTTCTACTACAATCCTTAATGGAGTGTTCCACCAAGCTCAAGGACGGAATTCCGGACCAGATAGCCCACCATGGGCTAGTCAAGCTCCTCGTGGAGGATGCTCTCTGCTCATATAAAGTTCCCCTCTCTTGGGAATCATTTAGGAACTTATCAAGAACGGGGAACATAAAAATGTTGCTTGAAGAAGCGGAATCCTCTAACGGAGAAGAAGACGAGCCGGTAGCCGGGAGTAAGAAAGGAAAAAGCCAAAAAGTTCTGGCTCCAGCACAGAAAAAGGAACGAAAGAAGAAGGAGGAGGGAGAAGATGACAAAGTCAAAGAGGACACCCTCATCCTATCAGCAAGAGAACAGAGGTTGAAGAGCAGGGCAGTCAAAGCTGAGGTGGCCCCTGCCAGCCCAAGCACCTCGTCAGCTTCTGCAGTCAAAGCCAAACGCAAAATCCATGCAACAAGGCAAGAGAAGGTGGTGAGAATTGCATCTGCAGGAACGCAATCACAGGCTTCTACAGGAAGCCCGAAAACGCAAACTCAGGCTTCTACAGGAAACCCGAAAACAAAGGCAAAGGTTTCTACAGGAAGCCCGAAGATCAGTAAGGAGCAGGCTTCTACAGGAAGCCCAAGAGCAATGACCAAGGCTTCTACAGGAAGCCCGGAAATTGCTGGGAAACAGGCTTCTACAGGAGGCCCAAAGATGGAGATAAAGGCTTCTATAGGAAGCCCGACAGTACAACCACAGGCTTCTACAGGAAGCCCGAAGACAGAGACAGGGGCTCCTACAAGAATCACTAGGCTGGAAAGAGGGGTTCCTACAAGAGGCCCGAAGGTCATTGAAAAACAACCTCCTCTAGAGAGCCCGAAGACAAAGAAGGAATCTTCTACAGGAGGCCCGAAAGTGGGCAAAGCAGGGTCTTCCACAGGAAGCCTGAAATTTAAAAAGGAGGGGCCCTCTACAAGGAGCTCCGAGAAAGCAAAACACAAGAAAGAGAAGGCTGACATCCTCGATAAGGAGGCAGCAGCGGCACTGGCTGTCCTCAGCACTCCTCCAAAACCGAAAGAGAAAAGGGAGAGGGAGACCCCTCCGCCACCTAAAGCCACGAGAAGCAAGAGGATGTCCCCAAGCAAGCCACAGCCTTCACCCAGTGGCCATACCACTTCAGGGGATGTACCTACTTCACCCATTACAAGAACCCCCTCTAAACAATCAGCTACCCCCGAAAAAGGGAGCCCAAAAATAACTTCCTGGACACGAAAGATAGGCCAGTCGCCTTCTAAAGCCCGACTCAAGGAAATAGAAAAAGGGAAGGAAGCATCACCCTCATCACCATCAGGGGCAGAAAAGGCAGGACCATCAAAAGCAGAAAAGAAACAGCCTGTTCCGGTCCCGAGTCCTCGGCCAAGGACAAGGAGCAGGGGCAAGGTTGCTCAAGGATGAGCAAATGGTTCAGCTGGGGGGTGATGATGAGCCCCAATTTTGGTACAATTTGGGCTCATTTTTGGCCTATTTTGCTTGCTCAAACCATTCATTTTTATTGTTTATGCATACACTTCTTAGTTTATTCATGTTGTTTGTAGGAGAAAGGATAGGCACTTTATCCACGTAGCTAATGCATTGTGATTCTAGGTTTTGGCATTAAAAGGGAGCAAAAGACAACGAAAAGGTGGCAAGGAGACATCGAGTTGGCATTGCTAACATAAGGAGAGGTTGTCCACGGTTTTGGGGGACATTCCTCGTGATCCTCACCAAGAACTCCGAGCCCACTTCGGCCTCCCTCCGAGCTTAATACACGGCCAGCTGTTCTACAGGAACAGCAGTTCAAAACTGCTCTACAGGAAACAGCATTTATGACCATCCTACAGGATCAGCAGTTAAACTATAGATTGAACAGCCGAGCTCCTAGAATCATGGATATCTGTTGGAGCATCGTTTTGTATAAGTATAGAAGCCTTAGCCTTGGTTAGGTTGTTGAAACTCTCGTATTACTATTGTAATTTTGGAGCACAACTCAAGTTTCGTTCTCTTTTGTAAGCCAATTTGGCATGTTATCAGATTATGAATAAAGAAGGCCACTTTTGAGTTAGTTCTGAGTTTTCTCAAGGAGCTATAGCTCTCAGGTGAGGGCCCAACCTGAGAGCCATAGTCCTCCTCCGTGTTGTAATGCATTTACCATTAGTTCCAGCACTTGAGTTTGTTTAGTTTCCTATGCAATTCGGATTTCCAGCTTGTTGGTTTAGTTGTTTTCATTAGCATAGATAGGACTGGTATGATGCTTTGCTTTCAGTATTCGAGTTTGATAGGTTGGTAGAATAAATCTCTTGGAGCTCCATCAAAAACAGGTTGCAAAAGGCTCACTGCCATCTCACTGTTGGGATTGGGGTGTAGACCATGATCAGCCACCAAAAAGAACAGCAGTCGTTTCATCTCCACGCAAGTTGCCACATGAACGTTTTTATTGAAAATCCATTCATATATTCTCGACATTGATCCATACTGCACTCTCACGCATTAGTTTCATTTCTTGTTTTCCATTTCAGATTTGTAGGTTTCATGGCATAATAGGTTAATGAATCTCTTGTTTTGATGCACAGGTCATTTGTTTCATTTACGTTGCTCTTTCTCAAGCCACTTCCTTCGTCGTTTTCTCCATCCACCTGCAAGTTCTATTCATCCTCTACCTCACTCACTTGCCCTCCAACTCTCTCATTCCACGTACCGCTCCATTTCCTTCACTCTCGTTGATTTCACCCTTCCAAAACATCAACCCATTGCATGCACCCTTCCTTCGTCTGACTTGCCATTTCCTAAGACATCATTAGGTCCATCTCCATCTCCCTTAGCCTCCCACACCACTCCAACACTCCATCCACTCCTAAAATCTCCACGACCAACCATCCTGTAGACGTGCACAGCCATCCTGTAGAAAACAAAGTATCCTGTAGAATTCCCAGCAGCCTTCCTGTAGGAGGCCATTCACTTCATTGCCGAGCTTCTGAACGTGAGGGACCTCTGTGGATGGGTGCTGAGGATCCTTAGGAACCTCTCCAAGCCTCCCCAACCTGTCCCACACTTTCCTTCCATCTCCATCCCACCTGCACAATCAAACCCTAGTTAGGCCAAGGTCACAATCACTCCACACACTTAAAGGAAAAACACAAAAACACATTTCTCATGATGCCAGTAGCTTAGACCCATGCATTCATACTTGTTAGAGGCAATGACAGCATTCATAAGAGTTGCACCCACATTCTTTGCATTATAGAGGATAGACTAGTTAAATTAGGGTTTCATAGATTTACATGCTTTAAGTTGCTTTTGATTCAGTTTGTCAAGTAGAGTAGCCTTTCTTTGAAGTTAACTTTCGTCCATCATTGATAAAGCTTCTTCTGTGAGCCTATAGAAGTTGGCTTAAGCCCTAGCGGACTTGTGCCAGCTGACCAAGTGACAGCTGCGACAAGGGCTAGTACTTGTGCATACAGCACCGTCGCTTCCAAGTTTGTACGAACTACCGGGTTGATAAAATTAAGAGACAGGAAGCCCCAGGAGTTGTAGCATTATTGCTACAATACTGGAGCTCACCACCTACGTACCCTCCTGCGATCCAATCTCATCTGTTCATTTGCCTCTCACCCGACTGATCCAGTGGTTCTTATGCACTGTTGCTCATTACATCATCTTTTGACCAATTTTGATCTCCGACTGCTCTTCTGCTTAAACATAGACTTAGCTTAGTTTCCTTTGCTTACCCCTTAGTCTAGTTTTGATGCTCTTTACTTCTGCAACTTAGATAGCAACATTAGATGAGTTTTGTTTTAGCAATTCTGCTTCACATCGTTGCTTAGATGGTTAGTTAGGGTCTGATGTGAGTTAACATTACAAGTTGTTTTCTTCATTACTGCAGTAGAGTAGCTCTCCCTTAGAATAGATTTTCTCTTCTTCCATCAAAATCAAGCTTCTTCTGACCCTATAGAAGTCTGGCTTAGAACCCCTATGGTCTCTTGCTAGATGAGAAGTGACAACAGGCAATACCTTCACTTCTACTTGTCCATATAGCACTATTACCTCCAAGTTTGTATGAACCTCGGGTTGATAAGTAAAGCTAGTAGCCCTGGGAGTTGCAACATTCTTGCTGCAATACTTAGTCTCATCATCAAGGCTCATTACAATATTGTCCAACATTCTTGTTGCAATACTTAGTCTCATCATCAAGGCTCGTTACAATATTGTCCAAGCTTTCTTTAAGATACTCCTATTGAAGCTTGGCTGACCAAAAGCCTTTACAATGACTTATGAGGTTCTTTTTATAGAAAAGGGTGGGGTGACCCTTGACATTCCCCTTTGTGACAGTTCATCTACCCTCATGACTCTTCATCTACTCTATGATTGTTACATCCAACTATTGACACTTGAACTCCCAATTGACACGATGTTACATTACAATGCACATGTGCTCATGTGAAACAAAATGGCTTGGTAAATCCATGCAAGACATCATTGACACTCAGTCCATTGTGGTGAGACCAACTCTTTGACATGGTTTTGATGGTGAAGGTGGTGAGCTAATGCCAAGCTTGGTCATCAGTCATGGTGTGCATGCACCCCATGGCGACATCTTGCTGAACCGAACTCTTGCCTCCGTTGCATCCGGGTGCATTGGTGTGGCTCCTTCATCCAACTCGTCTGTTAGCATGTGCATGTTCTTCTTGGTGCAACTGAACCGGAAACACACTGATTCATAGTGTCCATGCTGATCTTCCAGTGTGTGCTGGTGGTCCTGCACATCAACTGTCAACTACATGCTCAGCTCCAGCCAGGCTAGATTCTTGTCTTCAACTTGGTGAGTGTGCTGAATGGGTTGGATTGCATGGGTGAGCACAATGACATGCATGTTGTTGAATCCCTTGCATGCAATCAAAAACACCGATCACCATGTCTGCTCCATGCCAGCTACTGGGATCGGTCTATAACTTGTATGGGCCCAGTTTCATATGTGAGTGAATGTTGTGCCCCCTGTTGTTCTTGTTCCTACTACAACTCATTCACTTGTCTATGCAGCTCATGTTATTCATTGAGTTGTTGCTTCAACACATGCAACTCCTTCTTTGTTCCATCCTCTATCTTCACGTGGTCACGCCATCACCTCATATCCTGAGTCTCCAAAGTTACTTTCATCATTAGTGGATTTGCCTGAGCTTGCAACTTTGTTCTACCTTCGTGTTGTCAACAACCTTCCTCTTGCATTTGTTGCATCCGATATGTTGCCTTCAACTGCTGTTCATGATGATGCTCACTGTGATGCTGCTGCTGTCATATCTTGATGTACTTGTCTACAAACAACTTGATGTCTTCATGAGTAGGCAAGCTCATAGACACTTGATCGACTACATCCCCAAGTGTGCATTGAACGGTGTCTTCGACTCTGCTCTCCTAGAAACCATTGTACCTGTGACGTTGAGAGGTAAATGAAAACCTGCAATACCTAGAGAAATGGCAACACTCATGGAAATAAATTTGTCAGTCGAAAACCAAAATGAACTTGAGAACTGACTTGCAACATATCTATGTCACTGATCATGAAGGTCGTGCAATTTCCAACAGGAGGTTAGGAGACTGACTGCCAAGACTACACAAGGCATAGTCTGGGCTGCTGGAAGGTTGACTGATTGCTGGAACTGTGCAATGCACAGTCCAGTCTGGCTACTGACTACTAGAATTGCGTAATGCATAATCTCAGCTGGCAATGGTTGCATGCTTAGTGATTGCATTGCATAATTTTCTGGGACAGTAATCACTATCCCTCATAATTGTGTAATGCAATACTGGAGGATGGTCACTAGGAAAAATGCACATTTCCCGAGAGGAAGATAGAGCTTTCCCTCTTAGGATTGCATAATGATGCCTTGGTGAGGCAGAGTTGGGGCCAAGGATGCCCAAAGTCGCCGACGAGAAATTGAAAGCGAAAGTGAATGCAGATGCATGGCGATGGTGAGTGTAAGCATAAGTGAATGATCGTGCATGAAAATGGTGAATGACAGATTCAGAAAATGAAACAACATGCATGTGGGTGAGGCGAGTCGCCGAATCGACAACCATTCGTGAATAACAATTTTATGCATGCGACAACAATGAGTGTTAACAAAAATTGAAATGGTGCTAGTAAAAGCTAGTATGTATCAAAACGACAGCAAGTGCTCCTTGAAATCAAGCAGACAATGTTCATATGAACCGTAACACAAAAAGTGTCAGAAATGTAACACAAGACATGAAAAGTGGGCTTAACCCAAAACAACTGAGCTGAATGTGCCAACGGATCCTAGATGCGATGTGGGATGTCAAAGCTATAAGGTGGATGTGAGGAATGAGCTCTGCAGCATTCAGTTGATGAGTTCTGATAAAATCAATGTTGTGACGCACATGCCACAAATCTAGGGAAAGCAACACTTGGTGGGATGTTTATGAAAATATCCTTGCATGTAACCTCCAACTGCCAAAAATAGATCCCTGAAACAAGGGATGCCTTTGCATGTTTCCTTGGGAGAAGAAACCCATGCATGCAAGTATTTTTTGCTCGGTCCCAAAGGGAATCGATAAACTCAGTTGCACATGCAAGAGGCTGCTCAACTGTTGGGAGAAAATGCGCATTTCTGGCTGGGAGTTAGGCTGGCTGGTTAGAAGATTTGCACAATTTCTGAGTAGAGAAGTTGACTGCTGCCCAGATTTGTGAAAATTCTAGGCTGAGCAGCCCAACTGGGAAGGTTTCTGCAATTTTGTGGGTGAAGCTTTCTCAACAGAATTACGCAATTCTGGGGCCCAACAAGCTGCTAGTTAGGATTGCGCAATTTCTGAAGGGAAGGCTGGTTTCCTTCTAGATTTGCACAAATTATTGAATGAGCTACTGAACCTACTACTAGATCATGTCTAGATGAATCACCTGTAAGGGGAATGCATCAAGGTTTGATCGACAGGCTATCTTTTTGCAAGGAAATCACTGGAGCTTGTGTACTTGATGAAGCAAGACATGCTGCTGTGAAGGTTGGTAGGGAGGCTCCAAAACGAAGCTAAGGAAAAGTTTTGGAGGGTGGTTGTAGCCACTACAAAATTAATATAGTTTGAAAATCATATGGAAATGAAAGGAACATGAGGCAGACGTCCTATGATTCTTCTGCCCCTTTCTCTAGTCATGTAAGGTGTTATACATGCAATAAATTTGGACATGTGGCAAAAGAGTGTAGGATCAAGTTAATGAGCTCTTTTAGACATTTTAGAGAACAAGTAGAACCTATTCAAGACAAACAAATGAAAAATAATTCATTTATTGAAGGGCCTAAAGTAGATACCACCATCAACAATCATCATACTAGAATATAGAAGAAAAAAGAAGAGTATCAAGTGAATTGTGGTCTTGTATTGTGTGTATTTGAAGAACATGGTCATTGATACATAGATAATGAAAGCTCTCATCACATGCGTGGAGACAAGAGAAAATTTATTTCTTTTAATAAAACCAAGGGCGATGATGTTATTCTTGGAAACAATGAACCAATGAAGGTGATAGGAAAAGGTAGATCCAACATTGATGTCAAAACTACAAAAGTTGTTGATGTCTTACTAGTTCAAGGGTTAGAGCACAACATACTCATTTTGGGTCAAATGCTTGACAAAGGAAATGGAGTCATATTCACTTCAAGGGGATGCAAAATTATAGAAGAAGACACTCGAAAGATAATAATAAAAGGAATCAGATCTGCAGATATGTTATATGTAATGAAGAAAAGTTCCATAAAAAATAAGAGATTGAAAACGATCTCTTCTTCAGATTCTGAATAAAGGAAGAAAGGCCCAGCTAAATTCCAACACTACCTGACATTTTCACAAGGAGCATTGTAGAAGAAGATTAGAACAATCTCATGTGGAGCTAATGGAAACAATATAGGATCTTTATGATTTGATGAGTAGAACTAACAACATGTTTGATTGAGAGCCTACATACAATTTCAGGTCAACAAGATCAACTGCATTATTAGAGCTATAATGAGTGTAGGGGGAGCTATGCATGATAATTAGGGTTTCAAGGATTTTAACCATTTTTATCTTTCATTCACTCATTTATTTTGATAGTAGATCCATATTATATGAAGTGATGAGAATGCATTGGAAAGCCTTGCACCATCTATGTATCATGTGTTTTTGTATGCAAAGGAGACAAAGAGTCATGGTGCTTTGAATGCATAACAATCTATCATGTAAAGCACGTGTGTGCAATACTGTAGGCCTATATAATTGGTGATGTCATAATTGGGTCTTGAATATGTAATCATGAGTCATACTTCAGCCATAAGTGGGCTAATTGATGTCTGTATCTCATTGGTATTGTCTTGCATGAAGCCTTGTACTTTTATTGCATATCATTTGTTCATGGATTGTATGAAGTTTGTGGTTAGTTTGCGGCCTCTTGCATGTGGCAACAAGGAGAAGGCAGTGGAATTTATTTTTCATAGGAGCAAGAAAAAGATGTTTGTAGCCTATTGTAGTTCCACTACATGTTCAAGGGGTGTTTGTTCAGTAGAGAGGAAAACATGAAGTTGGTTATAGGTTTTTTGGTAGTGTATCCTTTGGTCCCTCATATCTCTTTTTCATATTTTGGTAGCTGATTCAATTTCATAAGCAAAACCTTTGGATCAACCTTCTCTATTTGACATAGAGAGTCCAAATTTTGAGGCATGAATTTTTTAGGAGCGATTGATCTCTTTTGTTTTGGCACCGACACTGATCTTAATTTTTGCATATCTTATTCTAGCACAGGTGTTCACCCGATGAGGTGGAGATCAAGTTGAACGACAAAGGTGTGAATGGTATTTTAACTTACCTTCATTGATCTTCTCTAGTGCATTGAGATTGATTTGATTTGGCTCCAGATTTAATGGAAATGTTCTATAAGTTAAATTGTTGTCCATTGTTCTATTGAAAGGTTAGCATGTGTGATAATTGATAGTGTGCTGGAGTAGATGCGTATGGTTTGATAGTGAGACTAGTGCAAAAAAAAGAGGAGTGATGTGACTAAACTTGTGTGTGTGAGACTGATCAGTTTTAAGTGTGATGGAAAAAAATGAGTGCATGTTGATCAAGTGTGTATAGATGGAGATCTGATGTGATGGGACAAAGCTAGTGAGTTGAATGTATTTGCATAACTTTTGCTAGTGTAAGATGGGATCTGGAGGATTGATATGAAGAGTGACAAAGAGACTATACACACCCATTACAAAGGGGAGTTTGAGTTTTGTTTAAGCGTAGAGACAAATTGTAATCTGATGACTAAATGTAGGTGTGTTGAGCTCAAAGTTAGAGAGAATGGATAGATCATATAATAGTAATGAGACCTATGCATATGAGTTAGGGATTGGGGTCAATGGTATGCTCGTGGATCATATGTGTAAATTATGATTTCTAGGCATGAAGAGCACTGACGTTTTGTAGATATTTGACTGCTAAGAGATGTTAAAATTGTGGGTGAGTATATGTGTCTAGAGTGTGTGGCTTAGTGCATATGATGGTGAGATGACGAGATATTGAGTTTCCATGCTTGTAGAATGCATATGAAATGGTTGTGTGACATGGAGTGCATTCAAAGGTTGTTATGTTGATGCATTCTGAGTAGTGGATTTTTAATTTGAGTATGGTGTTTATACAAGTTGATAATAGTTATTTATATTTTAGGGGCTGATTTTTATATATTAATGTTGCTACATATTATGTTAGAGAGATGATGCGTTGTTTGCAGAGGCCCAACATATTGAAAGTGTATTCAAGTGCTAACATGGTTGTGTTGAAAGTGTGAGGTCTTAGGATTAGTGGTATCTTGTCAAGCCATACATATGTTGTAGACAATAATGTATTTCTATGGGAAATGAATGCTATGTTGATGTAAATTTCAATTTATTTTCATGTACAACTATGTATCAGAAATTGAGTCAGATAGTATATGTTGGGGTTGTGATGAGTAGGGTCTATAATTAGTATGTTGTTAGTAGAGTGTTGAAAAAGTTGGATGATGTATTGTATTAAGTAGGGGATGATCTATTTATAGAACAAGAGAAAAGTCTTGTATGGAAATTTGTTGAGCTTCTGTAAGGGTTAGAATAATTTTTGTTGCATGTAGTTAAGTGTTCAGGACAAAGTTATATTGTGAGAGAGATGTGTATGCAACTGCCATATCATGATTTATGCATGTTGTCTTAAGAATATGCTTCTATGTTGTTTTGTATGTCTAACATGATACAATAAGATTTAATGTTGTGGTGTATAGCCGAGTGAGTTGATTAGTGAAAAAAATATGTAGTGTTGCTGTGAGGGTTGGAGTCAAAATTTGTTGCTACAATTTGTCATTGGAGATAATGTAAATATGAGATATGTTGAATAAAAAAATGTTGATGATGTTTGGGAAAATAATTTGATGCTACTAGGGTTTATGGTAGAGTATGTATTGCAGAGATTGATGGTAGGCTATCGATATATTTTTTATTCTCTGGTTCCTAACTTTATATTGTTTACAATATTGTTGTAGGGGTCATGTGTTGGTGATTTCATACGGACATATTTGTTACACATACATGGCCTTAACTATATCTTGATGTTGTGATTGAGTTGTTATAGAAATTTTTGGGCATTACAACCCCAATCATACATGTCCATAAACCAAGGGCTTCTAAGTCCCTAAAAGTGTTGTTTCACACCCTAAAGGAAGAAGGTCAGTTGATTACATCATCTCCCATAAATTCTCCATGGAAAACTGCTCAGAATTGGTCAAAACTGGACCATACGGACTGCTCAGTGTTAAGGGTGCGATGCATCTCACCTGCTCAGTGCAAAAAGTGCGATGCATACTAGAAAGCCGTTCTGTAGGGTGCGATGAGCGAGAATAGACAAATGGCAGAGATAGTTTGCAAGGTGGATGATCATGGAATCTTCTAGAAACTTCTCCTATGACACTTGCCTCTCTGAATACGCCCAGGGATGAGTAAGAGATCATGAATCTCCAAGTGGAACCAAGAACTATCAAAGAGAGGACACTAATCAAAATCCCAGAAGCCGACTCACCCCCCTACAAACATCTATATATGGGTCCCTCATCCAAGAGATCCAGAGGCTGGAATCTTGTATTTTGTAAGGAAGTGCTATTGGTTTCTTGGTGGAACATCATAGTGTTGGGTGATCTAAGCTTTTCATGAGGTGAAGAAGGGTTTTCATGCTGGGAGGATGACGCTGGGTCAGATCAATGGGTTGTAATCCTCTTTTCTATTCTTTATATTAATAAAGCTATTCAGGGTTTCCTCCACATTCCTGTATGTTTGATGATATACGCATTTGTGTGGTCAATATATATTTGGTCCTATATTGTTTATGATTGTAGATCTCTATAATTTGATAGTGTTATGTTGCTTTGACTCTACAGGTGCTCTTTGAAGCAAGGAAGGAGCGGCAAAGATCTGTCAGAAGGGAGAGGAACTAAGCAAAGGACCAAGCACAAGACTGAGGTTGGTATTCTTTGCTCCCCTCTCATCTACTTCTCATAAAGGAAAATGAAAGTAACTTTAATCTGTTTGTTTCTAAGATAGCTACTCATCTTAGTGGGACTAGTAGCTTTGCATAGACGCTAGATTTCCCGATAACAAAATGGCGACTCCGCTGGGGAGCGAATAGATTGTTTGCTTGTCTATATTTTATAAACTTACAGACGGAGCCTAAAGTTAAGCCAGCTAGCCTTCAAACTGCTTTTGCTATGCAATTGCAAAGTAGATCAATGCTGCTTCAGTCTATCTCCGGGTTTTGTTTATAAACTAAACAATCGATTTGCAAACATCCTAATTGCCCTGACGGTGGCTCTAGTAACCTCATTAGATCAGCCCCTGTGATTTCTATTTACTGACTATCATTTTCTCAGCCTAAATCCCTGAATTGAACTTCAAACTGTGACCAAAGACCAGGTAAAGTCTCATCCCTGTACCATCGCACCCTTTATTCTAGGAAATCTGGATACATCGCACCTCCCATGTGCAGTAGGTGAGATGCATCCCTGTTTCCCTGTGTAATAGGTGTGATGATTAGAAAAGGCTAATTTTGCCTTCAGATTTTGGTTTTTCTTCACTCTCTTCAGTTCTATTCAGGAGTTTTGCTGTCTGTGATCAGTATACCACTGTAGAAACCCCCTTCCTTTGCATGATTTGGCCTCTATTGTACAAATAATTGTGAATGTTTTTATGTATTGTGCGCCATTTACAGTTCTCTTTTACAAAGAAGTAGCTTAATCAAACTGTCGATTTTTTATTTGAAAGTGTCGTTTTCAGTCAAAGAAAAGAATTCTATTGTTCTTGATGGTCGATTACACTGTCATTCTTGTATTTGATTTGGATTAGTAGTTTTTCAAGTGTCGAAAGCAGTTTTCAATTCAAAATTGCAAAGTGTCATCATTTGCCTTCCTTTTGTTTTTTGAAGAGAAAGTTGTTAGTACTGTCGCTTTGAAAAGATAATTCAGATTTGTACTTAGCATTCTTTTGTCATTCACACATTAAGAAGGCTGAAAACAAATACATGCATGTGCATTTGCATTTAGACTGCTTGTTGGTTTGATTTAGGATAGTGCATCTAGTGTGTGCTCTCTGCTCTATGTTGAAAGAATCTCATTTCTCTTTCCCTAGTAGCTAGGATTTTCATTGCAAAGAGAAGATTAAACGATTGTTTATCATCTTAGATTGCATTTTAGGAATTGTATATCTACATCACGCAGTGAACCTAAAAGGAAAATTTCTTAAGAAAGATCAACTGTAAAATAAATTCAATGAACATAAAAACGCTTTGGAACCTAACACACAACATTTAGAAGTCTAGGCTAGAGACATATTCCGGCATTGTAAATCCTGGTAACTATCGATTTCATTGTAGGTTGGGTGATTCCTCCTCTTTGAGATGACAAGTGCCAGTACGGACTTGTGCTCCCACATACCGTCGAGTATATATTGGGAGACCACGATAGGCTATATCCTTTATCCTTAGGAAGCCATGTCTTCCGCCCTATAGATCGCAATGCACTGAACACAACATTCGGGAAGATTGACTGCCGTACCGTAAAAAGTATTCTGTAGTTTTTCGATTAGTTTGGTAATCCCTCTATCTAGATTTCCAGAGTAGTCTCTTTCATTCCTTTTCAGACTCCTTAAAGGAAAAGGTCCATCTGAGCACTTGTCACTTCAGGCTCATTAAAAATCAAAGGCGACTAGAGTCATATTTAGCTTTTTCTCGACTCTTAAAAATTAAAAAAGCAAGTTGTGTCAATGCATCTAAAATTTATTTTAATCGGAATAACATCACTGTTCCCACGTTGGTCTTAGGTTGAGAAAAATGGAGTCCACCAACCAAGGATTTCCCCTTAGAGGAAATCCTAGTCCTTTCTCCTCTTGGGGAGACGTTGGTGCACCTCATATGGCCACATTATCCCTTCTAGGATTGACAATCATCTTGCCAATATGGTTCTTCTCGACCTCTGTCGTTCAAAGCACCGTGATTCCTGAGCAATCATGTTGGCAACTAGATGATACTGGAGTTACCCCTCAACCTTCTACTTCTCTTCTTTCTCCCTCCCCTCCTTACTCTTCACTTGGTGAAGCTGGTAAAGCTAAAAACCAAGTAACTGAGAAGAAGAAGAAAGGGAAGGAGAAGGAAAAGAAGAAGAAGGAGCCAAAGGTGAAAAGGGGCAACCATGCATTGTCTAGCGAAAATCCACACATGGCAGCGCCCAAGCCTAAATATCCATGTGTCATTTGTAGAGGAGACCACTATCATCGAGATTGTCCTTGCATCCCTCGGATCTTAAGGGACTGGTCTCCTCGTTTGCACAATTCGGTGTCATCAACCTCTGAGGATCATGTTGAATGTACACCGTCAACTAGTGAAAGCGAAGTCTCTGGACAGAAAAGGAAATGTAAATTTCCTTGTAAACTATGTGAAGGTGATCACGTCATCCACCATTGTCCCTTCCTAGACAAAGCTAAAAGAGTCTTGGATAACCGTCCTGCTTCACCACTATGGTTTCCTCCTGGATACAAGAAACTCTTGCCGAGTCCGTCACTAGTTGAAAATCCGACTGACACACCTCAGTGGTCGGTCAAAGCATATATCATTGAAGATAAACCCTCTAAATCCATGCCTGATGAAAGTCAAAAGGTCAAGGCGATAGCCGACCCGGTTTTGCCTTCGGAAGGTCCATCTTCAGATGATACAGTCATCGAAGAGAATGAGAACGACACCATTCAAATTCTTTTCGTAAACATAGACTCCGATGAACCTGGGGGCAATCTACCCATTCCTTTACCGTAGGAAGGAAGTTCATCAGAGTCATATTCGGCCGTCTATTTGATCCCATCTCTAAGCAACCTAGTCATTTCCTTCGATTGGAATCTTCTAGGCAGACCCCGTCTACCGTCTAATGTACCATTCCAAATCATTGTACAAGCTTACAGAATGGTCATGGCCAGTACCATCATAGATGAAGGGGCTTCTGTGAGTATCCTTTCCTCGACATCTTGGAAAGCACTTGGTTCACCATCGCTTATGCCTGAGATGAGAAATCTGACAGGCATTGATAAAGGAACCAGTCGACCGTTAGGGATCCTTCCAAATGTGCCTATAACTTTGAGAAGGAAAACCATTTATATGAACGTAATGGTAGTCCAAGGACCCTTAGATTATAATCTACTCCTTGGGCGTGACTATATTTATTGCATGGGAGCCATTGTCTCCTCACTCTTTCGAGTAATGTGTTTTCCGCATGAAGGCAGAGTGATCCAGCTCGTAGACCAACTTTCATTCCCTGGCTCACACATAGCTAGTAGTAAAATGCCATCCCTAAATGGTCTTTTCATGCAAGGAATGTCTCATCAATCTCCAGTCAAACCACCTGAAGAACGCGAGTAATTTGGTGGTCATGACTGAAACCCAAGGGGCATGCACCCTGGTCTGCTTCGGCAGGGAAACTTTGGGTATAGGGTAGGTTTCCGTGAAGGATATATGACTGGTCTGAAATCCGTCCGTCTAGGAAAAAGGGATTAGGCCAGAATAAGATTCCCTCGTCAAGGTTAGGTGATTGAAGCTAGAATCACCTTTGTCCAAATGGACTAAGCCGAGGAAGTGTTTCTGTCTGCTATGCGGATGGAAAATATCTTGCAAATGTGAGAACTCCTATATGGTAACCAATAAATTCTACTTCGCTATACCTGGGGGCATGCAAATCTTTTGTGCACAAGTGAAAAGTGACCAGCCTAACGCTAACTCTATAGTCCCACTAACTTCAACTGCTTAAGTTGGGTGAGTGGTCGAATTGACCATTCGCCTTTGCAGGGGCCAAATGGCGCCGACAAAGTAAAGGAAAAAATTTTGTACCTAACCTTAGTAGTTATCTAACCCCTAGGATAGTAGTTGGTCCTTCCTAGATTGCATGCAAGAGGTAGCGGAGCAAAGTTTCGAATGGTGCAAGCTCCTTAAAAATTGAACCTATCGATGAGACATCCTTATTATACGACTGGCACAAGCAGTTTTTATGCCAAGTTCAAGCTCATTAAAAATTAAACCTAAGCAATGAGAAAATGTTCCCCCCCAGAGTTTAAGCTCATTAAAAAATGAACCCATATCCGGTAAATAAGCATTGTGAATGCATTATCATTAGCTTTTGAGCCTTGGTCGTGTTCTCATCATCACCTCCACTCTGTTTTAGCCGATCATACACCTCCATTTGATTGTTTACCCTTTTGAGGAATAGTTGCGATGAGTGATTCTGTTAGCCATCCTTGTGACACTGTCGTGATTGGAAAATTCCAAGCCTTACCTGGAATCAGCTGCTACCCAAAATTATCACTCGTTCCTCAAAAAACGAGTCTCCTTTAAGCTCTTTTCGTCTAACTCGTAAAATATGAAAATATTGCCGAGCAATTGGCCTCTCCAGCTCGTTAAAGCTATCGGAAGTTCTATCCCTCCTCTAGATTTTAATCTTTTTGGACTCGAGGGATTATTACACAAAAAGATCGAGCACTTGTCTTATTTGGCTCATTAAAACTATCGAAAATTCATCCCTTTCGTATTATTTTATACTTTTTTGGACTTAAGGGATCATATAACAAAAAAGGATTATTGGAGTTTCCTTTCCATCCCTTTTTAGAATCTCTAAAATTGAAAAAGGACTGAATTATCATTGTCGTTAAATCGAGTTATCATTGTCGTTAAAATCAATAGCGACAAACTTGTCCATATGGACGAGAACGAGTTTCACTGTCGCTAGGCTCGTTAAAACATAGCGACGGGTTCGCCCAAAGGGCGAATTATAGAACAAGCATATGTTATCCTCCTTAAGCTTGATAAAAATAAAGAGGTACTGGTCAGCAATGACTGGGGAAAAATTGGGAAGAAAACTTGAAGAAACTTTATTGGTAGCAAGTCGCTCCTGAACATGACACTTTCACTCCATCTCTGAGTCAGGTTAGGTTATTCTGTTCACCGGTCACATTACCATTGGTCCATCGTACCATCCATATTTGGGGTTAATGCTACCAATCCATTTCAGTGTCGCCGATATGTTCAAGAGAAGTCGCTCAGAGAATTCACCAAACCATCTTGTGTCTCATCCACTGCAATACATTCATGCTCCATTCTTTCATGATCGCCACCCTGAACCTTGTATCATCAGACTGTTTTCACCTCCACAAGATCATTTGCTCTGTTCCGTGTCATAGATGTGGGATTCATTAAGGCCCTCCTACGACGGGTCACTTCTTGTCAACATCAACTCATTATCCAAGAAGTCGACCTAGGAACAACAGTTTGAGTACTTTGAAGCTTGCATGCCTCAATGGCAAGTTTCTCACTTTCGGCGACAAGTTTACATCAATGGCCTTCAACCGAAAGATTTTGCATGGTTTTCGATGCCAAGTCCCTTTTTCACACCACGTGAATTGTACTATTGTACCTTGAGGGTCATTAGCATTATCGGTGATTCCTCTCACGCCTGTTAATAGCTTACATCATTGGCTGGTAATTAGGTGATGTCTTTCCATGTTCGACTCCAAAACATCTTTCACATGGATTGACTTGTACTTCGGGCGAAGATTGGATGAGTTTGAAGACCCTGGATCTAGTTTCATCCATCCAGGCCGTGATATATTCAAGAAAATAAAGACATCAAATGTACACCATTGCTGCACAGATGATCATCCGAATCAAAGGATGATGGCTCTATCAGAATCATCAGTCTGCCACATAGATGGTTGTCTGTCGTATGTACATGAAATGAATTTATAAAGCTGAGCATGGGAATGCTTGCCTCAGCTAGATCATGAAAATATTATGAAGATAATGTATTGTATTGTATCTTATT
This sequence comes from Pinus tabuliformis, assembly GCA_031772625.1. Classification (NCBI taxonomy): domain Eukaryota; kingdom Viridiplantae; phylum Streptophyta; class Pinopsida; order Pinales; family Pinaceae; genus Pinus; species Pinus tabuliformis. The sequence continues at coordinate 392,023,350 of CM062806.1, read as the reverse complement.
ACAGGTCACCTTCCAGTTTGAAAAACCTCGGATCCTCATGATAAATCATTTCACCTAACATCAAAATATTAACGACCTCATGCTTTAGGGGGAAACCATTATAGAAATTTTTGGGCATTGCAACCCCAATCATACATGTCCATAAACCAAGGGCTTTTAAGTCCCTAAAAGTGTTGTTTCACACCCTAAAGGAACAAGGTCAGTTGATTACATAATCTCCCAGAAGTTCTCCATGGAAAACTGCTCAGAACTGGTCAAAACTGGACCATACAGACTGCTCAGTGCTAAGGGTGCGATGCATCTCACCTGCTTAGTGCAAAACGTGCGATGCATACTTGAAAGCCCTTCTGTAGGGTGTGATGAGCGAGAATAGACAAATGGTAGAGACAGTTTGCAAGGTGGATAATCATGGAATCTTCCAGAAAATTCTCCTGTGACACTTGCCTCTCTGAATTCGCCCAGGGATGAGTAAGAGATCATGAATCTCCAAGTGGAACCAAGAACTATCAGAGAGAGGACACTAATCAAAATCCCAGAAGCTGACTCACCCCCCTGCAAACATCTATATATGGATCCCTCATCATAGAGATCCAGAGGCTGGAATCTTGTATTTTGTAAGGAAGTGCTGTTGGTTTCTTGGTGGAACATCATAGTGTTGGGTGATCTAAGCTTTTCATGAGGTGAAGAAGGGCTTTCATGCTGGGAGGATGACGCTGGGTCAGATCAATGGGTTGTAATCCTCTTTTCTATTCTTTATATTAATAAAGCTATTCGAGTTTTCCTCCACATTCTTGTATGTTTGATGATATATGCATTTGTGTGGTCAATATATATCTGGTCCTATATTGTTTATGATTGTAGATCTCTGTACTTCGATAGTGTTATGCTGCTTTGACTCTACAGGTTCTCTCTGAAGCAAGAAGGAGCGGTAAAGATCTGTCAGAAGGGAGAGGAACTAAGCAAAGGACCAAGCGCAAGACCGAGGTTGGTATTCTTTGATCCCCTCTCATCTACTTCTCATAAAGGAAAACGAAAGTAACTTTAATCTGTTTGTTTCTAAGATAGCTACCCATCTTAGTGGGACTAGTATCTCTGCATAGACACTAGATTTCCCGATAACATGAGTGAGAGGGCATTGTATTTGGTGAGCCTTGGTATTGCACCAAGAATTTTACAACTCCCAAGGGCTTCTCAAATCAAATTATCAACCCGGGGTTTTAAAATTTTCGAGGTGAAAGTGCTATATGCACAACATATAGGATTCTACTCATGCCACCCTATGTTATGACATTAGATAAAAAGTGCTCAGAGACCCTTCCTCCTACCGAATTAGAATTAAAGCTTGTTGATAATGGTACAATTGGAAATTGCTTCTAGCTATGAAAGTAGAAATTCCATTGACTCAAATTCTAAATGCTAACTGATCAAATCATGAAAGGACAAAGGCTAATCTAGCTACAGAAAGAAAGTTATTTTATCTTGCATAATTCATCAAACTACCAAATATACTTGCAGAAAGGAAGCTAATTTATCTTGCATAATTCATAAAACTACCAAATCTACTTGTAGAAAGGAAGCTAATTTATCTTTCATAATTCATCAAACTACCAATCAAAATTGTATGTACCATCTACGTAGTTCACTTGTTTGTAGGTCATTAACCTACCTGCATCGTACTTGTGATAAAGAAACTAACTCTACTCTATTTTTGCAGTGAAGAAAAGGAAGGGTTGGAGTGGCCTAGGAGCTTCCCCTAATCATAAAATCACAGTTGGGGGTCATTATTCATCTAGACTAAGTCAAAGTTGCAATGGGGATCAAAACTGATGAAGGAAAGTGATACTACAGGTTTTCTACTAGAGATTGCTATAGGAGGCTTGTAATGCTATAGGAGGGCCTATAATGCTACAGGATGGCCTGTAATGCTATAGGAGGGAATCCGAGTGGCTTTTGGAGGTGAAAATGATGTCTTGAGGGTATGGAAAGGTGGATGCAAGTTGAAGAAAATGGAGGGAGGTTGGTTTTAGCCCCTGGCCAAGCTCGGGACCTCTTAGAGGCCTATCTTGTACTAGGATGAACGCTCTTGATGTACTAGGAAAAATTACTTATAGAAGATGAAGGAGATTAAGATGGAAGTGTTAAAGGTGCCCTCCCCTACATATCAACACATACCTGCAATCAATCACATGCACATATCCAATTATCATTAACAAAATGAGATAACTTATTTAACATGAAAGGATGAGTTGAATTTAAATAACATTGAATTAATGCCATAACACTGATCTACTCACTAGAATGACTTTTAAGCTACAGAAATAAAATGTAAAATAAGACAGCTAACACTAATATATTTGCAAGAAATCATAAACACAATATTTCTGGACTGTGGTTGTGAATCCTTCCATTCATTCTCCCACAAGAGAGGTGATATAGACACTGAAATCACATGATTTATAGATTAATCTCTACTGAAATATAATAAAATATGAACTGCTTGAAATCAAGAAGAAACATAAGTACAAAAAGAGGGACCAAAGCCTTTGGATTGGGCCCAAACCCAAGGGTCTCAGCTCTCTGAAACTAACTTAGATGCAACTTAAAATCCAAATTCTCATTATCAAAAAGTACATATCTAATACATTACACAAAATTTTAAAGTAATAATGTCAAGATTGAAGCTCATAGCTACACCCAACTGAACAAAAAAAATTGAGTCCTAATGAGCTCTTCTTCTAGTTTATTTATACAGAAGGGCAGCTGAAGCAGCTCCTTTGAAAGTAGGAGTTGTTCCCTCCTTAATATCAAAAATGGTGTATCTTCTCCCTCTTGGTCTTCACTTGGACTAAGAGTCACTCAGCTGCCAAGGAATTTGAATTGGTGAGAGAGGATATTGTGATCCCAAGCTGAGTTTAAGGAGTTAAGGATGTGGACAAACCCCCTAGATTCTATCCTAGTTGTCTCCATCAAGCCCTTGCATAGTAATAGCCTAAAAATGCTTCATTTTCCTCAAATTAAACCACATTAGGCCACATACTATGGAAAATAACTTTTACTCCTCTTACTAAGTACAATATAACAAAAAATGTGAATTAATGTAAGAGAAGGAGAGGTTTAAGGTTGTAGAATGGCATAATGATCTTCAAAATGTACTTATCGATGGGACTCATCATCACCCCCTACTGAAGGTGTTGCTCATCCTCTGAGAATCTCAATCATCCATGTGGAGCTCTTTCATGGCCCTGGTGGCCTCCTTGACATCCCAAGGCTCCTTGGATGGTGTACCCTCTTGTGGGTAAAAACCTACATTCCTTTCTATCTCTATCCACTCCCTCTGCTCTTCTACTTCATCTCTTCCTTCTTGTAAGCCTAACAACAAGGGTGGACTGAGTTTGAGTCCTATCCACCTAATTTTCATCCTCTGCATGATCCTCTTGTACAAGGGTGTTCTCTCCAAGGCATTCCTTAGCCTTTCAGGAGAGTGATATTCTCTAATTTGTAGGCTGTGGGGTAAGGCATGCCATCTTCTCTGGAAGGCTTGCAAACTTTCTGTTCCCAACATCCTAAATGTGTCTTCAAAGTGTAGAATGACTTTCTCCTGGGTACCAATGTAATTGGATGCTAAAGCAACATCATTGGAGATGAAGCTATGATTGCTAATGACAGCCTTAGGGCTCAATAGCTGTTGGCCCTCAATTTTGGTCATTTTTTCCTATCCTTAACCCATTCATTTACCACCATATTACATCCTATTTCACTTACATATGCTTCATTTTAATATTATTTTACATATTTAGGTAACTAAATTAAGTTTTTCAATTTTTAGAAATTTTTGTAAAAATTGGGGTTTAAGAGTAAATTTGGACTACATTAAAAATTCCCGTAATAACATCGTTAAAGTCATACGTGCAGGGAACCTGGGTGAGATATAAGTGCATGTTTGGAAAGATAGGGAACCACAAATGGAGGAACACCTATTGGTTTGGTCAAACTGAGCAAACACAGGCCCGGTCAATGCTGGTCAAACTTGACTTGTCATTTAGAAATCCCTATTAAAAAGGGGCAAAATATTATTTTTTGGGATTTTTCCTAATTTTGTGAACTAGACTTGATGATTTCGACCTGGATGGATGGATTAGGATAGATAATACTGTTAGAGCCATTGTAGCAAATTTTGTTGATGATTTTCTTATTTAAACTGAGTTTATGAACCATTCATGTATGTAATTTTGTATTCAGACTATTTGAGACTCTTTGATAATTTGAATAATACTTTCTATTGTTCTAGTTGATGCCAATGTTGTGGATATTTTCATAAGTTAGCTATAACTAAGAGTTCTTTAGGTGTACAAGGTAAGGTTGGAGGGCCCCCATATGAAGCTAAGTACACTTTGATTAAATTAGCATAATTTTAATTTCAATATTTCTTGTTTCAGATTTATGATTCAATTATTTAGATGTGTGATGATTTTTGGATGATGTTAGTTTAAAGTCAAATTTTCATATGAAAGGACAAACAATAATTTAAGTTAAATTCTCTTTCTATCAAGTTATGAATCATAGCTAAAATCATCCTTTTTGCATTTCCTGTATTATTTCTTGAATTCTAGTTTTTATTTGATGCAATGGTAATGTTATTGGAGTAGAACTATGAGGAAGGACAACTAGGACCTCCTAAGTTAGGAGCCTCTTCTCTTGCTATCTACACATTACAAACCACTGCTCTTTAGTTTCTCTTCTTGGGGACAGTATTGTGAGGAAGGACAACTAGGACCTCCTAAGTTAGGAGCCTCTTCTCTTGTTTGCTACATCTTGAACCAAAATTTTTTTAGTCTTTTAAAACTTAGAATATATTTGTAATATGCACTTCCTTTAACCTTGTAGTCTTGCCTTCCTAAATTGACTTCACCTGAAATCCATATACTTTGGACATGCTTCCAAGTCTACAAACCCAGATTAACAAGTAAAACACATGTTTTAGTTTACTTAGTAAATTGACTTTACATTTTTGGTGCCATTGCTAGGAAGCATATTCAGAGTTAATCAAAATAAGAAGTTTTAAACAAAAAACATTAAAATAAACATTAAAAAACAAAAAAAACGTACAAAGTAAATAGGATTTTTCATTATGGTCATTTATGCCTAGACAAAGAGATGAAAAGGGTAGATACACAAAACAAGACCCCCAAACCATTAAACTATTGGTAGACGCAGGACTACCTTCATTTGAATTAACTACACCAACTGCTGGAAAACCAACTTTGGAAGAGTTAGAGAAAAAATAACGCTCGGGACAATGGTTAACTCTTGTTGAAAGACAAAATTTGTTAGCTTATGAAGTGAAGAGAAAACAAAAACACATAGGAACATCTTGCATAGGAAAACAAAGAGAGAAAATAAAACCAATAGATCAACCTATTCTTGAACAAATAGATCAGCCTATCCTTGAACAAATAGATCAACCTATCTTTGAACAAATAAAACAAGTTTAATCTCAAGTTGTTACTGAAACATTTGAAACAGCTGAAAAAGATATGGAAAAATAAGGGAAAGGATCTAACATCCTCACTCCAGAAGAAAGGTTACAATGTGAAAAGCAACAAAAAGAATGGGAAAGAATAAGAGAAGAAGAGGCAAGAGGAGAAGCAGAAAGGAAAACCGAAGAAGATGCCAAAAGAAAATATGATCATAAGAGAAGACAAAATGTAGAAATAGAAAATGATAAAGAAGCTACTTTTGGATTTCCAATTGTAGATACTAGAGAAATTCTAGGAGAAGAGGTAAAAATGAAGAATACTCCACCTTCAGTTTTAACAAATTTCTATGGAATGTCTTTTGAAGATCCTCATTCATTCATGTTTGAATTTGATATCTTATGTATAACTTATGGTTATACTGATGATACACATAAGCTTTGTCTTTTTCCTACTACTTTTAAAGCAGTTACATTAAAATGATTTATGGGATTACGAGAACACTCTATTATTTCTTGGGAAGAAATGAAGAAATTTTTTCTTAAGAAATATCAAGCCTATTGTATGCTTAGAGATTCAAAAGAATATATTTTTAGAATGTCTCGACAAGAAGATGAGAGTTTGGAAGAATATTTAGAAAGATTTTTTTACAACCTACAAAAATCCAAACAACATTTGCTAAATCCTGATACCATTAAAATTTTTTTTCTCAAAGGAATACGAGATGAGTATCTTGATATTCTCAATGCGATGGGTAAAGGAGATATTTCATGCTTACCATTTGATGAAATAGCTAAATTATGTCAAAATTACTCTAGAGGTAGAGCCAAAAAAAGAAAAAGAGATATAATTTCAAGAGCTTCTAAATCAACAACAAGAGCAGAAATAGGGAGTTTGTTAGAAAACGTTAAAACAAATATTTTGAGCACCTTAGGAACACAAGTTGATGTATTAAAAGCAAAGAATATGCAACAAGAAGAAGAACAAACAATGTCAACCTTTTGTCCTAATTGTAGGAAGAAGCATCTTTTACGAGAATGTCCTTTGGATAATATACATGTTTGTGGAATTTGTACAAAAAATCATGTTACAAATGATTTTCCAACATTAAAAGAGTTGCAAGTAGGACAATTAGAAGAGACTCAAGGATTTTATTATATGGCACCAAGAAGAGCTTGGAAACCACGTTCTGCAGGTACATCTCAACATTTTCCTCAACAAACTCCCCAGAATTTTCAGTATCAAAATTCATGCAATAATCCTATGCCATGGTAGGTTTGGCCTCCTTAGCAAAACCAAAACCAACCTTCACAAAGTTGGCGAGGATATTCTTATGGAGCCCAACCTCCCCAACAATTTTACTCTCAACAATATTAATCTTATCCTCAACAATCATATCAATAGCTATGTCCTCAACAATAATTTCCATATCAACAATTCCAACAATCTCCTCAATCAAATCCATTCACAAAAAAGTCAATGCCTAAACTAAATCAATCTCAGTAGCTTCAGCTACCTTCTAACCAACCACCACCCAGACCAACTAAATTACCAGCTTCGCCAATAGAAAATCTGAGTAACAGAATGGAGAGGCCAACCTATAATGTGGAAGAAACAACATTATTTCCTACATATTCTATTATTCTTATTCAAGACATCCACTTGAGGTTAGGAAAAGTTATACAAAAAGATTCTCCACCAATCATAGAAGAACAAATTGAAGAAGGAGAAAAATATAAAAAGTCTAATCCATGGAATCAAATTTAGAAAAGCAAAACTATTATGACTCAAACACCACCTTTCCCAGAAAGGTTAGTCGATAAAAAAACTTCAATTTCTCTTCTTGAATTTGATATCATAGATGAATTAAATTAGAATTCTTATGTCAAAATTCTTTTGTTGCAAGCTATCAAAGATATTCCAATTTATACAAAAACATTAAAGGAATTACGTATTAAGAAAACTAGCAAAAATAAAAGAGATCCACCCACAATCCAAGTCATTGGAAAGTTAGTTAGTCTCATGTATGCAAGAACAACAATTGAAAAATATATTGATCCATGGATACCTATGGTTACCATTTCAATCAATCATTTTTCAGTGCTTAAAACTTCAATTGATTTAGGAGATGCTATAAATGTCATGATAATAGAAACTATGAAGTATTTAAAACTGCCAAATATTTGACCTACTATTACAACTTTAGAACTATCAGATAGATATAAATTTGTACCGAAAGGAATACTTGAAGACATCATTGTTTCGTTGGATTCATGGGAATATCCTGTAGACTTTCTAGTCTTGTAAGCAAAAACTAATCTAGGAGGCCATCCTTTAATTCTTGGCAGACCATGGTTAGCTAGAGTAGATGCCTTCATTGGATGTAGATCAAGAATCATGGTTATAGTACATGGAGATGAAAGGAAACATATCACACTCTATCCTCTTGCTCATTCTCCTTTTTTACTATCATGGCTTGATGATCAATAGGAAGAAACTCTACCTATTTTAAGCATTAATCAAGCCTTTACTTTTAGAGAAGAAGAATAAAATGAGGATTTCATATACTTTTTTATTTATCTCAAAATCTGATAATTCCGAGTAGCTACAAATAGCTTAATATGAAGCTGCAAATCGTCTTCTAAATCAATGTTTTCAAGAAAATTGTACTATTAAATCGTTACAAAATTAATTTGAAAGCATTTTTCCTATCAACTCAATTACCAATTATCAAAGCAAAATCATTGAAATCAATCTCAGAAAGAATTTAAATATTGGTAATAATCTACAATCATCACAAGAACAACAAGTAATTGCATTATTACATAAATATTCAAAATCTTTTGCCTGGGACTATACATGCATGCAAGGAATCTATCCAAAAACATGTATCCATCACTTTTACATAGATGAAACAATCAAACCAGTAAGACAACCACAAAGAAGAATGAATCTAATGATGAAGGAGATAGTGAAAGAGGAGTTGCAAAAACTATTACAGGTAGGATTTATCTACCCTATCTTTGATAGTCAATGGGTTTCTCCCTTAGTTGTGGTGCCAAAGAAAAATGGAAAATGGAGAATATGTGTAGACTATAGGGAACTGAACAAAGCAACATTGAAAGATTATTTCCCACTACCATTCATTGATCAAGTACTAGACCCATTAGAAGGGAAAACATTATTTTCCTTTGTTGATGGATTTAGTGGATACAATCAGATCATGATAGCATTAGAAGATGACGATAAAACTATATTCACTTGTCCATGGGGAACATATGCTTATAATGTTTTACCTTTTGGACTATGTAATGCACCTGCTACATTTCAAAGAGAAGTCTTAGCTATCTTTGCAGATATTATACATGAATGTGTTGAAGTCTACATGGATGATTTTACTGTTTATGGAAGTACATTTGATGATTTTTTAAACAATCTTGAAAAAGTTCTAAAAATATGCATAGAGACAAACTTATCCCTCAGCAATGAAAAATGTTTTATGATGTTAACTGAAGGGATAGTGTTGGGACACCACATTTCTTCTTCTAGAATTAAGGTAGACCCAACAAAGATACAAGTCATTGTAAACTTAATGCCACCAAAAACACAGAAAGAAGTAAGAAGTTTCTTGGGATATGCAAGCTACTACAGAAGATTCATTGAAAACTTCAACAAAATAACTTTACCCTTGTTCAAATTACTTGCAAAAGACATTGAGTTTCAATGGACTACAAATTGTCAAAATGAATTTGAAAAACTAAAAGAGAAATTGTCTATAGCACCCATTCTCAGAGGACCAAATTGGTCATTTCCATTCCACATATCCACTGATGCATCAGACACAACTATAGGAGCATCTCTCAGACAAAAAGAAAATCAATTTAACTATGCTATTTATTTCATAAGAAAAAATTTAACTATGACAAAATTAAACTATACAGTAACTGAAAAAGAAATGCTCGTTGTTGTGCATGCAGTCAATAAATTTAGGCATTATATAATAGGCTATCAAGTATTTATTCATACATATGATTCAACCATTAAATATTTAATGAACAAAACAATTACTAATGGCATAATTACTAGATGGTTGTTACTAATGCAAGAATTCAATATCACTATTTTAGATCGACCATGAAAAGATAATCAAGTAGAAAACTTTCTGTTAAGATTTAATTCTCCTAATGATCTTATCCTGTTTTAGACAAATTTACTGATGAGCATATATTTTTTGTAACAGCTAAAACCCCATGGTTTGAAGATATAACAAATTATTTATCATATAGAATATTACCATCCCATTTCACTAGTAAACAAAAAAGGAAAATAACTAAACAAAGTGCTAGATATACTTGGGTCAATGGTGACCTCTTTTATACTAGTCCTGATCTTTTGCCAACAATTTTAAAAGACTCAAAGACCTATTGCAAGAGATGTGCTAGCTGTCAAAGAACTAGAAGACTTGTAGTATCAGATGAAATGCCATTAAAACCACAAGTACTAATAGAATCATTTGAACAATGGGCTCTAGAATTTTTGGGACCTATTAACCTACCTTCAAATGGAAAGAAGTACATCTTAGTAGGTATAGACTATTTTACAAAATGGGTTGAAGCAAAAGAAATGGAACGAGAAACAAAAGAAACAATGGTTTATTTCCCCTTTGAAGAAATATTTATAAGATTTGTAGTTCCAAGACAGATTGTTATAGACCAGGGAACACAGTTCACTTCTAAACTTGTTCGAGATCTTACAAAAAAATACAAAATCAAACATAGAAAGTCTACTTCGTATCATCCACAAGAAAATCGACAAGTAGAATCTTCTAATAAGGTTTGGGAAAACATCATGACAAAGACAATATAAATGAATAGAAAAGATTGGTCAAATAAATTAAAAGATTATGTGCATACATAATTACATGGACAAATACTACTAGATTCTGTCCATATCAACTGGTATATGGTAAAGAAAATTCTGTTACCACTCGAATTTCAAATTCATACATTCAAACTTGCAACAGAATTGGGATTGGACCTGTGAGAAGCTCAACAACAAAGGCTTATGCAACTGAATGAACTAGATGAGATCAGACAACAGGCAGTTGAGCATACATCACTAGTACAACAATAGAGAATCAAATGGCATGACAGATTTATCAAAAACAAATTTTTTCATAAGGGAGATTGGGCACTTCTTTTTGACTCCAAGTACAAAGATTTCAAAGCTAAGTTCACTACTCATTGGCTTGGGCCATATGAAATAGAAGAAATCTTTGACAATGGAGCAGTCAAGATTAAAACAATTGATGAAGCAACAATTTCATTTCTAGTTAATGGTCATAGACTCAAAGTTTATAACAAACCTATCAATAAAGAAGACTTTCTGAATAGAGTCTCAACATAAAACAATATGGAAGTATTGGAACATCATAGTAATATGCCTTCCCTATTTCCAAAAGAATAAAAATAAAAAAAGTTAAAAAATAATAAAGGAGTTTGGTTGTGAAAATCTAGGATACTGGCACAATACAAACTCGAATTCATATCAGAAAACCAACTTGTTTGGCCAATATGAATTCTCTTTTATGTTTTTCATTTTTATTTTTGCAGGATCATCCTCCAAAATTTAAAGACTTGAGGACAAGTCTTAAGATCAGCAAGGGGGGAAGATTCATAATAAATCAACAAACCATGCAATGGTTTAATATCAAGTAGTTGTACTACAGAAGGGACCTGAGACATCATAATCAACATTTATCAGTAAGGGACCTGAACAAGATCAATATCATATATAGAAGGGACTTGATTATTCATTTTCAAATCAACATCAAAGGGACATGAGAAGCAACTACAAGCATCTATCTACAATCCAATATTGACAAGAATTCATTTTGAAAAGGTTAAGCGTTGACAAAATAAGAAAAGAATTGACAATAAGCTATCAAGTAAAAGGAAAGCACTGTAAGTTTAAAGCATTCTTAAAGCCTTTGATTTTGAATTTTTTTCTAAGAATGATAACCTAGTTTGAAACTTGAATATGCAATACTCCTAGCCATGTACATTATGCCATTTTACATTATCCTACATCACCCTACATATTCATTCATTTCATCACTTAACCATACATTCACATCTCATATAATTTTCAATTTTTTATCAATATTGTTGGCCACATCTCCTTTTTAAATATATATTTTTTTTGCACCATGGAAAAATTTCTCTATACAACTGGAATGATTAGTTTATGTATCTACAAAACAAGAACAAGAAGTTAGTATCATTGTAAAAATATAAGGAAATTTTGATTTGAAATGACCTAAAATTATGTTCATTTAAAAATTAAATACATAAGTATATGATGAAAAAGGACAAAGTTGCAATGATAAAACATGAATATGCAACATGCACATAAGTATGATGGATAAGCAAACATAGTGCATGCAATACGAAATCATAAGCTAAGGTCCTAATGGTCATGAGTATTAAAAACTCTAATATACAAACTATGATGCAACCTTAGAGGACATAAAACAAGTGTCGAAGGAGTGTACAAAGGATAGCATGGTCATAAGTAAATGAACCATGATGCATTAACACAAGTGGCAACCAAAATAAAAAATGGACAAGACAGTTAAGCAGTGAAACGGTCAAAAACATTTCAAAGGTATGCTCTACGTATTCTCCTTCATCATCATAGCCAAACTCAGCTCAGAGTCAGAGAGAAATACTACGCATTCACCCACAACATAAGGAAGCCCTGATCAAAGGAAAATACGCAGAGAGTAAAGGTAATTGCATAGGAGAGAAACCCCATGCCGTGGAGAAATTGTGTGAAAGAGAAGCGTGGAGAAATAAGGAGAGAAGAAACCCCGTGTTGAGTGGAGAAATAAGGAGAGAAGAAACCCCATGTTGAGTGGAGAAATAAGGAGAAATAATCCCATGATGCATGGAGAAATAAGGAAAAAAGAACCCTGTGCTGCATGGAGAATTTAAAGGAGTCTTGTTTTTTTAAGGAAGGAGAAAGTGATTTAGATTTCCTCTGCACTGAGCTCCAACAAATTCTAAAAACTACGCAGTGACTCCCAATGATAAGGTAAGCGTCAATTCTAAAGACTCCTCAACAACTAAAATGATTTTGAGAAAAGTTAAACTTCAGATTTTGTTTAAGATGTGTCACAATGAGAGAAAAATACGACTTCAGTTCCAGATTTTCAATGCTTTGTCATCTTCAAAATCCTCTGCCACTTGTAGAATCCATGATTTTATAAGATGCTAGAGAATGAGTTTAATTGAAACTATATGTTTACACAGCAAAGAAAAATCATTAACAAGAAGTTTCTACAAGTTTTCTACAACTCTTCTTGCAGTTCAAGTATCAAAACCATGATTTCCTCATGCAAATTTTGTCAAAAAATTTGCACAGTGAGTGTTATTTCAAATACACCGCACACAAATTTTGAAACAAAGAGGGATTTTTCATAATTTTTTATGATGAAATCTTGCAAAAGGAGAGAGATTTAAATATGATTTGCAAAAAAGTGAGAGATTTTTCTTGCAGTGGAGATTTTTGTTTTGGGTCTTTCACACAGTTAGAATTTTTCTTCACTCAGATTTACAAACATAGGACCTTGTTTTGATATTATTTACAGGAGAAGTCAGGAAAATTGAAGATTTATAGGCAAAGGAAGTAATCTCATTTCTTTTCACAGCTAAGGAGATCTATTAAGTGTATTTACCAAGATTATTATTGCATGAATAAGAAATATTTTGTTTGTTATCTTCATAATGATATTATTTATTGGACAAGGTTATATAAATTGGTATACAGAGAAAATTGCAAATGGCAACAAAAATTAAACGCAAAGACTTCAAAGTATAAAATTGGAGTAAGGATGCAGTGGAGAAATTATTCCAAGTAGGACTACTAGATTTCTGTACGAAGTTTAATGGTCACAATGACAGAATTACACAAGAAATGATAGAAAATTTTGAAAATGGGAAAACTAAAGTGGGTGAACTTCCTATACTAGTGAACCCAACTTTCATATCTCAAGCATTATAACTTCCTTTAATAGGAGAAGAATATCACAAAGGTTTACATTTTAAGGAGAAAGGATGGACCTTTTTCTTGGAAAAACAAAGGAAGGGGACCTTTGATAGGACAAAAGGAATTTTAAGAGATTGGTTCAGAGAACCATGGTCAGAATTGGTTTTGATCATCCAAAAATATTTTACTTGTAACAATAGGCACAATATAGTCTACCTTTACCATATAAAATTGCTTCAACATATCAAGGGAGACTGTAAAATCAATATTCCTTACTTCTTTTCAAAGAGCTTAACTAAAATGATAGAAAATGTCAAAAACAAAACAGAAGCTAAAGAAGCTAATATCTATCATCATGGGTTAGTCAAGATACTTGTTGAGTATCAGGCAAGGAACAAAGGGATACTTTGGAATGATTTTTTGGCCAAACATCACTTTGAAGAACAAATAACAGGGAATGAGGAAAGGCTTGAGCAATTACATGTCACAAAAAGTATCATGAATTCTCCTTTATATCCTAGGACAAGATTGAAAAAGAAGCAAGATGGTGTTATGATTGAGAAAGAGAAAACCTTTTTGTCCATTCCTAGGAGATCAAGAATAAAATCACAAGAAGAACCAAGCAACCAAGGGAAAGACCTAGAAATTAATATTATTGAAACCAAGCCTCCACAAACCTCAAAACAAATTGATGAGATCATACAGAGATTGGAGGAGGAAGTTTGGGAAGAGCCCATAGAAAAATGCTCTTATTTTGAGGATGCTTGGGTAGGAGCCACCTCATCTCATTCATATGCCAAAGAGGCAAGGGAAGAATCCAGAGAATTGCACAATGAGGAATATCTTAAGAAAATAGCAGAGTTGACAAGTGAGCTAGAGGACAACAAAATCATGGAAAGACACTTGAAGAGGGAGAACAAAATGTACAAAGAAAACAACAAAAACATAGTCAAAGAAAACAAGAAATTGAACAAGCAAATAAAAAAGCTTGAAACTCAGAATATGCTCATTTCCAAACAAGCCTATAGATGGCTAAAGGAGAAGAAGTTATGGAAATATAAATATGAAAAAAAAAAGTAAAAATTGCCATCTACAAAGTAGAGGAACATGAGGGCATTGATATTCTACTTCAAGTTGCACAGGAAGAGGCTACAGGTTCAGGTACAATAGGGGCATCATCACTCAAATGGTCCAAACATAGGAAGAAAGCATGAGGACATGCTTAAACATCGGCAAGGGGGAGAGGTTTGCCCTCAATTTTGTTCATTTTTGCCTATCCTAAACCCATTCATTTACCACCATATTCCATCCTACCTCTCTCTATTTCCAACTCATAAAGGAGCGGGATTGCAAAATTTTTAGGGATAATCCTTCCTCCAATTAATTTGTAGTAGGATCCCAAGCTAGGTTGTGGGCTAGGTTCTTGGAGCTCTTGTAGGTCTTTTTCAACAGTCTTTGAGGTGGTGCATTCCTTTTGTAACTCTTTCTTGTGCTCCTATAGCCTCCCCTGTCCTGCCTATAGCAGACTCTACCCCTCTTGTAGCAAAACCTGTCTCTCCTATAGCAAACCTTGATCCTCTTGTAGATCCTCTTTTTCTTCTTCCTCAAAGAAAAATTGTGTCCTTAGCTTCTTAAAGGTGATAGACCTAGTGGTAGGCCTACTCACAAGTGTTATAGGTGACTTGGTTTTGGTTTTAGGAGGAGTAACCTCCTCAATATTTCATTCACTGGGTACTATTTCTTCCTTTTTTATTGGTGGCTCCTCGATAATTATAAGAACCTTTGTAGGCATTTGTGGCTTCCCTTATCTAATTCTAGTGCTCTTCCTGGTTTTGAAATACATTTGACTTGGTCTTAATTTCTTCCTCTTGGGCTTGAAAGGAGTGTCCAATGTAGTTAATGTTCTAGCTACTTATTATTCAATATCTTTTGGCTCCTTGGGGTGGGGAAGTCTCCTCAGGGTTTACTCTTTATGCTCCTTTCTTCTCCCCCTCTTCTCCTTTCATCTCTTCTTATCCTTTCTCTATCTCCATTGCCTCTTTTCCCTTTGTTTTTCTTTCTTCCTCATCTGTTCTTTTTACCTCTTCCTCCTATGTCTTTGCTCCTTCTTCTTCCTCTATTTTTCCTTCTCTTCCTCCCATACTAGAGGCTGGAGTATCTCCTAGTGTGAGGGATTGTGTTCCTATGAAAGTGTCCCTATCCATGTCCACAAATTTGTTCCATATGACAAGGATCCCCAATTGGTTTAGAGAATCCACTACTATTACCTTGATGAAGCCATGGTGAGCTAAATGCTAGTGTTTTCCTTCCCTCACCTTATGTCTCATCTCCATGATTGTCTGTAGGAGGAAATGAGGGACACTAAGTCTTTGAGGAAAGGGTAATTCTACCTTGAATCTCAGCTTTTGGAGCAACTTAAAGTGGTAGGAATAAACCACACTTAATCTCCATTCAAAAGATATATATCTAAGGAAATGGTAAGCTACCTAATCCCAAGGGTAAGACAAACTTTCTCTTCTCACTCCATTCTTGTATTCTACAAGCTTTTGTTTTGAAAGGAAGATTTTTTTCCTAGCTGTGACACTTACTTGCTTGTCTTCTCTATTGCATCTAATTCCTAGAGGCAAGGTGGTCACTCTGCTGATGGTTTTAGGACTGAGAGAGATGGCCAACCCATGACAATAGTTTTCACACTTTCTTCCTATTGAGAGTGTAATGCCATGGAAAATTCATGGGAAAGATCATCATCATACCCCTTGAGAAACTCAAAGAAACCCAACCACTGGTGTCTTCTAAACATGTCAAGTATAAGAGAGCGTTGGTGAATTCTCCTAGTGTATGAGGGTTCCTTTCTCTTAAATTCCACCCCTCTCCCCCCTCCCCTCTCCACATCTATTCTCTATTGCTCCTTGATGCTATGTAGGTGTGGAATTCAAAAAACAGTGTCAGTGGTGAAATAGTGGTACAATGCTTGGTAATAGTGAGGCAGAAGGGTTTTCGAATTGATACCAACCAAACTATTTTGTCTTCTCTTAACCACAACAAACTTAAAAAATAACTCCTACTAATCAATTGAATTTTATAGGCTCTTTAATTTCAAGCAGAATTCTCATGCAATTAGGTGTAGAAAAAAGGAAGGAGGGTGTCACTTACTTCTTGTCAGAGCAATTCTGGGTGTGCATTAAGGTTTTGAGTCAATATCGAGCCACTGTGACTCATTTTTCTCCTCCAAAATCCTCTTATAGCTCTTCTCGGCCCTCCTTTTGCAATTGCAGGTCTTCCTGTAGCTTTCTCCTTCAGCATTTGCAGACAGGGTTTGAAACTCCTCGGTGGCACTCTAGGTTGCTTGAAGCACTAGCTCGTCCTTCCTCTACCCATTTTTGGACTGAGTGATGGTGAAAATGAAGTCAAACATCACTTAATATCGTATTTTGGTTCAAACCTTGGAGAGCTCTAGTGACTTGGAATTAACACGAGTTTCCTCTTTTGGATCGTTGTCCCCACTAATTGTAATAATTTGTCTCTCCTTGTGATTATTACCCCACTCTTCGAGGACACCATTTCGTTTTGAGTTGAAATTTCCACATTGCATGGGTGACTTAACTCACACTTGAGTTTACTAGTCGAGGGTGGCCAAGTTCACTATCCACCTCCAGCCTATTAAAACACATTTTAGTCATTTCATGCATAGGGAGGAGGTTAGGGTTTCCTTACCTGAGCCTACTTGTGGATTGAAATGCTATAGAGGTTTGTATGTTGGAGTGGACCATATATCATTATGATCAAGGGAGTTGTCTCTTTGACTTATTTCCTATGTATGTCTTCATTCTTCATGATACCTTGACTATTGCTTTTGTTGTGTGTGTGCAGGTGCCTCTTCTGATGTCCAAGCTATTGTTGCTAGTGGAAATCTTCCTTGAGAATGAGGTGACTCTTCATAGCTGCAAACAAAGCTTCATCATCCATTTTGGTTGTGGAAAAAAATAACATTAGTGATTGTTGTGTGGCTGCACAAGCTGCTATAGGAGGAGTTTCTTCCTATAGCAGTCTTTTGATCTCCCCTTGAAGTCTTCAGTTTGCATGAGGGAGATGATGATAAGCTATGAGGATAGGGTTAGAGTCATGAAGGAGTAGTGTAGACACTGTAGAAATAGAGAATAGTGGATTTTATGTTTTTTAAGGTAGGACAAAGTGGAGAATTTGAGCAAATTTTTGGTGAAATGGAGTGGATGGGTGATGGATGGATGATGGAAAAGTCATAGGAGGACCCTATTTATCATTTCTTAGAGTCATAATGGCCTTTTGGGTTGTTATCCTCCCTGGATCTCCCTCCTGTACAAGTCCTTCCTTTAGCATCACAGAGAGGATGTGAAATTTTAATTTCTCTATGATGGGAATGTGGAAAGAGATAGTCATATGAATGGAGAGGATGGATATGAGGTTTATGGATGGAGGGATGGATGATAGTTTGTAGGTTTTGGCTTGTAGCCATGAAATCTGCCACCGTGTACAATTCTACAAAACAAGAGAAAGGTTGGTAGACATGATATAAGCTTCTTCCTTGCTCTTCTTTTCCACTTTTTTATTTTTATTTTTTCCTGAGACACACGGGCTACCTCAGATGAGGTTTTCAACTTACATGCCTACCCTATGTGCCTCAAGGGAGGTTTTCACCTAAGGATATTTATTATTTTTTTATTTTCCTTTTTTTCTCTCTTGGGCTTCCTTAGAGAGGTTTTCAACCTTGGAGTTAGCCTCAAATGCATCATAGAGGTTTTCATCTAGGCCTTTTTTTTTTCAAATTTCTAGGAATGTCGGGGACTGGAAGTTATGAAACTCCCAATCATGTTTAATTCTTTGTTGACTTAATTGTTAAATTATTCCTTGAATAGAGGTATTCTATATAACGTCAACCTATAACCATTTACAAGTAAGGGAATTCCTTCCTCATCAATGGTTATGATATGGATAGTTCCATTTTCATGACACTTTTCTACTAGGTATGGACCCAACCATCTTGTCATTAGCTTCCCTTTAAAATATTTGAGCCTAGAATCATATAATATGGCCCAATCCCCTTCTTGAAGAGTCTTTTCCTTGATATGTTTGTCATGTCGAACCTTAATTTGCAGTTGTATGACTTAAATGTGTAGGACAGCTTGCATTTTGAACTCATTTAAGCCATTCAGTTGGAGAAACCTTTCTTGCTGTGCCATGGTGACATCTAAGTCCAACTAAACTATTATTATCAAAGTGTTATATTCAAACTCAATAGAAAAGAAAGCTTTATTACCATAAACCAAATCATATGGAGTGAATACAGTGGTGGTTTTCCAAGTGGTGTTGGAGGCCCAAGTGGCCTCTACTAGCATATATACCCAATCTTTCATGCTATTGATAAAAACCTTAGTGAGGATGCTCTCCAATGCTCTGTTTGCGACCTCTACTTTCCCATTTTCTTGAGGGTGATAGGAAGTGGATGTCTTGTGCTTGATATGGTGCTACCTCATGAGATATTCAATCAAATTGGATGTGAATTATGCTCCTTGATTAGTTAGTACCTCCCTTAGATACCAAAACTTGTAGAAGGTTTTTTCTCTTAAAAATTCTACCACTTTTTTCTTAGTTGCTACTTTGACTTCCTTTGTCTCAGCCCGCTTTGTCAAGTAATCAGTGCACACAATGATGTAATTTTTATGTCCTAATGGTGGATCAATTGGCCGAATGACATCCGTGCCTCACTTGTCAAATGGCTCTAAGGCCACTTGAGGTTACACAATTCTACAAAACAAGAGAAAGGCTGGCTGTTGGGATAGGGTCCCCAAGGTCAGTTTTGGGGCAATTTAACCAAAATTTTGTAAAATTTTGGTAAAGGATGTAAAGTCTCCATGAAATGTGGATGCAGAGTGCACAACTAGATAGGAGTCAAAGGGGCTTAGCCCCTTGTTTGGGTACATGATAGGTCAGTTTTGAGACTCACCCATAGGCTACAGGCCATGGTATTGTATTGAAAAAAGCTATATATAGTTGAGTCATAGGGAGTCTAAGAGGTAGTAGACAAGTAACTAAGTCAAGATAGAGATTTTTTGGGAAAGTGCTAAGGCAGGAAGGCTTTGCTTCCTATACTTAGGCGAAAGGGGAAGGCTCCTGCAATTGAGTGCACAGGAGGCTTTGGTAAGTCTGCAACTAAGTGCACATACCCCTGCAATTGAGTGCATAGGGTGGAGAAGTATGTAAATTGAATGTTGAAACTTAATAAAGATTGATTTTGGAGAAATACCTTTCCTTTGAGTATATTCTTAATTCTGATCAGATTATGTTGTGTTGCTTAATGATATGTTTTCCATGGAATAATGTGTAAATGTTGTGAGAATCCACTGATCTATAATATTTATGTATGAATTAAGTAATTATTTGTTTTCGTGAAGATAAGGGTTAATTTCGTTATGAATTTTGATGAATTGGATAAATATGCATGAAGGAATATCTAGGGTTATTAATTAGTGTGCAAAAGTGGACAATTTGCCTTCTTAGGGTCTATAAAGTCTTATCACAGTCTTTTGCAAAGGTCTAGAAGCCATTTCCTTAGAGTTGCAGTAGCAGGTCATAGTAGGATACAGATCTGTTTGAAGGCAAGTCTGAACGACAAAGGCTAAGACCACTTATCACATCGTCTCTAGATGTAGAAACCTAGTTCTAGCATCCCCCAATACTGCTTTGGGTGAGACTGTAGCCTGCGCTATGCAGGTTGTTTCTGAAAGGGCCAACAGTTAGGGTTTTTTTGGTTGGTGCAAACAACTCTGAACCTAGGTTAGGCCCCTTTAAGCCAACAAATGGTTTCGTTACTGGGACCGAGATCTATCTAAGAGATGTGTGACAAATCGTTTCCTATAAAGAAAGAGATTGACAATTGGATTGATCGAAACGTGCACGTGTTTGCGGCTCAAGAGAATAGGAGCCCTAAATTATCCAAGGAGCAGTGGTTACAAATATTTTTATATACAGACGAGACCGACATGTTCTTCTATTTCTTCCCTGATGAACTGCACGAGTGGTTGTCTAAATTGACTGATAGTCAAGGAACGTGGAGACTTGACGGTCCTATAGTGTGGACTCTTGAACTGGTGCGACATTTGGAGGCATCTGAAAGAAATATCGCATGGACTATGGATCGCTAGATTGATCACAATCTAGGAAGTTTCGTGACTTATTTCGTGATCGACATAAATATCAACTATAGCAAAGCGGAACAAAGGCTCTTTAATAGACCACGAGGTAAGTATCTGAAATTGTTAAAGACTGGGATTCAAATGTTGTTATGTGAAAAGAGGGTTATGCAATTACCTTGATTTTTGGGGCTACGTGAAGTGAGAGATTCATTAGAAGAAATAGAGAATCAAGCTAAAAATATAGTCTACTCATTGAACACCCTTCAAGCAACGACGAAGGGACAATGTTTACTAGCCACAAAGTGCAGTTCAATTAATTACGTAGGGTATCCTGAGGATACCTCATCCATCCACTCCACATCCTCCTCCACCTCCACCTCATACACCTATACCCTCAACCACTCCCCCCCCCCCCCCCCCCCCCCCACCTCCATTTCCACCATTCAACATGGTGAACATTATGAAGATGTCGATTTTTAAAGGAGTAGGGAGTGAAGATCCCGAGCAGTTTTGGTTTGTCACAGGAGCTGTATGGACATCACAACGGATTACCAATGATAATATCAAGAAAGCACAGATGGTTACAAACTTACAGGATTGCACATTAACATGGTACATCAATTATTGTATTTGTTTCCCTAATGCAATGTTGGGAGGGACCCAACAAGCTTTGAATAAGGAGTTCAGTAAACATAAGTCGGAGGCGCAATCAGTAATTGAGTTTAAGGAGATCCAACATAATCTAGATGAGAAACCTTGGGATTTTAATCAAAGGTTGAAATGTCTGATTAGGCAGGTCAATATGATAATTACAAATTCCCAGCATCGCAACTGGTATATAGTGTCACTCTTGTTGTGTTTGAGAGTGCCTATGTCACAACAAAAGATAGCAACACAGGTAGAAGATTTGGAAATCACGATGAGGTTGGATGCTTACCCCATACATGATACAAACCTAGGAGTGCAATAGATTCACTCATAGCTAGAGAGCCTGCACTTGGAATTGCAGAGCCTAAAGAAAGGAAAGGAGACCTAGCCAGAGGTGTGTGCTGAGGTCTGGCGTTTGAAGTGTAAGAGTCATGGACATGATAAGGACCATTGCCCAGTCTATAAGAACTATATTATTGGGGGAGGGCCTGTTCCCTTGAAACTAGAGAATAAAGTTGGGACGAGTGTGGGAGTTGTGCTATCGTGCTGATCTAGATTTAAACAGGAACGCAACAAATTAAATAGATAACCATAATCATAGACATGCAACAGAAATAATACTTCATTTCATTAATGTAAAATACTGAAATATGCTTACAAACAGACATGGAAATAAACCAGTTAGGGCAATGGTAGCTTATCTCTGAGAAGAGATGAGGTGGCTACATGCCTCTAAATTGTGTTACAATGAGGCTCGAAGGCCTATTTATTTTTGAGAAACAATGGAAATCCCTAAACATCCAAAAACCTAACCCTAGAAGATGAAACGCCAAACTATGGGCCCCATTTCGGTAAATTAGTACATCAACTTCCAGAGGTCGTAACTTTGGCATACGATCTCTGTTTGACCCGCACAATATCTAGTTAGAAAGATCTATTTGATAACTAAAACTTTGGGATGAGAAACATCGGTCCATGGACCCAAGTTGCTCCTAGTTTTCCCAAAAAACATCGTTTAGGGCCTCAAAACGGCTCCGGAAGTTCAGGACTCGAAAAACTGCTAAAAATAGTAAACTGTGCTACAATTAAGGAAACTGAAAAGCTAAAAGAAACAATGGTGGGGGTCCAAGTGGACTTGGTGAGTGGCCACCAATATCCTCAATAGGATGGATCTGAAAGTGTCTCACTGTGATATGCCACTGGATGCCCGTGTTGAGTAAGGATTGCCCCAATAGCATAGTCAGAGGCATCTGTCTCGACCTCAAATGGTTGTTGCAAGTCTGGTAATGCGAGCACTGGTACCGAGCAGAGGCGATCTTTCAACTCTGTGAATGCCTTCTGTTGAGATTTAGACCAAAAGAATTTTGCTTTCGCTCCTTCCTTGGTGACTTGACTCAAGGGCCAAGTGATATGAGAAAATCCCAACACGAACCTGCGGTAGAAGTTGGCAAGACCTAGAAAGCTGCGAAGCTCTGTCAAAGTGGTTGGAAATGACCAATCCCGAATGACTTGGATCTTGGCTGGATCCACATGCGCCCCCTGTTCATCCATAATGTATCCCAGATACTAAACCTGGGTCATGCCAAAAGTGGATTTCTCGAAATTGGCACATAACTTGTGTTGCTGTAGTGTTTGGAGAACTTGTCGGATGTGGTGGAGGTGCTCTTCCCAACTCTGGCTGAAGATCAGGATGTCATCCAAGTATACCACTACAAATGAGTTGGTGAATGGCCACAAGATTTTATCCATTAGCCTCATGAAGGTTGTAAGAGAATTCATCAATCCGTAAGGCATAACCAACCATTCAAAAAGGCCCTCATTGGCTTTGAAGGTAGTCTTCCACACATTGAAGGGTTCGATTGGTACTTGGTGATATCCTGACTTCAAATTGAATCTTGCTGAAATATTTTACCCCCTTCAGTTGGTCCAGGAGGTCATCAATCCGTGGGATCAGGTACCTATTACTGACAGTGATCTTGTTCAATGCCCGATAGTCAATACAGAGTCTCCAAGTCCCATCCTTCTTCTGTACCAACACGATCGGGCTCCCATAGGGCGATGAACTCAGACGGATGTGACGTTTCTGCAACAGCTCATGAATCTGCCTCTTGATTTCATCATTATCCATAACGGAGCACCGATATATTGGTCCATTGGGCAGTGATGCACCTAGGATCAGATCGATGGAGTGCTTGACTTGACAGTCTAGAGGAACCCCTGCGATGGAGGTGAAGATGTCCTCATACTCCTCCATGACCTTGTCTATCTATAGTTGTCGTGTGAAGGGGCTCTGTTTGGAGGTCATGGCCACTATCTTCTTCTTTCCTTGAGGGTGTATCATCAAGAAAACAAATTTCTCGGTTTTGGAAATGAGCTTACTGCATTGTTTTGTAGTAACCAAAGAGATGGCGTTAGGTGGTGCTAACTCTGGTATCCTGTACAACTTATTTCCCAAATTAACAATAATAGCACGGGGCCTTGATTCACACAACATGTTGCTTCCACAAGTATGGTTGTCCTAATAATACATCACAAACTTCAAGGGGAGCAATGTCACAAAATACCTCATCTGTGAAGGGCTTGATGTTGTATGGAAGGTGACACTGCTGGCTCACGTGAAGATCTTGTCCTTGGTGAAGCCACTCGATGGTGTATGGTTGTGGATTTGCTGTGGTTAGTAAGCCCAACTGCTTCACAACCTTTGGTGAAATGAGGTTCTTTTGGCTCCTGCTGTCGATAATGAACTGTAGTGGGGAGCCCTTTACCCACATCTGGGAGTGGAAGAGATGCTTCTCGTCCTCTGGATCTTCGGGTTCCTCCTTTTGGATCTTCGTGGTGGAAATGGTGCATTGGGCTCCACATCAATAATCTACTTCCCTTTGTCATTCCCCTTGTCAGTTTCTGACTCAGAGTTGGAACATGCATCTAATTATGAAACCTTTAGCTCGGCCACCAGTGACTGCTTGGCCCGACACTCGTGTTGTGAGTGGAGCTCTTATGGAACTCACACCACTTTCCCATGTCCTTTTTCAGCTTCACGATGCTATTCTTTGCTTCCAGCTTTGGTGGGTTGTCTTGGGCTGCCCTGCCTTGGCTTTGTCCTTTGTTATGTGGTTTGGGGGCACCTTTCCCTTGCTTCAGATTAACAGATCCAAAGTTTCACTTCTTCTGTTTAAACTTTTTCTTGACCTTGATGGCATATCGGTATGCCATGCCGAGCGAGGAGATGTTAAGGAATTCTATTTCTTCTTGGATGTACTTGTGTAGGTAGCCGTGATATTTGAGTATCAAATGCTGCTCTGAATCCTTGATACCCAACTTTGTGTGAAGGGTATGGAAAATATTGGTAAACTCTGGCATGTCTTGGTCCCTTCCCTGCCGTAGCATGGTCCACTTTATGTATTGATCCTCATAGCTTCTGAAAGGGTAGTACTGCTCCTTGATGGCATCCCGAAATGAATTCCAAGTACACAGCTGCGCCATGCGCTAGAGTGTTACAATGTGACTGCTAAAGAAGAAGAAGATCCATGGAATATCATCATTCTAGAGACATAAGGACATCGCAAAGTCTAAGGACCAAAGGTGGCGAACTCGAATATATCAAAACATTTGAAACATCGACAAGTAAACATTGGGTCTGAAGCAAAACCTAAGTTCGCAAAGATAGGTGACTATTGGGACAAAGATACAGTTGATAAGGTATTGCGCGATTATTAGGATTTATTCCCCACTAAGTTTTCAGATTTGAAAGGGATCATCAAAGATTTAGGTGTTATGAAGGTTACGTTGAAGCTGGATGTGAATCTTGTTAAGCAGAGGCCTTATCGGCTAAATCCAAAGTATAAAAAGAAGTTGTGCCAAGAACTGGATAAGATGCTGGATGCCAAAATTATTGAACCAATAGAGGAGTCCAAGAAAAGAAAAAAAGGGTGAAATTCATATATGTGTAGATCTAAGGAAACTTAATGATGCATGCGTGCATGATCTGTTTCCAACACCATTTACTGATGAAGTATTAGAGAATGTTGGCGGAAAGGAGGCTTATTCATTCACTGCTGGTTTTTCAGGATATAATCAAATAAAGATTGCACCGGAAGATCGAAGAAAAACAACCTTCGTGATAGAGTGGGGTTGCTTTCAATATACAGTAATGCCCTTCAGATTAAAGAACGCGCCTGCAATTTTTTCCTGGGTTGTGACAGCGGCATTCAAAGAATTTATTCATAAATTCCTGGAGGTGTATTTTGACGATTGGACTATGTTTGGCTTGGTGAAGCGCCATTTTTTGAGTCTGTGCCTTATGCTGGATACATGTCGAAGGTATCAGATCACGCTGAACATGAAGAAGTGCATATTCCTTGTGCCCTTTGGGATTTTTCTCGACCATGTTATATGTAAGCAGGGATTGATGGTGGACCCTACGAAGGTTACTGTAATTGTGAATTTGGAAGCTCCTAGGAATGTGAAACAATTGCACATGACGTTGGAGGGAACAGTCGGATTTGAATTCAAAGTCTCCTATAAATTGAGCATGTTGGTCTACCAAAGAACACTTTTCATTCTAAGAATTGTGTTCAAGCCCTCATGTTGTAGCTGTATAGATCGTAAGTTTTGGGAGGACTTGGTTTCTAGTCCAATGACTACCAAAAATCCCATAGAAGTTGTGAGTCTTGAAGCTACTGTCTCTAACACGATGACCCTTGAGATATCAAATATGGAAGCTATGCCCACTATGCCTATGGTGTCGAGGTTGCCTAGGCCGAAGCAATCAACTACCAAGGAGAAGCAGAAGGAACCTATGCCAGTGAGATAGTCACCGCAAAAGAATCCATAGGTTCAACAGAAGGAGAAGCAGGGTAAGAAACCAGAGAAAGTTGTGGACTTGGAGGAAGAGGAATTCCAAGGAGTGGAGGAATTGGATGCCGAGGAGGTCAAACCTATCACACGACTCCTGAAGTATATCCCTCTATAGAAAGTGATGGCTAAAGATATGAAAGACCCTGATTCGGGGATGTTTACAGTCTCGACACCCCTATTGCCAGAACAGGTGGAATTTGAAGGTACAACCTTAACGTGCATTCCAGTGCTGAAGATGGAGGATTGGGATCTCGTGAACCACGAGAGATTCCCTTATTTGGCCACTAGAAAGTATACAAAGAAGATTTATTACGATGACACCAGGGTTATGCGGTTAGAACCCATGTAATGGGTCATAGGTGTTGAGTAGGTCGGGTTGTTGCATATGCTCTGTGTGCTGAATTTTCATTGATCAATCATCAACATGGTGTGTGTGTGTGCTAGCTACTCGCGTTGGTAAATGATGGGTGCTTATGGATTAGTGAACCTATCTTGATCACAGATATGATAATTCATCAGATAACCAAGTTTGCCTACAAAGGGGCAGACCCTGCTAAGGAATTTGGAGGGAAAATAGGAGAAAAGGAGTTAGAAGATAAAATGAAGGAAGAATTTAGTCTCATAAAGAAGTCACGCAGATACTCTTTCTGCTCCATTCAGGACTAGATGGTGCAGTTTTCCACCCAAATACTTGCACGAAAATTATGAGGAAATGCCACGCGGACGAAGTTTTGACACTTGTAGTATCATTGGCCGCCCAGTGCACAAAAGGAGTACAATATAATTGGGAAAAGTATTTGTGCAAGGAGTTCCTCGCGAACTGTTGTGAAACTCAAGAGGACAGTAAGCCGTTCCATTATGCATGGCTACTATTGTCTATTGTTTTAGTAGCATGGAGATTATAGGAGAACAGTCAGTTTCTCCTGCAACCATAAGATTTCCTAAAGGCAATGAATTTCATTTTGCTGTGGGAAACAAAGGATCCGGAGAGGATCAAGGAGTCGAAGCTTTTATGGATCTTAATGGAGATGGACCTTAGGATAGTCATCAATCAGCAGCCACGACTATCCACAAATTTGTACGAGTAATTAAGGACCTTTGCGGAGTTCAAGGCCAATTTCCACAATGTATCAATTAGGGCACGAAAGGACCCTAAGCTTACATGGCACAAGATTCCATAATTAGTCTCAGTGATGGATGTATAGAAGATCGTGTGAAGTTGGCCAGTGGAGTGGCGCTAACCCACAGACCTTAATGTAGGTACTAGCAAGGGTGCTAAGAGCTCTGCTACACAGTCAACTGTTACATAGAAGCGTAAAGAGGCAACACAGAAGGTATTGTGAGCTCTGACTGAGCAATAGAAGAAAGAAGCTTCTGACAAGGAAACTGCAGAAAAAGAACGCGTTGCAAAGGAGCGTACTAAGGCAGAGTGCACTAGTACAAAGGAAGTCAAAGAATTAGCTTCAAAACATACAAATGAGCAGGAACTATTAAGACATGGAAAAGGTGGTGGAGAGGAGTAGAGAACTCCCTTCACATTGAAGAAGCACAAAAAGGAGACAATTGTTGGGCCATGAAAGAAACATAAATCAAACAAGCAGATGCGCATCGACTCGATGGTCCTCATAGAAGGGGATCTCGATGAGATCGGTGACAAGGTCAGAGACACAATGACAGAGTTGTGGCAATAGCATCCAGAAGGATCTACATAAGTTGTAGATCCAGACCGACAGGATTCAAGTTAGCATTGGGCAAGTGAGCAGGGTGCAAGAAAGCTTGATGCAAGGATGAAGGATAGTAGCAGAGATGGAATAGACTCTGGACCTCAGAGTCATACCTTTACCTAAAGGATCTGTCCATGTAGAATCAAATGAGGACCGCACTATATTAAGTATTGTTAAGGACATGGGAGTAAATTTTGCCGCGTTACTACTTTAGACCCTCCATGCGCTGCATTAGGGGGTTTCAAACGGGCTAAGGATCAGAGAGTAGCACACCCTTGTAGTCATTAGTGAGTTCAAAGTCAACAATGAGCATATGTTCATGGAGAAAGCTTAGGCACTGAAAGAAAAGGAGCTGCAGACACAAATTCAGAGCTCGGAGACAACAATAGAGTGAGCATGCAAGACAATTCTTGAGTTGAACATCCTGGAGGATGTCGTAGCTACAAAAAGAGTCAGAAAATTGGATGCTATGGTGCATGCATCTAAGGACGAGATAGGTAGAGTAACATTTGATTTTCAGATGAAGATCTTAGAGTTGCAGCTGAAGTTGTATCCAAACACTCTGCCAGAGGTCCAGGAGCAACGTAGAGCAACTATTAGGGAAAACATGGGCGCTCTCGATGTATAAGTCACAGGCTGCCAATTGATATTCAAATATTCTATGGAGATATGGAAAAATCTACAAGAGGACCCAAACCTATAGAAGCTTAACACAGATATCTAGGAGATGCAACGCAAGTTTTATGAAGTTAGAGTGACTGAGCGCACTTTGGCACCAGTCCAACACCTTGCATGATTGCAAGAAGGTAAGCATCTGTAATCACAAATTGAAGAGTTATAGATGAAAGAGGCCCTTCTCAAGGGAAAAATACAACAATGGATAGAGGAATACTTTTAGCTTACTCTATCACTTCAAGATAAGTTAAATACATTTCAGCAGATGCAGAGAATGATGTGCCTTGTGGTGGAAGGTTCGACGATAGAGAAATTGGTTGAGGAAGTGCAGCAGGATGTGGTGCAGAGTTTTGCTGATGTAGCAACATTACAGGTTGAGTTCAATAAACTTTGCAATAGAATCGAGGTGCCAGATGAGTGACTCAAGGGCGAGTCACCATATTTGTGTTGGGGGCCTATTAGGATAGGGTCCCTAGGGTCAGTTTTGGGGCAGTTTAACCAAAATTTTGTAAAAGTTTTGTAAAAGATGTAAAGTCTCCGTGAAATGTGGATGTGGAGCGCACAACTAGATAGGAGTCAAATGGGCTTTAGCCCTTTGTTTGGGTAAGTGATAGGCCATTTTTGAGACTCACCTATAGGTCACAGGCCATGGTAGTGTATTGAAAAAAGCTACATATAGTTGAGTCATAGCGAGTCTAAGAGGTAGTAGACAAGTAATTAATTCAAGATAGAGATTGTTTGGGAAAGTACTAAGGAAGGAAGGTTGTGCTTTCCATACTTAGGCGAAAAGGGAAGGCTCCTGCAGCTAAGTGCGTAGGAGGCCTTCGTAAGTCCACAACTGAGTGCGTGGACCCCCGCAACTAAGTGTGTAGGGTGGAGAAGTCTATAAACTAAAACGTTGAAACTTAATAAAGACCGATTTTGGAGAAATACCTTGCCTTTGAGTATTATTCTTAATTTTGTTCATGTTATGTTTTGTCACTTAATGATATGTTTTCAGTTTAATAATATATAAATACTACGTGAATCCACTGAATCTATAATATTTATGCATGACTTAAGTAATTATCTATTTTCGCGAAGATAAGGATTAATTTTGTTATGAATTCTAATGAATTGGATAAATCTACACGAAGGTAGATTTAGGGTTATTAATTAGTGTGTGAAAGTGGAAAGTTTTTCTCCTAAGGGTCTACAAAGTCTGATCGCAGACCTTCGTGAAGGTCTGGAAGCCATTTCCTTATAGTTATAGTAGCAGGTCATAGCAGGATATAGATCTGCGTGAAGGTAGATTTGAACGACAAAGGCTTAAGATCACTTATCACATCATCTCGGGATGTAGAAACTTGGTTCTAGCATACCCCAATACTGCTTTGGGTGAGACTGCAGCCTATGTTATGCAGGTTGTTTATGAAAGGGCCATAATTTAGGGTTTTGTTGGTTGGTGTGAATAAATTTGAACATGGTTCAGTTCCCCTTAAGCCATCTACTCGTGCTGGTGCATGATGGGTGTTTATGGCTCAATGAACCCATCCTGATCACATATATGCTAATTCATCGGATAACCAAGTTTCCCTACAAAGGGGAGGACCTTGCCAAGGAGTTTGGAGGGAAAAGAGGAGGAAAGGAGTTAGAAGATAAAATGAAGGAAGAATTTAGTCTCTTAAAGAAGTCGCACGGATACTCTTTCTGCTCCATTCAAGACCAAATGGTGTAGTTCGCCACCCAAATACTTACAGGAAAATTAGGAGGAAATGCCGTGCAGACGAAGTTCCAATGCTTGTAGTACCATTGGCCACCCAATGCACAAAAGGAGTACAATATAACTGGGTGATGTATTTGTGCAAGGAGTTCCTCGCGAACTATTGCGAAACTTAGGAGGACAATAAGTTGTTCCATTATGTGTGGCTATGGTTGTCTATTGTTTTAGTAGCATGGAGATTACCAGAGGACAATCAATTTACCCAGCAGCCAGAAGATTTACTAGAGGCAATGAAGTTCACTTCACTATGGGCAACAAAGGATCTGGAAAGGATCAAGGAGTCGAATATTTTATGGATCTTAATGGAGATGGACCTTAGGATAGTCATCAATCATCGGCCACGACTATCCCCAAATTTGTATGGGTAATTAAAGACCTTCATGGAGTTCAAGGCTGATTTACACATTGTATCAATTAGGATGCGAAAGGACCCTAAGCTTACATGGCACAAGATGCCATACTTTGTCTCAATGACGGATGTACATAATATCGTGTGGATTTGGCTAGCAGAGTGTCACGAACCCATAGACCTTGATGCAGGTACCAGTAAGGGTGTTGAGAGCTCTGTTGTGTAGTTGACCACTGTGTAGAAGCATAAAGAGGCAACACAGAAGGTAGCGTGAGCTCTGGTTGAGCAAAAGAAAAAAGAAGCTGCTGAAAAGGCACCTGTAGAAAAGGAACA
Source organism: Pinus tabuliformis (assembly GCA_031772625.1). Lineage (NCBI taxonomy): Eukaryota > Viridiplantae > Streptophyta > Pinopsida > Pinales > Pinaceae > Pinus > Pinus tabuliformis. The sequence continues at coordinate 391,992,310 of CM062806.1, read as the reverse complement.
CACTATGAAGGAGCGTGCTAAGGTGGAGCGCACTAGTATAGAGGAAGTTGAACAATCGTCTTTGCAACATACAAATAAGAAGGAACTATCAGGATAGGGCAAAGGCGGTGGGGAGGAGTAGAGCACTCCATTCACATTGAACAAGCATGGAAAGGAGACAACTGTTGAGCCATGAAAGAAACATAAATTAGACAAGCAGACGTGCATCGACCCGATGGTCCTCATAGAAGGGGGTCTCGATGAGATTGGCGACAAGGTCAGAGAAACAATTAGAGAGTTGTGGCAACAATTTGAACAACAATATATACAGATGGTAGGTAGCATCCAGAAGGATCTATGCGAGCTGCAAATCCAGACCGACAGGATTTAAGCCAGCGTTGGGAAAGCAAGCATGGTGCAAGCGAGCCTGGTGCAAGGAACCGACTCTGGACCTCAGAGTCATACATTTACCAAAAGGATCTGTCCGTGCGGAATCAGATGAGGACCGCGTTGTATTAAGAATTGTTAAGGACATGGGGGTAAACTTGGCGCCGCTACCACTTCAAACCCTCCATGCGCTGCATCAGGGGTTTTCAGACGAGCTAAGGATCAGAGAGTAGCACGCCCTTGCAGTCATCAGTGAGTTCAAAGTCAACAATGATAAGATGTTTGTGGAGAAAGCTTAGGTGTTGAAATAAAAGGAGGAGTTACAGACATAAAGTCAGAGCCCGGAGACAACAATAAAGTGGGCATGCAAGACAGTTCGTGAGTTGAACATCCCAGAGGATGCCACAACTACAAAAGAAGTCAGAAAATTGGATGCTATGGTCCATGTGTCAAAGGATGAGATAGGTAGAGTAACATTTGATTTTTAGATGAAGATCTCAAAGTTGAAGCTGAAGTTGTATCCAACAACTCTGCAAAAGATCTCGGAGCAATGTGAAGCAGCTATTAGGGAAAACATAGGCACTCTCAGCGCAGTAGTCATAGGCTGCCAATTGATTTTTGAACATGCCATGGAGATATGGACAAATTTGCAGGAGGACCCAAACCTATAGAAGCTTAACACGAATATTCAGGAGATGTAGTGCATGTTTGATGAAGTTAGAGCCACTGTGTGCTCTTTGGCACCAGTCCAATGCCTTTTGCGATTGCAGGAAGGTAAGAAGATGTAATCACAGATTGAAGTGTTATAGAGGAAAGAGGCCCTTCTTAAGGCAAAAATACAAACATGTATAGAGGAAGCCTATAAGCTTACTCTGTCACTTTAGGATAAGTTAAAGACACTACAGTAGACGTAGAGAATGATGTGCCTCGTAGAGGAAGGCTCGATGATAGAGAAATTGGTCGAGGAAGTGTAGTAGGATGTGGTATAGAGTTTTTCTGATGTAGCAACATTGCAGGTCAAGTTTAGTAACCTTCGCAATAAGATCGAGGTGTCAGCTGAGTGACTCGAGGGTGAGTCACCATGTTTGTGTTGGGGAATTGTTGGGATAGGGTCCCTAGGGTTAGTATTGGGGCAGTTTAACCAAAATTTTGTAAAATTTTTGTAAAGCATGTAAAGTCTCCGCAAAATGTGGATGCGGAGTGCACAACTAGATAGGTGTCAAAGGGGATTTAGCCCTTTGTTTGGGTAAGTAATAGGTCAGTTTTGAGACTCACCGATAGGCTGCAGGCCATGGTATTATATTGAAAAAAGCTATATATAGTTGATTCATAGCGAGTCTAAGAGGTAGTAGAGAAGTAATTAAGTCAAGATAGAGATAGTTTGGGAAAGAACTAAGGTAGGAAGGCTCTGCTTCCTATACTTAGGCGAAAGGGTAAGGCTCCCACAGCTGAGTGCGCAGGAGGCCTTGGTAAGTCTGCAATTGAGTGCGTGGACCCCTGCAGCTGAGTGCATAGGGTGGAAAATTCTGTAAACTGAATGCTAAAACTTAATAAAGATTTATTTTGGAGAAATACCTTGCCTTTGAGTATTATTCTTAATTATGTTCATGTTATGTTCTATTGTTTAATGATATGTTTTTTGTGTAATAATATCTAAATGCTGTGCAGATCCACCGAATCTATAATATTTATGCATGACTTAAGTAATTATCTATTTTCATAAAGAAAAGGGTTAATTATGTTATGAATTCTAATGAATTGGATAAATCTGCATGAAGGTAGATCTAGGGTTATTAATTAGTGCATGAAAGTGGAAAATTTTCCTCTTAAGGGTCTATAAAATCTGATCGTAGACCTTCACAAAGGTCTAGAAGCAATTTCCTTAGAGTTACAGTAGTAGGTCATAGCAGGATATAGGTCTACGCGAAGGCAGATCTGAATGACAAAGGCTTAATACCACTTATCACATCGTCTCGGGATGCAGAAACCTGGTTCTAGCATCCCCCAACACTGCTTCAGGTGAGAATGCAGCCTGTGCTATGCATGTTGTTGCCGAAAGGGACAATAGTTAGGGTTTTTTTGGTTGGTATGCACAAATCTGAACTTGGGTCAGGTCTCCTTAAGCCAACATTGGCAGACATGATATAAGCTTCTTCCTTGTTCTTCTTTTCCTCTCTTTTTTTTTTTATTTTTTTATTTTTCCTTGTGACACACAGACTACCTTAGAGGAGGTTTTCAACTTGCATGCCCACCCTAGTTGCCTCAAGGGATGTTTTCAACTTGGGAGTTGGCCTCAGATGCCTCATAGAGGTTTTCATCTAGGCTTTTTTTTTTTTAATTTATAGGAAAGATGTGGACTGGAAGCTATGAAACTCCCAATCACGTTTAATTCTTTGCTGAATGAATTGATAAATTCTTCCTTGGATAGAGGTATTCTATATATCTTCAACCTGTAATGATTTACAAGTAAGGGAATGCCTTACTCATCAATGGTTATGATATGGATAGTTCCATTTTCATGACACTTTTTTACTAGGTATGTACCCAACCATCTTGTCATTCATTTTCCTTTAAAATATTTGAACCTAGAATCATATAAAATGGCCCAACCCCCTACTTCCTTGCGCAATTCTTGAGAGAATTAGCCCATATTTAATTAGGAAATTCCCTCACCATAACTGCGCAATCCATCATAGTCCTTCTACTGATTGCATGCACCATCTATATAACTCATAAAATTATACAACTAATAGTACACTGTCCTTGAACTCTAATATCAACTGTGTCTTCCTCTAAACTGACATGCATGAGTTATTTATGAGTGAATCTTCAGTTAACTCATGGAGCAGTGAAGCTGCACTGAAGCTGCTCCCCACTACTAGACCTCCTACTAGTTCCTCCAACTATTTGAACTATTTTAATTGACTTTAACTCAGTTAGACTGAGTTAATTCATTACAAATCAAAAGACTTAAATGAATTTAACTCAGTTAGGGTTAATTTACTTGTATTTCCCTGTGTGTTAATGAAATTTTGTCCATATTATGAGGATCTACGATTATGCTCATTTTCTTGTGGGAATAGTTCAGTTTAAGACTAGAATTTAATGAAGGAACCTTTGAACTAAAACCTCTACTCAGTAAAAGTGTAGACCTGGTTAATATCATGACATCATATAGGAAAGAAGGGATGCTTTATGTTTAGAGTAGATGATCATTTTCACATGAAGAAGCTTTCTATTGTAGTAGAGATTTCCTTTGGCTTTTGAAGTACTTTTCACTTTCGAATGAATGATTAGATAAGGAGTATTTTTTATTATATGCAATTATTTCTCTTGTCTAGTTTTCCTTGCAAGTTAATTTCTAGTTAGCACACTTTATATTTCATGCAAGTGTTTTGGAAGCTCAATACAAGAATATTGATCTCTTAGTATAGGAATCTATGTTTCGATACAGGAATTGATACCCTGGTGCAGGAACAGAGTACCCTGGTATAGGAACCATCTCTAGGGTTTCTGCATAAGATTTCATCCCTCCTTGATGTAAATATGGTGGGTACAAACTGTTATCTCAAAATCAGGCCCTGGAAGGCTGCTGACCAGGAAGACTTCAAGTAACTATTTCAGACCTACTTTAGGTTGAGGCTTAGCCTCCTCAACCTGAGAGGGCTCTCTCTAAATGGGTTAATGATTTTTACTTAAGATAAGATGGCTAACTCTTTGTGATATATCTGTGATAAATATGGATGCTGGAAAAACATTAAACAAGTTTCCATTGGGCCTATGGAGTCAACAACACCTCAGTAAACAATGATATTGCCTTTACATAGAAGTTAGGGCACTTAGCATTTGAATATTCAGAACACAACTCATATGGAACCACAGCTCATAAATGCATACAGGAAATCAGAGCACAGTCAGTGAATTCTGAGTGATTATACATCTATGCAACTGTAAAAGACATTAAGGAAAGGATAAAATCACACATTCTGAACATAGAAATCCTTCATGAATCCTGAGAAGTAAAGCAGCCAAATTATATTACTGAACTCTGTCTTTACATAAGCCAAAACAATGCTTTGTTCATCAAATTTCCAACCCTCATTCCATTGTTGTTTCAGCTATATATAGAATTCTTATTCTAACTGATCGAGATTCCTCCTCCAGCATGAGGGGAATTCGATAACTATCTCTAATGACACCTATCAACCATTTAACTAACTAATAAATACAATAAAGTGCTGACTGGAGCTTTTTAAGAGTTCTAAATCAACTATGACTGTAATTCCATATTACATGCATGATGGTTTCTCCTCGTTCTTTGACATCTGGTTCTCTTTCAGTTTGGCTGAGATGAGTGTTTAATACTCCATGTTGACCTTGGATGCTTGGATGCTGAATCTTCTTAACTGCCCATAAATATTAGGAGACTATGCTTGCTTCTCTGCTTCAGTTTTCCCCAAAATATTCGAATGCACAGAAACATACTCTTTATCCTTTAATAACCCAAAATAGAGCAGACTGCCACGTCCTTGATGTGCTGTCCACCGTTTCATGTGTGAAGACAACACCTTTCAAAAAGATTTGTTGATTTGTCCATCATAATTGATTGGCTCAATTGTAACATGCAGCTACAGCAGTTTCGTAGCGCGCTACGAAACTGCTGTGTAATTTCAAAAACACAGTCTTAGACTCTACTCTGTTTGTATACCTTATCTTCGATTTCATTGCCTGAAAAAAGGAGCACCAGATTTGTCTTGTATTTTAATATCTGAATCAGAAGTGAGATAGTTACCATTGCCAAAAACCTGTTCAAGTATGCCAAAAAACTCCTGCTGATTTTTTATTTATGAAATTTCCACAAAGATCCACCTCTGACTTATCCTTCAAACTATTCTGAAGCATCATCTTGCCCATATTTTCATCATTTCTAACACCAATGTCTAAAGCAAATTTCTCTGTCAACTGTCCAATTCGAAAATTCTTCCCCTCAGGCTTTTCTGCATTATTAAATTGCCTTCCCTTTTCATTTTCTATCAATAATTCCTCTGGCCCAATAACGTTAATGCTACTCACTGGACTTTGATCATATACTGGAGGACCAGTGGAGTTTAGGTTATTGCTTCTTGGATGTGAAGAAGATAAAGCAGATGATAAGACTTGAAGTGATGTTGAAAGAGTAAGGCTATCGGGTAAGAAGAGCTTTGATGTGGTTCTAGGATGAGAACAAGCATTGTTAGACATAGTCTCATTCTTTTCCAAATTAACAAATGGATCAAGAGCCTGTTCCGTAAGGATTCTGGACTGCCTTATTCTCTGCAACCGTAATTGAGCAAGTTGAGTATACTACATAACCTCCTGATTTTGAGCCTGCATCCGCCATGTCAATTGCTGCAAGAAGTAATTGCTTTTGCGGAAAAGCACATTTTGGCACCAGATCCAAAGCATACACCAGTTCCATAGAAACTTCAGCGGAGCCATTAGATTGAAATCACACCACTCCTGAAGGAAGCCGCAACACAAGTTGCCCTCCTACAACATTTTGAACATATTAGTAGCAAAAGTCTGCCAAAATAAAAGTCTGAACAATCTCTGAGAAAGTACCATGAACGGCCACAAGCCATGGCCCAATGCAAAAGAAGTAGCCACGACTATCCAAAACCTAGAGTACCCAATGTTCACAGCTGAAAAACCTTGCAATACCCAATGCAAACACATAATGGGCTATGAATGGTTCAACTATCTTTGTATTTTGCATCACGCGAAGCTGGGGTAAAACTGCAACAGCTTCAAGGTAAACACAAAAGGCCCAAAGTATCCTGTTTACAATATTATGGGATGTTGATGGATGGATAAAAAGGGCAAGTACTGCACATGGAATCACCACATAATATATCGGAAAATTATCCAAATCTTCATCATGTGTTGCCTTCAACTTGAAACGTATCCTGTAAATCACCCACAAAGTGGTGACTAATGTTGCACAATCAAGCACTGTGTGTATATCATATTCTATAACAAAACTACAGTACACCCTCACTGCTAAGAATATAACAGTAAGCTCCTGAGATTTAAGTGATAAGCCTGCACAGTTCTGTTCCTTGAAGAGCTTGTAGATGAAGACAGAGATGCCCACAGCATGTGTTGCTTTGGCAACAACGAAGAGATTATCATGGTTGTGAACCACGAATCTGAGAGCGACAAGAGCTGTGATGTCACTTACTACCGCAAGAAACGCCTTTTGAATCCATTTCTCACAATGAATGTGCCAAGCTCATTATCTAGTGTCCATATGCTGAACCCTGTAGGAATTTACAGGGTAAGTTCCACAGAAAGAATACCAAAAGGACACCGCTCACAACTAGATCTCAAATCAATACACCAGTATTTTTGACGTGGTTAAAACCCTCAGAGTGCAAGGAGGGAAACAATCCACGGCCTGTCCCAACGTGGGTACTACAGGTATTTTATTAATCAAAGAATGAAAATTTACATAAGCTTCTCTCATGCACGGATTACCCGAACAATGACCCTCCATGCGCTTTAAATAGAACTCATGGACCAATCAGGTGTCAAGCCACGGATCAAGTGTCGGTAATACCGAGGTGAGAGTGAACCGTCGGATCACTACATATCGTGACCGTCGGATTGTAAGTTACAAAATGTACAACGGTAAAGAAACACACTTTACCTAACTCTAACCTAACTCTATACTAGACCAAGTTGAACTTAACTATATCCTATGTGTCGGAATATCCTAACATCCCCCCTTAAGAACAACTTGGGATAGGATTGAAGGATTTACAAATATGACACAATAGGAGAAGGAAGGAGGCACTAGAGCCTATCCCCCCTTAGTGACAACTTCCTGAACTCCAAGCATATATCGAAGTTTAGTGAACTTCGCCTCTGTGAGAGCCTTTGTGAAGATGTCTGCAACCTGATCATCTGTTGGACAATATTGCACTTCAAGAACATGGTCATGAATGAGCTTTCTGATGAAGTGCATGTGTAGTTCAATGTGTTTGCTGCGCTGATGCTGGACTGGATCTTTGCATAGCTGAATGGCACTTTGATTATCACACCAAAGTGTGGTTGGATGCTGCTGCTCAAAGCCAAACTCTGATAGGATCTGACGAAGCCACAAGGCTTCCTTACTAGCTTCCACGGCACCACGATACTCTGCTTCTGCTGACGAAAGAGAAATGGCAGCCTGTTTCTTACAAGCCCATGTAATAGGTCCTGAACCAAGAGTGAAGACATAACCGGCAGTAGACTTCCGATCATCAGGGTCACCAGCCCAATCAGAATCAGTGAAACCAACTAACAGAGGAGCTGCTTTGGCACTGTAATGAATCCCAAACTGTACTGTACCTCGAACATAACGAAGTATTCTTTTAGCTGCTTTCCAATGACTTTCACGGGGGTTTTGCATAAAACGAGCAACAAGGCCAACAACAAAGGAAAGATCAGGACGAGTATGGGTTAAATACAAGAGTTTTCCGACAAGTTGACGGTATAAGGTAGCATCAACTTCAGGAGAAGTACAAGAGACTGAAAGTTTGACTCCAGACTGAAAGGGAGAAGGGGCTGGCTTACAGTCTTCCATGTGAAAATGACGAAGAATATCACAAGCATACTTGGACTGGGAAAGGAAAATACCCTCTTGGGATTGCAAGACTTGAAGACCGAGAAAATAGTGTAAGTGTCCTAAGTCTGTCATTTCAAATTTCTTTTTAAGGCTGGACTTCACATGGTTTATAAGGTTGGGATCACTACCAGTAAGAATAAGATCATCAACATAAAGAACAAGGATGATAAGAGAGTTGCCCACTTTCTTGGTGTAGACAGTATTGTCAGAATGACACCTAGAAAAGCCAGATTCTAAAAGAAAGCTATCCATTTTGGCATACCAAGCCCGAGGAGCTTGCTTGAGGCCATAAAGGGATTTCTTAAGTCGACAAACAAGGCTGGAGTCTGTTTGTATGAAGCCAATGGGTTGTTCCATATAGATTTCTTCCTGCAAGTCCCCATGCAAGAAGGCAGATTTAACATCCATCTGATGGACTTCCCATTTTAAAGAGGCAGCAAGGGAAAGAACAAGGCGGATAGAGTTCATTTTGGCAACAGGGGAGAAGGTTTCAGTGTAGTCAATGCCTTCAACCTGTGAAAAGCCCTTAGCAACGAGACGAGCTTTATGTTTATCAACTTTCCCATCTGGTCCATACTTGGTTCTGTAAACCCATTTACATCTAACAAGTTTGCGTCCCTTTGGTAGAGGAACAAGATCCCATGTATCATTTGTCATCAATGAATGATATTCTTCATTCATAGCTGCTTCCCAATGTGGATGGCCTGAAGCTTCTGCAAAAGTGTCAGGATCATGATTTACTGGAGCTTGAGCCAGTAAAGAAGAGGCTCTTTCAAACTGAGAACGTGTACGTCGCTGATCTGTAGGATCACCGGCAAGATCACCTGCTGCATCCCGAGTAGCACGGACCCATCTTGGAAGTTGAGGATCCTGAGAAGGTGGGGGAGGATTATCATCCTCGCTTTCATCATCTGAAGAAGAAATGTTTTCAAAAATAGAAGAGATAGGAAGAGGTGGCACATCCGCCGGACTAGGCTCGCAGGCCGATTTATTTTCATCAAATTTTACATCTCTTCTAATGATAACATTTTTGGACTTAAATGGAATAAGTCTATAACCTTTTACATCTTCAGAATATCCAACAAAAGTACATTTCTCACTCTTAGGTTCTAAAGCTTTATGCTTTTCATCTGGAATATGGGCCCATGCTTCACTTCCAAACACACGAAAGTGACTTACATCTGGTTTAATGGAACTCCAAGCTTCTTCTGGAGTGATATTCTCTAGAACCTTAGTAGGAGTGCGATTGATTATATAATTTGCACAATTAATTGCTTCGGCCCAAAAACTAAGACTGAGTCCTTTAGATTGCAGCATACAATTAGCCATTTCCTTTAAGGTGCGATTTTTCCTTTCAGCTACACCATTTTGTTGTGGAGTGTATGGAACAGTATGTTGCATTTGAATTCCATTTTCGGTGCAAAAGTTGATGAATGTGTTTTTAACATATTCTCCACCATTATCAGTTCTTAGCTTAAGAATTTGATGTCCAGATTGTTTTTCAACAAAGGCTTTGAAGGCCAAAAAAGTGTTAAATACTTCGCTCTTGAGTTTTAAGAAGTATACCCAAGTGCGTCTGGAGAAATCATCAATGAAAGTTAAGAAGTACTTGCAGCCAGAGAATGAAGCAACAGGAAGAGGACCACATAAATCACTGTGCACAAGCTGTAAAGGGGCTGAGGCGTGCCAAGAGGCACGTTTGTCAAAACTGTCCCGATGATGTTTTCCGAGTACACATCCGGAACAAACACCATCTCTGCAAGATACCATAGGAAGACCTGTCACCATATTTTCTTTACATAGATGCTGAAGGGAGCGATAGTTTAAGTGACCAAATCGCTCATGCCAAAGTTTGCTCACTTCATCATTATGAGCAACAAATACTGAGGGAAGATTGGATGACCCAAAGTTGTGAAACTTATACAACCTTTTGGAATCATCAGCAAGACCAGTAGCTAGAATCTGTTTAGGATCTTTTAGATCCTTGATTACAACATCATGAGGTGAAAATTCAACAATTTTACCTTCACCTGAATGAGTTATCTGATAGACAGATAGAAGGTTGCAGGATAAGGTTGGAACACATAATACATCATTAAACTGACCATTGTCTAGATGAACAGTTCCAGTCCCTACAACATTAAGAGATCTATCATCACCAATATATATATTTTTGGTGTTACAATCATTTAAAGAAGAAAACATGGCTTGGTTTTTGGCCATGTGACAAGAGGCTCCAGAATCAATGAGCCACTCATGAGAATGAGAAGAAGAAGAAGATACATTTAATGCATAACCAGACTGAGATGATTGACAATGACATGCAGAAAGTGCCATTCCGGAAGTTGAAGTTGAAGTAGGCTCCACATGGATGTTATGTTTCTTCATTGCGGCTTCCAAGGCTTCCATCTTCTTAAAGCATTTAGATTCTAAGTGGCCATCTCGATTACAAAAGTTACAATGTCTATCAGTCTTCTTCCATTTGTTTTTATTGGTCTTATCATTTTGCTGAAATGATCTTTCATTTTGAGGCTGAGATGGTTTAGGACCATTCTTTTGAGGATATGACTTCTTAGGATTCTTTGAATTTGGTTGCTGCTGGGCGGCTAACGCTTTCGTGGAAGAGTTTCCAAGATTAAGAAGACCAAGGTGTAAGAGTTTTTCTTGTTCTCTTATTAAGGAATCACAAAAGGAGTCAAAGGAAGGGGCCTTGTAGTCTTGTCCTTGACAAATGAAAGCTTCCCTTGTAGAATGGAAAGTGGAAACAAATACAGAGTAGGCTGGTCCCAACTTAGTAAGGATGGAATAAATAAGGTTACCATCTTCTTTCTTAACTTTAACACCTTCCAAGAGATATCTAAGGGTCTTGAATTTGGACAAGAAATCTTCAATGCAAGAAAAATTATTAGGATCCAAAGTAAGCAGCTCATTTTCAAGTTGATGGGCTCTAATTTCATTTTTAATCCCAAAAACTTTAGCAAGTTTTTCTAATGCTTCATGAGGAGTCTCAAGTCCTGCAATGTGGAATCTAAGATCAGGAGAAATAGACATCCCTATCAAACCACGTGCTTGATCTTGTCTATTTTCCCATTTTGCCGCCTTGTCTTCATCTTTTGGTTTCTTCTCTTGGTCTGTGGCTATTCTGAAGAGACCTTTACTTCTAAGTAAATCTTCCATGTAGGCTACCCATTGGAAGTAGTTAGTGCTGTCAAGAATGACTTGGCATGGACTTTCCATTTTTTTTAAAAAAAACTGAAGCTGAAGATGCTGAAAGTAAGTGTTCCAATGGATAGATCTCGAAAAAATAGGCGGTTTTAAAAAAAACGGCTCTGAAAAAGGCTTCCGGATGAAGAAGTTATGGCTTTTTGAAAAAAAATTGTTGACGTTGCCGGCAAAGTGCGCGAATGTGCGGGAATGAAAAAATCCGCCCCCACAAAATGGAGACTTGAACCCAAGACCTCTACTCTCTTAAAATAGCTTTGAACCAATTGATCTATACAAAAAATTTGAGAGAGAGAGAGAGAGAGAGAGAGAGAGGGGGGGGGGCCTTGGTTTGCGTGCTTGCCTTGAGAAAGCTCTTTTTCCCTACAAAACACAAAACACAAAACCCAACACGAACATGCAAAGAAAAACGAACCTTGCGGCTCGAAGTTAGCTTTAGCCAAAAAACTAGAAATTTTAAAAAAATCTCAAAGTTAGCTTTAGCCGAAAAACTAAATATTTTTCTCAATGTTTTTGATTTTCCGAGATCACACTAAGGTGCAGGGAAAAGAGCATACGCATGAGAAAAATCCTTCCTTTCTGTTTCTGATTTGCCCAGATCGCACAGAGTCGCAGGGCAAAGAGCATACGCAAAAATGAAAGGTATAGATCCGGTTAAAAAAAAAGGCTAAATAAACTGAGACCGAAATAAGCAGAGAGAAAATAACAGTAAACTGCAAAAAAAACACTGTATACCTCCCGATTTGAAAAATGACGCAACTAGGGCTACCGGAAACCTTTTCGCGTGAAACGAAAGGGGTTCCTCACTGGAACAGATGCTCTGAATGCAACAAAGCAGTCCTCTCGGCCCGAAAGCAGTCAGAAACAGCAGATCTAGGAAACGACAGCCGCATGCAGTTCTACCGGCTTCAGATTTGGATCACCAACGGACGCGGCCCTCAAATAGCTCTGATACCATGTAGGAATTTACAGGGTAAGTTCCACAGAAAGAATACCAAAAGGACACCGCTCACAACCAGATCTCAAATCAATACACCAGTATTTTTGACGTGGTTAAAACCCTCAGAGTGCGAGGAGGGAAACAGTCCACGACCTGTCCCAACGTGGGTACTACAGGCATTTTATTAATCAAAGAATGAAATTTACATAAGCTTCTCTCATGCACGGATTACCCGAACAATGACCCTCCATGCGCTTTAAATAGAACTCATGGACCAATCGAGTGTCAAGCCACGGATCAAGTGTCGGTAATACCGAGGTGAGAGTGAACCGTCGGATCACTACATATCGTGACCGTCAGATTGTAAGTTACAAAATGTACAACGGTAAAGAAACACACTTTACCTAACTCTAACCTAACTCTATACTAGACCAAGTTGAACTTAACTATATCCTATGTCTCGGAATATCCTAACAAAGCCTTCTCTCGTATGTTTAATTTCAGTTGTGTCCCAAATGCTGTTATCAGGAAACTGACCTCCACTTACCAAATCACTACGAACACATCATAATAAAGTAGTTTCCTCAGGTTTCATTGTACTCTTACTTGCAATACAACCTAGCGAAACATATCCTGGAGGTGCCTGGGGAAACCAGAAGGATACACTATCCATGCCTCTCCGTTTGTCTATATGCCCTACTTGTCTTAAATCCAGTGGAGATCTCAAAGTTGTCCCATCAATGAGATCACGAAGCACCAGAACCATATTCGGAGGCTCATATCCTGGAACTACAATATCACCGACATAAAAGCATCCAGGTGGAAGAATAGGATGCCAAATAGAGACCTTTCTCTTTGCACTGTTTCCTCTGTTCCACCACACTAACTCAAACTCTGCTACATTTTGATATCTCTGACTAGATAATATGAGTTCCGGGCATTCCTCAACAGAATCACACTGATCCTTACAAACCTCATGCCAATCAACATTATATTCAACATCTTGTACACTGGATTTAAGATATACGAGCTGTTCGTTGAACTGAAGTTTCTCCATTTCCGGCTTTCTTAAAACCTTGAGGGCATGAACATAGGCCTCGTAATAGGCGCTTGTAGATTCGAATATGCAATACTCTGCTCCATTCTGGAGCTCAATTAGCTCATGCCCATCCACTGGAAATACAGAGCAAGGATTTGTTCATCAGAAGTTTTGAATTCTCCCAATCGACTTGGACATCACTTTCGACATCAAAGGAAACACCATAATTCACACCATCGCGACCTGCTCTCATGCCAACATATCTAACGGACCTGTAACTTGAATATCACATAACCTTCTCTGCTTTTGCAGCCCAAATGACATAATATCCAACTCCAGCTGTCGCAGCCCAATCTCTGCACCACCACAGATGCAGGTGAAAATGGCCTTGAACTTGCCAGCATGCTCCTCTGGAACCTATGTAATCTCTAGAAGCTGAACTCTGCCTTTATAAGAGATAATCGTACCACCTTTGACATTCTGTGAGAGTAGTTCATCAAGCTTCTCATTGTTCAAAAGAGCAGGGAAAACATCTCCGTGGCCAGGTGGCAAATTCATAATGGCATTCTTAATAAGATAAACCAGGTGGCATAGTTGATTTTCTTGAGACGTTGTATTCTGTTTTCCAGGCTTCATCAAAAGAACGGTTCTCCCATTTCCCGGAACTCTGCAGTCTTTTGATTGATGCCAGCAAGCAACTTTCCATTAAATACATGCAGATTGTAAACATAACCTTTGTCTCTTTCTCAGCAACAACTGCAAACATGTGCCAGTACCAAGATACCTATCGACCTAAGACACAGCGGATTCTGATAAATATGACAGCTGGGTGAGATTTGTTATGGATCAGCATGAAATCACCTAAAACATGTTGCGCTGCGAAACTGCTAAAAGGATTTATGCGCTGCGGAAACACTTCAAAATTATTACATGAGCTACGAAATAACCTAAAGAGCTTTGTGACACATAGTAACTTTTGAACAAGACTGACACATGGCTATGAGACGGGGATGAATGAGAATGACCGGTGATGAATGAGAATACATAGTTGACTCAAGACTCTAAAAACAAAAATCAAACTTAGACTAGCACCGAATTTTTTTTTTACCATCAAACTAATGTGAGCGGTTTTGAAATTAGAATTCTTAAGTGATAACAGTGGCTCCACTTGGGATAGTGTGCTCCTGTAGTACACTAAGAACTCGCAGGTCCAGTGCCTTATCCATTTATGACAAACATAAATTTGCTTGGCAAGCATCCCCTTCAAGATTCTTGGGCCTTCACCTCGGGCTTAAACTTGAGGATCACTGTGGGAAAAAGAAATCTACCACTACTGAAAAAATGCTCAGTCAACCTTGAGCTTATTTGCACTTTCCTTCCTACCTACCCTATCAGCTGCAAGCTCCACTTGTAGCTCAAGCAACATGATATTTCCAATAAAGCCAATCAATTGTCTTCTCTGATATTGGAGGCTCTTGACTGCATTCAACCTCAAAATAACCATGGTAGTGAGATGACCAAATCAACTCATAATATACTTGATCTTCATAATGCAAATGAAAATGAAAGACCGGAGTGCAAATCTTGTCCATATATTCACTTATAGGGTCAAAGAATACATGGTTATGTTGATGATCATCATAACATTCTACATCTTTAGAAAACTGATTCTCAACCACACAAGATTCTTTCGATATGCTATCGAACTGCTTTTCTGAATGCTGCCTACAAACAATGTAATTTTCCTCTTTCTTATGATCATTTATTGCTGTAATCTGCTGAGAAGTTTGACATAAAAAACCAACCTTTTCCTCTGCCTGAGGGTCATAAAAGCTATCTTCCAGTACCTTTTCTTGGTGTTTGCAATCAATTTCATACTCTTTATGATCAAAAGACTGACAAATCTGCTGCATCTTTTCATTCATATCAAAGGATGAAACATGGTTTTCACAAATAAACCCCTGCTGATCTTCATGCTACGTTTCATGAGATGTTATACTTCTTTCTTGGTGCTGAAATGCATTGTTATGAAGAGCCTCTAAAATTTCTTCATCCATAAATTCATCATCATCATAACAATCCTCCAAGTACTGAATAAGACTTAAAGAATGCCTACAGCAATCTTTAATAAGCAATAAGGAAGGATAACATTCCTTATACATCTCATAGAATTCATCATGAAAACTAGCAAGCGAATATATTGAACCATTTTCCAAACTTTTATACCAAGACCATGCTTTTCCTTCTAAAGTGGTCATAAACATCTTCATGAGACAATCTTCAGGGAAATGAACCTTAAGGCTGCGTACATGCATATGAAATCTAACCAAATGAAGAGCAGCATTGTCTTTCTTTTCATCTTTGAATATTGGAAGATCGTCTAACCAATCAACCTTTGGCATAGGATTTGGAAAACCAGGGATATGAGACCGATTCATAGAAGCATATCTGGCATTCATTTTTGCAGTGGAATTCATCTTGAAACTTCATCAAGCTACTGATCTTCTAGCAGTGGAGTCACCTTCCAATTTCCTATTCGAAGTGTGGAGTCGCCAAGGTAGTTTTGCAGCCTCAAAATGATGTCTGAGCTCCTGCTACCTTCAGAAGTTCAGCCATTGATTTCGGGAATGAATAAACTTCAGGCTCCTGGCAGACGCACCAAAATGTTATCTCAAAATCAGGCCCTGGAAGGCTGCTGACCAGGAAGACTTCAAGTAACTATTTCAGACCTACTTTAGGTTGAGGCTTAGCCTCCTCAACCTGAGAGGGCTCTCTCTAAATGGGTTAATGATTTTTACTTAAGATAATATGGCTAACTCTTTGTGATATATCTGTGATAAATATGGATGCTGGAAAAACATTAAACAAGTTTCCATTGGGCCTATGGAGTCAACAACACCTCAGTAAACAATGATACTGCCTTTACATAGAAGTCAGGGCACTTAGCATTTGAATATTCAGAACACAACTCATATGGAACCACAGCTCATAAATGCATACAGGAAATCAGAGCACAATCAGTGAATTCTGAGTGATTATACATCTATGCAACTGTAAAAGACATTAAGGAAAGGATAAAATCACACATTCTGAAGATAGAAATCCTTCATGAATCCTGAGAAGTAAAGCAGCCAAATTATATTACTGAACTCTGTCTTTACATAAGCCAAAACAATGCTTTGTTCATCAAATTTCCAACCCTCATTCCATTGTTGTTTCAGCTATATATAGAATTCTTATTCTAACTGATCGAGATTCCTCCTCCAGCATGAGGGGAATTCGATAACTATCTCTAATGACACCTATCAACCATTTAACTAACTAATAAATACAATAAAGTGCTGACTGGAGCTTTTTTAAGAGTTCTAAATCAACTATGACTGTAATTCCATATTACATGCATGATGGTTTCTCCTCGTTCTTTGACATCTGGTTCTCTTTCAGTTTGGCTGAGATGAGTGTTTAATACTCCATGTTGACCTTGGATGCTTGGATGCTGAATCTTCTTAACTGCCCATAAATATTAGGAGACTATCCTTGCTTCTCGGCTTCAGTTTTCCCCAAAATATTCGAATGCACAGAAACATACTCTTTATCCTTTAATTACCCAAAATAGAGCAGACTGCCACGTCCTTGATGTGCTGTCCACCGTTTCATGTGTGAAGACAACACCTTTCAAAAAGATTTGCTGATTTGTCCATCATAATTGATTGGCTCAATTGTAACATGCAGCTACAGCAGTTTCGTAGCGCGCTACGAAACTGCTGTGTAATTTCAAAAACACAGTCTTAGACTCTACTCTGTTTGTATACCTTATCTTCGATTTCATTGCCTAAAAAAAGGAGCACCAGATTTGTCTTGTCTTTTAATATCTGAATCAGAAGTGAGACAGTTACCATTGCCAAAAACCTGTTCAAGTATGCCAAAAAACTCCTGCTGATTTTTTATTTATGAAATTTCCACAAAGATCCACCTCTGACTTATCCTTCAAACTATTCTGAAGCATCATCTTGCCCATATTTTCATCATTTCTAACACCAATGTCTGAAGCAAATTTCTCTGTCAACTGTCCAATTCGAAAATTCTTCCCCTCAGGCTTTTCTGCATTATTAAATTGCCTTCCCTTTTCATTTTCTATCAATAATTCCTCTGGCCCAATAACGTTAATGCTACTCACTGGACTTTGATCATATACTGGAGGACCAGTGGAGTTTAGGTTATTGCTTCTTGGATGTGAAGAAGATAACGCAGATGATAAGACTTGAAGTGATGTTGAAAGAGTAAGGCTATCGGGTAAGAAGAGCTTTGATGTGGTTCTAGGATGAGAACAAGCATTGTTAGACATAGTCTCATTCTTTTCCAAATTAACAAATGGATCAGGAGCCTGTTCCGTAAGGATTCTGGACTGCCTTATTCTCTGCAACCGTAATTGAGCAAGTTGAGTATACTACATAACCTCCTGATTTTGAGCCTGCATCCGCCATGTCAATTTCTGCAAGAAGTAATTGCTTTTGCGGAAAAGCACATTTTGGCACCAGATCCAAAGCATACACCAGTTCCATAGAAACTTCAGCGGAGCCATTAGATTGAAATCACACCACTCCTGAAGGAAGCCGCAGCACAAGTTGCCCTCCTACAACACTTTGAACATATTAGTAGCAAAAGTCTGCCAAAATAAAAGTCTGAACAATCTCTGACAAAGTACCATGAACGGCCACAAGCCATGGCCCAATGCAAAACAAGTAGCCACGGCTATCCAAAACCTAGAGTACCCAATGTGCACAGCTGAAAAACCTTGCAATACCCAATGCAAACACATAATGGGCTGTGAATGGTTCAACTATCTTTGTATTTTGCATCACGCGAAGCTGGGGTAAAACTGCAACAGCTTCAAGGTAAACACAAAAGGCCCAAAGTATCCTGTTTACAATATTATGGGATGTTGATGGATGGATAAAAAGGGCAAGTACTGCACATGGAATCACCACATAATATATCGGAAAATTATCCAAATCTTCATCATGTGTTGCCTTCAACTTGAAACGTATCCTGTAAATCACCCACAAAGTGGTGACTAATGTTGCACAATCAAGCACTGTGTGTATATCATATTCTATAACAAAACTGCAGTACACCCTCACTGCTAAGAATATAACAGTAAGCTCCTGAGATTTAAGTGATAAGCTTGCACAGTTCCGTTCCTTGAAGAGCTTGTAGATCAAGACAGAGATGCCCACAGCATGTGTTGCTTCGGCAGCAACGAAGAGATTATCATGGTTGTGAACCACGAATCTGAGAGCGACAAGAGCTGTGATGTCACTTACTACCGCTAGAAACGCCTTTTGAATCCATTTCTCACAATGAATGTGCCAAGCTCATTATCTAGTGTCCATATGCTGAAGCCTTCTCTCGTATGTTTAATTTCAGTTGTGTCCCAAATGCTGTTATCAGGAAACTGACCTCCACTTACCAAATCACTACGAACACATCGTAATAAAGTAGTTTCCTCAGGTTTCATTGTACTCTTACTTGCAATACAACCTAGCGAAACATATCCTGGAGGTGCCTGGGGAAACCAGAAGGATACACTATCCATGCCTCTCTGTTTGTCTATATGCCCTACTTGTCTTAAATCCAGTGGAGATCTCAAAGCTGTCCCATCAATGAGATCACGAAGCACCAGAACCATATTCGGAGGCTCATATCCTGGAACTGCAATATCACCGACATAAAAGCATCCAGGTGGAAGAATAGGATGCCAAATAGAGACCTTTCTCTTTGCACTGTTTCCTCTGTTCCACCACACTAACTCAAACTCTGCTACATTTTGATATCTCTGACTAGATAATATGAGTTCCGGGCTTTCCTCAACAGAATCACAGTGATCCTTACAAACCTCATGCCAATCAACATTATATTCAACATCCTGTACACTGGATTTAAGATATACGAGCTGTTCGTTGAACTGAAGATTCTCCATTTCCGGCTTTCTTAAAACCTTGAGGGCATGAACATAGGCCTCGTAATAGGCGCTTGTAGATTCGAATATGCAATACTCCTCTCCATTCTGGAGCTCAATTAGCTCATGCCCATCCACTGGAAATATAGAGCAAGGATTTGTTCATCAGAAGTTTTGAATTCTCCCAATCGACTTGGACACCACTTTCGACATCAAAGGAAACACCATAATCCACACCATCGCGACCTGCTCTCATGCCAACATATCTAACGGACCTGTAACTTGAATATCACATAACCTTCTCTGCTTTTGCAGCCCAAATGACATAATATCCAACTCCAGCTGTCGCAGCCCAATCTCTGCACCACCACAGATGCAGGTGAAAATGGCCTTGAACTCGCCAGCATGCTCCTCTGGAACCTGTGTAATCTCTAGAAGCTGAACTCTGCCTTCATAAGAGATAATCGTACCACCTTTGACATTCTGTGAGAGTAGTTCATCAAGCTTCTCACTATTCAAAAGAGCAGGGAAAACATCTCCGTGGCTAGGTGGCAAATTCATAATGGCATTCTTAATAAGATAAACCAGGTGGCATAGTTGATTTTCTTGAGACGTTGTATTCTGTTTTCCAGGCTTCATCAAAAGAACAGTTCTCCCATTTCCCGGAACTCTGCGGTCTTTTGATTGATGCCAGCAAGCAACTTTCCATTAAATACATGCAGATTGTAAACAGAACCTTTGTCTCTTTCTCAGCAACAACTGCAAACATGTGCCAGTACCAAGATACCTATCGACCTAAGACACAGCGGATTCTGATAAATATGACAGCTGGGTGAGATTTGTTATGGATCAGCATGAAATCACCTAAAATATGTTGCGCTGCGAAACTGCTAAAAGGATTTATGCGCTGCGGAAACACTTCAAAATTATTACATGAGCTACGAAATAACCTAAAGAGCTTTGTGACACATAGTAACTTTTGAACAAGACTGACACATGGCTATGAGACGGGGATGAATGAGAATGACCGGTGATGAATGAGAATACATAGTTAACTCAAGACTCTAAAAACAAAAATCAAACTTAGACTAGCACCGAATTTTTTTTTTACCATCAAACTAATGTGAGCGGTTTTGAAATTAGAATTCTTAAGTGATAACACAAACTGAGGTATGCACACCTTTCATTTCCTTATAATCCTAAGCAAAATCACCTAGGTGTTGTCTCATCACTTTGTACAATTGTTCTTCCTATTTGGTTGAGAGGGAAGGGTTGATATTTAAGGTTTTGGATGGGCCAAACTCTACAATATTGACATGTTTTGGACTTGAGTCAATAGGGCATAAGTTAGTCTAAGGATTACTCCCAGATTCCTTCATCAACTCATCAATTAGTATGGGAGTGGGAGGTTGGTTCTAAAGGATATGGTTAATGAGGTCATATTCATCAGGTCCCCCCCTCTTGTAATGGTATCTATAATGCATATTGGGTGGGGGGTGGTGTGATACAATTCATCTTCTTCCTCCTCTTTTAACCACAAGGGTAAGTCATGCTTCATAGAAGGATGAGCAGGAGGATACAACATCAACTATTTAGACAAATGTCCATTTTTAATGGTCATCCTCCCAGCCTAAAACTAATGTAAGCATCGGGAGTGGCTAACCACAACCTTCCTAAGATGAGAGGATAGACATTAAACATGGTTTTGGGTTGGAGAACTAGGAAATTAGTAGGATAATCCCAAGAGTCAATGAATACCATAACATCTTCAACAAATCCCTCAGGAGCTACCGTGGATCTGCCTACAAGCTACAACACTGTGGTGGTGTTTCTCAAATCCCCTTGGAGATTTAGCTATAGCATGGTTTCCTTAGTCATCACATTGATTGCAGCCCTAAGATTAATTAGGGTATTAGGGACTAGAAGGCCATCAATGTGCACATCTACTACTGGGATTCTAGGGTCTAGATATTTCAGGAAGATCACCCTCCCAAGCATTGAATCATATAATTTCCCAATAACATTTATGGTCGGGGTGTCTCTTTTTCTTCTCCCAGGATTTTTGAAACAATTCTCCTTAATGAACTTATTATAGATGGGAACATCCTTAATAGATTGGAGAATGGGTATATTAAAACACAAATTCTTTAATTCTCCTAGAAGTTCAATCTCTTATGGGGTGTTCTATCTAGGGTGGATCAACCTCTTAGGAAAATGAGGTGGATTGAATTGAGGAAAACTCTATTCCTTCTCCTCTTCAAGCTCTTTAGGTGGAGAAGGTGGGTGGTTATTTGGAAGCATTGTCCTAGACTGAAGGTTGATATCCTAGATTTCCATAGAATAAGTAGGATAAGATGTCTCTCAACTATAGACCTACTGTGATTTCTTGTTATTAAGGTCCATAATGGGTTCAGCATACATTTGAGGTTTTTTAGTTGGAGTGGGATGAGAAAGATGAGGTTGAGGTTGGGTGGAGGCAGTAAAGCAGGAGGCTAGTTGAATTGAGGCCTCCACCCTTGTGATGGGTTGCCCCACTGAAAATGTTGGGGTGGATATGAATGAAAATGATGGTTGACATGTTGAGGAGGATATGGAGGAGCATAAGGCCAAGAAGGAGGTGTGGACCATGATGGATGAGTGGAAGAGTACCAAGGTTGCAAAGACGCATTATGATTTGGATTATAATAAGAGTAGTGTGCACCTTGCATACCTTGTTGATATGACCGAGGTCCTCGAGGCCTTCTCTAATTGATGAAATAAAGTTGCTCTGACCCACCTTATGCCCCTTGATATACAACTTTTAGTCCCTGAAAATAATGGCATTTGTCTATTGCATGATTTCCTCATAGACTAGGAAAACTTCTATGACATTCAATGGGCATTCATTCCTAGGATGTCTTTTGGTGCATCTAGTGTAGAAAATAACTAGTCCCTTTCTTCTTCCTCTTGCTTTCTTTCGATTTTCATGGTATCCATTTGCAATGAAATGGTATGCAACATTTCACTCTTGAAATCCTGCAACATGTTACCTATCTCATTCTTAATGGATGTTGTGGAGGAAGAGGAACTAACGAAGCCTTGACTAGACCTACCCTTCTTCCTGGCAACTCTAGAGTGATTCTTGAACATAGTTTTGATGTCATCATAGGATAACTGATAGATATATCCTCCAGACAACAAGTGGAGGATTTTCAACACATCCTCCTTAATCCCTTGGAGAAAAACTAGCTTGAGGGATTTAGGATCAAGGCCACAATTGGCTCTCTTATAACTGAGTTGAAATCTCTTCTCATGGTCTTCTAGGGATTCATCAGGTCTAAGAGTCATCCTAAAGATTTATTTCTTGGTTTCTTTGGACCTACAAAAAATCCCTGTACTTGCTATTGAAAACCTATTTCATTTGGGCCCATGTAGTGATGCTACCCCTAAGTAGACCCATAAACTGGCGCAAGGCTGCATCTCTAAGGGTAGAGGGGAATAACTTCAGCTTCTACTCATTAGAGGCATAGTCATAGGTCCTATAGACAACAAAAAATTCAAACATGAAGGTGTCAAGATCCTCAGAGGTTAAGCCATGGAAGTGTGGAAGGGAAGTAGGGATTATGTTCTTCATTCTAGCCTCTCCATTAGTCTCTCTGATAGGGAAAACCTCATTGTCCCTGTTTTCAGCCATAATTTGGGTAGGTGAAGTGGGTTCTTCTTCTTCCCCAATAGGTTCTTCAAAAATTTCAGGTTTCTCACCTAGAGGGTCTTCTAACTCCCCTATAGTCAGAGAGGGAAGCTCATAGTCACCGAAGAAGAGTGAAGGTTGACTGTTTGAGGGTGTGGGGGTTTTTGGTAAGAATTTCCTTGATTATCCCTACTCCTACGAGGCATGAAAGAAATATTTTTTATTTTTACTTATTTATTTATTTATTTTTTATTTTTCATTTTTTTTATTTATTTTTTATTTTTTAATTATTATTATTATTATTATTTTTTATTATTTTTATTTTATTATTTTTTATTTATTTATTTATTTATTATTTTTTTTTTTTTTCAGAAAATGTGTGCAAAAACATAGTTACCGATCAAATGAAAACTATTACCTCAAAATGGGTACTCGAGCCCAAAAATCCCAAAAAAACATGAAAAAACAACCCAAAAATAAAGAGTGTTGTTTCTGCATCACCATTTTTTTTTTCAAAGTAAATTTTCAATATTTCTTAAAACTAACAATAAAAAACAATAAAAGTCATTTTGTTTGGTGCAAAAAACACCTTGAAATCGAAAAGTGTTGATGCTAGAATAACGTCTTTTTTTTTCATGGTACATTTTCAACATTTTTTAATAATGATGTTAAAAACAAAATATCGTGACTTTGAAAAACTTTAAATTCCCATTGATTTTCAAGCACGACATTAACAATAAAATATCACGTCTTTGAAAAGCCTTAAAATTCTAACAATTTTTAAGCGTGGCATTACAATTGAAATATCACTTCCTTGAAAAACCTTAAAATTCCAACAATTTTCAAGCATGGCGCTAAGAAAAATATTTATAATTGTTTTCAACCATAACATTAAAGATAAAATATCACAACTTAGAAAAACATTAAAATCTTGACAATTTTTCAACCATGGAATTAAAACCAAAGATTATGACTACAAAACATTCTTAAATTTTCAAAATATTTCAAGCATGACATTATTGAAAAATTTTATCACTAAAAAAACTTTAAAAATGAACACCTGAATGAAAGAGTTATTATACCAAGAGTAATTTTTTTAAAATGCTAAATGTATAACGATTTTGAAATCTTAGCCTAAGACAACTTGATACATTGCAAAAGAAATTTAAAAATCAATTATCAAATTGACATGCAGTGTAGGTGAGCTCAACCCATTGTAATAAAAACTTAAAGGCCAACCATGAAATTAACACATTGTGGGGTAGACTCGATTCATTGTAACGAAAAAATTAAAATCAACTATCAAATTGCACATAATGGGATCAGGTTGCTAGACAAACATCAACTTGAACCCTACAATATATATATATATATATAAACAAAAATTCAAATATTGAAAAAAATATTAAAAAATAATAACAAGTAATAAAACATAAAAAAACATGACAAAAAAACAAATATAAAAAATATATAGAAATGCAAAAATTCAAATATTGAAAAAGAAACCAATAACAAAAAACACAAAAATACAAATGAAACCAAAAATTCAAATATTGAAAAAAATAAAAATAAAAGATAATAACAAGTAATAAAACATAAAAATACATGACAAAAAAATCAAATATAAAAAATATATAGTAATTATATAAAAAACAAAAAAAACTATAAATGTAAAAAAATTAACTATACCATGTAAAATTAAAAGAAAAAGGAAAAAAGAAAAAAAAGAAGAGTAAAATAAAATAAAAATAAAATAAAAATAAAAAATAAAAAAAGTTACAAAAAAAAAATACAACATTAAAAACAATTAAAAACTTAAAAAAAAAAATTAAATTTGCCCGTCGACCCCAAGGTCTAATCGGCTAGGGGTAGCAAGGGGATGATTGATGAAAAAAATAATGTATAGAAATTTTTTTGGAAGAAATCACATTGAATATTTTGGTTGACATGTTTCGAACCAACGAGTGTGGTTCATCTTCACAACATGATGAAGAAACTAATCTAGGAAGAAGGTTAAATAGGGAGACAGGTCAACCTAACAGCTAGAAGATAACAACTATATTTGACCAAGGGAGAGACAAGGGAATGTTTGATAATATTTAGAAAAATTTTATTAGTTTATTTTATTAAAAATATGTATATTATATAACGGTTATATTTATTAATGATTTTAATTTATCAATATAATAATCAAAAAATAACTAACCATATTTTTATTCAACTGTATTCAATTAAATTACAATATATAAATAAATTATATATATATATATATATATATATATATATATATATATATATATATATATATATATATATATATATATATTTATTTATTTATTTTGTTTAATCTAAATAAAAAGAATTAAAATTAATTATTAAAATTATCTATATATAAAAGACAAAAAATTGTGGATAAGAAATATTTGATTCTATTTATATATTTGGTAGTAGTTTTAATTTATGAATATAATAATAAAAGAATAAAGATAATAACTAATTTTATTTTTATTAAACCATATTCAATTAAATTATAATATATTAATAAATTAACTAATTTAAATTAATATCTAAATATATATAAATTCATACTATGGTTATTTAAATTGATATTATAATAATAATAATAATAATAATAATATGTTTAATCTAAATATCAAGAAAAAAATTTATTAATAACAATCTATATATGAAAAACTAAAGATTAGGGTTTTAGAAATTTTTTGATTCTTCTTATATTGTTTGCTCAATATTAGTTTAATCCTTGATTATATTGTTATATGAGCAAACAATATAAGAAGAATCAAAAAATTTCTAAAACCCTAATATTTAGTTTTTCATATATAGATTGTTATTAACAATTATTTTTTCTTGATATTTAGATTAAACATATTTATTTTTGTAATCTTGGTAGGACTCTCCTATTTTCATGTCCATTACATACCCTGCTACGAGGGAAGGGTAGCCCAAAATTTGAATCCAAGACTTCCGGTTTGGTGAGACTTCATTTCCACGACCACTGCCACTTGAGCTACCCCATGTAGATAGATTAAACATATTATTAAATGTTATATATATATATATATATATATATATATATATATATATATATATATATATATACATATACATACATACATACATACATACATACATATATATATATATATATATATATATATATATATATATATATATAACCATAGTATGAATTTATATATATTTAGATATTAATTTAAATTAGTTAATTTGTTCATATATTATAATTTAATTGAATATGATTTAATAAAAATAAGATTAGTTATTTTTTTTTTTTAACATAGTCGGTTGCTATTAATATTCCAAAAAAGATTGGGAGACTGAGTTTCTGAGATACAAGATTATAAGGCCCGTAGGCGAAGCTAGGAGATGATTTGGAAGACAAAATTCTCCTAAGCTTTGGTCATTTCTGACTTGTGGAAAACAAGAACAAGTGAAAATTTTAACAAACTGGTAAACAAAATTTGCAATACATTTTAATCTATGATGATATGGCCGATCTGGCGAGCTGTAGATTATTCTGGCTTGCTATTGACTTCAGCATTCTTGAAGCTTGAAGAACTAGTGCTGGGCGCATTTCGTTTCTATAGCATGTATTTAAGGATGTTAATTGATTCTTGAGCATGGCTGCATCTGTTGGCTAGATCATTGAACTGTTTCTAGAGTGAGGAAACCCTATGAATAAAGAGGTTGAGGCCTGTTTCATATTTCTCACTGGTCATTCTGGCACGTGAGTCTATTTTAGAGTCCAGGATTTTCTGATGCGATCGTATTTGCTCCAACTTCGCCTGAAGGTCTGCGCAGTGTAGGCAGTCTTCACTTCGAGCCTGTTATACAGTAATTTCTCACTGTCTCCCTGTCAGTCACCCTACTGTGTCAGGAGTTCAAAATAATCAAGCTCATGCTCTCTAAACTGGCCAAATGACCCACTTTGCCAAAGTTTTCATCATCAGCGCGACTGTTATTAAAATAACCGCGCTGACTGGCGCTTCATAACAGATCACATGCGTTGCCAGCGCGAAAGCACACGAGTTTTCCGCGCTGGTCGAATTTCATGAACCAGCGCAATCTCTGTTTGTATTAAGTCGCGCTGACATGGGCCTGTCTATTATTACTTTGCGATGTCAGCGCTCCAGTCCAGTTATGCACCCGCACTGATCTAGTTTGGGCGAATTTGTTCCAACAGCCAGCCTTCCAGATAACTCCAGACTTGGTTGTTGGCCTTGTGAGTATCGCCCTCCCTTCTATGGCATGTCTGTTAGTCATTTGAAACCACCTCCCTTGAAGATAAGCTCATCCTTCCACCATTCATGGAGACTCCTTCTCCTATTTAAACCTCTACCATTGCTATGAGTAGCTAGTTTGGATTGTGTGGAGTTTATAGTGCTCAGATTGCTGCTACTATAGGTAGTTGGTGTGATAAGTGTGGAATTTCTAGATAGCTTAAGGAAGGTTGTGGAGTGTTGCTTGTGTGAGAGAGAGTTATCGTCTTGGGAGACCTATCTCTAAGGGTGAATGCTTAAGAGACTTGCTGGCTGGACCCTCTTGAGAAGGATATCGACGTTAGAACATTTGGTTGTACTCTTCTCTGTTATTGATTAATAATAGATGACTACTATTATGGTTCCATTCTCATTTGTCTTTGTAATGGTTAATGTGAATTACATCCTTTCTGACTGATGTATAATTGCTTTTATTAGATTTCACGGTTGTGTTTGTCTTTCTCTTCGTGTTTGCAGGTATCTATTCACCGAGATCGTGGAGGATCGTGACCGGCCAGGGCGAAGGAGCGAGAGCGGCATCTCTTCATCAAACAATAGCGTTGGAATCCAAGTAGGTGTCCATTTCCTACCTTTTAATTGCAATTAGGAACTTGCATAGTAGCATTGACTGATTGTTGCTAGACCCATTCTGGGCTAGTAGGGATCACCTCTATCCGTAGAGGGGATTTACCTCTCCAACAATTTGGCGACTCCACTGGGGAGCTGGCCTTTGTCCCTTTTCATTCATTCTTGCTTTGAGTTTGCTTGGTTGCTCTCTCTTTGAAGATTAGGGGTTAGTCTTTTGCTCTTGGATTTCCTGGTTCAATCTGGGCAGTGCTTTAATTGTTTGAAGAATCCTTGCCCTGGTTTGGGAGCTTTTAGCTTGATTCTGCTTGTTTTTTAGCCTCAGCGTGTTTTTAATTGAAACAGTCGCGCTGACATTGCTTGCCTGTTTCTTGGGTCTCGCGGTCATCGTGCTTTCTCATTAAATAGTCGCGACGGTTCTGAAATCGAACCAGTGCGGATAACCCGTGTCCTTCCGCGCTGACAGCACATTGTTGCTACGCGTGACCTCTGGTCAGCGCATTATTGCTGAGTTCTACCCGCGTTGATCCTGTAGAATTCAATTTGTTTCAAATTTGCTTCCTGAGCCTGTTGGTTTGACTGCCCCTTACTCTTTCCACTTGGTTTATGACTTGTTTTTCATTGTTTGAACTGTGAGACACTTGCTTGCGAAGTCTTGTTGGGCGGATTTTGTTTTGTGTCCGGTGACCTAGTCTTATCATCCCGTTTTCGCTGGATTGATTTTGTTTTATCACTTGTTCATAAAGATTCGTTGCTACTTGCCTTTGCTTTTGCGGAAAACCTTCCTCTTTTGCTTTCTTTGCTTGGTTATTTAGGTGATTGTCCTCGAACCAGTCCTTCGATTGTTTCGATTACTTCTCGCCACCCAGACATAGATTACAATTGCTTGGGTTCAACCGGCTCTTTTCACGCTTGTTGTGTTTTTCATTGAGTGATTTTGTTTCTCTTTACTCGGTGTTGCTGTCTCTCAAAATTCATTGTAAGTGCATTGTGCCATTGGAAAAGAAATCGAACTAATATCTTTTGCATTCAATAATTAATGAAAAGAAGAGCATTTCATTGATTTGTATTCTCAAAAGAAAAGCCTCGTTTCTTGGTCATTAGCTGCACTAAATTGTTTGATTGCTTGAGGTCATTTTGTTTGATTAAAAAACTCTTAACCCTCTCATAGTTAGAATTCATCGAACAAAATGGTGTTCTTTGGCATATAGCTTGCATCTAGGTAATTGTGAGAGATCACACGATAAGGCCTGAAATCGAAACTTAAATTCAAGATCAACCATAAAATAAACTGAATAAGCATAAAACGCACTGGAACTTAACGCAAACATCTAGAGGTCTAGGTTAGAGACGTGTTCCGGCGTCTTTAAACATAGTCACTATTGTTTCACATTACGGTTGGGTGATTCCTCCTTCTGTGACTCGATAGTGATCTAACACGGACTGTGCTCCCACGTACCGTCGCGTATATAGGGAGACCCCACTAGGCTTTTATCCTTGATCCATAGGAAGCCGAGTCTGTCGCCTTGTGAACCGTAACGCACCGAACACAGCATTCAGGAAGATTGACTGCAGTACGGAAAGTCCTTGGTTCTCATACGTTTGCCAAGGTGTATAAGCAGTTTTACGGATTGCTTGGTAAACCCTTTACCTAGAGTCTCCAGAGCAGTCACTTTTGATCCTTTTCGGACTCTCTAAACGAAAAGGTGCCAGTGAGCATCTTGTCACTTCGTGCTCATTAAACATTCGAAGGAGACTGGAGTCATCTTTTCATCCTTTTCTTGACTCTTGAAACATGAAAAGGTCAAGTTTAGTTCCTGTGTCTAAAAAATTTATTCGGCCACGATAACACTACCTGGTTAGATCTTGTGTGCGTTAGCTTGAGTAGGGTCTTTATCGTTAGTTTCCTTTAGGTTTTGTGTGGGATCTTGTCATCCTGGCTGACCCGTCAGCTCCCGGTCCAAGTGATCAAGGTTCTCCATCTTCTGTTGCTCCTGAGGTACCAGTTATAAGCGATACTCTTCCTGTTATCCCGAGTATCCAGCCTATCAACGTACGTGCCCCGGGCGACGAGGATTACGAAGAAGATTGGAACCCTATCTGGGAGCCTGACGAAGACGATATTCCTGTTACCCCTCCCGGTATGTCGTCTCCGATGTCCACTTCCCACATGGATGAGACATCCCCCAGCGCAGGTGAGACACCCGTGGTGTCGAATATTGACACTCCCATTCCAGCTACTTCTCCACTCCCTCCACGATATCAGTCGATGAGGGATAGAATAGCTGCCAGGAGTCCTTCTACGACTATATGGGATCCTAGTCTTATTGCCACCACGGGACCCTTTGTTTCACAACCCCTTAATACGCCTGTTACCTCGGTTCCCACCAATCCAACCGTTTGTGTAGCGTACTCGACTCCGGTCGTTAGTGCCGTAACAACGTCTTCATCTACGAACAATGGTGCTGGTCCTTCTCACAGTCAGGTGAGTAATGGCCAGCCGGAACTTTCATCTGGAGTCGTTGATCCTGCACAGAGTTCTCAACCCTCTTCTGGTCCTGTCCCGGGGGGGGCCGTATGATGCCCAGGGGCAACCCATTGTGGACCCGAATTACCAAGGTCCCCTCTTTTATTATGACTCTACTGGTCAGTACCTCCAGTTCGCTCAATCCGCACCTCTTCAACATTTCGTCGAAGTCTCGGTACCGTTATCCATCACTTGGGACGCCAATACTCATTCTTTTCATGGGGTCCAGGCAATCCCTGGGCAGCCTCAAGGACCACCAAATCAAGGCCAGCCACCTTATGTGCAAACCCCTCAAGGGCAACCACTTTATGGCCCGCCTTACACAGGACAATCTGGGGGCCTGCAAGGATAACCCTATTCGGGACAACC
Source organism: Pinus tabuliformis (assembly GCA_031772625.1). Taxonomy (NCBI): domain Eukaryota; kingdom Viridiplantae; phylum Streptophyta; class Pinopsida; order Pinales; family Pinaceae; genus Pinus; species Pinus tabuliformis. The sequence goes on along the minus strand of CM062806.1, from coordinate 391,961,687 downwards.
TTCGGCCGTTGGTGGTCCGTCATTTTCCTATCAGAGTCAACCTTCTGGTTACCCAGGGAAACCTGGTACCCAGCAAGGTTACCCAGCTGGACAACCAGGGCAGCCTTACATCCAACAAGGCCAACCTGGTCTCCAGCAGGGTTACCCATCTGGACAAGCTGGGCAAGCTTATACTCCTCAAGGTCAACCAGCAGTCCAGCAAGGGTATCCTCTTGGACAGGGGGGGCAACCCTACATACAGTAGGGCCAACCTACTGCTCAGTCTGGTCATCTTTTTGGGAAAGGGGGGCAACCCTATGTACAGCAGGGTCAACCCACTGCTCAATCCATGCACCCTCCTGGGCAAGAGGGGCAGCCTTCTATACAGCAAGGCCAACCCACTGCTCAGCCAGTGCACCCCTCCGGGTAGATGGGCCAACCTTCTATGCAGCAAGGCCAACTCGCTATCCGCCCTAATCATCCATCTGGGCAGGCTGGCCAACCTCAGGGTCAACCAGTCGTCCAGCCGGCTCAGCCATCTGTTCTGCAAGGACAACCCTTGGTGGTTCACGGACAACCTGGCACCCAGCAAATTCGTCCTTCTGGGCAAGCCGGTCCATCCCAAACCCAACCAAGTCAACCTTCTGGCCAGATGATCCAAGCCCAACCGGTTCAAGTACATTATTCTGGGCCCCAAACTCAAATGGGTTATCAAATGCAAGGTGGGCCACGGCCCCAACCTTCTTACCAAACGCAGCCTTCTTATCAGGCTCAGTATGGAGCCCAGCAAATGTATGGCTACCAGCAACCCCAGGGGCAAACTCAGTTTACTCCTTATCAAAATTATCAACAGATGCAGGTCACTCCTTACCAAAATTATCAGTATGCTGCACCTGCAGGACAAGTTGCTAATACATGGGGTGTTGGGGGGCAGACCCAGGGACAACTGTCCGCATATGGCCAAAATCCGTATGGACAGAACTCCTATGGGCAAGGTCCCTATGCACCAGGTCCTTTTGGGCCGGGTCCATCTGGACAGAGTCCGTGGGGGAAACCACCATCTGGTTGGAACCCTAATACTGCCTCGAATCCACAGCCACAAATGTCCTTTAACCCTCAGTTGCCTTTCTTAGCGATGTTGGAACTTCTGGATGTGTCCAAGTTGACAAATGATCCCATTTTGCATAATCCGTATTGGCCACCAGTTACAGCTAAAATACCCGGTGATTGTCCAAAATTTGATGGCAAAGCTGGTGAATATCCTCAAGCCCATGTCATGACCTATCACCTTTGGTGTTCATCGAACTCATGGCTTGATGACTCTATCCGGCTCCGCCTCTTTCAGAGAACTCTCACTGGTTCAGCCACTAAGTGGTATATTGAGCTGAATCGCGACACGTTTCAAGATTTCAACTCGCTGGCTATGGCATTCTTAACTCATTTTCAGTTACCCATTCGGTACGAGACGGGGACACATCTCCTCACGTCTCTCAAACAGGACACGGCTACGCACATATCTGATCATATACATGAATGGAGAAGGCGTCATCGCTTGATCAAATTCTGGATTCCTGATCAACTCCTGACCGATTGGTTCACGACTTCCTTCATCCCCGCAATTGCACGGGACATCGCCATGGGAGCTTATGTAACTGAAGAGCAAGCAATCGTGCGTGCTCAGTACCTTGACTTAGTGTACTCTCAGTCGGGTACTTTATATGATTATTTGCCAGATGCCCCGAGGCCTGGACAGTCCAAGGCTTCGCCAAAGCCATCTGTTGATGGAGTCATTGGCTCTGTAAACTCGTCATCGAAGAAATCGGTCGCGAACCCTGGGAAGCAAAAACAGAATGCTTCTAATGGAAATGCTTCTCAGGGCCAATCTAATTCTGGGAGTACCTCCGAGGTAAACGCCGTTCAGTCAACCGCAGCGGATAAATCCTCAAAGGGGAAAAAGAAAGGGAAAGCTAAAGATAAATTTGGACAGCCCAAGCAGGATCCCCCTAAGCCTCCCTCCGAGGAAGGAGCCAAACAAAAACCTAATTATCCTTGTCTCATCTGCGATGAGGATCACTACACTAAGGACTGCCCAAGGCGGTCCGAAGTTAGTCGACTTTTGAAAGGTGCTCCTGGGCCTCCTGCTGTGCTTAAAGAGCCTTTCCCTTCCCAGCAGACTCAAATGGTGGCAGACCCGTCTCAACCCTCTTCCTCGTTCGGTTCTCAAGTGTTCATGGCTGGAATGATTCCCATCCATGTTTCAACTCAAGCAAAAGATTATTCATCTCATGCTGGGAAAGAGTCGGAGGTTCCCTCCAGCGCTCCTCCATCCAGTTCTGGTCCCCTTCACATCAAACGGCCCAGCACTGAGACGATCCCCCAACCCCCTCCAAAAGGTGTACTCAAGAAGTCATCTTATAACCCTAATGCTCGTGCTGCCCAGCATTATAGCATTGTTGAGGACTTAGCTCAGGCTCCCTCTGCTATGTCCGCGTTAGAAGTCCTCCAGAGCTGCCCCTCCCAGAGGAAGTCCTTCCTGTCAGCCATTGGTGGCATCGACCCGACAGATTCAGATTTGATTTCTTTTGATCTCGAGGGTTTTACACAGAGACTGCCTCACCAAGTTGCTTTCCTTATATAGGTCATCATCAATAGCAAAACGATTCATCGTACAGTTATTAATGAAGGTGCCTCAACCTGCATCATGTCTATTGCTTGCTGGAAGGCCATTGGTTCTCCTACTTTGAGTTAGTCTCCCACGACCCTAGAAGCCTTCGATGGAAGAGAATCTCGTCCTTACGGTATCCTCCAACACTTGCCCATCTCTTTAGAAGGGAAGACCGTAGAGGTAGAGGTCGAAGTTGTTGACGCCAATCTCACCTACAACCTCCTCCTAGGACGTAGCTGGACATACGCCATGCAAGCCGTGGCTTCCTCCCTGTTCCGTGTCATTCGTTTCCCTCACCAGGGAAAGATTGTCACGGTCGACCAGCTCTCCTTTTTTGCTTCTTCTTCTGAGGGTAATGTGCCATTCGTAGAGCATACCTCCAAGTCATTAGTGAGTGTGGGTGCCGGACTTTTCAAAGACCCCGCTTTAATGGGAGTCTTTCCCCTCCCACCTCCGAATCTCGCCCCTATCAACATGATCTCAGTACGTTCTGATCCGTGGGTTCTTCCTCCCATGAATAAGGAAGACTCTTGGGGTGATATGATGCCGTTGAGTCCTGTCGAGCTCAACTACATCGAGATTGTTGCTGCGTCGGCTCCCCCTACTGAACCTGCTTTTCCAAGCAGTGTTCCCAATTCATATGATCATTTCCCTTGGCTAGGCGATGAGGCTACCTCGGATCCATTGAAGGAAACATTTCCCTCCGATGAAGCCATCATAGAGACCATGTCTCTCGAAGAGCTCCCTTGGTCAGATCACCACCATCGCTCTTCGTTTCTCCCTCCACATTCGGAAATGGTCACATGTCTCGAGCGGTTTGCTTCATGTGTCCCATCCCCGCCCCTCCAAACACCTGTTCAACTGTATCAAGTGTCTTCTGAGGGCAATATCGGAAACATCATGCAAACCCAACCCATCGACATCTCTGTCAAACCAGGGGTTGTCGAGAACATTTACATTGGAGTCACGTGTACTCCTGAGGAGGTTCAACTCTATACTTCTCTATTTCACGAATTCCGTGATGTCTTCGCATGGTCCTACGAGGAAATGCTCGGCATCGACCCTAGTATCGTGGTGCACGAAATACCGACGTACCCAGGGGCTAAGCCTGTCTGTTAGCGCCTACGCCCAGTGCACCCTCGAAAGGCTGCAGCCATCAAGGCCGAAGTCGAAAAACTTCTTAAAGCTGGTTTCATTTACGCCATTCCCCTTACAGATTGGGTGTCTAATATAGTCCCTGTGAATAAAAAGCAGGGCACTATCTGGGTCTGTGTTGACTACCGCGATATCAATCGTGCCTGTCCGAAAGATAACTTCCCTACGCCCTTCATCGATCAGCTTATTGATGAATGCGCAGGAAGTGAGATTTATTCGTTTATGGATGGCTTCTCTGGCTATAACCAGATCAACATAGCCCCTGCAGACCAGCATAAGACAACTTTCATTTATCCTTGGGGCACCTTTGCCTATAAGAAGCTCCCTTTCGGTCTCAAGAATGCCAGCGCCACTTTCCAACGTGCAATGTCTTACGCCTTTCATGATATACGTCACATTGTACAACCATATCTGGATGACCTTCCGGCTCATTCAGTCAAGCGTCAAGACCATCCCTCTCATCTTCACGAAATTTTTCTCCGCTGTCAACACTACCATATTTGACTCAATCCTCACAAGTGTGTCTTCTGCGTAGAATCAGGCTGACTGCTCAGGTTCATCGTCTCCTGAGAAGGCATCCGTCTGGATCCCCTCAAAGTCGAGGCCATCCTGAATCTTCCTCCCCCTGCCTCTTTGCAGCAATTGCAGAGCTTGCAGGGCAAAGCTAATTTCCTTAGACGATTCATTCTGAATTATGATGAGGTGGCTAAGGGTTTCACATGGTTATTAAAGCGAGACACACCTTTTCGTTGGGATGCTATCGCCTAGGAGTCTTTCGAGCGACTCAAAGACCTCCTTGTCTCGGCTCCGCTCTTAAGACCTTCGAACTACCACCGTGATTACACTCTCTATCTAGCTGCCGCTGACACCACCATCGGCATGGTTCTAGTGCAGGATGATGATGACGACACCGAGCACATTATCTATTACCTTAGTCGCAACCTTCTGGATACGGAAACTCGCTATGCGTATGTCGAGAAGTTGGCATTGGCAGCTGTCTGCTCCATCCAACATTTCCGGAATTATATCCTGTTGCGCACCACGACCGTGATTTCTGACTGCAACCCAATGACCTACATTTTGTCGCATCAGCTGCTGGGGGGCAAATACTCGAAATGGATCGTAATCCTTCAAGAGTTCGACTTGGAATTTACTGCGGCCAAGTCTAAGAAGTCTCTGGTCTTTGCTGAACTGCTCTGTTCCTTGCCATCTCATTCCGCACCATCTCGTTCGGAGGAGCATATCCCAGATGAAACATTGTTTCTCATCAGCACCCTCGACCCATGGTATGGGGACATTATAGTATATTTGCAAACGTCTTCCTTTCGTCCCAATGTATCGAAAGATGCTCGACGGCGGATTCTTCACCAATCTCAACCCTATCGCATTTTGGGCGATACCCTGTACCGCCTCGGCGCTGACTCTGTTCTCCGCTGATGTTTGACTCTCGAGGAGGCTGAGCGGGTGTTGAATGACTGCCACTCCGGTGCTTGTGGCGGCCACATGTCCGGATATGCTACTGCCCAGAAAATTCTCCGTGCTGGTTACTTCTAGCCTTCCATCTTTAAGGATTGCATCCTTGCCGTCCGTGCATGCCATGAATGCCAGGTTTACCACCGGAAAATGCGTGCACCTCCTGCACCACTGCACCCTGTTGTTACCGTAGGTCCATTTTCCAAATGGGGCATCGATTATACATCCTGTAACCCTCGTTCAGCCGGGGGGCATGGGTATATCATCGTTGCCGTGGATTATTTCACCAAGTGGGCCGAAGCGATGCCTACACTGAACGAAGACGGTTACACAGCGGCGCAGTTTTTGTTTAATCATGTCATTACTCGTTTCGGAGTCCCTCAGGCTATCGTCACGGATCACGAAAAACATTTCCGTAATCACATGATGACGGAACTAACGACCCAATTAGGCTTGCGTCAAGATAGTTCGACGCCGTACTACCCTCAATCCAACGGTCAAGTTGAAGCTGTGAACAAAGTTTTGATCACAATGCTCCAACGTACTGTTGGTGCACACAAGTCTAATTGGCATCTGATGCTGTTCCCTGCCTTGTGGGCCTACCGGACCTCTGTGAAGGACGCCACCAGTTTCACTCCTTTTCAGCTTGTTTATGGACTGGAGGCCACCCTTCCTGTTGAGTGTGAGATTCCTTCGTTGAAATTAGCTGTCGAGTTGCTTCCCAACACCACTCCGGTGGAGGAACGGCTTCTTTACCTAGAACAGTTAGACGAGACCCATCGTTTAGCTTCTCTGGCTATCGAAGCGCAAAAGAAGAGAGTTAAGGCTCACTTCGACCATAATATTCAACCTCGTTCCTTTGTTGAGGGAGATCTAGTACTGCTCTATGATCAAGCTAAGGATAAGCTGGGGGCAGGAAAACTCGAATCCATGTGGCTAGGTCCCTATATCGTGAAGAGAGTTTTGCAGAAGGGCGCATATGAGTTGATTGATTACGAAGGAAACCCTCTCGACAAGCCCCGCAACGGGCTTTATTTGAAGAAATATTATGCATGATTTCGTGCACCCAGCTTGTACATACGCGTGTTTTAGTGTGTTATGTGTGCATGATTTCACGTTTTGCTTTGGTGTGAAGGCGTGTTTGCCTCTTATTGTGTTTTCTACTTCTTGTGCAGATGTCTAGAGCACCTTATGTTGGTTTCACTGATGGCACTTGCTGTAGTACTTGCAATTTGTCTTCTGCGGCATGGGCAATCTATGATCCTCACGGAGAGTTGCTAGACCTTCAAGGAGTCTGCTTGGGTCGTACCACTAACAATGTTGCCGAATACAGTGCCGTAATTGAGTTACTAGCCGAAGCAGTTGATCTCGGCATTCGCGCAATGGTGGTAAACCTGGACTCTCAGCTCGTCGTCCATCAACTCAACGGGCGATATTCCGTTAGGGACCAATGCATTCTAAGGTTGTATCTACGTGTCAGATTGTTAGAAAGAAATTTTGATTATATCACATATCAACATATTCCGAGATGATTAAACACGTTAACTGATGCATTGGCAAATCATGTGTTAGACAGACATTTGCGAAATAGATAAACATCATACAAGAAGACATAGAAAGCATAATAAGACCATAGAGTAAAGCATATGTAAATAAAATCTTTTTCCAAGCATAGTTTGCATGCGTGTTGTGTGTGCTTTTAAGCTTGCATTTAAAAAATTAAAATATGTGGGTCGTGTGTTATGCAACTGATACATGAGATTACATTTGTATTGAACATTTGCATAGCATATAAAAACATCATCATATGTAAAAAGATCCACCCAAAATCGGTATGTATATATATCGTGTGGCGCACTAAGGCGCTCAAAAATAAGTGTATATGTCAAAAATAAGGTCGATGTCCTCAGTACATCTGAGACACGTGTCTCTCAAAAACAGCAGTGGAAATAAAACCTAGGAGACTACTGTGGTAGGTTATGCTCTCTATAGCATACTACCGCCCGTGCCACCCGCCTCAAAAGGCGGTGCATCCTGGGCTCTACTCCCACTGTGTGAATTTGGGATGCTATGGGGACCTCTTCGATCCCCTGGTAATCTGGGACTCCCTCCAGTAAGCCCTCAAGGTTCTGCACTACGATCTCGGGCGTGTTGACTCCTGGAGGAGCCAGGGCCAAGACTCTGTCGCCCTGTGCCTCTCTCCTCGCCTCTGGAGCCAAGCCAAGGGGTCTCGCTGGTCCTACATCTGCATATCATAGCATTAATCGTCAAGGCATGTACATGAAAAATCAAAAAACATTACAAAACATAAAAAATTAAAAAGAGATCGAGTGGCTTACCACCATCGTCCCACTGCTCTCCCGCAGGCAGTGGCATGTCTGGGTCACCTCTGAAATCAATCCCGGCATATGGCCAGTCCTCTACAAAGATAACCTGGTGATCCAGCCACTCTCGGAAATAATGCCCCCATGCCACTGGGCTGCCGCCACCTCCTCGCGGCATGATATGGCCCCACCGACTAGCCCTCGTCTCTCGGGGACCCCTGGGTGGATCAAGGGCCATGTCCTGTAGGTGTAACGCCGGCACCCGCTCCAGCATGAGCGGGACTAGAATGGACCCATAACCAAATTGCTTCGACTCCCCGCGTCGACAGTTGCTCAATTGTCTTTTCATGCTAGTGGTTACGGCTGCCGTCCAGTTGAATATGGTGGGTTGTAAACACTCGAGATCCAGTAGTAGGTGGGTCTTTGAGGCCTCATTATTGGCCAAACAGCCCGCTGCCCGGGTCACCATAAAAAGTATGCTCCGGAGGACGATGTCCTTCACTGACGGAATGGACACCTTTCCACTCCGTGTTTTGCGTGCCCGTGGGCACACCCGAGCCATCAATATGTCCAAGGTCTCACCGCTAGGTCGCTGCCCCTCCAGAATGGGCATCTCACCCCGGTGGGATAATCCAATCAAGAAATAAATATCCGTGGAATCAAACTCGATGTCACGGCCTCGGATTGTGAATTTGCCATCAATTGGGTTCCAGGCTCTGATCAGGAACTCCAGAAGATCAAGTTGCGCTCGTAGGCGCGGAGTGAGGAAGAATTTGAGAAATCCGCATGCCCGCATGGTATTGCGGCTCCCAGCATCAGCATAAGCAGCAATATCTTCGTTATCATGGGCTCTCTCTTGCCACACAAATGCCATCGTACCCTGCATGGCCATTAAAAAACATTAGAAGCCTGACTATGAAAATTTGTACGTTCAAAATTGCAAAAATAAAGCTTTACGGCGTCAGCGCGGTTGTTTTTAAAACAGTTGCGCTGACCATGGCAGTCCTTTGTTTTTTCCGCTGGGTCAGCACGGAAGCACACGTGTTTTCCGCGCTGACCCGGAGGTGGTGTGTGTAAAAATAACTCGATCAGCGCGGACCCGATAGCGATTTCCGCGCTGACCGAGAGCGCATCAACGCTCCAAAAATCCGCCCAAATGGCCAATTCCCACCATGAAAATGCTAAAAAAGGGACTCAAAATGGAGCGCAGGGAGAGGGGGACCTACTTGGAACAAGTTGCAGGATGAACGGTGCCCGAACGGGATGGAATTCGCTCCGTCAACTTCGCAGCTTCACAACGTTCTCCACAGCTCAAATGGTAACAATGGTAAAAATAGTTCTTTTACCCCCCTATTTATGGTAAAAAATCTATATTTGACTATGGTAGCTCATAAATGTGGGTTTTTGTTAAATTTTTGCCATATATTTCATGCTAATGTCGATGTACTATGATTTTCTACATGTTTTACTGTGTTTTTAACATGTCGAACAGGTTTTACGTGGGTAGTGTTCTTGTGCAGATTTTCGTCTCGGTGGAGTCATAATAGCCCTGTACACACTTGGTCTCGCAACGTCAGTTTTAAGCTCTTTTTCGATGGAAAGAAAGAAAAAGATGGCCGAGCCCTCCTCTTGGCTCATTAAAAGGATCAGGGGCGGTCGCTTTTAAAGCTCTTTTTTCGACCGTTTAACTTTAAAAGATTGTCGAGTGTTTGTCGTTTCGCGCTCGTTATTGGCTCCAAAACGACGTACTTCCGACCGCTTTTTTACTTTTTCGGGTCAAAGTTACTATTTACGAAAAGTACTCCTCGATCATACTGGTCGGGCGGTTCTTTCGAGCATTGTTTTATACTTTTTCGGGCTCGGGAGACACAACTTTACGAAAAAGGACCCCCCTGGAGTTTTCTTTTCCGCTGTCTTTTCAGACTCTCTAAACAAGAAAAGACGCCGAGTTTTTCCTTTGTCAGACTCGTTAAAACTTAATGACATCGGGCATTGTCGAAATGACACTCTCCAAGCATATGCTATCCCCGTCAAGCTTGTCATCCAAAAATAATCGGGGTACCTGCCAGAAATGGTGGGGAAAATGGAACTGTAATAATTGTCGTGTCGGCAGTATGTCGTTCTTGAACATGGAACTGGTCTGCATTCGTGTCGGGTGGGGATTTCTCATCTTGTTTCACACTAGCTTCCGTGGGTTCGGGTTATCTTATTTGGCCTCTCATTTGTTCATTGCCTTGTCACCATGACCTTTGCTCATTTGATGTCAGATGCTGCCAAATCCACTGTCGTGTTGCCGATATGTTCAAGAGAAGTTGACCTCTACAACAATGCAACCTCCTCTGATGTCTCACACAAAACATTTTACCTCTGTTTCGTGTCGATGATGTGGGAAACATTATGGCCCACCTTCGATCAAGGTCACTTCCTGTCGACTTCAACTCATTATCCAGGAAGGTGACTTAGAGACTCCCTTCAGGTGCCTTAGAGCCTGCATGCCTCAATGGCAGGTTCTTCGTGTTCAACGCGAGGTTTTCGTCATTGGCCTCCGATCGGATGATTCTGCGGGTGTTCGACACCAGCTCATTGATTCACACGCCGCGGATTGTACCTATAGTACCTTGAGGACCATTGTCATTATTGGTGGTACCTCTCACGTCTGTTAACAGCTTTCATCATTGACTGGTAATCAGATGATGTTCATGCATGTTCGACTTCAGCTCATGTATTCACATGCTTGGACTTGTACTTTGTTCGGGTCGGGACGGAGCGCAAGACCCTGGGTCTCTGTCTGTTATGATCCAGGCTGTGATTTTGTGGATGATCATGATCATTACATGACTCATTGATGGATGGCTGCGCACATACCTGAGTCTTCATGGATGGTTGCGACCATACCTTATCATTACTATGGTCTCTTTAGCTGGGTGGCTGCGTCCATTCCACAGACCTTCTTCGCATGTCTTTTGGATGGCTGTGCCCATGCCTAGACTACATGTACTTGATTATCAGAGATATTCAGTCCTTCCTGGTGGTGTTCCAGTTCAACGAGTTTTGTAAAGCATTTCACCCCTCCCACTCTCTCGGTCTTCATGCTTTAGGGGGCATCTGTTACACAGTAATTTCTCACTGTCTCCCTGTTAGTCACCCTACTGTGTCAGGAGTTCAAAATAATCAAGCTCATGCTCTCTAAACTGGCCAAATGACCCACTTTGCCAAAGTTTTCATCATTAGCGCGATTGTTATTAAAATAACCGCGCTGACTGGCGCTTCATAACAGATCACATGTGCTGCCAGCGCGGAAGCACACGAGTTTTCCGCGCTGGTCGAATTTCATGAGCCAGCGCAGTCTCTGTTTGTATTAAGTCGCGCTGACATGGGCCTGTCTATTATTACTTTGCGATGTCAGCGCTCCAGTCCAGTTATGCACCCGCGCTGATCCAGTTTGGGCGAATTTGTTCCAACAGCCAGCCTTCCAGATAACTCCAGACTTGGTTGTTGGCCTTGTGAGTATCGCCCTCCCTTCTATGGCATGTCTGTTCGTCATTTGAAACCACCTCCCTTGAAGATAAGCTCATCCTTCCACCATTCATGGAGACTCCTTCTCCTATTTAAACCTCTACCATTGCTATGAGCAGCTAGTTTGGATTGTGTGGAGTTTATAGTGCTCAGATTGCTGCTACTATAGGTAGTTGGTGTGATAAGTGTGGAATTGCTAGATAGCTTAAGGAAGGTTGTGGAGTGTTGCTTGTGTGAGAGAGAGTTCTCGTCTTGGGAGACCTATCTCTAAGGGTGAATGCTTAAGAGACTTGCTAGCTGGACCCTCTTGAGAAGGATATCGACGTCAGAAAATTTGGTTGTACTCTTCTCTGTTATTGATTAATAATAGATGACTACTATTATGGTTCCATTCTCATTTGTCTTTGTAATGGTTAATGTGAATTACATCCTTTCTGACTGATGTATAATTGCTTTTATTAGATTTCACGCTTGTGTTTGTCTTTCTCTTCGTGTGTGCAGGTATCTATTCACGGAGATCGTGGAGGATCGTGACCGGCCAGGGCGAAGGAGCGAGAGCGGCATCTCTTCATCAAATAATAGTGTTGGAATCCAAGTAGGTGTCCATTTCCTACCTTTTAGTTGCAATTAGGAACTTGCATAGTAGCATTGACTGATTGTTGCTAGACCCGTTCTGGGCTAGTAGGGATCGCCTCTATCCGTAGAGGGGATTTACCTCTCCAACAGAGCCATTCCTTGGAACCTTAGTGATATCTTGTTGATCAGGATGAAGTGAGAGGGCTTGCTAAAAGAAAGATAGTTTGAATCACTGCTTGAAATAGAAATGAAACTGGGACTAAGGGTGCTCTGAGGTTTGGAATAGGAAAGGGAAAAGCCTTTCAGAAACAATGAAAGGAGGTGGGAAGGTCTTGTGCTACAGAGTAGAGGGGAAGAAAGAGCACAAGAGCGATGAGGAAAGGAAGTAAGGGAGGAAGCGACAAAGAGATGGGAGACTCTATCAAACAAGGGACTGAGAGCAAGTGCAAGGGAACAAGACCAGAGCTTCTGAGCACTGGATTGAGGAGGGGAGGATGGTTTTAAAGAGAGAGAACCATAGAAAATGTGAGACGGATTCACGAGAGAGGGAAGGGAACAATCATTGGAGACATGGGAAAAATATTGGCCCAAGATCGAGAGCACAAGATTGGGAAGAGATAGAATTGCTGATAGAGATTTGGCAGAGATGGAAAGGAGCTGGATCCTATCAGGATATTTATTGATTTTGCTGCAGAGATCGGATTCAGGTGTGCTGCAACAGGTCATGAGGAAAATTTTTCAAGGGAGATGATGTTGGGATTCTAAACTATTGCAGAGAATATTTCCTTTGGATTTGTTGCATGCTCTATTGGCACAACTGTTAGCTTCTTTGTTGAAGGCTCGGAGCACATGGTAAAATCGAAGATCCATGTTTTGACGATTTAGAGTTTGGAACCTGCTTATTGTTTGCTGGATGAAGAGATTGGATGCCTTACGACTGTTGATCATGAGACTGATAATGGTGGCAGAATCTCCAAATACCATCGCTTTACTAATACCAAGTTTTCGAAGTTGAATTAGTCCTTGGTAGAGAGCAAGTGCTTCTACCCTGTTGTTGGATAAAGGTCCCAGTCCCCACTCAAATGTGGCTATGATATTACTACTGGGATTATAAATAACTCCACCTGCACCTGCAGTTCTAGGATTGGATTTAGAGGCACCGTCGAAGAAGAGATAATGGGAATTGCTATTTCGGAGTCATCCATAGAATTCTTCTTCTTTGATTCTTATTTTCCAACTATGGCTAGGAGTGCTGAATTGGATGCTGGCATTGTTTTCTATCTGAGTGTTTCTGCTTTTGTTTATCAGGCTGCCAATAAAATCTCTTTCCTCGACACAGAGGCTGACAACATCAATTTTCTTTATGTTCTTAACAGAGATGGTTTCTAGCGTTAAAGTTTTAGCTTTGTTGCAGAGTTGCCTTGTCATGGTTTCCTTGTCTTTGAAGATTTTGTGATACCTTACTAGCTAAATTTTCCACAGAAGGGCATAAGGGAGTGCATCCCAAACCCTTTTATCTATATTGTTCTTCTTATGCTGCCAAGGGTAACTCTTCTTCTAGAGACTCAAAATCTCACCAATGGAATGTTGGGGGTTCCATGGGGGATGGCTATTTGGGGAGATTCCATTCCAGCAAGAAGTTGCAAAGGGACATGTAATGAAAAGATGCTGGATAGTTTCCTCTACTTCTTGATAGTTTGGGCATTGAGAAGGCTCTACTATATCCCTCTTTTGCAAGTTATCAGAGGTGAGGATTCTCCCTTTCAAAAGGGTCCAGATGAAAAATTTAATTTTGGGGATGGTCTCGGACTTCCAAACAATTTTCCAGTGTGTCTAAGGAGGGGCAGGATGGTCTCTATTGCACAAGTATTGGTGGCCAGCTTGAATTGTATAACTAGAACCTATGGGATCCCATTGAAAACTGTCAATGTTGTTTATGATAATAGGGGCACTGCTATGGAGATGAGTCTGAAGCTTATCAAAGCTCTTCTTGAGATCTCTGGGGATGGGAGGGAAATTCCATCCCTTCCAAGTCTGCGAGTTAATGTCCCATTGCGAGATTTGGTCCAGATAGTGTATTCCTTTGTTGTGTAGAAAGAGGAGGATTTGATTCGTACCTAGTTGGCTGCTAATAGATTGATTCCCCATAATCTTGTTTGCTCCAATTTTGACACTATTGCCACCCTTGGGAACTTCGGATATATTTTGTGTCATAAAGGGGATAACTTTTTTACAAAGTTTCCAAACTGTTGAACTGCTTCTAGTAGGTATTTCATAGTTCAAAAGTTGTTGTCTTGGGCGGCTAAGGTATTTGGCTTCTAGAACTCTTTTCCACCATGCCTCTTGTTCACCAATTAGCCTCCACATGATCTTACCTCCAAAAGCCAAGTTTGAAAGTTTAGGAGATCTTATTCCAAGTTCTCCATAGTCCTGACTTTGGATAACTTGCTTCCAGCTAACAAGGATGAACTTCTTTTTTCAATTTTTCCCCCCTTGCCAGAAGAAATGTCAGAGGATGCTTTCCATTTTGTTATGGAAAGTGGTTGGAGCCTGCATAAGTGTAAATTGGTAAAGTGGAAGAGATGAGAGTCCTGATTTGAGGAGGACAAGTCGATCTGCTGAATTGAGCCATGTAGATCCCCACTGCTGCACTTTTCTCTTCATTTTATCAATAATTGTATCTCAGATTTCAACTTTTAAGGGCCCAATGCTCACAGGCATTCCCAGATAGTTGAAGTGATCCCAATTTATCTTGCAAGGGACCCCAAATATGTTGGCTATATTATGTAGAGTTTGGGTTGAAGCATGCCAACTATAGATGCAACTTTGTAGATGATTGATCATGCCTCTTGAATAGCTCATGTATTTGTCCAGAAGAGCTTTAACCCGATGAGCTATAGTAATAAACACTCCTCCAATTAGCAAGGTGTCATCAGAAAATTGGGAGTGACTAATGCTTTTAACTCCATTTTCATACTTTATGCCAGTAATGAGGCTAGCTTGTCTCTTGTGATCTAGAGCACTGCTGAAAGATTTAGCCATCAAGATAAACAGGTAGGGGGAGAGAGGGCAGCCTTGCCTCAGCCCTCTCGAAGATTGAAAGGGAGGACCAGGCCTGCCATTAACATGAGGGGATATCCAAGGTCTCGTGATACAAGCTTTAATGAGGTCAAGAAAGGGAACAACAAAGCCCATTTTTTGAAGAACATCAATGAGGAAGGAATGCCTGACCCTATGGAAGGCATTAGCCAAATCCAGCTTCAGGATGAATCCCTTTTCTTTCCTGGAGTGGCTGGAATGAATTGCTTCCTGAACTAGGAGAATTGAGTCAGATATTTGCCTATTGGCCATAAATCCACCTTGGTTTTCAAGATAATCGAAGAGAGTAGAGGTTTGAGATGGGTAGCTAAAATCTTAGTAAAGATTTTATAAGAGGAGTTGAAAAGAGAAATAGGCCAGAAACGAGAGAAGGTTGTGGGTCAATTCTCCTTGGGGATGAGGGCTAGGTAGGTGGAGTTGGTATAGCCTCCCATTTTCCTCTTGTGCTGAATCCATTTCATCATTTCGATGAGGTCTTTTTTAATAGTTCTC
Source organism: Pinus tabuliformis (assembly GCA_031772625.1). Taxonomy (NCBI): domain Eukaryota; kingdom Viridiplantae; phylum Streptophyta; class Pinopsida; order Pinales; family Pinaceae; genus Pinus; species Pinus tabuliformis. The sequence continues at coordinate 391,946,408 of CM062806.1, read as the reverse complement.
CAATGGGCTCTATAGAAGCAAATTGGAAAGCCATCTGGGCCAGGAGCTTTGTTTGGTTGGAGAGACCAGATGGCTCCTCTTATTTCTTCTTCCTTTATCTCTTTGCTCAGATTTTCATTTATTTCTATAGTGATCCTACGCTGCAGATATTGTAGTAGGTATGCATAATCTTCTTCTTCTCCATTTTCTGTTAAGATCTCTCTGTAATGATCTGAAGTAGATTGTTTGATAGCACCTTGGTTGGTTTGCTGATTTCCTTCACTATCTATGATAGAGGTAATGTTGTTTCTAATTTTCCACATTGTGGTTTGCTTATGGAAAAAGGCTGAATTTTTGTCCCCAACCTTCAACCATAGCTACCTAGACTTGATTCTCCATTTCTGCTCCTCTTCTCTGTTGATGCGATAAAGCTCGTTATAGAGATTGTCTTCATGGTTTTTATCTTCCTACTAAAAGCTGTTCTTCTCAATTGTGCTATGAAGATTCTCTAGCTTGGCTTTGACCTCTCTTTTTTCTTTTTTCAGCTCCTTGTAGTAGTTTTTTGCCTAGCCCTTTAGTGTGTGATTGACTCTTTTAATTTTGTTTTCCCAAATGTATCCCGACGATCCCTCTATGTGCTGATGCCAAGTGTGTTTGATAAGTTCATTTGCTGCTGTGTTTTCGTTCCATAGCGGACTGTATTTGAAGGGGAGAGGTCCTAAAGGGTAGTAAGATTCAAGCACCAGAGAAGTGGGGTAGTGATCTGAGGCTGCGAAGGGGTGGATGACGGCGTAGGCAATAGAGTAGGTGGATAGGAGGGTTACAGTCACTAGGATTCTGTCTAGTCTTTCCATAATGTTATTTTTCCCCAGCATACAATTATTCCAGGTGAATTTGTGGTTTTTTGGGACTACATCAACAAGATCACCATCCTGCATGATATTCTCCAGCTGGTTTCTATAGGGGTCTGGAGAGAAACAACCTCCTCGCTTCTCCTTGGAGTGCAAAATGAGATTTAAATCTCCCCCCAGAATAATATTACTATTATCTTCTTCAGCTATATTTTCACTGAGGGAGTCCCAGCATCGCGCCTTATCTCTATAATGGTTTGGTGCATATACATTGTAAATGGATATCTGATGGTTATTTGACGTGCTCTCCAAAACGATCTTTATCTAGTGCTGATTGATTGTTTCTTCTTTGATACTCCAAGTTTTTTGGTTCCAAAGCATTGCAATTCCCCAGAGGCTCCTCTTGATTCACAAACACATCCTTTGTACTGCTTATGTTGAGCAATGATTTTGTTCATTTCTTGTTGTCCCTGCTTTGTTTCTTGGACTAAAACAACTTCTGGTTTCTCTTGGTTTATTAGGTCTTTTAAGGCAATTGTTTTGGAGGGGTGCCCTAGTCCCCTACTATTCCATGAGAGGACTTTCATCATTTCAAGTGGGGATTGCAGAGAGTTGCTCGCCCTCCCTGCTCCTTATTTACTGAATCTTTGTCAATTTGTCCTAAGATGTAGGACTCTATGGGATTCTGGATGCCCATGGCTATATCCTTCTGGGCATTTTCATCTCTTTGTTGTTTAGCTGATTTCCTTCCTGGCCCGTTTTTCTTTTGATTGTCAAGGGTTGCACCATGCTCCTTTGAGTTGCTTCTGGTGATTCTGGCTGAGGGTGGATCGGGAGGGAGGGAGGAGGAGATAATTAGAGGGAGAGGAGAATTTGGGGGATCGATTTAGGCTATGGGGATGGGAATATCTTCAGGGGGAGTGAGGATATGGAAAGGGTTGGAGGATGAAGAAGGAGGTTGGGAATCAGGTTGGTCCAACGGGTTTAGAGTAGAGATAGGGAGGGAGGAGGAGGATGGGATGGGTGGCATACGAGATGATGGTCCAACTTCAGGGTTTGGCTTGGGATTAGGGGAAACTTTCTTTTCCTTAACTATTTCCCATTGCTCTTCTTGTGAAGTATTTTCAACATCTACTAGTTTAGTACATTGATTGGCAAAATGGCCATATTCATGACATACCTTGCACTTGAATGGGATCTACTCGTAGTCTAATTGCTGAATGTGGGTCCAATCATCCACTTTAAGCTTGATGGCTTCTGGAAGTCCTTTGCCTAGGTCGACTTCTATGCAGATGCGAGCACAAGCCTGCATGTTGTCTTTAGGTTCACTACGATTGATGTATCTTCCTACATCATTCCCAAGAGCTCGAACTGATTCATCTCCCCAGTAGTGAAGAGGGAGGTGAGGAAGCTGAACCCAAATAGGAATAGCACTCAGTATGTCCAACTCGGGATTGAAGTTCGGAATTTATTTGTTGAGGTACAATCCTCTTGAATCCATGAAATAGGGTCCATTCTGAAATATAAAGTCTTTATCTTCTTTGGTTTCAAAATGAAAAGTAAAATACCCTTTTCCACAGAATTGTATGGAGATTTTTCCTTGTGTTTTATCAGACCAATTCCTTTCCACCCATCTTTGCACTGTTTTCAGGGATGGCCAAAGTCTAGTAAATTGCCCAATGAGTCCTCATTCTGCTAGAGCAAGGGCGGCCATGCGAGGCAGGGTTGGGGGCAAGTTAACTTCTTGAAAAACATCTAACTTTTTCATGACTTTGGAGATTGCTGGGCGAGGTCTCTGAGGGGGTAGGGATCTAACCAGTGTTGAAAAGGCTTGTTGAAGGTCCGCCTCCTCCGGTGGAGCCTCCGAAGGGGCCATGACAAGAGCTGAGGGCTGAAGCGAGGTCGTAGTCGTGGATGACCTAGTAGCAGGGGCACGCTTGCGGGAGGTCAAAAGTATTAAAAATAAGATTAGTTATTATCTTTATTCTTTTATTATTATATTCATAAATTAAAATCACTACCAAAATTTTAAATAGAATCAAATATTTCTTATCCCCAATCTTTTTTTCATATATAGATCATTTTTAATAATTATTTTTGATTATTTTTATTTAGATTAAAAAAATTACTAATGTTATATATCTATATATATATATATATATATATATATATATATATATATATATATATATTTATTTATTTAAATAACTATATTATAACTTTTATATATGTCAATATTAATTTAAATATATAATTTATTAATATATTATAATTTAATTGAATATAGTTCAATAAAAATATGGTTAGTTATTCTTTGATTATTATGTTCATAAATTGAAATCATTAATAGGTCTAGCCGTTATAAAATATACATATTTTTAATAAAATAAATCAATACAATTTATATAAATATTATTAAACATCCCTCCATCCCTCCCTTGGTCAAATATAGTTGTTATCTTCTAGCTGTTAGCTTGACCTGTCTCCCTATTTAACCTTCTTCCTAGATCAGTTCCTCCATCGTATCCTGAAGATGAACCACACTCGTTGGTTCGAAACGCGTCGACCAAAATATTCAATGTGATTTCTTCTGAAAAATTCTCTATACATTATGATATAGATCACAAAAGATTGAATTCGAATGACAAAAAATAAATGAAATTTCATATTATATATATATATATATATATATATATATATATATATATAAACCGTAAAAATTGAAAAAAAAAATTAGAATTAACTTGTAAAAATGAAAAATTTAAATAAAAAATAAATAAATATATATAAAAAAAAAACAAATTTTTAATATATATATATATATATATATATATATATATATATATATATGAAAAAACCACTTTTTAAGTTAAAAATAAACAATAAAAAAAATAAAAACATCATTTAAAAAGAGTTAAATAATTAACAAAAAATAAAAAATAAAATAAAAATAAAATAAAAAAAATTCAAAACAATTAAAAAATATAAATTTAAAAAAAAAAATTAAAAAAATTTAAATTAAAAAAATTTTAAATAAAAAAAATTATATTATAAAATTTAAATTACAAAAAAATTAAAATTAAAATTATATATATATATATATATATATTAAAAAATTTGAATTATAAAAAAATAAATAAAAAATTAAAAAAAAATTAATTAAAAAAAATTAAATAAATTAAATTTAAGAAAAAAATAAAAAATAAAAAAACAATTAAACAAAAAAAAATTAAAAGATTTTTTTTTAAAAAACAATTAAAAAAAATTAAGGAAAAACAATTAACCCTACCTCGCCACCTGCGCTCCCTCACCCGCCTCCCGTCCCCACCCGCATCAACACTTTTCAAAATCAACATGAAAATCACTAACATTTAAAAAAATTGTTCACACTTGATACATAAAAAAATTTAAAGTGGCAAAAATATGCTCCAAAAAAAGGTGTATTCTGAATCACCATTTTTCAAAATCAAGTGATTTTTTGCTACCTCAAAAAAACGGGTATTAGGCCATTTTCTCATTTGATCGATAACTATGTTCAAAGCATAAAACATTGCTTAAGAAGAAAGAACATCTACTTAGACACCTCCCCGACAATGACGCCAAAAAGTGGTGAGCCCTGGTATTGCACCAAGAATGTTGTAACTCCCAAGGATCTTCAACTCAAATTATCAACCTGGGGTTTGTAAAATCTTCGAGGTGAAAATACTATATGCACAACAAATAGGATTCCAGTCATTCCACCCTTAATTATGACATTAGATCAAAAGTGCCTAGAGACTCTTCCTCCTACTGAATTAGAATGAAATATTTCTGATGAAGGTACAATTGGAAATTTATTCTAGCTATGAAAGTAGAAATTCCATTGATTCAACTTGTAAATGCTAACTGATCAATTCATGGAAGGGCAAAGGCTAATCTACCTATGATATATTTTATCTTGCATAATTCATCAAACTACCAAATCTACTTGCAGAAAGGAAGCTAATTTATCTTGCATAATTCATCAAACTACCAAATATACTTGCAGAAAGGAAGCTAATTTATCTTTCATAATTCATCAAACTACCAATCATAAACGCATGTACCATCTACCTATCTTACACTTGCTTGTAAATCGGTAACCTACTTGCGTCATACTTGTGATAAAGAAACTAATTCCACTTTATTTTTGTAGTGAAGAAAAGGAAGGGTTGGAGTGGCCTAGGAGCTTCCCCTGATCATAAAATCACAACTAGGGGTAATTATTCATCTAGACTGAGTCAAAGTTGTGGTGGGAATCAAAGTTGATGAAGGAGAGTGATGCTACAAGTTTGCTACATGTGATTGCTACATGAGGCTTGTAATGCTACAGGAGGGCATCTGAGTGGCTTTTGGAGGTGAAAATGATGTCTTGAGGGTATGGAGAGGTGGATGGAAGTTGAAGCAAATGGAGGGAGGTTGGTTTGAGCCCCTAGCCAAGCTCAGGACCTCAGTGTACTTGGAAAAATGACTTATAAAACAGGGTTTTGGGACATAATTTGGAGGTGGAAAGAGAATATGAAGGAGCTGAAGATGGAAGTGGTAAAGGTTCCATCCCTTGCAGACCAACACAACCATGAAATCAATCACATGCATGCATCCATTTATCATTAACAAAATGAGATAAATTATGATGGAAAAGATGAGTTGAATTTAAATAACATCTAATTTATGCCATAACACTGATCTAATCACTAAACTAACTTCTAAGCTACAGAAAGAAAATGTAAAACAAGACAACTAACACTAATCTATTTCCAAGAAATCATAAACACAATATTTTTGGACTGTGGTTGTGAATCCTTCCACTCATTCTCCCATAAGAGAGGTGATATAGAGGCTGCAACCACAAGTTTTTATAGATTAATCTCTACTGAAATGCAAGAAACTATGAACTGCTTGGAATCAAGAAGAAACATAAGTACAAAAAGAGGGACAAAAGCCTTTGTGTTGGGCCCAAAATTTGAATCCTAATGAGATCTTCTTCTAGTTTATTTATACAAAAGGGCAGCTTAAGCAACTCCCTTGAAAGTAGGAGTGGTTCCCTCCTTAATATCAAAAATGGTGGATCTCATCCCTCTTGGTCTTCACTTGGACTAGGAGTCACTCAGATGCCAATGAATTCGAACTAGTGAGAGAGGATATTATGATCCCAAGCCGAGTTTAGGGAGCTAAGGAGGTTGCCAAACCCTCTATATTCTCTACTAGTTGTCTCCATCAAGCCCTTGCATAGTAATAGCCTAAAAAATGCTTCATTTTCCTACAATTAAACCATATTAGACCACATACTATGGAAAACACCTTCTACTCCTCTTACTAAGCACAATATAACAAAAAATATGAATTAATGTAAGAGAAGGGTAGTTTTAAGGTTAGATGATGGAATAGTCATATTCAAAATGTTCCTATTGATGGGACTCATCAGTATTGTTAAGAGTTATTGTATGGTTATTTGCAACTGTTTTGAGATAGATTCTTTATGGGAATTTATATTTCAGTGAGTTTGATTTGTTGAGTGTGAAGAGCATCAATTGTATGAGAAAACTGTGAGTGAGAGGATGCATGCAAAGAGATTTATATGTTGTTGATGTATGTTGAGTGAAAAATGATTTATGAGTGAAATATGTATGCTATTATTGAGTTGATGTATTGAGCATAAAGGTATCAAGTGGGACCACTCTAAAAATTGTGAAATGTGGCCTATGGTGTTTGAGTTTTTTGTAGGAGGATCCAATGTGAAATATTCTGAAATGGTGTCCACAAGAGTTTGAGGGTTGGAGCATTCAGTAAGGGAGTGGTGGATTCCTTCTA